>CM062816.1:1653126351-1653748805 GCA_031772625.1 Pinus tabuliformis
TTGATCAAAGGGTTTCCCCACACATTGTGGGGTTTGTCGCTGGCTAGCTGCCACATCTTGTGTCTCTTGTCTTGGCTTATTTTCTGTCGACCGTTTAATGTTCTATTTGCAATTTACTTTGTGTACATGTGATTTTCTAATCTGTGGAATATAATAAGGAAACGAAGTAAACTGTTATAAGCATAGAACATACCATAACTTAACATGGTATCAGAGCTGAGGTGAAGACAAAGCCCGAGCAAGAGCAAGAGCAATCATTGAAGAGAAGATTGGCAAGGCTATCCTAAAAGAACTATGGGGTCCTCAACACTCTTTCTTGCCAAAGACAAGATCCATGAGAAAGCTGACTATCACGGATGAAAGATGTCTGTTGATCTAACCCTTGAAGATCAAGGAGTTTTGGACCATGTAAGAGGCAATATTGTTGAGCCTCCATCAAATGGATCCGCTATTGTCTGGAACAAATGGAAAAATGGAGAAGTAAAAACAATAGAAGATCATCCAGGACTCTATCGTCAAGCACTTGGTGGCCTACATCTCTGAACTGGACACCTCCAGGGAAATCTACGATAGACTGGTGAGCTTATTTAAAGTTAATGATGCAAATCAAGTTTTGTTTCTTAGAAATAAGCTGAGGGAAATCAAGAAGGGTAAAAATGAAAGTATGCAAGCATACTTCTTAAGAATCACTGAGATCAAGAACGATCTCCTATCTATTGGGGAAACTATTACTGACAGCGAAATGGCACTCATGACTCTTGGAGTATTACCATCCGAATGATACTTGTTCATGACTACTCTTCTAAACTATAATGTAATTCCTGGTTTTGAAGAATTAATGGCTAGATGCATTCAAGAAGAAACAAGGGAAGACGAGCAAGAAATGCCCATGCCTAAAGATCGTCTTGCTGCCTTTTCTTCTCAATCGAAAGGAAAGGCTAGACCTAAGGGTGGAAGAAAAGGACGATGTTACATCTACGATAAAGCAGGTCACTATGCAAGGGAGTGCCCTGATAGAATGGACTCACACCGGGACGATGATCAAAATCCCTCTGATGGCAAATCAAAGGAATGAAAAATTCAACAGCAAAGGTAAGAGGAGAGCTGGGGATCGAGGAAGAGGACAGCCATTCAAGAAGGCTAGAAAGTCCGGATGTACCTGACCTAAAAAAGAACCTAGTGTCTAGGGAAAATTTTAAGAACCCCCCCTAAATTTATATGTATAACAAATGGGCTAATCTCCATGGTATATAGGAAAAATGGAAGGTGATTTTATCAATAATATAATATGTAAATATAATTTTTTGGCGAATCTCTCACCAGGCATGGCGAATATTTTACTCAATTATAAAATCTTGTAAGATCTTGGTATTACCATGGGTCAATACCATGGGTTATCATAAACCTGGAGCTTAAAAATTACTATTAGTAATTTATAAAAATTAATAAAATTAATAGTTGATTTTTATTTTATTTTTTATTTTAACCAAGCTAAATTTTTTAACATACATTAAATTACAACATCCATTTTTACTCACCAAGCCCCGAGAGGGATCAAATATTTTTTCACTCTATGCTAGTTTGCATATCATGATATTTGATACCTCTCGGGGGTTAGTATATCCAAAGTAAAGATGGATCTATGCTGGTTTAATTCCCCCATTTAAATAGGCTAGATTCCAGGTGAATACCATGGGTCAATACCAGGTGCCATTTTGGTGAATACCATGGGTCAATACCATGTGCTATTTTTGTTTTTATTAATACTAATACTAAGGTTAATAATGTTTTTTAGGATGGTATTAATAACAATCTAGTCCATGGTATTTGTCCCATAGAATTCACTTAAATAAAACCTCTTTCTTGAGCCTTCATAAATAGAATGAGGGTTATGGACTAAATATAAAAAGAGGTTTTATTTATTTACCATACATCTAGTTTATTTATATTTTTATTTATTTACCATACCTTTTGAGTAAGTATAAATAGACGTTTTATTTGTTTACCATACCTCCACTTTACTTATATTTTTATTTTTTTACACCCTTGCATGTATATAAGGTGACTTATGGAGCAAATATAAAAAATGTTTTATTTATTTACCATACCTCTTATTTATTTATATTTTTATTAATTTACCATACCTCTTTTATAAATATGGTATTTGGCTCATAGGATTCACTTAAATAAAACCTATTCTTGAAAATGGGCGAATGGATTCACTTAAATAAAATCCCTTAAAACCCCTTAATTTCGCCAAGGGGCAAACATTCGCCCCTAAAATTTTCTATGCTAGTGTCCATCTCGGCAATGGAAGACAAAGGCTACAAGGTAACCTTTAGCAATGGCAAGGTATGTATATGGAAAAATAATGTTAAAGATGCCTTTACTCTTGAGTTTAGTGTTGATTCATTATATCAGGTTGATGAAAGTCTGCTAGGTGTCATGTCTTATGACACATCTCTTTAGTCCGAACTTTGGCATTAGAGGTTTGCCCCCCCTTCATTATAAAGCTATACTTGGTGTAAGACAAATGGTGACAGGGATGCCTGAATTCTGAGTAGAGAAAGAAGGTGTATGTCCAGGATGTGCCGAAGGAAAGCTCAAAAGGGGACCATTCCCCTCAAGCCAAAGCAAGACCTCCGATGTATTACAGTTGGTTCACTCAGGCATATCTGAGGCTTGCATTAAGAGGGAGACTACTACACCACATACTCTTGAGCAGAATGGTGTGGCAGGAAGGAAGAACCATACGATTGTGGAAGCTATCTGGGCCATGCTACATGATCAAAGACTTCTGAAGTTTCTATGGGCTGAAACTACAATCACCGCCGTATATGTACAAAATTGATGCCCTCATCAAGCATTGGGTTCCAAGACTCCTGAAAAAAAGTTCATCGTAAGGTGAACAATCTTCCGAATTTGAGGAGCTCTCAGGAAGTCGACACCAGGGAACCGAAAGAAAAGGATGATGAATCAATGCCTGATATAGAAGAACCCATGGATCTGATTGACTCTCATCCCCATGAGCCTTCCTCTTCTAGGAAGAGGCCTTCATGGCTTAGGGGGAAACTTGATGATGCTGAAGGACATGTTGCACCCTGAAGAACCTTCCATCAAAGTAAGAAACTTAACAGGTATCAGGGATACCCGACCATCATGAGCACGATCATACAAAATGAGCCTTCATCATTCTCAGATGTCGTCAAGCATTAACTATGGAAGGATGCTATGACCATAGAATATGAGTCTATTATGAAGAATGATGTGTGGGAAGTAGTTCCCAGACCCTGGACAAGACAATTGTTACTTCAAAATGGCTTTACAAGATAAAGCATGCAGCAAATGGAAGTATGGAAAAGTATAAGGTTCATTTTGTTGTTCGTGGTTTATCACAGAAGGAAGGTATAAACTGTGATATTTGCACCTGTTGCCAGATATACGACCATCTGCTTGATCATAGCCCTTGTGGCTTCATAAGGATGGAACCTACATCAGATGGATGTCAAGACCGCATTCTTGCATGGTTCTATCAAAGAAGAGGTTTATGTGGAGCAATCTGAAGGATTTGAGATTTATGATTGAAAATCTCATGTATGCAGGTTGAAGAAGGTTCTCTATGGGCTGAAGCAAGCACCCCGAGCATGGTATGAGATGATCGATAGCTACTTGATGAAGCAGGGATTCACTAGGAGTGAAGCTGATCCTAACCTTTACTTTAAGGTTGAAGATGACAAGCCTCTCATACTAGTGTTGTATGTGGATGACCTGTTTGTAACAGGTGTAAACCCTCTCATTCACAAATGTAAGAGGGAGATGGCTTCTGAATTTGAAATGAAGCACCGAGGACTAGAAGTGTGGCAGAAGCCAAGGGAAATTTTTCTATCTCAAGGAAAATATGTGGTAAAGATAATGGAAAGATTCGGTATGATGGACTGCAAGCCTATGACTACCTTGAGGATCTTAACTTTTAGAAGTTATATGGTAGTGATGTTGGACCAGACTTGGGAAATGCCTCTGAGTTTCAAAACTCATTCGCATTGATGTTCTTGGTGAACCTCCGTCCGAACATATGTTTTGCAGTTAGCATTGTGAGCTCATATTTGGTTGAGCCTCACTGGATTGATGCCAGGAATCTTCTGAGATGTCTTCAGGACACAATCTCTCATGGATTAAGATACACTACCGGAGATGTAAGACTACTTGGATATACTGATGTTGATTGGGCAGGTAGTGTGGTGGACCGTAAGAGCACTTCCAGGTGTTGTTTCACCTTGGGATCTGCTTCGATATCCTGGATGAGCAGGAAGCAGAAGTCGGTGGATTTGAGCACTGCTGAAGCAGGATATATTGTTGCTAGCATAACCTCGTGTGAGGCAGTCTGGTTGTGAAAGCTCTTCAGTGAGCTGTTTGGATTTACATTGGATACCACTGTGATTCTCTATAACAACCAGAGGTGGGATTCGATTATTGAGGAATCCCATATTCATCGATTGCTCCAGCAGATATACATCATCTACAATATGGTAAGTTGATGAGCAAGGAGGCTCCATCGCATTAAGATGATGTACAGGTTGATACACCTTTTCAAAGCCCCGAGGAAAGATCTAATCTGTGATTTTCCCAAATGACTTGGAGTTAGCAAGAAACCCTTGTACAAGGGTCCTGCATGTTGCATACATTGAGCTTTGGGAGCTCTGAGGGCTTGCGGTTCCTACTAGAGCAACAAAAGACCACAGGGTGACTCACCCTCCCTTGGTGGTGCACAATGGAACAATATGATTCACTCTCTTGTGGGACAAGATGATTCACTCTCTTGTGGAACAGGATGATTCGCTCTCCTATGTAGCAGGATGATTAGTTCTCCTGTGAGGCCTGGATTGATGTGTTCTCCATGGCAGCCTGGATTGATGTGTTCTCCACGACGATTGCAACAGTATTGATGTGTTCTCCTATGAGGACAGGATTGATTAATTCTCCTATCAAGGCATCCTACCCATGCAGTTTGGGACTCATGGGAAGTACCTCTCATCTGATCAATGAGCAGGGAAATGAAGTTAGGGACCATAGTAGTACCGATGGACACATCGTTGTATCTATCGTACTCCCTACGCTAGGATGACCTCCATTGATCTGGGATCAATGATACTGGTCTAGGACGAGTGGTAGGAGTTGTACCATACTATGACGCTGAATTCGGGTCGATTGAGACTGGTCTGGGACTAGTGGTACAAACTCCGAGACTGACTTCGTGTTAGTGCAGTACTGGTCTGGGACCAGTGAGAGTGGTACATACTATGACGCTGACTTCGGGTCGGTTGAGACTGGTCTGGGACCAGTGGTACACTCTCTGAGACTGCGAGACTGGTCTGGGACTAGTGGTAGGAGTTGTACCATACTATGACGCTGACTTCGGGTCGGTTGAGACTAGTCTAAGACCAGTGGTACATACTCCGAAACTGACTTCGTGTCAGTGCAGTACTGGTATGGGACTAGTGAGAGTGGTACATACTATGACGTTGACTTCGGGTCGGTTGAGACTGGTCTGGGACTAGTGGTACACTCTCTGAGACTGCGATACTAGTATGGGACAGTGGTAGGAGTTGTACCATACTATGATGCTAACTTCGGGTCAGTTGAGACTAGTTTGGGTCTAGCGGTACATACTCTGAGACTGACTTCATGTCAGTGCAGTACTGGTCTGGGACCAGTGAGAGTGGTACCTACTATGACGCTGACTTTGGGTAGGTTGAGACTAGTCTGGGACCAGTGGTACGCTCTCTGAGACTACGATACTGGTCTGGGACCAGTGGTACTTACTATGAAGCTGACTTTGGGTCGGTTGAGACTGGTCTGGGACCAGTGGTATGCACTCTGAGACTGACTTTGAGTCAGTGGAGGATGATACTGGTCTAGGACCAGTGAAGTTGTAGTCACTATGAGGCTGACTTCGGGTTGGTTGAGACTGGTTTGGGACCAGTGGTACATACTCTGAGACTGACTTTGAGTCAGTATGATACATCCTCGATCATTTCTTCTTCTTCATAATTCGAACAAAAGCAGAGCAGAATAGAACAATGCAAGAGCAGAGCAGAACAGAGAAAAACAGTACAGATCAGTGCAGGGCAGAACAAGACAAAGCAGAACAGGCAGAGTAGAGCAGAGCAGGGCAAGGGTCAGGCTGTACAGGGCAGTGCATTTGATGTATGAATAGTAACGATCAATAGACAGATTGCAGATGAAGTTCTCCCTGGTTGAGAGGGAGTGTTAAAATTGGCAACTAGGGAAAAACTTCATGTGAGTCATCTTATTCATGGCTGATAATATTTTTAATAGATTCCTCTCGTCGAGAGGTGTAGGATTGATATAAATATCATCCGGTTCGAATAAGTATTCATGGAGATATGAATTTATTTTGATTATGGAATTATTATCAAGCCGACCTACAACTCATGTAGGCTCAGAAGCTCAACAGTCGCATCTATTCACCCACCAACGTTGTGTATAAATAGAAGAGAACTTTTCCTCATTTAGACTCACTCATCTCATCACATCTCTCTCTCTCTCTACTACGCAGAAATGAGTCTCTTCTCTACTATGCTGAAATGGGTCTCTCTCTCACACATGTGAAGCCGGAAGCTATTGAATTTGAAGCTGCAACTGCAGAAGTAAAGATTGACTTGCATGGCATAGAAGATCTCCTCTTTGGAACTACCTTATAGGTTCATCTGAACCTCCTCTGAAAGCCGCAACTTTTGGTGGTGGAATGAAGTCAATCCGACGAACGGTTTGCAAGATATCGACTGCCCTAGTTTGAAGCTGGAAACTGCTGAAACTGAAGCTACAACTGCAGAAGTAAAGATTGACTTGCGTGGCCTAGAAGATCTCCTCTTTGGAACTACCTTGTAGGTTCATCTGAACCTCCTCTGAAAGCTGAAACTTTTGGTGGTGGAATGAAGTCAATCCGACGGTCGGTTTGTGAGATATAGTCTGCCCTAGTTTGATAATAAAGCTGCTAATGCTGGTGCTGCTGATCTAGGGTTTGCTACTGCTGATATGAATCAGATTTATTGTACTATTTCTCTTTGCTGAATTATTGAAGATAAAAGAAGATTTTATCAAAGGGTTTCCCCACACATTGTGGGGTTTGTCCCTGTCTAGCCGCCACATCTTGTGTCTCTTGTCTTGGCTTGTTTTCTGTCGATCGTTTAATGTTCTTCTACACTTTACTTTGTGTACATGTGATTGCTAATCTGTGGAATATAATAAGAAAAAGAAGTAAACTGTTATAAGCATAGAACATACCATAACTTAACAAGACACATCCACCATCCAGTAGAGTAGTCCATAATGGATGTGGCGATTGTTATAACTAGTAAACAAGGAAGGTATGTATAGTATCTTCTGGAGTATTGCACAAGGATGAGACAACAATGATAACCAATAGAACACATTCCCAACAAGGTAAGTACTAAAAAAACCAAAATAGTTCAACTATATTAGTAAATGTGAAATAAACATGAATTACAAATGTCGAAAGAATAATCTTACAAACATCTACAAAACATGCATCAATTTGAACTTTTAAACGTTTATCTCCATCCAAATGGAATTTTTGGTTTCCTCATGGAACCTCTTCCAAATCTATAAAAAGGAGCTTTCATTCATCCTCCATGAGGGAAATTTAAATGATCAATCCTTGAAATTGAAGCTCTGAATTATTCGTCCCTAAGGAGCATTGATAATATTAGAAGAGAGGCTAGGGTTTCGTTTTATGGTTTTCGTTTATTTTTGGGATTCAAATGGGTCGGTTTCTCTTACAGGTAGAAGATTGATTATCCAAGATTTTAGCAACGCTTCTCTTTAGCCCTCACTAGGGCATCAACTATAGGTCCATGCTAGAAAAATGCTGAGAATGATTAGAGACCTTGCCACAAATTGTACGGGATATCCCATGAAAAATAATGCACCACCTTTCTATATTATTATGGCCCTTTGTTATGATAAGGTTCCATAATTAAATCTTTTTATTATGATGTGAATTAGTGAAGAATTATGACAATAATTCATGTGATTTTGTGGATAATATATACACCATTTAGAAACTTTGAATTTCCAAGTACATCAATCTTTGAGGATTGAAAACAACCCTTCAAGAATCTACAGAATGACATTCACACTATTAGTTTCTCTCAGATGGTCAAAGAATCATTCGTTCTCTGTAGACTTTTGATCTGGAAATGAATTAAGAAGGAATGAGATCCATTTGATCCATATGGTTTTTTTTCTCTCACACTTGGGCATGATCATTGCATGTCATGACCTATGATGTGACAATACCATTCTAAGGAATCATATCTATGATTATTTTGTGGTTGTTTTTAGGCTACAAGAGCTAACGAAGATTTTGAATTAAACATTATAATTACTCTATCCTTACGACATAAAATCATTGTGACATCTATACGAGTATTTGTCTTGTAACAATGAAACACATTGAAGATTGATTGAAATCTAAAGGATAACACAATTGTGGATTTGACCAAGCCTAAAAACAATGAGTTGATAGCAATCTTTCACTCGCTAGTATAACCTATGGCATGGTATCTCTAGCATCTTGAAAAATATTCTATACATATATTTGTGAAATAAATTCGACCCGTACATATAAGAAACTAAAATTTAGTGATGCTTTTTCTATGCAATAATAGAATAGTTTCAATTTGGACAGTCAACCTTTAGCAAATTACAAGTGGTATTGGTCCATCTATATTTGGGAACAACCTCTTTTAGTCACCCTTGTTACAAGCACTTTTTACGCTGAAGAAGGATTTTATGCTAAAGTTAGGGCATCCTCACATGACATAGTCCCATGATTAATATTTTTTCACTTATAGGCATGAGTCCCACAGTTAATCATCTAGAAGAAAGAATCTCATATCCTACAACAAGAGAATATTGTGAAGGAAGAGTTATTTGGCTGTGAAAGGTATTGCCTTTAATGGTTCTAAAGAAAGGATTTTGATATTTTAATTGTATGAATGTACCAATAAGATACTAATAAAGTAAATTTAGAAACAATGTTTAGTAGGAATCATACAACATTAACTTGGAAGATGCTGGTAAATTTAATATAGACACCTTACTTGGTAGTGATTGTGATTTGGATAGTAATTCTTTTAATTGAGACAATGACTCTAAGATGTTTGATAGGGCAAGATAAGAAAATGATACACTTTTCTTTTTTTCAAATATCATGACCTTGATGTTAGTTTGACAAAGCTAACAATGATAGAGTCACTGATATATATGTTGACACATATACATGCTTTACAATGATGTGTGAATAATATAATAGTAAACTCCAAACTATGAGACTACCATATATGAGTTGCAGAATGTTGAGTGATAAAAGATGTCCTTTTAACTCCTAATTATCTTCACATTAATTATCAATCTGGGCAAGTCTTTCTATTTCAAGAGTGTACACAGTACATGGCGGCTATTTCACTCAGAGTGTAATGTTTCTAAATTGCAGTATAGTTCGTTTAGGTACAAGAGGAAATGGATGCAGCAAGTAAATTCTAATTGCAAAGAAAGCTTAAGCCACTAGTGAAACCAAATCAGACATTCATTCAAGTACCAGTCAAGAATACAGTAACAATAACTCCTTTCTCTTTTAACTGATTGATTCTCCAAATAAAATTTCTAACTTAAGCAGTAGGTGATCTAAGTCTGAGAGCGTAGACAGTAGCAGTCAATACTCTTTATAGTAGAGAATCTCAAGATAGCACACTAAGCTAAATAACTGGATTAGAAATAACAATAATAGAATGCTGAACTAAATGACTAAATCTGAAATAACAATAACTTGAATCAATAATACTGCAGAATGTAAAACAGAACAATTTTGTATGGCTGGAAATATGAAATAGCAAAATGATGCGATTACAATAAGTGGAAATCAAACCAAGCCATCACAAGGCAGAAATCATAAACACATGGTACAGGAACAACAAGTGAATCCATGAGGGCCGGGCCCTTAACTGCCAGTGAACACCGCCAAATTACTTCAGAATATGCAAAGGAACAATAACCACTTTTATATATTAATCATCGCATAAATGTTATAGTGGTTCATTCTCTGCTTCAAACAACGAGAGTCAACAATACAGTTACAATCTCTCAATAGTAATTTTTCACCCCTGTTACTTACAATCACTATCCTTTTATAATGGCACAGTGGTAAAAGATAAAATAGTAAAAGAGATCCCTCAAGATCAAGAGATCCTAAGGGATTCTTGCGATCTCCATTTTCAATCATTTTTCCCTTCTTGCGTTGATCCTTTGATGAACTTTGTTCTTATCCATAACTGCCCATTCTGTCCTTGGCTTGCTATCCTTCTATTATCCCTTGGTTGGGGAACAACAATTGTTCCATTTCATCCTTTTCCTACATAAAAAGGGATAACACTCAGCTAAATCGTGATTACAGTTAATCTCCTAATTCTTACCATAATCCTTTAATATATTAACATTTTAAGATAAAAAGGAATATAGCTAAAGGAAAAGGATGATGAAATAAATAACATGCACATACCTTTCTCAGGACCCAACATACTCCCCTGCTTATCCTTTTTCATGCCCTCATGAAAACCATGTAGTTTGTCCGCAGAGAAGTCAAGGAATAGGCTAGAGAAGGAATGTCATGAAGTGGTCTAAACCCATGATTCTTGGCCAAGATTTCAAAAATGTGTCTTGCCTGTCCTTCAGGTAATTCATATATAGCTTTATAGCTTTTTGTAGGATACGAGACAATAGGGCTTCAGAACCGACAGCCTAGCCAATATGGGCCTTCCCTCAAGATAAGGTTGTTGTAAGTAATAAAGCGATCTGTAGCCAATTTAAAGTTTTTATTGTTGAATGGTTCTCTGTCTTGCTAAATAAAAATGGTTGTTGTGTACTTGTTTGTGTCATCTGTGGCTTGCACAATTAACACAAATGGTGAACCAATGTATTCTTGTGTGGAGGACACAAAGACTTCATCTGTTTCTGCATCTTTCTTAAAACAATCCACATCTAAGGAGTTGTCCCAAAACTATGCGTCCTCTTCCTCTGTGATCTGACAAACTGCCCTTTCAAGCTATGTGGAGGCCACCTGGGCAGGCTTCAGAATATCAAGCCTGAGATTATCAGTATCAGCCTTGGGCATTGAGTTATGGCTTGCCTCAGTGCTTAATGGGCAATTATGAGGGTTTGGCTTTTGAACAGAAAAAGAAGCATAAGATGATGGGGAGGTTTCTTCTCCCTTTTTTATCACTAGACTGGGGATAATAGTAGGTTTGCTAGTTTGCAGATCTACATAGTCATTAGAAGATGGGTTGGCTTTAGGTTCAGATTCTTCGAGGATGGTGGGACTTGCTGCTAGTTGCTTCTGCTGATAAGCTTGTGGTTCTACAGGTATAACAAACTTGTGAGCAGTGCCTTTAGATAATGACTTTTCATAGGAAGCTCTAGTTAACAAAGGGGCACTGCCCTTATCTTCCATACCATGGACCTCATCCTCTTCTTCAACTTGCTCTTCCTCCATGACTACACTCTGAAAAAGGGTTTTCACCCTTCGATCTTCATTTGCATCTTTGCTTCTCTGCAAAATCTGCAACTGCTCCTATGCTCCTCTATATGGATTTGGATTTGGAAGAGAAAAGGCACTAGGAGCTCTTGATTCCTCAGAATGTTGCTCAACTCTTAATTTGGAAACTTCAGAGGCTAATGACTCTATCATCCTAGCTAATTTATTGATCTTAGGATCTGAGGATGATGAGGACTCACACCTCTATCTTCTCCTATCAGCATCACCTCCGAGCCTCTCTGTAGCTATGATGTTCGATTCTACTTCAAAGGCTGCATCTTGCATATCAGCCAAAGAAGCACATCTTCTTTCTCTTAACAGCAGGCAAAAATGAGAATCGAAGTCATTGGTGTAAGTGATCATAGCAGAAGTAGGGGTAGGTTTCACTTTAGCTGGTATTCTGCTATACATATGGTTGAATATGATGTTGAAATCAGACAGCAGCTCACCACTCTCCCTCCATAAGTTCCCAAATTCAGTATGATAGTAGAGCAGATCTTTCTTACCCCCCCAATTCTTTAAGAACACATCATATAAGGCCTCAATATCTGCTATAGACCTAGGGGTTAATTCTCTAAACCATTTTCTAGCCTTCCCATCTAGGCTTTGGACAAAAACCCTCATCCACACATCATCTTCATTGATATCCACGTTATCAGCATAGCTATAAAAGGACTCAAGGTGCTCTTCAGCTATTACTCCTTCTGTACCAGTAAACTTAGGCATACATTTATGATAATATCCTACAAGCATGGCATTCAAAGGGACAGGCAAGACCAAGGGTCCATACCTAGCAGCAATGATTCTCTCTATCTTTGTAGGAGCTTGCTGACCTGCCATGACTGAGGTAGGTGGAAGGCTACTGGTAGACTGAGTAGTATGAACAATGTAACGGATGACAGAGATAGAGGAATATGATGGACAACATGGGATGCTTTCTTTAGACTGAGATCCAAAAGGGAAATGAATGAATATGAGCTTTATGAATCTCTGAAGGTGATTTCTTCACTAGTAAAGATACATGGGATTTTTTGGGCTTACCTGATCCTGATGGTCCTTTCTGCAATGTTTTCTTCTGCTTAATGATCTTTTCAGGGTCAGGCACTGGGTCAATTGGATTTCTGAGGAGCCGTTAGATCAAGCTGGAGGAAATCAATGGCTATGAAAACGGGTTACAGAGGTGCGAGGGCACATGATCATGGTTGTATGGGGCTTTAAGTCTTAGCACGCAGGCTCAAGGGCAAAGGTTTTTATATACGATTTTTAAACCAAGAAGCATATGTAAAGGAGATCAAAGGGAAATGTTCAAGGAAATGGAGAAAGGTGAGGACATACGGTGCAGGCCTTCTTTAAGTAGAACCAAGGATCCAACTTATTTCTGTTTTTCGAACATCAACAACCTATAGTAGAGCTAACAGGACCATGACGGTGTGGTCAGAGATTCTGATGGGCTCTTGTAAGGCGTTCTTTCTGCAGATGCAACCAGACTTTGTTGCCCACCTGAAGCTTGTGTGGTACCCCCGTGGGTGAGAAGAATTTGTTCCTGTGTTCCGTCATGACCGTGTTCCTTTGCTGCTACTTCTGCTTGGAGGAACACTTCGCGGGAGTCATGGATGTGGTGACGATCTTCCCCTTACTTTTGGAGCGAACCAGACATAAAATAAATTTACTAGTCTACGAGATGAGCTTCCTGCCTTTCTTGGCAGTGATCAAAGAGGTGGCAGTAGGTGGGGCTCCCTCTGGTATCCTGTATAATGAATTATTCAAAGAAATAATGACAGTACGAGGCCTTGACTCATACACAACATGTCACCTCCACAAGTATGGCTGGCATAATAGTACATCACAAACATCTAGAGGTGTAACATCACACAATACCTCGTCTTTAAAGGGCTTGATGCTGTAGGGAAGGCGGAACTACTGGCAAACATCAAGATCTCATCCTTCATGAAGCCACCCGATACTGTACAGCTGCGGGTGTGGTGTAGTTAGGATGGCCAACTGCTTCACAATCTCTGCAGAAATGAGGTTCTTTTGGCTACCACGGTCGACAATGAATTATAGCGGTGAACCCTTCATCCACATTTGTGAGTGGAAAAGACGTTCCCCTCCTCTGGATCTTCAGGTTCATTCTTCTCGAACTTGGCAGTTGCAACAGTGGCACTAGGCTCTGCATCAATGATCTGATTCCCTTTGCCATTCCCCTTGTCAGGTTCTAGCTCAGGGTCGGAACGTGCATCTGATTCAGAAGCCTTCAACGCGGCCACCAGCGACTGCTTGGTTCGACACTCACTTGTGTTATGAGTGGTACTCTTGTGAAACTCACACCACTTTCCTATGTCCTTCTTTAGCATCGTGGTGTTGTTCTTTTCTTGCGGCTTCGATGGGTTGCCTTGGGTCACCCCACCTTGGCTTTGTCCTTTGGGCTTCAGATTTGTAGATCCAAAGTCTCACTTCTTCTGTTTGAACTTTTTCTCGATTTTGACAGTGTATCGGTACGCCGTGCCGAGCGAGGAGATGTTCAGGAACTCCATCTCTTCCTAGATGTATTTGTGTAGGCAGCCATGGTCTTTGAGTACCAAATGTAGCTCAGAGTCCTTGATACCCAACTGTGTGCAAAGGGTATGAAAAATGCTTGTGAATTCCGGCACATCTTGGTCCCTTCCTTGCCGCATTGTGGTCCACTTTATGTATTTGTCCTCGTAGCTTTTGACAGGGTAGTACTGCTCCTTGATGGCATCCCGGAATGAATCCCAAGTGGGTGCAGCTGAAAATAATGAGTCTGTGCTTTCATCCTTCTAGTCGCAGTAGGTTTCTTACTAGTCCTTGACGTGGGGGGTTGCTTTGAGAAGACCAAAAACTATCTTTTCCCAACATGAAAATTCACGAATAGAAAAATACCCTTCTAGTAGATTTAACCATTTATCTACGTCATCTGCATCTATTTGACCCTCAAAGATGGGGATTTCAAAATTCACTTGTACCTTAAATGGTGTGGTGTTTCTAGAGTAGCTGTTGGAAGCTGATCTGTCGCCTCTAGGTAGTGGCTGAAGGAAATGTGCAAAGCTATCCATCATCGTGTTCCTTTGTTGCTCGAGGGCTTCTTCGAGCAATATTTTGATAGGATATCTTGCCCCCTCATCTTTCTTCTCATCTGCCATGGGAGGCTGTTGGGATTTGCGGGGCTAGTTTTTCAAAGGTTCGACCAGCTCAAGCCCTAACTCCTTATATCCTGACCTCGTTGTGGACATGCAAAGAAAAAAAGAGAAAAAGTAGACCGCTCTGATACCACTAATCTAGATTTAAACAGGAATGCAACAAAATACAGAGATAACCATATACACAAAGATGCAACGGAAATAGTACTTCATTTCATTAATGGAAAATATTGAAATATGCTTACAACGAGAAATTGAAATAAACCAGCTAGGGCGATGGTAGCTTATCTCTGAGGAGAGATGTGGCAGCTACATGCCTCTGAAATGTCTTACAATGAGGCTCGAAGGCCTATTTATTGTTGAGAAACAATGGAAAACCCTTAACATCCCAAAACCTAACCCTAGAAGATGAAAAGCCAAATTGTGGGACCCGTTTGGGCAAATTGGTACATCAATTTCCCGGGGTCGTAACTTTGGCATACAATCTCTGTTTGACGTGTACAATAGGTCATTAGAAAGATCCATCCGAGAACTACCACTTTGGTTGCCCCCATATTTCCCAAAAAACATAGTTTAGGGCCTCAAAATGGCTCTGAAGGTTTAGGACTCGAAACACTGCTAAAAAAGTAAACTGTGCTACAATTCAGGAAACTCAAAAACTGAAAGTGACAGTTGTGGGGGTCCAAGTGGGATAGGATGGTGGCAACCAACATCCACCTGGATCATTCCTCCCCCCTTAGGAAGCAATGATCCCCATTGCATTGAGTTCCTCCAACTACTGAACTTGGTCCCTGGTAAGCTGTTTTGCAATCTCGAATGAGTCCAGTAATGGTGAGAAGCATGGTCGAGGGCTGTACACATTGAACACTTGGTGCAGACGAAGAAATGGAGGAATGTTGTGCACCAAAGAATTATTTCCCATAGCCTTAGTAATGGTGTAAGTACCATGTCGGCATGGCCAGAGCTTCTGATGGGCTCTTGTAAGGCATTCTTTCTGCAGATGCAACCAGACTTTGTTGCCCACCTGAAGCTTGTGTGGTACCACTATGGGTGAGGAGAAGTTGTTCCTGTGTTCTGTCATGACCATATTCCTTTGCTGCTGTTGCTGCTTGGAGGAACCCTTCGTGGGAGTCATGAATGTGGTGATAATCTTCCCCTTACTTTGGGAGCGAACCAAACTGAAAATAAATTTCCTAGTCTATGAGATGAGCTTGCTGCCTTTCTTGGCAGTGATCAAAGCGGTGGTAGTAGGTGGGGCTCCCTCCGGTATCCTGTATAATGAATTATTCAGAGAAATAATGACAACACAAGGCCTTGACTCATACATAGCATGTTTCCTCCACAAGTATGGCTGGCCTAACAGTACATCACAAACATCTAGAGGTGTAATGTCATAGAATACCTCGTCTGTGAAGGCCTTGACACTGTAGGGAAGGCGGCACTGCTGGCGAACTTTGAGATCTCGTCCTTCATGAAACCACCCAATACTGTACGACAACGGGTGTGGTGTAGTCAGTAGGCCCAACCGCTTCATGACCTCTGCTGAAACGAGGTTCTTTTGGCTGCCACTGTCGACAATGAATTACAGCGGCGAACCCTTCACCCACATCTGCGAGTGGAAAACACGTTCCCCCTCCTCTGGATCTTCAAGTTCATTCTTCTGGATCTTGGTGGTGACAACAGTGGCGCTGGGCTCTGCATCAATGATCTTCCTCCCTTTGCCATTCCCCTTGTCGGGTTCTGGCTCAGGGTTAGAATGTGCATCTGATTCAGAAGCCTTCAACTCGGCCACCAGCGACTGCTTGGTTCGACACTCAAATTGTGTTATGAATGGGACTCTTGTGGAACTCACACCACTTTCCTATGTCCTTCTTTGGCTTCGTGGTGTTGTTATTTTCTTGTGGCTTTGACGGGTTGTCTTGGGTCACCCCACCTTGGCTTTATCCTTTGGGCTTCGGATTTGTAGATCCAAAGTCTCACTTCTTTTGTTTGAACTTTTGCTCAATTTTGACAGTATATCAGTACACCTTGCCGAGCGAGGAGATGTTCAGGAACTCCATCTCTTCCTGGATGTACTTGTGTAGGCAACCACAGTATTTGAGTACCAAATGCAGCTCAGAGTCCTTGATACCCAACTGTGTGCGAAGGGTGTGAAAAATGTTTGTGAATTCTGGCACATCTTGGTCCCTTCCCTGCCACAGTATGGTCCACTTTATGTATTTTTCCTCGTAGCTTTTGACAGGGTAGTACTGCTCCTTGATGGCATCCTGGAATGAATCCCAAGTGGGTGCAGCTGAAAATAGCGAGCTTATGCTTTCATCCTTTTGCTCGCAATAGGTTTCCCACTAGTCCTTGACGTGGGGGGTTGCTTTAAGAAGAGTGAAAACAATCTTTTCCAACTCAAAAATTCATGAACAGAAAAATACCCTTCTAGCAGACTTAACCATTTATCTACAGCATCTGCGTCTATTTGACCCTCTAAGATGGGGATTTCAAAATTAACTTGTACCTTAAATGGTGTGGCATTTCCAAAGTAACTATTGGAAGTTGATGTGTCGACTCTGGGTAGCCACTGAAGGATTTGCGCAAAGCTATCCACCATCGCATTCCTTTGTCGCTCGAAGGCTTCTTCGAGCAAGATTTTGATAGGATCTCCTGTCCCCTCGTCCTTCTTCTGATCTGGCATGGGAGGCCGTCGGGATTTGTGGGGCTGATCTTGCAAACGTTCGACCAGTTCAAGCCCTATCTCCTTATATCCCTACCTCGTTGGGGACATGCAAAGAAAAAAAGAGAAAAAAGCATACAGCTCTGATACCACTGATCCAAATTTAAACAGGAACACAACTAAATATAGAGATAGCCATATACACAAAGATGTAGTAGAAATAATACTTCATTTCACTAATGGAAAATGTTGAAATATGCTTACAACCAGAAATGGAAATAAACCAGCTAGGGCGATGGTAGCTTATCTCTGAGAAGAGATGTGGCGGCTACATGCCTCTGAACTGTCTTACAATGAGGCTCGAAGGCCTATTTATTATTGAGAAATAATGGAAAACCCTTAACATCCCAAAACCTAACCCAAGAAGATGAAACGCCACATTTTGGGCCCGTTTGGGTAAATTGGTACATCAATTTCCCAGGGTCGTAACTTTGGTATACAATCTCCTTTTGAGGCGTACAATAGCTCATTAGAAAGATATATCTGAGCACTACCACTTTGGGAAGGGAAACATAGGTCCATGGACCTATGCTGCGAACTATGTTGCCCCCAGATTTCCCAAAAAACATTGTTTAGGTCCTCAAAACTGCTCCAGAAGTTCAGGACTCAAAAAACTGCTAAAAATAGTAAACTGTGCTACAATTTAGGAAACTGAAAAACTAAAAGAGACAGTTGTGGGGTTCCAAGTGGGATAGGAGGGTGGCAGCCAACATCCACCTGCATCATTCCTCCCACGTTAGGAAGTAATGGTCCCCATTGCATTGAGTTCCTCCATCTGTTGAACTTGGTCCCTGGTGAGCTGTTTTGCAATCTCGAATGTGTCCAGTAATTGTGAGAAGGATGGTCGAGGGTTGTACACATTGAACACTTGGTGCAAATGAAGGAATGGAGGAATGTTGTGCTCCAAAGCATTATTTCCCATAGCCTTAGTAATGGTGTAAGGACCATGTTGGCATGGTCGGAGCTTCTAATGGGCTCTTGTAAGGCGTTCTTTTTGTAGATGCAACCAGACTTTGTTGCCCACCTGAAGCTTGTGTGGTAACCCTGTGGGTGAGGAGAAGTTGTTCCTGTGTTCTGTCATGACCGTATTCCTTTGTTGCTGCTGCTGCTTGGAGGAACCCTTCGCGGGAGTCATGGATGTAGTGATTATCTTCCCCTTACTTTGGGAGCAAACAAAATAGAAAATAAATTTCCCAGTCTGTGAGATGTTCTTGTTTCCTTTCTTGGCAGTGATCAAAGAGGTGGCAGTAGGTGGGGCTCTCTCCGGTATCTTGTATAATGAATTATTTAAAGAAATAATGACAGCATGAGGCCTTGACTCATACACAGCATGTCGCCTCCACAAGTATGGATGGCCTAATAGTACATCACAAACATCCAGAGGTGTAACATCACACAATACCTCGTCTGTGAAGGGCTTGATGCTGTGGGGAAGGTGGCATTATTGGCGAACTTTGAGATCTCCTCCTTCATGAAGCCACCCGATACTATACGGTTGCGGGTGTGGTGTAATCGGTAGGCCCAACTGCTTCATGACCTCTGCTGAAATTAGGTTCTTTTGGTTTCCACTGTCGACAATGGATTGTAGCGCAAACCCTTCACCCAAATTTGTGAGTGGAAAAGACGTTCCCCCTCATTTGGATCTTCAGGTTCATTCTTCTGGATCTTGGCAGTGGCAACAGTGGCGCTGGGCTCTGCATCAATGATCTGCTTCCCTTTGCCACTCCCCTTGTCGGGTTCTAGCTGAGGGTCGAAACGTGCATCTGATTCAGAAGCCTTCAACTTGGCCACCAACAACTTCTTGGTTCGACACTCACTTGTGTTATGAGTGGGACTCTTGTGGAACTCACACCACTTTCCTATGTCCTTCTTTGGCTTCGTGGTGTTGTTCTATTCTTGCAGCTTCGATGGGTTGTCTTGGGTCACCCCACCTTGGCTTTGTCCTTTGGGCTTCAGATTTGCAGATCTAAAGTCTCGCTTCTTCTGTTTGAACTTTTACTCGATTTTGACATCACATCGGTACGTCGTGCCGAGCGAGGAGATGTTCAAGAACTCCATATCCTCCTAGGTGTATCTGTGTAGGCAACCATGGTATTTGAGTACCAAATGCAGCTTAAAGTCCTTGTTACCCAACTGTGTGTGAAGGGTATTAAAAATGTTTGTGAATTCCAGCACACCTTGATCCCTTCCCTGCCACAGTGTGGTACACTTTATGTATTTGTCCTCGTAGCTTTTCACAGGGTAGTACTTCTCCTTAATGGCATCCTGGAATGAAACCCAAGTGGGTACAGCTGAAAATAGTGAGCATGTGCTTTCATCCTTCTACTCGCAGTAGGTTTCCCACCAGTCCTTGACGTGGGGGGTTGCTTTGAGAAGAGCAAAAACAATCTTTTCCCGACTCGAAAATTCATGAACAGAAAAATACCCTTCTAGTAGATTTAACCATTTATCTACGGCATCTGCGTCTATTTGACCCTCGAAGATGGGGATTTCAAAATTAACTTGTACCTTAAGCGGTGTGGCATTTCCAAAGTAGCTGTTGGAAGCTGATACGTCACCTCTGGGTAGCTGCTGAAGGATCTGTGCAAAGCTATCCATCATCGCGTTCCTTTGTCGCTCGAGGGCTTCTTCGAGCAAGATTTTGATAGGATCTCCTGCACCCTTGTCTTTCTTCTCATTCGCCATGGGAGGCCATCGGGATTTGCGGGGCTGGTCTTGCAAAGGTTCGACTAGTTCAAGCCTTAACTCCTTATATCCCGACCTCGTTGGGGACATGCTAAGAAAGAAAGAGAAAAAGCAGACAACTCTGATACCACTGATCTAGATTTAAACAGGAACGTAACAAAATACAGAGATAACCATATACACAAAGATGCAGTGGAAATAATACTTCATTTCATTAATGAAAAATACTGAAATGTGCTTACAACTAGAAATGGAAATAAACCAGCTAGGGCGATGGTAGCTTATCTCTGAGAAAAGATGTAGCAACTACATGCCTCTGAAATATCTTACAATGAGGCTCAAAGGCCTATTTATTGTCGAGAAACAATGGAAAACCCTTAACATCCCAAAACCTAACCCTAGAAGATGAAACACCAAATTGTGGGCCCCGTTTGGGTAAATTGGTACATCAATTTCACGGGTACGTAAATGTGGCATATGATCTCCGTTTGACGCGTATAATAGCTCGTTAGAAAGATCTATCCGAGCACTGCCACTTTGCGAAGGGAAACATAGGTCCACCCATGGACCTATGTTGCCCCCAAATTTCCCAAAAAACGTCTTTTAGGGCCTCAAAATGGCTCCGGAAGTTCAAGACTCAACAAACTGCTAAAAATATTAAACTATGCTACAATTTAGGAAACTGAAAAACATAAAGAGATAGTTATGGGGGTCCAAGTGGGATAGGAAGGTGGCAACCAACATCCACCTGGATCATTCCTCCCCCATTAGGGAGCAATGGTCCCCATTGATTTGAGTTCCTCCATCTGCTGAACTTGGTCCCTGGTGAGCTGTTCTGCAATCTTGGATGTGTCTAGTAATGGTGAGAAGCATCGTCGAGGGCTGTACACATTGAACACTTGGTGCAGATGAAGGAATGGAGGAATTTTGTGCTCCAAAGCATTATCTCCCATAGCCTTAGTAATGGTGTAAGGACCATGTCAGCATGGTCGGAGCTTCTGATGGGCTCTTGTAAGGTGTTCTCTCTGTAGATGCAACCATACTTTATTGCCCACCTGAAGCTTGTGTGGTAGCCCTGCGGGTGAGGAGAAGTTGTTCCTGTGTTCTGTCATGACCATATTCCTTTGCTGCTGCTGCATGGAGGAACCCTTCGCGGGAGTCATGGATGTGGTGACGA
This sequence comes from Pinus tabuliformis, assembly GCA_031772625.1. NCBI lineage: Eukaryota > Viridiplantae > Streptophyta > Pinopsida > Pinales > Pinaceae > Pinus > Pinus tabuliformis. The sequence continues at coordinate 1,653,147,729 of CM062816.1, forward strand.
TATTCCCCTTACTTTGGGAGCGAGCCAAACAGAAAATAAATTTCCTAGTCTGTGAGATGAGCTTGCTGCCTTTCTTGGCAGTGATCAAAGAGGTGGCAGTAGGTGGGGCTCCCTCCGGTATCATGTATAATGAATTATTCAAAGAAATAATGACAGCACGAGGCCTTGACTCATACACAACATGTCGCCTCCACACGTATGGCTGGCCTAATAGTACATCACAGACATCCAGAGGTGTAACGTCACTTAATACCTCATCTGTGAAGGGCTCGATGCTGTAGGGTAGGCAGCACTACTGACGAACTTTGAGATCTCGTCCTTCATGAAGCCACCTAATAATGTATGGCTGCGGGTGTGGTGTAGTCGGTAGGCCCAACCGCTTCACGACCTCTACTAAAACAAGGTTCTTTTGGCTGCCACTATCGACAATGAATTGCAGCGGTGAACCCTTCACCCACACCTGTGAGTGGAAAAGACGTTCCACCTCGTCTGGATCTTCAGGTTCATTCTTCTGGATCTTGGCGGTGGAAATAGTGGCGCCAGGCTCTGCATCAATGCTCTTCTTCCCTTTGCCATTCCCCTTGTCGGGTTCTGGCTCAGGGTCGAAACGTGCATCTGATTCAAAAGCCTTCAACTCGGCCACCAGTGACTACTTGGTTCGACACTCACTTGTGTTATGAGTGGGACTCTTGTGGAACTCACACCACTTTCCTGTGTCCTTCTTCGGCTTCGTGGTGTTATTCTTTTCTTGTGGCTTCGACGGGTCGTCTTGGGTCACCCCACATTGGCTTTGTCCTTTGGGCTTCAGATTTGCAGATCCAAAGTCTCGCTTCTTTTGTTTGAACTTTTGCTCGATTTTGATAGCATATCGGTATGCCGTGTCAAGTGAGGAGATGTCCAAGAACTCCATCTCTTCCTGGATGTATCTATGTAAGCGGCCACGATATTTGAGTACCAAATGCAGCTCAGAGTCCTTGATACCCAATTGTGTGCGAAGGGTATGAAATTTTTTTGTGAATTCTACCACATCTTGGTCCCTTCCCTGCCGCAGTGTGGTCCACTTTATGTATTTGTCCTCGTAGCTTTTGACAGGGTAGTACTGCTCCTTGATGGCATCTCGGAATGAATCCCAAGTGGGTGCAACTAAAAATAGTGAGCCTGTGCTTTCATCCTTCTTCTCGCAGTAGGTTTCCCACCAGTCCTTGACATGGTGGGTGGCTTTGAGAAGAGCAAAAACAATCTTTTCCCTACTCGAAAATTCATGAACAAAAAAATAACCTTCTAGCAGATTTAACCATTTATCTATGGCATCTGCATCTATTTGACCCTCGAAGATGGGAATTTCAAAATTATCTTGTACCTTAAATGGTGTGGCATTTCCAGAGTAGCTGTTGGAAGCTGATGCATCGCGTCTGGGTAGCCGCTGAAGGATCTGCGCAAAGCTATCCATCATTGCATTCCTCTGTCACTCGAGGGCTTCTTCGAGCAAGATTTTGATAGGATCCCCTGCCCTCTCGTCTTTCTTCTCATCCACCATGGGAGGCTGTTGGGATTTGCGGGGCTAGTCTTGAAAAGGTTCAACTAGTTCAAGCCCTAACTCCTTATATCCCGACCTCATTGGGGACATGCAAAGAAAAAAATGAGAAAAAGCAGATCGCTTTGATACCACTGATCCAGATGTAAACAGGAATGCAACAAAATACAGAGATAACCATATACACAAAGATGCAGCGGAAATAATACTTCATTTCATTAATGGAAAATACTTAAATATGCTTACAACCAGAAATGGAAATAAACCAGCTAGGGCGATGGTGGCTTATATCTGAGAAGAGATGTAGCAGCTACATGCCTCTGAACTGTCTTACAATGAGGCTCGAAGGCCTATTTATTGTTGAGAAACAATGGAAAACCATTAACATCCCAAAACCTAACCCTAGAAGATGAAACGCCAAATTGTGGGCCCCGTTTGGGTAAATTGGTATAACAATTTCCTGGGGTCATAACTTTGGCATACGATCTCTATTTGACACGTACAATAGTTCGTTAGAAACATCTATCTGAGCACTACCACTTTGGGAAGGGCACCATTGGTCCATAGACCCATGTTGCCCCCAAATTTCCCAAAAAACGTCGTTTAGGGCCTCAAAACGGCTCCGAAAGTTCATGACCCGAAAAATTGCTAAAAATAGTAAACTGTGCTACAATTTAGGAAACTGAAAAATTGAAAGAGACAATTGTGGGGGTCCAAGTGGGATAGGTTGGTGGCAACCAACATCCACCTGGATCAACCCTATATGTTGATCCTCAACACCTTGATGTGCCTCTTCACTCCTCCCTTTCCCAAGCCCTTCCCAGCATTACCACGGCGAGACATTGTTCTTGAGAAAATTTCATATGACATTTAAATGCCATTTTTTTTAATGAATGAATTTAATTATAAAGGCAAAAAATGCATAGCTACTTTGGAAATAAATCTAGCCCAATTCCAAAATAGACATACCTATGGACATACTTATAGTTATTGATTTATTATCATTTTTTACTTTTCTTATTTAATTAATATTATAATAGTATTATAATTTACATCTCATATTATCCTATATAATGTTATCTCATATTATTCTCATTAATAAAACAATATACTATATTTTTTCGTAAGTATCAAACCTTTTTGAATTTTGTATATCTTAAGCTTCATAACATCACATTGATTTTTGAAAATTTATAGGTGTTGTTTCTGTAGTATATGAGTATAGATCCATCTTAACCAGAAGTATACCAAGCTCGGAGAGGGATCAAATCTCTTGATACAAAAACCTCTTTTTAGAATGTGAAACTTGAACCATAGATTTACCAAAAGCAGAAAGGGATCAAATCTCTTGATATGCAAACATCTTTTTAGAATGTGAAACTTAAAAAAAGGTTTACATGTCGATAGATTTTAACCCTTTTAGTTTTTGATAAATCGATGGTTAATAATATGGGTGTAATTTTTCATTGTTTAAATTGTATTTTTATATATTTTATTATTAATAATATTTTATATTAAGAATTGAATGAAGTACAAATTTCTCTCTTATTAAAATCTAATTAAATTATTTTATTTTAATTACTTCTTCCTTCTCATCATTGAAATATTTTTTTAACTTAGTTAATATGGATATTCAACTAGCTTATTTAAGTTCTATATTGAAATATTTATAAGAAAAAGATATTATATGTGATATAAAATTATATTATTTAACATAAACATATAGATATTTTATTTATAACTCTATGGAGTGAAAATGAAATATTTTTACCACATCTATTTCATATTGAATTGTAATATTACCAAGGAACCCAATGACCTCAATTCCAATAGAATTATTGATGTTTTATAATGTTTTTAATTAAAACTCACCAAATATATATAATCATTTTTGTAGTTATTATAGTCGACATTGTTTTTTTATTTAGAGTATTTTTTTAAAGAGACGTGTCAACTCTAAGTTGAGATGAAGGGAAACACACATCATCCTCATAATGGGTTTAGAATGCACCTATCAACAAAAAAAATACTTATATATATATATATATATATATATATATATATATATATATATATATATATATATATATATATATATATATATTCACATTTCTTTCTCTTTAAAATTGTCTACTAAAAATATATTATCATGTTTTGAAATTGGAAAAAAAGTATTGCTTGTGATATGTGTAGTTATAATTACCTGCTTAGAGGGATCAAATTTCTTGTGAAAATGTCTTTTAGAGTACAAAATACAATGTGTAATTTTTCATTGTTAGAAAAAATGGAGAGAGCAAGAGAGAAATTAAACAAACACCAAACACAATTTGATATTTTTATTGATCACAATAGTTACAAATATATAGGACATAAAACACTGACTTTGACACATCTATATCATCACTGCAACTCATACCTACGGAACAACAACTTCTAGATTGCCACCTGGGGACTCACAGTGACAACCTGTAGATCACATCATACACATGGAAGCATTATTTCCAACACCCTACCTTAATGCTTACATGACAAATAGAGAAAATAGACATTACAACAATAAATGATTATCTTTCAAATTTGTCCGATATGGTCATCACTAGCACTCATATCCACTTTGACATCTCAGACCATTGTTGACATACTTTGCATAATTGATGCTTCTCAACCTCTTGGAGCATAATAGGTTAGTCTCAATACTTAATCATCCTATGGAACTACCACCATTTGTTGAATATGTGGCCTTCCCCTATATTCAAAAGTTATCTCGGATATCATCCTGGGTACAAAATGTCTACACCAGACAACTATACAAATTGACCTTGTATAAAATAACCTAGGTTAGTCTCAATACTTAAGCATCCTATGGAAATACCACCATTGGTTGAATATATGATCTTCCTCTATATTCAATAGCTATCTAGGATAATATTATGGGTACAAAATATCTTCAACACACAATTATACAACTTGAACTTGTATAAAATAACTTGTATTGAAGCTCCCAGAGCACGACAGGGCACAACGGTTAGACCTTATAAGGACTATCAATGACTAATGCTCCAAAAGCACTATGGGTCACATTTGTTTGTTTAATGGTGAGCTTATTCTTTGTGGTTCTGCATCATATTTTTAAGCACAAAAATAATTTTACAACCAATAAAAAACACAAACACCAATAGGTCCCCTCACACATTTCCCTCTTTTTATTATTATTATTATTATGATCATGAAAAAATGTTTAAATTTGAAGATAACCAGAAAAACAGAGTTGGCCAAAAATATAAATCTTCACTCATGATGTGATGATCCTCATATGGGCATTTTTCCCTTGTGATAGTAGTCACGAAATTTTGTTTCATCCCATTTTTGGTGCAGTCAAACAAATATTGGACCCGTCTCACCCATATGATACACCCGAAATCACATTTTGAATAAATTGGTATCAGTTGTGGAATTTTGAGAGTTCTCTTCAACACGTTCTCAAATATTTCGCTCGATATTTAACCATATCAATATGCATATGAGAGGAATTTCCCGCTTTCCTTCAAATAGAAACACTTCCAACTTGCCAAGCATAACATAAAATTGGCCAACCTTATAAATATACCATATTTTCACTCTCTTTCGCTTTGTTATAAGACAAAGGATGTGCTACGCATTTAAATGGTACATAGTTGAAATTGAGGATGTATTTATTCCTTTCCAGTACAAATCGTAGTCACCACAAAACGAACCTTCTATGTGTCACAACGGCTCCACAGACTTCCTCTGTCAGATCTCACTACGCAGCTCACATCCTCCTTGTTCACGGGCAACATCTTCTCAGTCACCAACTTGAATGTCCAATGTGATCTCCCGCTAGATCCAGTCACCTTCAATCTCTAGGCATCAAAGGCATCAAGAGCCACATCTTAACCCTTCAAGTCGGCTTCTTGTTGTATTGACAAGTGATACCTTGGCCTACTTTAGCTTGTAAATGACCCACGAGACAAGACCGACGATTCCTACGAGCAGAACCAGAATGAGGAGCATACACTCAGCTCTCCAACAAATCTGTCACAGGACAGAAATAACAGTGAGCCCTCGATCAAATTCTATAAGATGTGAAAATATTTCTTGCCTCACTTTTTGCCTCTGCCTAAAAAATGGAGGGTAAAAAAAACAGCCACGTCCTCCTCAATTAAACCCAACTTGCACCCTCTAGAATAATTCAGATCTAGATCAAGCCTCTCATATCTCAGCCTTCGTATGCGCCAGATTCTTAGTTGCACGCATATTTTTCTAGGTTGAGGTTAAAAAAAATGCTTTATATAGATTTTCCAAAGGGAAGCCAACAAATTAACAAAACACACACAAGACTCCAACTTAGAGAACAAAAAAATTTCACCCTAAATTATTTTGATTTCACTCACTCTATCCAAATATGTTTACAAAACAATAAAACTGAAGGCTCTCTCACATCTTATTGAATCAAGCCATAATAGATTTGATAGGATGTGAAAAATATTAGAGAGCAAAGAGAGAAATTAAACACAACATTAAGCACACCTTGATATTTTTATTGATCACAAGAGTTACAAATATATAGGACATAAAACACACACTTCAACATATCTAGACTACAACTCATACATAGGAAATAACAACTTCTAGATTGCCAGCTAGCCAGCTCAAGACTCACAATGAGAACTTGTATATCATTTCATACACATATACGCATTACTTTGAGCATTCATTATTTAAATTGTATTTTTCAATTCTATGTAGGTTACATAAGGTTAAGCATATTACTTGCACATTTTTTTTTTTTTTTGCTTCTAATTACTTTACATGAAATTATATTGCATCATATGGAAAACTAAACAAACATGCATAGTATATTTATTTTTGTTTTTTATTATAGCGAACATTATTTTTTAATTTAGAAGATATTTTATCTTTATTTTAATAAGACATGTGTAAACTCCATGGTGAGCACGAACATAATTACACATCACCCTTATATTGTAAAATAAACCTCTCGACTTAATAAAGTTATTTTAGTGAAAAAATTAAACATTATGAAAATTTAATCAAATTGAAACCATCATACTCCTTAATCCACTACACTAATATTTATTGAATATTTTTTTTTTAATGATTGTCGAAGTGTCGTGTTTTATAATGTTTGTGCTCAATGACTCACTTCTTCAAAAGAAAAATCTCAAAATTATTGTTATTCTATTTTTATTTTATTTTACGAGGTCGGATTTTTGTTTTCTATGTTTATTTTGTTTTACCAGATCGGATTTTTGTTTTGATGTTTTTTTCATGAATGGTACTATGTGATGGTTTAAAAAACTAGATCTAATTTTCACGGTTAATTTTTGAATAGCATTTTATCAAGTGGTTGAAATTATATTAGGTTATCAATTCAAAGCTCTAGTAAATAACTTTTTTTAATATTATATTATTTATTATTGTTTTATATATATATTTTTGTTATCAATATATATTTTGATTTGATAGTTATAAGGCCATAAGAGAGTTGAAAGATGTACATGGAATGCTTGAAAATAAAAGGTAGATAGAATAATAAAACCTTTTTTTCATTTGAAAAAACAAATAATTAATATGTGTATTTACATTGTGTTAGTGTTTTTATTAATTTGTGATAATATATGCTTCTCATTCTACTTTGATGAATCTTGAATAAATATGCGATTATTAATATGAGGTTTTAAGTATAAGGAAATGATATTAAGTTGAATTATAATTAGTTGTTTAAGTTTAAATGTAAGATTTTAAAGGGGCATTTTTATTTTAAAGTCAAAATTCATAAAGTTGTTTAAAAGAAACCAATTTTTTATTTTCATTTTCCATTATAATAAGAAAATAATAGCGATGATAATTAGACTTAGCATCAGAATGTTAATTGAAGATAATTAGATTTAACATTATCATACCAATTAGGGAATTGATTGTTCTATATCACTTCATAAGCACATGAAGGCATTGTAGTATATTAATTAAAGTGTATTTAGCGGTTCAAAAGAAAAATTGATTTAGGTGCTTTATTACTTATTTCATGGTCCTATAAGATAGTAGGCTAGCCATTTTTATTTATGTGGGTGCATTTTAAGGCATTCTTAATATTGCCTTGAAGATGTGGAAGAGATTACTATTTTTTAGTTAATGTTATCTACAAGTTTGATTATTATTATCTGATCTGAAAATCACTCTTGAGTGATCTCAGTTAATCAATTAATGAATGAAGGTATTACAGACTCATGTGCTGGTGTGTGTCTCTATTATCTTAGGCAACGGATCGATTAGATTGCAAAATACATAGGCACTGGAAAATGGAAAACAGTAAGACAAACACAGTAAGCAAATACAAGAACACAACAAATTAACAAGGAGTTCACCCAATCCACCTGGGCTACATCTTCAGTCCAGCTTTCAGTGGTGGCCTTTTCTTATTGTGTCTTTAAAGCAGAGTTTTTACAATGAGGATCTCAATTTGAGTCTCATAAAATAGATAATTCTTAGTAGGGTGGTTCTTGGATTCCCCAAGCCACTAGAGTGCACAGACTCTTCCTTACCAAGTCTCGACCTCAACTGGTCTTCAATGGGATGAGTCCAATTTGGTACCTAGTTCCTGACATATATCATCTTAGGGATTGCTCGAACCTTTCAAGCCTTCTGTCTGCTCGATGCTACCTTACTCTGCAGGTTAGCTCGGCTCTCTATTTTCTACTTCTTAATTATTCTCTCTTTTGTCTTTCTATCTCACTGTCTCCTTCTTTTTTACACTGCTCGCTTGCTTTCACTTCAGCACTCCCTCTTCATTCTCTGTATATTCATGGATTAAAGCCAATACAACTCATGACTATTTGCTTCCTCTTCTGCCCCTTCAGATCGGCTGCTGCTATTCGCTTGGAGTTCTCTGCCTCTGCATCATTGCCACTATGCAATATCTCACAGGGAAGTGGCCACTTGTCCTCTCATGAATTGCTCTAGCTCTTCCTGAAATGGTTCAGTATTTTGGTTACGCTGTGTAATGATTCATCCACTAGCTCAGTGGTCAAATCAGACTTCAGACTTTTATACGCTGCAACTTAATTCTCCCTCCAGATCCGGTTATTCATTGGGCACATTCTTTGCTGTCAGATCGGGAGCCCCCAGATCCTACGGTGTTTGCTCTTATCACACAGTTGACTTGCTCGACTATTAGCCCGCGATGAGAGGCAATTTTCTCTCTCATCCGTTGGAAACGTGTCTTGAAATGTGTGGAATCGCTCGTTCTCCTGCCAAATCCACTTACTACCCAACATGCCTTTGATATTTCGCCAGTTTTGGAGCACGGGGCCCGCCTTTTACTTTAGCACTTTCCCTATGGTTTCTCGGCTTCCCATATGATCGAGCACTCGAGGCTTTTTCCTTCTTGAGGGGTTTTGCCCAACGATGCACAATTAGCGCTAATCGCGCATTAGAAATAGCCTCCATTTTACAATCTAGACTTCCTAACTGTTAGTTTACATCCTGCGCAGTCTCCATGGGCCTCGATCAACATGCTTTGACTGAGGTCCTCGTCGTTCCTTGCTAGCTACAAACTGCCACTGTACAGAGGTCTTCTTGATAGCTCTTTGTTTACAAGTTTGTTTGAAGTCTGTCCTGATTTGATACAGTCATAGAACTTTGAGAAATTTTATGGATCTAATTCAGATCACGACCTTCCCGCTGAAAAGCTTTTGGACCACCAAAAGTTGGTTTTCAAGCATCGACTAAGTGAAGGTACAATTGTCTTACTTGTCCAATCTCTATCCACTTTGCACTGCTCAGCTTTTAACCCTTGAGCCCAATGCTGAGGTACTCAACATCTCCCTTGTGCATCATCCTCACCTTCATGTCCAGAACTGTGTCTTCCTACATTTCATTAAGATATTCAGGTAACAGGTCATCAATAGAGGGCAATTGACTCTGCTCTTCGGGATCTTCAATTAGTGAAGGTTCAATCAATCTCAAGCAATCTGCATTTACGACTAAGTAGATGTGCATGTAAGCTAGTATATCAAGGTGAAAAGCATTCTCACCAATCTTGTCAAGTACCTTGAAGGGTCCATACCTGATAGGCTTTAGCTTTTTACCTTCACCTTGCATCTTGTCCTTGCTGATATATAGCCAGACTTGGTCACCAACTTGGAAACTATGTTCCATCCAATGCTTGTCATGCCTTGCCTTGTATTTGGCTTGGCCCTTTTCTAGCTGTTCCTGTACTGCGTGGTGGATCTCTTGGATCTATTCAATGAACATAGTTGCCCTGTCCACATCACTGTGTCCCTCAATTATGGTGTCTTTACCAAAGACAAAATCCAAAGGAGACCTTGGTGTGAAACCAAAACAGGTCTCAAAATGAGATCTCTGTGTAGAAGAATATTTTGCTCTGTTGTAAGCATGCTGCACATAACATAAATGTTCATCACAAAGCTTAGGATGCTTGTTGCAATATCCCCTGAGTAACTGAATCACTGTCCTGTTAACTACTTCTATCTAGCCATCAGTTTGTGGATGAAAAGCTATGCTTTTTTTTAGTTTGGTGTCCATCAGTTCCCATAGACTTGAGAAAAACTTCCCCACAAAATGGGTGTCTCTATCAGATACAATGGAAGTGGGTAATCCAAAATGAACCCATACATGTTGAAAGAATAGTTTTGCAGTTTTTTCAGCTATAATATGTTTATTACAAGGTATCAAAATACACATTTTGCTGAACCTATCCACAAAAACATACAGATAATCATGACCTTTCCTAGGTTTAGGTAGTCCTCCAACAAAATCCATGGAAACACTTTTCCAAGGGTGAGAAGGAACTGGTAGTGGAGTGTACAAGCCTAGTTTTCTATTGTTGGGCTTGCTTTTTGCACGCATAGTACACCCTCTTACATATCTAGAAACTGTCTTGTTCATTTTTGGCCAATAACAAAACCTTTGCAGTTGTGCAACTGTTTTACCTATCCCAAACTGACCTGATATTAGAGAAGTGTGTGCTTCTTGAATTATCTTTACTCTTTCAATTTGTGAAATGCATAACTTCCCACAATGCTATAAGAGTCGGTCCTTTACATCATAATCCAATTCTTCTACTCGTTTGCCTTGACTTAAAGTTGCATATACATCTTTAAAGTCTATATCTTAAGCATATTGTTTAATGTAACTCTCATGTAACATAGAATTATGCTTAAGTATAGTAGATGCATTTATAATGGGTCTAGATAACATATCTGGAACTTTGTTATGTATGCCCTTTTTATATCTGATAACTAAATGAAACTGTTGTAGAAAACCCATCCATCTATAGTGCCTTGATTGCTGCAACTTAGTTTGGGAGTGTAGATATTGAAGTGGTTGATGATCAGTATGTATTATTGTCTATTTTCCCATTAAGTAATGTTTCCACCTTTTAACACTCTGTAGTAATGTATACAATTCTTTATCATATGTAGGATAGTTAACGACTGCAAAATTAAATGTCTCAGAATGATAACATATGGGTTTATCGTGCTGTGTCAAAACTGCTCCCATGGCATAGTCACTGGCATCCATTTGGATCTCAAATGGTATTTGAAGATCAGGCAGTGCTAGTACAGGTGCTATACTAATCTTTTCTTTCAAGGTGTTGAAGGCTTTCTGCTATTTGCCTCCCCACTGAAACACCTTGTTCAATCATGTTAAAGCATGTAAGGGAGCTGCAATTGAGGAAAAGTTAGAAATGAACTTTCTCCAATATTGTGTTGTCCCTAAGAGGCTTCTAACTTCTGTAGCAGATTTGGGTTGAGGCCAGTTCACAATGGCTGCCACCTTAGAGGGATCTATCTTCAACTCACCACCCCCTACTATAAGACCCAAATAATTCAAATATGTTTTGCCAAATTCACATTTTGAGAGTTTAACATAAATTTTTTCTCTTTTGAAAACATCTAGTGTCTGCTTAATATGCTTTAAGTGTTCTTACCACATTTTGCTAAATATCAGAATGTCATCCAGATACAAAATAACAAAATCATCAAGAAAAGGTCTGAGTACATCATTTATTAATCTCATGAAAGTAGCAAGGGCTTTAGTTAAGCCAAAAGGCATAACCAGCCACTCATACAATCTCTGCTTCATTTTGAAAGCAGTCTTCCATGCATCTTGTTCTGCAACTTTGACATGATGGTATCCACTATGCAAGTCTTCCTTGGAAAAATAAATAGCTTCCTTCAGTTGATCTAAAAGATCATCAATGTGAGGAAGGGGATAACGATTTTTTATTGTTATCTTATTCAGTGCTTAGTAATCAATGCACATTTTCCACGAGCCATATTTCTTTCTCACCAAAACGATTAGTGACCCACACAGTGATGTGATAGGTCTGATGAATCCCTTCTCGAGCAACTCCTACACCTGCTTCTTGATTTATGCGTTCTATAAAGTAGACAACATATACATTCCAATGTTAGGTAATGGAGAATATTGCTACAAAATAATATCATGCACTATTTCCTTTTTGGGTGGTAGACCTTTAGGTTCTTGAAACAAGATATCATACCCTGAAACAACCTTTCTAAATCAGCTTGTTGTTTAGCATTTCAGCCTTCAAATACATTGGTTTTATCAAGTTTCTTTTCCTTTACAGCCATCAGTAAGAACTGTTTGCATGAGTTTATCATTCTTTTCATCTACCCTGAGTTTATGAGTATAATTATTCTTGAGCTTATGAGCTCTTACAAAGTATTTGATTCCCTATTTAACAAGTAGATACTTGTTCTCAACTCTATAGAAAATAGCTTTTCTGTCATATAAGTAAGGAATTCCTCAAACAATTCCACATATATCCAAAGGAATTATGTCTAACTCAACCTCATCTACAAATACTAACCCAAAAGAAAACTTGAGTTTGCATTGCCTAGTCACTTGTAGCTGTGCTTTATCATTTAAACATCCTAATGGGTATGGTTTCTTGTGAGGTGTAGTCACTAATCCCAACTTTTTTACAATTGCTTCAGAAATTAAATTTACTTGTGATCAACTATCAAACAAAGTATCAATCTTTTGATGTTTGGAAATAACTCGAATACGGAAAAGCTCATGTCTTTTTCTCTCATTTTCTTCATCAATAGTAGATTGTGCAGAATTACTAGTAGATGCTTTAGAATTCTTACCTCTTATACCTGTGGCTACAATAGTTGTTTCTTCTCCTGAGTGTGACCCCAAATCTTTCTGAATAGCTGCAAAAATCTTCTTATTCTTTCCCTTGAACTTCTTAGGTCTCAGCTCCGGATGCAGAATCCAACAGTGCTCATCATCATGCCCATCCTTTTTACAATGAGTGCATGAAGCCTTGCTTTTCTGCGTAGTGTTAGCCTTCCTTACTTTCCATTTCTTCTTTCTTTTCTCCTTATTCTTCCTTGCAGTGGGTTGGGATGATCCCCCAACTTTTGGACTTCCATTCTTTCCTCTAGCTTTTAGATGAGTAGCTTGTACAGATACCTCATCTATACTAGTGGGATTAAACATGAGGATAGTGTGCCTCATGTAGCTGCGTAGACCACCAATGTACTTCAACAGAGTCTCAGGTGAGTCTAATGAGATTCTTAGAACCAATGCTCTCTTTCTAAGTTCTTGAGTGTATCCCTGTACACTTTGCCCTTTCAACTGTCGAAGAGTTTGCTAGCTCATCATGGCTTACTGCATCTAGGCTAATGGATAGAACTGCTTTTTGATTGCAGAAAAAAATTCACTCCAGACAGAGATAGTCTTACCATGTCTCTTCAGGTCAGCTTGGGTCCTGTCTTCCCACCAAACCAAGGCAGTGCCTCCAAGGGGTAGGCTTGCCAGCTGAATCTTGCTCTTGTCTGAATTGATATTCTGCACTCTTCAATAATCATTAATTTGCCTAATCCAATTGTCCAACTTTTCTGCATTCAACTCTCCATCATATATAGGTAAATCAAATTTAACATACAGTTTAATCAGAGATGTCTTCTTTTTATATTCAGGGCTATTAGGAGGTGTGAGAAATCTTTCTTCTTTCCCATTTCCTTTTGAGTTGTCATGGAAGTGAGACTCATCTTCTCCTTTATCTTGTTTGGAGCCCGATGAATCTTCATCCTTATGTTTTCTAAAGTCCCTATACATTGTCTCTACCATGGAATTTATGGCTAGGAAACTATCTATGAATTGAGGGTCTGGCCCCATAGAACCTTCCTCTGACATTGTCTTCTGAGGATAGACTCTCCCAATTTCAGGATTAGTTTCGACCAACTCTCCTTCTCTTAATTTGAGCTTTGATCTAGTTAGCATTCAACTGCTAAATCCAACACAAGCTTGTCTAACCTTAACAGCCTTGAGCTCTAATACCACTTGATCTGAAAATCACTCTTGAGTGATCTCAGTTAATTAATTAATGAATGAAGGTATTACAGACTCACGTGCTGGTGTGTGTCTATGTTATCTTAGGTAATCGATCGATTAGATTGCAAAATACACATACACTAGAAAATGGAGAACAGTTAGAAAAACACAATAATCAAATAAAAGAACACAACAAATTAACAAGGAGTTCACCTAATCCTCGTAGGCTACGTCTCTGGTCCAGCTTTCAGTGGTGGCCTTTTCGTATTGTGTCTTTAAAGTAGAGTTTTCACAATGAGGAGCTCAATTTGAGTCTCTTGAAATAGATAATGCTTAGTAGGGTGGTTCTTGGATTCCCCAAGCCACTAGAGTGAACAAACTCTTCCTTACCAAGTCTCGACCTCAACTGGTCTTGAATGGGATGAGTCCAATTTGGTAACCAGTTCTTGACGGATATCCTCTTAGGGATTGCTCGAACCTTTCAAGCCTTCTGTATGCTCGATGCTACCTTACTCTACAGGTTAGCTTGGCTCTCTATTTTCTTCTTCTTGCTTATTCTCTGCTTTGTCTCTCTATCTCACCGCCTCCTTCTTTCCTACCATGCTCGCTTGCTTTTGCTTCACTACTCCCTCTTCGTTCTTTGTCTGTTCATGGCTTAAAGCCAATATGGGTCATGACTGTTCGCTTCCTCTTCTGCCAATATGGGTCATGACTGTTCGGATCACCTGCCATTGTTCGCTTGGAGTTCCTTGCCTCTGCGTGATCGCCATTGTGTAACGTCTCTTAGGGAAGTCGCCACCTGTTCTCTCACAAACTGCGCTAGATCTTCCTCAAATGGTTCAATATTTCAGTTACGTTGTGTAATTATTCATCCGCCAACTCAGCGGTCAAATTGGACTTCAGACTTTTATACGCTGCAAATTAATTCTCCCTCTAGATCCAGTCATTCATCAGGCACAACCTCTGCCATTAGATCAGGAAGTGTTCACTCTTACCGTGCGGTTGACTTGCTCGACCATTAGCCCACGATGAGAGGTGATTTTCTCTCTCATCTGCTGGACACGCATCGTGCAATGTGTGGAATCACTCGTTCTCCTACCAAATCCACTTACTGCCCAACATGCCTTCGATATTCTGCTGGTTTTGGAGCACAGGGCCTGCCTTTCACTTAACGCTTTCCCTATAGTTTCCCAGCTTCCCATGCAACCAAGCGCTCGGGGATTTTTCCTTCTTGAGGAGTTTTGCCCAGCGATGCACAATTAGTGCTAATTGCGCATCAGAAATGGCCTCTGTTTTCCAATCTGGACTCGCTAACTACTAGTTTGTGTCCTATGCGGTCTCCACTGACCTTGGTCAGTGCACTTTGATCGAGGTCCTCATCGTTCCTTGCTGGCTACAAACTGCCACTATCTAGAGGTCTTCCTGGTAGCTCTTTGTTCACAAGTTTTTTTGAAGTCTGTCCTGATTTGATACAATCATAGAACATTGCGAATTTTTATGGATCCAATTCAGATCATTATCTTATATGACTCTCCAGATTAAAGTTATAATTTGTTCATGCAAATAATATAGATTATTCTCATATTCCTTCTTTCAAATTCTTTACAGCTTATATTTTTAACCAATCCGATCTAACCTATCATCTTGTGATTTTCTTTATTATATTTTGAACTTATAAGGTTCTTTTTATAGCTTAATTACCTTTTATTAATTAACATACAATTTTTAATAATACTTTTAAACAAAATTAACTTATGTATTACTCTATATATATCTATGCATTTAACTTATCCTTTATTATAAGGTCATTTAATTAACTAATTTTCCGTTTAAATTATTAACTAACTTATTATTTTTATTAACTTACAATTTTAATAATACTTTTAAATAAAATTATTTTTATATTTCTTAGGAATTTAACTTATTCCCTTATTATAAGGTCATTTATTTAACCAATTTTTCCTTTCTAAATTATTAATGAACTTTTAATTTTTATATACCCTCAATAATAATATTTTATTTATTACTCTATATATCTAGGCATTTTACTTTTCCTTTATTACAAAGTCATTTAATTAACTAATTTTCCTTTTAAATTATTAATTAAATTATAATTTTTAATTATTAACTTTGATTTTCTTTAATTTTAATTAACATACAATTTTAAGAATACTTTTAAATAATTTTTTTTATATTTTTTAGGCATTTCAAGGTCATTTATTTAACTAATTTTCCTTTTAAATTATTAATTAACTTATAATTTTTAATTATTAGGTCTCGTACCATATACCATCAATAATAATTTATTTATTTTTACGAATTAAACTATTATAATAATTTTGACCCTAGTCCTAGAGTCAAACTAGTCGTTAGGGAAGATAGCTGTTGGAGGCTCCGCTCAGTCTATTTAGCATGATGAGCTAGATCTGTTTCTTCAACTTGTCCTGACGATGAACCACACTAGTTGGTTCGAAACGTGTCGACAAATGAGATTCCATGTGATTTTCGCCGAAGATTTTTCTCTAATGAGAATACTATTTTTTGGTTAATGTTATCAATATGTTTGAATATGATTATCTCATACATATCTCCACATTAAAGTTATAGTTTTTTCATTCAAATAATATGGATTATGTTGATACTTCTTCACTTTGTAAAAAATACAAATCTATTTTAAGATTTATAAAATACGTAGAAAACAAATTTGCTTAAAGAAAAATTCCTTTCATAAACTAATTTTTTTTTTTTTAGAAAAATTCTTACCAACTAAATAACCTTTATCCATTTTTTTAAAGATAAATAAACAATACATCAAATTATAAATAAACAAGCAATACATCAAAAAATTAAAGCTGTTAATTGCTTGTGTAGAGCATACAACTCTATCTCTTTGAATATGGCTTAATGGATTTTCGGTTGTAAATAAATATGAAATTGAATGATCTATATCAAATTTTAAATAAAACAACAATACATCAGAATAATAAAGTTGTTAATAGTTGGTGGGGAGCATGTAGTTCTATCTCTTTGAATCTAGATCAATGGAATTGTAATTGTTAATGAATATGCAATTGGAACATCTATCTCACTAAAAGACGAATGTTGATTATGTGAAGGCATCTTGTCCATCTATCTCACTAAATGAAATGTTGATCATGTGAAGGCATATTGTATATCTATATCATTAAATGAAATGTTGATCATGTGAAGGCATCTTGTATATCTATATCATTAAATGAAATGTTGATCATGTGAAGGCATCTTGTCCATAATAATATGGTTGGATATAAATGTGCTTATTCATAAAATTGAAATCATAGACAAAGGAACAAAATCAAGTTGGGCGTGCATGAAAATTATATTTTAGATCAATCACTTTCAAAAATAAAGTTAAAGATGGACATGTAAAATCCTAATTTAAAGGCTTGAGATTAATGGTTTGAGGATCATCATGGACAAATGGTCATAATTCAAAGGTTTGGACACAATGGTTTGAAGATTGTCCATTATTTGAGAAATAATTTATAAATATTTACTAAAAGTTACTATAAAAATGTGATCCAGGTTAATTTACAATTTATAATCTTAAGCATTCTAAAGGAAAACATTAAAACAATAACATACCTTATAATCCATTTAGATAATTGAAATGGCAATTTTATATAATGAAAAGTGTAATTTTAACAATTCTTTGTGTTGAATTCTAACCAATATAAATTGATTTGATGGCTTCGTACAAAAAAGCTTGTGTATTAATTGGAGGTGAAGGTAAAATATATTATATAATTTGAAGTTTGTAATTGTTATTAAATGTGATAGAAGTCCAAGGGATGAAGGTATTTTCTTCGGCCTCATAGGAAAACTAGAATTAGGTTTTGCATGAGGATTAGGTGCCACTACCAAAAAAACATAAAGGTTTTTGCATCGTTTCAAGGATTGCATTTGGTAATGTCACACGTGTTAAGAAAATGATAGTGATTGGACTTCTCAACTATCAATATATTTCTTTTGCAACACTTTACTCCTTAAAACACTAGACTGAACTAATTAATAGATAGATATTTGGAACGTGTATAAAAATTTCAATCCATTTCCTTCTTTCAATTAAAATAATCTAATAATATGAGAGAAATTTCCTTACAAACATCATAGCACATTTGAATGAGGTGTTAATAAGGTTGACAAGGTGGAGGCACCAACTCTGATGTTGTTCCCATAATAATATAGCTTATTAAGGATGTGCTCGCCTCCTTTCACCAATGTTTACTCATGTAAGGTCAAAATGGGGCATAATTAAATTCTATCCTCTCACCCAAGTCTTAACGTGCTTTGATTAGATTGTTCTAAAATATGAATTATCCATAACTAATACTTATTTTTGTGTACAACTTAATCCTATCATTTTTTAGATGGTTTTGTTGGATATTTCTCCCATTCCTCTTGGAATTTGACTTTAGTATTTCAATCCAAAAGGAGTGCGATTTTGTTGAACGAGTAAGTATCTTTTTCAGGTGGTAGGTGTCTCAAAAAGGGTTGGTTGACCTATTGGTTTGATATTTTCTCCTTGCAATGGCTCCCAAGGAACAATGTTGAAATTTCTAGTGTTTGATCTATAATCTAGCCCACGTAAAGCGGGAAATGCAATGTTGCGAGATGGGAACTTCAAGGGCTCAACATGAGGTGACAAAATTCACTTTCTATTTGAGCTGCTCACTTGAGAAGTGGGAGGGGAGTCTTCCGGTGGAGGGAGAATAAAAATATTGACATATGATCCAAACTCATGTTTAGATTACACTTGATTGAAATGAACAAAGAGTGAAAATACTTCACACAAAGTTAGGGTGATAAATTTATGGAGCTAGGTTTGACGTTGGGGTTAGTTGTTTCTTTGGTTGATATATTAGACAACATCTTAAACCATCTTCCCAAAGTTCCATAGTCCCACTATCATTATTCTAGTATGATGGAAAATTCAACTTTACATGTCATCCTCGAAATCATGAAAAATAAGAACTTGAAAATCAAAGTTGAAGCAACATACCATACGTTCAATCATTGCATGGTAAAGCATGAGGTAAGTTTTGTTGAATTTCCATTTATACATGGTAAAGCATGAGGAAGAATTTGTTGAAGGTCACAACTTTACTATAAGTTTCTATTAATTTGAGGTAAGATTAATGCAAGATACACCTACCATGTTACCAAAATTTAGAATTTGGATAAGATAGATAATTATGTCTATCATTTTAAAATTTGAACATAACAATTTCAAACTCAAAATTATATTATAATTCTTATTAACTCGTAAACTTTTTCTAATACAAGATTACTTATTATTACTTTAAAATTATAAAATCATAATTCATACCAACATTAAATTTAACTTCAGATACTCATTATAAATCCAAATCATTTTCAATAAATAAAATGGCTTTATCTCCTTCTCAATAATAAATATATCCAAATTAAAAAAATTACAAAATATCAAAATTACTCATTATATTTAAAAGGATAAAAACCAAATTCACAATAACATTATATTTAACCTCAAATCCCCATAACATTATATTTAACATTGTTTTTGACATACTCATTATACTTAAAGGATAAAAACCTAATTCACAATAACATTATAATTAACCTCAAATCCCCATAACATTATATTTAACATTGTTTTTGACGTGAAATGCCGGCATCATTCTCAATCCTGAATAAATGCAAAGCAAAAGTTTGAACATCATGATAGAAAGCAGAAGGGGTTGATAATGTGAAAGCATACTAACAATAATAATGCCTACACCCCACAAATCATAAAAGCCACTTTATTTGTCTGTCCAATAATTTTAATAGAATATTAAAATAATGTTGGTAACAAAGACCATAATAGAAGTAGTGTAAATATTAATAATTAAAATCATAGTAAGCACTGGCTTGTTATTAAAAAGTGTTTGAAGTGCAGAAGAAGCCTATAATGAATTTAACCATTATCACCACAATTCTAAAATTCATAATTTTAAAAAAGCATTCAAACATTACAATTTTGATGATATATTTCAGAAAAAGAAATAATGGTATTTAAAAAAATGTTTCGAAATATAATAATTATAATTGAAAATAAAAAATAAATGTTCATTAATATTTATTTGTAGTTTTTTGTTTTAAATTTATAGTGATAATATGTATAGGTTCACTCTTGGTAGGTGTAGTCATTTTAATTAAATAAAGAATTAATAAATTAAATATGGATGGCAATTAATAAATTAAATATGGATGGCAATGAATAGAGAAATATCAAGAATTGTTGTAGTTTTTTGTTACAATGAGAAATTGAGAGAAAGAAAACATAAGTTTTTCTTGGTTAGTATTATAAGTACACATGTTGAATCTAGAGGTTATGAATATTTTTTATACATTTAGAATTATGAAAATGTTCTTTAGCGTAACTCATGAAATTCTAATTACAAAATTTGGAGACTATGTTTATGGACAATTTTTTATTGAAAGAGTACACTGTGAACTATTTGTATTTCAAAATAATTGTATGTTTAAGAAGACTAAATCCATTATTAGGTGTGTAGACAATTCTGTATACTCATAAATTATATATAAAAAAAAAGATTATTGTAGTTGTTTACACACAATATTATAAACCTTATAGAACCAAAGAAGGTCATCACACATCGGTCTTGCATTTCTTAAATTTTTAGAAAAAACAACATAGATTTTCCATGGTGGTTACCATAGATTTAATGAAAAATGTTAGTGTTCCCACACATTATTATTTCCAATGCATTATTTTCTTCTAGAGACCTAGACATTGTAATCTTTTCAGATGGCTATAACTAGAGTGAGTAGGCATATTTATCCTCTATGTTGTAATAGATATATGCTACACCACTCCCATTGTTATATATATGGAATATTCTTATGTTTTTTCTGTAATAATAGAATATTAAAATCTCTCTCTTGTAGAGGGTTTTTAATTTTGCAATATTTTTTGCTTCTATTTTGGTATCTTACGTTTAGAGTGAAAGATATTAGAAAGAAAGAGATAACTTCCATCCATCCTTTCCAATATGGTGAATCGATTTTGAGAGGATATTATCATTGGTGTTAAGAAGAACTAAGATACAGATTGAGGGTTTAAGAAAGGATGTCATCACTATGGGAGGATGATTCTCATCATTCCTAAAAGATCAATTATCAATTGCTACCTTAAAATATACCAAAGGAAAAAATGTTTAAATATTCATGAAATAAGAGATTGTAAAAAAATAGAGCATGAGGTAATTGTTGTTGGTTTTGAGAAAAATTGAGATATGAATTGAGGGTTTAAGCAAAGGTATCACGACTATGAGAAGATAGTGCTCATAATTCATAAAAGAGCCATCATCAATATGTAGGTTAAAAGATACCAAGGGAAAAAATGTTCAAATATCCATGAGATAAGAGATTGTTAAAAAAAAAAGAACATGAGGTCACTTTTTCATGGTAAATTTCATGGAAAAATATGCTTAATGTCTAACCAAGATATCATTGAAAACTCGAGCAAGAGGTAACTTTTTCATGATAAATTTTATGTTCATTGTGATCTAATTCCATTTTGTATTTTGCTTTGCTTTCCTTTACTTATATTGTATTGAGAATTTTGGTGGTACCTCATTAGTAAGGGGTTAAATACAATTTTAAAAATAAGAGAATATTGGAGAGATAAAAAAATATTATTTATTAAGTTCATAAGACGGAAATTCAATTGGAAAATTCATATTTAAATCAACCAACCTTGAATCTAGATGGGGAAACTACGAAAATTAGAATTTTAAGATGCATCATTTAATCGAAGGGAATAATATTTGCATAATAACATCTAAAGAAGAAGTTGAACCAATAGCTATGTTAACCTCAGTTTAGGAATGGTAGTGATGAGGCACTAAAACAAATGTTTTAACACTCACTCATACCCCCTTGTAATTTCTTTTTTTGTGGGAGATGTTACCTATTGAATTGACTTGACCTACAAGGTCCACTATGAATATGGGGTCACAAAAAATCATATTTTTACCGCATCTTTAAATATAAAAAATAATGCCACCATTGTGTTCATCTCATCTAGACACTTTTGGGCAATATAAATTTATCCCAATCTACCTCCTCGATTCAAATTTATGCCCTCTTGAATTTTGGTCAATCAAATTAGGCCACATCACCATTTGAATGCCACATGGAATCCAAGTATAGTCCACATGGAATTACCACACCATTACTACATCATTTCATGTAACCTTATATTCTTATGTGGTATCCACATTGCCATTGCCACATCGCCTAAGGTGTGAGGCCCATAGGGTCCTTTTCCTTGTGTTTGCAAGTCTTTCCCTGTTATATGCATTTTAGCCCATATCCTGATTTTGGTGGGTGTCCTTAAACCCCCATCACACTAGACTAACACAACACTCCATTTCCCATTATCCTCTCCCTTCGTTGATAAGTCTTAAAAACTAGGTAGTGGGCAACAAGCATTGTTTGAGGTTCCATGTGAGAACCACGCCTATGTCATATTTCTCGAGTACATTACCACCCCAAGCATTAACGGTGAACCAAGATACGAGAGTGGTGGGTAGTGAGTGGTGGTAGGTTTTATGTGCCAACGAGCCCTAAGAAAAACTTATAGAATTTTTTATTAAGGTTGAGTTCTAGTTTTAGACCCCCAAAGTTAACTCATAATAGGTTAAGGGTGGCTCTCGGGTAAATAAGCATTGTAGATCGAATATTCACTACAAACACACCAACAGAAGATAGTAATCCTTTAAAAAAGGCCCATGGATGAAGTTCCAATGCTAGACACCCCACCTGTTAACCCACGACAGACTTGGGGGGCCTTGAAGTGAACCTAGGTCATTAATCTGCATTGTTGCAATAAGGTTTACCATTCATAGAGACTGATACGATAAGGGTGGGTGGTACTGTGAATTGGTAGCTTAACAAAAACAAATTTTATTATCATTTGTTGGCTTCATCTACTTCCATTTCTCGATTGTGAAATAAAACAAAACAATAACATCAATAGGTTGCAGGGGGTCTTGTCACTTTATGGAGCCAAAAGAAAATATTCTCAATGGTTGCCAATTCCATCGGTCATCATCATCTGATTGTGAAACACGACACAATGATAGCATTGATGGGTGGTCCTATCTTAGCAAACTTGACAAATAGAAATATTCTTGACTGACTTTTATCATGAAACCACCATCATTGCCTGGTCCATGTTACATTGTGTACGTGTTACAATGGTGAGTGGTGGAAGGTAAGAAGTAGAGAAGAATTCCACTAGGTCAAGGTTCCATTCTAGACCTACTCTCAAACCCTTCCATGTTTAGATCCTCACATCACTAGATGCATCCCATATTAAGAGAAATATATTCAGCTCAGACATGATGTCACTTAAGAATACAATGATCTTGGATAAGATATGGATTCCTACTAAAACATTGAAGGAAGATAAATTCAAGGAAGTTCACTAGAGTTTTCTAAAGACTAGGGCATCTACCTAGAACATCAATTTTGTGAGATAATTTCCAAGTCCTAAGAACCATCCTTCTAAGGCACTGAGCCATGACCAAAGTTTTGTAGAGCCAAATTTACATTAGATCCTAAACAAGAAAAACATGGCTCCAAAGGAAAATTGGTGCAAGTTCAAGTATTTTAACTTTCCTAGTTATTGTAGAGTTAGGGAGTTTCTTTAGTGAGATAGTATACAATGCTTAAGTATGACAGTGAGTTTCCCAATTGATAAACATGTCAAATAATTAAAAACAACTGTAATAATAGGTTAATTGAGTGATCTCGGACAAACAATTATAATCATATAAGTAACCTTGAAATCATGAATATGATAACAATCACATAGTGTCATGAGTTCGATATAACCATAGAAATATATGAGACAACTTGTCAACATTGAATCATGTAGTGGGTTCTATAACCTTTCATGAATAGCACCAAACAATAAATCAACTAGTAACATACTAGGCAAATTCATCATCGATATTTCTAACAGATATAACTCATTATACATATATGAATAACTTGAAATTGTTGTAACTTGAAATAGTCGGAAACTGAAGGAGGGGCATCCACTCTCCACCCAACCATAGGAAAGATGCACTGCAATCTCTCTTGAAACTGACCACCCTCAAGCTAGATCCAAAGTCCAAGGAGATACTTGCATAAGGGCAATTTATCACCAATGGTTTGGTCAAATACTTAGGAGATGGAGTTTGTTATCTAAGTGAGTCATCGACTACTCTTTGGAAGTAGGCATCATAGTGACTCACTCAATCTCGAAGCTTCAAAACACAAGGATTCACCCAAATTCAAGCAAGAGATGTGTTTTTAAGTTTTTAAGCATTGAATCCACTCTACTGGTGGTTTAATAGCCAATTAGAAAGAACTTAGTGGTTCATCACTAAACAAGAAAGTACTAAGTGGTTCTTCAACCAAGGTAAGAATCCAATGGTGTAGTTAATGGTTGAACAAGAAATTAGTGGTTCATCATCCAAAGAAAAGCACTAAGTAGTTCATTATTCAAACTGTAAGAACTAAGTTGTTCATCATCCAAAGGAAAACACTTGGTGGTTAAATTTCAATCCTTAAACTATATATTAGAAACATGGGATCACAAAAGTATTTTAGTGGCCTCAAGCATAGTTAAATTCTTTAACACCCATTGTAACAATCCCTTCCAACCCCATAATCCTTTCACAATAGCAAGGATTTTCCACGTCACACTCACATGGCACTTCTTCATCATGTAAAGTCCACTATGGAACTGCCATGTCACAACGCCTTAGTGCTATCGCACCTTGCCTTAATTATTAAGAATGACACCCATTCTATCCTCCACAATGCGCCATACATTTTGGCATCAATTATCAAGGAATTTTTTTTATTTTTTATTTTTTATTTTTTTTTCTGTATGCTTATGTCTCCTTCTCACTCCCTGGTAGAATTAGGCAACATGCACCTCCACAACCCCAAGCTTCACAGTGACGTAGCTTCTAGCCATGGGTGCTGTTATCACTTAGGTTGTTCCTTGGCTCCTTAAGGGATACGACCGAGGTAACCACAAACCAATCTTTGGATTGCAGGTCCTAGCCTACCTGCAATCAGACAAGGCTCTCTGTTTAGGATTTAGCTTTTTTTAGATATGATTTTAGGCTAGATATGGTGTTCATGGGTTTTGTTTTAGATTGGTGGGAAGGATGATGCTTTCAAATGGAGTTGGCATGCAGAATGTGAGAAGTTCAAACCATTGGGCATGGAGTCAAGGATTAAGGGCTGCTGGTGTGTTTTCTTTGGCAAAAGAGGAATACAGAGTAGGATAGCTACACATGGCACAAATTCAAGCTGGAATAAGGATGAAATGGATGTCAGGGAATGAAAGGCAGCTAAGTAGCTTTCATTATGCTAACAGAGGGAAGGTGAGTGAACGGTATATAGGAGCAATGAAGGATTCCTAAATAACAGCCATTTATGAAGGAACTAGTGTAAATATGAGCCATGAGGTATTCATATTCATAGCTAATTTAGAGGAAAACATATAGAAATAACAGGAATTGAGCATAAAGTGTTGTTAAGAAAATTCTGAACTATTCTTCTTTTCTGTTATCTAGATCATGATACATAGATGATATAGCATACATATAAATTGAAAACAGAGGTAAGAAACACTTATTGAGCCATGTAGAAGCACGAGAATTCCATAGTTCACTCTTCAGCCATTAAAACCACAACAAACAGTTCATAATCCAAGTATCCCAGCAATCTTTGATTATAAAAGCTCTCAAAATATACAACGCAAGTCTCAAATGAGTAAATCAACCAACCAACCCTTTTAACATTGCTCAGGGTGGTATTTATAGAAAAAATATGTACAAAAATAGATCTGATAAAAGGTCTAGCAGAAAATATCTAGATTAACCTAACTTCATATGCAAGAAACATGAAATTATCTAATAAATGCTGCGCTGGAGGTAGCAGCATCAAAAATAAGGCTATGGGGCGTCCTCTGGTAGCTCTGCTGTCCAATCTGCAATAACTGTGCCTTTAATCTCTGAAGTGCAGCTCTTAGGTGGCTCAGCTGCTCATAGGTGGCTTTAATGCTCATTAAATATGTTCTGGTGAGCCTTAATGGCTCAAAACTGCTCCACTGATACTCTTTGACTTGTTGGGGGCTCTTTAAAGTTCATCTGCTTTGGGCTTTAACTGCTGCGTTGATATTTTTTAAAACTGAATCGGGGCTCTTTCCTTCCAATGATACACTTTAGACTGTTAAATTGCCCCTTTTCTGCCACTTTATGGCAAAAATAGCTGCTGCTGCGCTTGCTGTGGCCTTTAGAGGAGTATCGGCGCTTGGCCGATCAAAATACTATCACAAATGTAGAAATGCCACATAATAAAGGAGGAATGGATGCTGAAGGCTTGCCGAGGCAAAAACCCTGCTGTTTAGAGCTAATTTGTGCCAAAGCGACGAAACATGGGCTGAGAAATGATCTGCATCCCTTTGTAGATGAGCGCGCACGGGTGCCAAACAAAATCATGAGAAAATAGCCTTTCTGCCTTATAAAAGGCAAAAACACTAAAAAGTGGGAGAAATGATGAAATATTAAGCGGGAGTGAACACTGTAGTGGAGAAAAGATATGGGCCATTGGATCACACGAAGGCAGATCCAACGGTTGCGACGAAGTCGCAATATCGCTATTGGCGAGGGACATGGGGGCGGGCCTTTACATACATATTCTATAGAGCGATGCGATAATACAATGAGCGATGCAATATAACAATGGAGCGATGTGATGCAATACAGACCGTTGGATCTAGGGGTAGATCGGATGGCAGCGATTAAATCGCTATATCGCAATCGGCGGGGGAAAGGGGCATGGGCGTTTGTATGATTGCGACAACGAACTTGTGATTGCAATGAGGCTTGCGATAATGCATGCGATATGCGATAATGGGGAAATATTGTGGAAATGCCATGTTTTGTGGTATAAGCACGAATTAACAATAAAGCAGAGTATATGGGAGAAGGCGGAGAATGCAATGGAAAGGGCTCTCGATAGTGATATCACTTCGGATGCGATAGTGATATCACATCAGAGCAAGGGATCAGGACTTGAAATATGTGCACATATATACAGCGATATGCCGATTGCGATAATCGCATCGGTGGGGTGTTAATTGGGGAGCATATATATATGGGGCCAACACTTGCTACGACTTCCGACAACGATATCGCATCGGAGTGGGGAGGGATTGAATCAGAGGCATGTTTTTTGTAATCGGAAAAGGGTTTATAAAGTTGAAAAAGGCTTTATTCATCGGAAGGCGCTTTTGCATGATCGGAAGGGTTCCGATAACATGAAAAGAGGGTTTTTAATGCTCGGAAGGAGTCCGATAGCATTAGAAGGGGGTTTTTATGCCATTGGAAAGGTAAAAACAAAGTTTTAAAGAGGGATTTTTTACATTGGAGGAGGGATTTTATACATTGGAAGGAGTCCAATGCATTAAAAGAGGTTAAATGAACAAAATGAGGGTTCTTACTAAGTTTCAGGCAAACTTAGTAATTCCCAAGCACACTTATGGTTATTTTTCAACCAAAGGGAGGGGATATATAAATAATGGGGCTTTTTATACATATTTTTAATATGGGAAGGGGAAATAAGGAGGGATTTACATAATAGAGTTAGAAATTAATATGAAATTGTGAAGAAAGCGCTAAGTATGGAAATCTTAGGCTTAGAAGGGGACATAAAGTTATAGAAGAAATATGAGCACTCCTAAGTAAAGCAGATCTTTACTTAGGCAAATTTTTATGGAAAATGATGAACTTTAGTGATGTCAAGCAGATCTTAACATCCCTAGGGGAGATTAGTGGATGATTTGGGGAAAAAGAAGAAGGGGGAGTTAGTCATGCCTCGCTTGAGCTGCTCCAAGTGAAAATTGCCTTGCAATTGTGATTTAAGTATATTTAACACTTAAAAACATAAAATGGATCACAATTCCTTATTCTGCCACCTCAGAACTACCTACCCGGCCTACTTACCTAGCATTTTGTCTTCTCTTTGTTTGGGTGCACTTGAACTAGCAAACCCAACTTTTCTTCTTTCTTTTGGCTATCCTCCTATATAAATCGATCCTTATTTCATCCAGGGACTTAGATTAAGTTGTTGAGCACCCTTGCTTCTCTACGTATCTAATAATCTGCCAAGATTAAACAGTTTGGACAGATATCCATTCTCTATCTCTAAAACAAGCAATTTAAACCTAGGGAAGCCAAGATTAAGCTGTTTGGCCTTCCCTTAACTGTAAAATCCTTCAAAAATGGAATAACTCTTCAAAAATGGAATTTCTTGGAAATATGGAACCTTTGCAACATGAAAAAGATGACATATTTGGCATTTTCAACTGTCAATCATGAAATATGAAACCTATTGCAATAGGAGGCTAACATGTGCTACCTTAATAACACAACATAAAACTCACAAACCTCTATAAATTTTCATAAACTTCA
Organism: Pinus tabuliformis; assembly: GCA_031772625.1. NCBI lineage: Eukaryota > Viridiplantae > Streptophyta > Pinopsida > Pinales > Pinaceae > Pinus > Pinus tabuliformis. The sequence continues at coordinate 1,653,176,211 of CM062816.1, forward strand.
CATGATAGGTTGTAAGCCTTAATAATCAATGTAATCTATTTACTTTGGGATAGGGCCAATCTTGCATGGAAATGACCATATGAAGATGGAAAGTTCACATATAGAATAGGTGATATGGTTGTGATGGGTCATTTTTTTGAAAAGGAAAAATACCAGGGTGGACACATTATTTATAGATATTTTATGCCTGAATATATATCTTGCCAATACAATCATCTAGTCATAGCAGCTCAGGCCAGTCTCACATAAATCAAAGTGAAGGAAGGTGAACCAAGGAAATGGATGATGACAGAGTATGACCATGAATGCATTATAGAGACTTGCATTCCTATCACCCACTGACTAGATGAGTAGAAGAACTGATCCAGGTGCATAGGTTGAGCAAAAAAATAGACGAAGTTTGGATAAGAGCCTACCAATGTGAATGAATGGCCACATGGTAATGTTGGGAGGCAATTTTAAATGTTTTGTAAGAAAATGTAAATATTTAAATTAGGAAGTGAGTTTTTATTTTTATTAGAATAAGTTGTAGAAGGTATTTTATGATGTAAAGTTTAATTTTTAGTTTCCCTTTTTTTGTGCAGAAGGGGAAATCATTCATATTGTGTGACTCTTGGTTATCATAGTCCATTCCTTTTGGGAAAAAATAAAAATAAAGAGTGTTTGAGAACAAGAGGTGAGAAGAGAAGCTCTCAAGTAAGGAGAAGAGAGAGGGAGAGAAGAGAGGAACTCATTGTTTCTCTATTCAACTACAATCCCAAGTTTGTATACTAGCTTGTACTTTCTAATATGTGTGAACATGAAGGTATTTCTTTGTGTGAGTGGCATAAATGAATATAAATTTTGGATTGTAAATTGTGTGTTTGTTAAATGGTAGAGATTGAATCAAATTCATTTGATTAACCAACTCGATTTCTACTTGTGGTCTCATGGTTTCTATTCTTATGCATTTGTTCATTTGAATATTGGTCATTTTGAAATTCTATAACTTGTTCAACCAATTTACAAAAAATAAATATGAACATTGTAGCTTCCATTGTTGTGTGATTGTTCATTCATATTTGGTATTCTTGTTGCAAGGGTTCCAAAACCCCATGGGGGAGTGTTCATTGTGTTTTTCTGTAGTGTTACATGTTATTTACATCGATTGGAGTGTTGTTATGAATTCTAAAATAAAAATAAAAAAAAAATCTTTGACTGATTTTTTGATTGGAAAATTTGTTATGGTGTTGAAAATCTTGTTGAAGAAAGGCACATGAGATAGTTCACTATGTCAAGGAGTCAATCTGGGAAAGAGTTCAAGTCATTTCATCTTCCTGAAAACTGTAATACGAGATTTTAGCAAGTGTTATGAAATCATTTTGTAGTGACGAAACAACAAATTATAAAACAAGCACTAAAAATCATTTCATAGAAACTACATAGAAAATTTTTAGGAATATGTGTTAATGCCCATTTGGCCTGCCCGTTGAATAATTTATTTAATTTGAGCATATTTAGTTGGATTTATGAAAAGAGGTAATATTCTTCAGGGAGAGTGAGAGAAAAATATCTCATCTAATTTATCATAATAAATTCATATTCTTATATTGACTTGCCATGTTAAATGTTTCATGAAATATTGTCGAATTGGATGTAAATATGGAGCTATATGGGTGGAGTATATTAAGAATATTGGTGCTGGGGTGACTTATGTTCCACCAAGTGATGTTAGAGCCTAAATAATCTTTTGTGATGAGATTAGAACAACCCAGTAATAAAGCAAAGTTTTGAAGATGAGATTTAGAGGATGGAGTAGAATCAGATATGATAAATTTGATTGAGTGATTAAAAAATGGAAATCTAAAAGAAAGGAAGCTAGTAAAGTTTAGATTTCTCAACAGAGGCATGAAGTGTAATCAGATTCGAAAATATTTGAGGTAAATTATTTTGTTTTAATTCTTATTGAGTTTGAAGATTGATGATTGGATGATGGGAATTTGAAGAAGACATTGTGTGGAAGAAAATATACTTTGGGAGGAAGCATATCATCTTTGTTTTAAAGATAGATCTGAAAACATACTTTTTTGAGTGAAGGACATTAGATGACTATAACATTGAAGGTAGAGCCAACAGATAATACTGCAATAGTAGTGATGCATGTGCAATGGAGACTAGGACAATGAGGTAATGGTATTTTGTTAATTAATTACTGATTATAGGTAGAGGTGATGATGTTTACAGTTGATCACTGAAACCAATAACAAAGAGAGTCCTTGATGATGATGGTAAGGAACCTTGCAATAGAGAAGGAGGATAGGAAAATTTCTCATAGGAAGAAGGTGAGTAAATTGCATGTAGAAGGCAGAAGACTGAGAGTGCTTAGATGAATATTCCAGAGGAAGGAGTCAGTAGAAATACCAGGAGAAGACTAGGCATGGAAGAGCTTCATATGGTATAATTTTACAAACAAGTTGATGGTGTCAAGTTGTTGTAGTGGCTTCTGTGTAGTCCATTGTGAGCAGGGAGAAGCTCATCGCAGAAATAGATTTGTGACTGTTGAGGGTCATAACAAAGGTTCACAGATAGGCCATAGTAGATCAAGTCAGGACAAACTTGATAGAGAAGTAGCTGAAACTAAATTAAAGCTTGAGATTTTGAGAGAACTGCTTTAGAAAGATGAGGAAGCCTAGGGTTATAGATGGAGTCTCCAGAAGACAGTAAAATGAAATTTGTTGGAGGTGAAGATGAGACAGAGATGAAATACTCAGTTGATGGAGAAACTCAAGGAGTTTGAATAGAGTATAAATGCTCAATTGGAGGAAAATCTCAAAGGAGTTGAGGTGCAACAAAGGACAATTGTTGAAGAAGAATTTCTTTGTGAACTTAACCAAGGAGAAAACCATAAAGAGAGAGATTATGATAATGTTGAAAGGAGACTAGATGAAAGTCTCATGGTCCATTTGGAAATTGAAGACCAACATGAAGAAAATGTTGATGAGAGACTAGTTGAGATTCTCATAAGCTGTGTGGACAATCAACATATGATGATTGAGTTGTTAATGCAGGATATAGGCCATGATGATTTCAATTTTGACAATTGGTGTATGAATGTAGGATTCATTCTAGATGAAGGACAGAGCATTGATTTTGTTCTATGCAGCGAGGAGGAAATATCACTTAATATTGTTATACAAGTTGGAAGAAAGGCAGAGGATATTCAAGTTGAAGACTATGTGACATGGGAAAATGCGGCCATGGAAGAACAACTAATGGATGATGAACACATTTCTGTGGATATTAATGAGGATGTTGTGATAGTGCATGGAGAAGATGAATATTTTATGGGAAATTTGGAAGTTTTAGCATTGCATAAGGGAGATATGCTGGAAGAAACAAAGGATACTTCAAAGTCTTGTACTTTTAAATAGATAATTGGTTTGTGTATGTACATGTGCAGGAAACAACAAAATGGATTGGAAATACTTTAATTATTAAACTTTTTGACAGTTCTGGATCCACCAACATTCAGAGGATATACCAGTATGAAGTCAAAATTAGACCTCACGTTGTTTGGTGTAGGAGTCCCATCCGGTATGATGGCTTGGTTGCCATTTACTTAGAGATTTTCCTTAGCTCTTGCTATTCAACATATGAGAGTGTTACATTGGTGCCTTCAAAAAGCGAGGTGAGTGTGCCTGGTGAGTGCATAATGTAAATATTTCTAGGTTCTCTTACAAGGAAAAGGTGGAAAGTAAAGTAAGCCTCTAAGTAAGAGGTAATAGTACCATCTAAGAAGAGACACACACAAACCAAAAAATTCTATCCAACATCCAACATAATAGTCCACAATAGATGTAGTAATCGTTAAAATCAAAGTACAAGGGAAGACCCATCCACCATCAAGTAGATTAGTCCACAATGAATGTGACATTATTTATAACCAATAAGTAAGGAAGGTCTATCTAGTATCCTACAAAATAGTCCACAAGGATGAGATAACAGTGATGACCAATACAACACATTCCCAACAAGGCAAGTGTTAAAACAACTGAAATAGTCAACTATCTTAGTACATGTGAAATAAACATGAATTACAAATGTCGAAAGAATAGTCTTACAAACATCTACGAAACATGCATGAAAACGAGTTGGCATTAACAGGCTTTTGTATTAAGAAAAAGTTCCAAGACACATATGTACACCATACATCACTAACCCAAATAGTTAGATATTGGAGGCACTCCCAGCTCTTGAAAGAACTATCTAAAAACCCTCAATGCTTCGTGGGAGAAGACAAGGTGAAAATTCCTTTCTCATACAATTGGAGGGGTATATATAGCCAAGGGTGATGCTTGACCCTTGTAACTCTTGGACTACCCTCATGACTATTCAAATTCCTATGAATTTTCAATTGACATGACTCTTCATATTCTTATGTGTCCATTGGACTTCCACTTTGCATTACATTTGATTTATAACATATATGGCCCATAGTAGTGACGTGGCCTTGACAACTCATGAAACAACTTGACATTGACACTGCTGACATGTGCTAGTTGATTGAGGTGGAAATGTCAAGCTATTGTTGTTTCTGAGTGATGGATGTGTTCTTGGATGTGTTTTAATTTCTTCTTTGCATGGCTTGATGCTGCGGGGTTTTCCCTGATTTTGGTCTTGAAAAGCAGTTGCATGCATGTGTTCCCTTCACTTGCTCTGAATGAGCTTCTTATGTCCATCCAACTGCAAGAAAGTATTCTAGTGTGTTTACTCCTTCTTCATGTCCTTCATCAACTTGCCATGATCTGATAGTGTACATGTTCCTGCAATTCACTCTTGACAGGATGACATCAAATCCAAAACCTCCTAGTCTAAGATGCATGCATTGTATCCTTGGACTGAGCCCTATATGGATGATAGGCTTGGAAGAGGGCTTAACAATCGTGCATTGCATAGTATTGGGTGAGAGGGAGGTAGACTGGTCAGTGAGACTACATAGTGTGTAGCTTGGGCTTGACTGAGGAACTCTGGAGCACAATCTTCACTGTCGGGAAAAATTGCGCAAAGGCCACTGGGAGGTAATATTGTGCAGTTGATATGATCAGTGGCGGTTACAAGGTGACACTCTAGGAGGTAGTTCTACACAATTTTCCAAGGCAAGACAAGAAAGGGTAATAGAGGGACTAGATAGGAAAATTTTGTGCAGTTTCTAGGAGCAGTGATTCCCAATTGACGCAGGACACTAGGGGACACCTTTATGCAGTCAGAGGAGGTAGAGAAGGCTCAGGTCTCTGCACATTATGGGGTTCTAGTAGAGAGGGGGGAGGCTCGATGACTAATCTTGAGAAATAGACAGGTCAAGTCGGGATTGAGGCAACTTCAACGCATATCTGGGAAGGAAGGAAGGTTGCACACTTCTAGGATTGCACAATGCAACTAGCCTGGAAGATAGTGTTTGTGCATTGTGTAGTTCTAGGTAGCAGAGAAACATCACTGAGGGCTAATACTGCACAGTGCAGCTTAGTTGGGGTTCGGTGAAGCAAGGTTGTCTGGTTGGAAGGATTTTTTAGGAAAATAGCTAAGTGTGGGAGGAAAGTGATTTGCATTCTTGATTTGCATACTACTCTATCTGAATGTCCACATGTTTGTAATGAAATAAGTCTCCCATTTGTTCATAGCCCGTGTCTAATATTTTGACTTTAATTTTATGTGGTGCCTTTATGGATTACCCTAGGCCTATAAACATTATTTTTTTTACAACATTGTATTTTGTATACAATTACATTTTTGTCTCCCATAATGTTATGACAATGGAATTTTCGTGATTCATACATGAGTTTAAAACCCTTTCCTAAAAATTAAATTCTCCTATGCAATTTCTCTTCACTCATACATTAGTAAAAGTGAATTTGATTTTTTATTTCTTTGCCTACTAAGATAATATGATGGACTTATTTGCATAACATGAGTCGTCACAGTCATGGAAATGATATAAGTAACAAAGGAAGAGGCCTTGGGGTGAAAAGAAATAGGAGGCACAAGTACGATTTCATAATCATAATGATGGGATTAACAAGGTATCATTACAAATTGTTGAATTCCTCACATGATTTATATTCTGGGACATGGATTATCATTGGCTTATATAATGAATTTGATATGGCATGCCTCTACATCAACATTTCTTGAACATATGTACATTATGATTATGTTCAAAATATTTATTTATTGGAAAATAAATATGGTCAGGAAGAGAAATGAAAATTATAGTATTTTGAGGACTCAGAGGGCCCCACCTACCCAAACATAAACATAATAAGAAAGTTAAATTTTATTTAATTTTCCCCTTGAGAAGCTCATTCCTACTCCCTAAACAAATCATGATTGGAAATCAAATATAATGTTTTATCCAAGTAGTTTAACTTCCCAATTGAATTGAAGGTCCTTAAAAGGGAATGAAGTCTGTGAAGGGAGGAGAGAGAGCATTGTGAGAGAGGTATGCACAAATTTTTCTATTGTCATTATTTCTTTTCATTTTGTTTTATGTGAGTCAGATATGTTTTTATGCAACCAACTCACAAAATAGAATAAAAGATAGATCATTGACTTAAAAATTATCCTCTTAGAGGGGGAAACCTCCTTTACATTACATAAATGAACAATTCTTGGATGATACAAATTATAAGACCTTCTTGGTATATATAGGAGTCTAAGGGGTCACAATATAATTAGAGCCTACATAACAATAATAATGTGAGGGCACAACAATAACAATACTGGGCTTCTATGTGGCACAACAATAGCAATAGGGAGCTACACTAACAATAAAAATAAGGGGAATACACTAGTTTTATAGGGATCTAACATGCCCATTTCCTTCAAAAAAGTGTTTCCTCAATGCTTGTGTAGTTCCTGATGCTTCTATATAAAATTTTCATCCTCCCATGTGGAGTCCTCAGCAAGTAAGTTCTTCCACTTAATGAGATACTCTGAAATTAATCAATTTCGTAGCTATCATGTTCTTGTTCTCATGAATCCTTCAGGCTCAAATATGATTTTCCTTCTTCGTCAAGTTCTAGCAACACTGTTTGAACTGGGAGCTTTTCACCAATAAAATTATTTAAGCATGAACATGAAAAACTGGGTGTGCTGAGGAAGATGCATACAACTATAATTAGTATGCCATAGTACCAATCTTTTCAAACACCTTGTAAGGACCATAGTACTTGGGTGATAATTTATTATCCTTCTTAGCTTTCTTGAGGGACATTTTTTTGTATGATTGTAGTCGTAAAAATACCCAGTCATGTACATGAAAACTTCTTTCACTGTGATGCTGATTTACCTGTTGTTTCATTTGATTATGTGTGAGAGTAAGGTTATCCTTTAAGAGTTGGAGAACTTATTGTTGATGCTCAATATGATCTTCCACTATTTGAACCTTAGAATTTTCTCTTAAAGATGATGTGATGGATGGTGGATGATATCCATAAAGTGCCATTAATGGGGTCATTTTTGCTTCAATATGGATGGAAGTGTTATACCACCATTCAGCTATAGGTAACCACTTAACCGATTGTGTTTGTTTATCAGATACAAAGCAATGAATATATCCTTCCAAACATTTTTTCACTATATAATTTTTCTCATCAAAGTGAGGATGATAAGGTGAGCTGTGATCTAATTGAGTACCAAGAACAAAGAAAAATCGTCTAAAAATTTCCAGTGAAAATGGTATCTCTGTCACTTACAATAATCTTTGGATTTCCATGTAGATTTTGAATTATTTCCATAAATGCAGTAGCAACTATACAAGCTTTCAAAGGATGAGATAATGCACAAATGTGTGCATACTTGGTAATTCTATCAACTACCACCATGATGACACTCTTTACTTCAAAATTGGGTAAATTAGCGATAAAATCCATTGAGACCTCCTCCCAACACTGGCTTGGAATGGCTAAAGGTTGTAAGAGACTCGGGGTATTATTTATCTCGACTTTATTTTGTTTTCAAACCAAACGTTCTGCTACAAAATTCTGAATACCATATTTAAGAGCATCCCAAAATAATTCCTTCTTGACCTTGTGGTAAGTTTTTAAAAATCTTGAGTGCCCTCCTAACGGGGAGGTGTGCAATTCCAAAAGAATATTTTTCTTGATTTGGGAATTCTTACAAAAATATAAATTACCTTTGTATCATAATGAATCAATTTTCCACTGGGATCTTACTATAACATTTGAATGAGTGTCCAAACCTCCTCATCATTCTTCAATTCATCCTTTACTTTGGTTATCCAATCATATTGGATACTAGAAATGGCACAAATAGAGTTTTCCACATCCTTATCCTTTCTTGACAGTGCATCTGCAACAAAATTTTTCTTCCCTTTTTTGTATATGATTTCAATGTCATAACCAAATATCTTTGTGACCCATTTTTGCTACTCTTTTAAAGATAATATTTGTTCCAAAAAGTATTTAAGACTATCATGATATGTTTTTACCTTGAAGTGTCTTCCCATTAGGTAAGCTATCCATTGCCTTAGTGCATGTAGTATTGCCAACATTTCCTTCTCATGAATAGGTTTGTGTAAATACTTTCCATTTATTGAACGAATTTCAAAAGAAATGGGTCTTCCTTCTTGAATTAAAACAACAAAAATTCCATTTCCCGAGGCATCACATTCCACAATAAAGGTTTTTGTGAAGCCAAACATAGTTAAGATCAATGTTTGGCACATTTTCTGTTTAAGATGTTCAACGGCCTTAGTTTCTTCTAGAGTCAAAGAAAATGTATATTTCTTGAGTAATGTTGTTAGAGGTGCTTCTATTCTCCCATAATTCTTAACAAACTTACAATAATACCCTGACAACCCAAGAAATCCTCGAAGGTTCTTTTATGGTTGTGGGGATTTTCCATTCCTTAATGGATTTAATTTTTTTAGGGTCTACCTTCACAACCTCATGAGATACAATATCACACAAATATTCCACCTCCTATACTCCAAAGCAATATTTGGAGTTTTTTTCATATAATTGTTTCTCCTCCAATAGTTTGAGCACCCTATCAACATGTTGAACATGATCCTTCGAAGACTTGTTGTAGATTAGTATACCATCAAAAAATACTAACACAAATTTTCTGAGGAAGGCTTTGAAAATTAAATTCATCAAACCTTGAAATGTAAAAGGTGCATTAGTAAGGCCAAAAGGCATCACAAAAATTTCATAATGACCCTCGTAAGTTCTGAATTTTGTTTTTAGAATGTCTTCAGTCTTCATTCTAGTTTAATTATATCCTGAACAAAGATCCAACATAGTGAAGTAAATTACTCGATGTAATTCATCTAGTAATTCATCGATGATAGGAATGGAAAATTTATCTTTAATACTGAGCTTGTTAAGCTCCCTATAGTCCAGAAAAATACTCCATGATCCATCCTTTTTATGCATCAATACTTCTGGAGAAGAGAAAGAACTTTGACTAGGTTTACTTATATCATCCTCTAGCATTTCTGCAACCATACATTCAATTTCACTCATTTAGGCATAGGGATATTTGTAAGGTTTGATGTTTCGAGGAACAATTCGTGGAATCAAATGAATAGAATGATCATGATCACGAATAGGTGGGAGGCCTTTGGGAGTCCCAAATACCTTGTAATGATTATCTAAGAATTTTTGGAGATCTAAAGAAATAGATGATTTTGATGTTTGAAACTCTAGTGAGCATAATTGTGCAATGATGTCCCATTGTTTTTTCTTCAAAAAAAAATTCATGCCACTAGATTTGATTATCTTTCTTGGCTTCCCTATGATACCCTTGAATTAAACTTCCTTTCCTTCCGATTTGTTTTAAGAAAGGTTATTGAAAATGAAAAGTTATCATCCCCAAAGATTGTAACAATTGGACTCCTCACACAACATCAACACCACCCATTGGAATGGAAAGAATTGGACTATTCAATACATAATATCCCATGGTTAGCTTGATATTATGGCACTTTCAAAAACAATTTATAGTTCCTCCATTTGCAACCATCACTCGACATTCTGGTGCTTGATATAGGAAGAAATTCAATCCCTTAGTCATATTATAATGAATAAAATTATGAGTACTACCTGAATCAATCAATGCTATTACGTTTTTCTTCTTGATATATCCTTCTGTATTTAGCATTTGAGGAGTGATTATTCCTGCGAATGCATTGCAAGATATGGTGAGATTCATTTATTCCTTTTCAAGGGTTGGTTCCTAGTGTATATCCTCCTCTTTTGATGTTTCTTGTTCCTTTTCTTCGTCCTCTTCACAATATATGTAGAATAATTTCTTCTCAGTGTAGGTATGACCTTTAGTGTGTTTTCTATCACAACTGTAAAAAGTACCTTTTAATCTCTTTTCCTCCAATTGTTGTGGAATCAACCATGTAGGTTGTGGAAGGATAGGAGCAACAACACTTCCATATTTATAGTTGTGAGTGATAGACTTTCTTTTTTCCATAATTTTTCTTTCAAATTTTATTTCCACCCTAAATTCCTTCTCTAACGAATCAAGTTCCCAAAGGTGAACCTCATGTTGGATGTTATCCTTCAAAGTCCCTATGGAGACATCAGTCCTACACTCCTTTAGAATATTCGTTACCTTCATATTTAATTTTTTGAAGTCCTCAATGTGCTTCACCATTGAACCCTTTTGTTTGATATTTATGAGTTGGATAAAGAAGGTGTTTCTCTTTGTATCCTCATAATGTGCTATCATTTCCTCTATAAAAATTAACCAAGTGAAAAGTGTTTTACAAGAACAAATCCATCGATACCATACAAATTAGTCGGGTTCTAAATATAAAGGTACAATGTGTACCTTTTGTGAGTGTTGCACATCATGGATATCAAAATATTGCTCCATATGTAGTATCCATGTTATCATATCCTTGCCATAAAAATTCCTCATATCGATCTTTGCAATGTGTTTGTTCTTAAACCCAACACTGGATTATCTAAAATCATAATTCATATTCATGCTTTCCTCATCATGATTTTAATGGATTACGTTGTCACCACTGTGAAGCCTTTCTTCTAGCAACTTTTCCAAACCTTCCTTCAACCCTTCCATCTTGACATTCATCATTGCTTCCACGTCTGCTTTTAAACCATCCTTCAAAATTTTCATGTCACATTTTATTTTTACTTTTTAAACCATCCATATTAACATTCAACACTTCCAATTACTCTTTGCGAGAGAAAAAATTGTTGCACTTGGTCTCGTAATTTAGATATATCATGTTGCATTTATTCCTCTTCTTCATGAGTCATAGTACAAATTTCTAGTTTCTTACTAGAGGTGTCCATTTGTTTTTCTTTGAGGAATTTTTGAATCAAACAATGATATTTATGCTTCACTATCCCCTTTAAATAACTTCAAACAGATTTTTCAAACAAATGTTATGCAAATTGTTTTAGGTAAATGCACACATTTTTCTTGCTTTTTAGGAGCTCAATATTGAAATTGTTGTATCTTTGTAATTTAAAGTCTTCAAGGTCTATAATTGAGCCCTCTTGTAGCCCTATGATTCTTCTTTCTAATTCCACAAGTGAGATCGAAAATGGAATTTTCAAGATAAATTTATGCGAAATATCCCACGATGACCTAATTGTCGATTTATTGAGTAGAGAGAACTTGTACGGAGTTCCACGTGTCACTATTTTTAACTTCATCCTTAAGAAGGATATTAAAAAAATACACTATATTCGATTTAAGCCCCTTTTTACAAAAATCAAATCTGATGCTTGGAGAGAAAGTTATGAAGATTTTCCTAGGTCACGTATTTGTGATTAAATTCTAGATACTGCAAAAACCATAGCTTCCTAGGATCATATCTCCGAAAATATAACAAACAGATATTTGAAATTCATACATAGAATTCATCAATATCTCAGATCTAGGTTATTTTAATTTCAACATCTGAATCCACATAGAAAAAAATTATAGCGAAATTTCCAAGATGAGTTGTTTGAAGAAGTGAAACCCTAGGATCCAAATTTTTGATACCAAATGTTATGCAACCATCTCATAAAATAGAAGGAAAGATAGATCAATTACTTAAAAAATATCCTCTTCGAGGAGGAAACCTCTTTTATATTACATAGATGAACAATTCTTGGATGATACAAATGATAATATCTACTTGGTATATATAGGGGTCTAAGAGGTCACAATACAATGAGAGCCTACATAACAATAACAATGTAAGGGCACAACAATAACAATAGTGGGCTTCTATGTGGCACAACAATAACATCATGGGGGTTACATGTGCACAACAATAACAATAGGGGGCTACACTACCAATAAAAATTAAGGGGAATACACTAATATTATATGGACGTAACAAAAAGCTAACCTAGTGATGGCATCAAACTTTCTTCAAAAAGGAAATAAAGTTGAAGGAAACTCCACTCAACCTTTGTAAGTATATTTTCAGGTATATTTAATTTTTTGTAATTCATTTACTGATAGAAAGCCTAGTTTAATTTGACCAGTGCTAATAGCTATCATTTTGTAGAGAGAAAGTTGTCCAAAACTATATCAGACTGCTTGGAGGGTGTTTTGAAGTTACCATATCACTTGTTGCTTTCTTGGAATATTTGTATATCATTTCAATTACATTGAAAATGTTCTAGAATTAAGTCTAGCCAAGATTTTCACAAAAAACCACCAAATTTGATTTGTTGTACTACATGTCATTGTAAAAACAATTGGCTTTTTTTCCGCTTCATATTTTTTGAATGTTCCTCTCTGATTTTACATATTTTTAATAGAAAATTGTTCCCTTATTTCTTTTAAATTAACATGAAACTTAAGAGCTATAGTGTTTTAAATTCCTAAGACCTTGAATCATTGACCAATTTACTACTAATTAATTCTCATTTCTATTGTAATTACTATTAGTATTACATACAATGTTTATTCGTACAACATTTTGTAACTTTTATTGCATATATGTACATATAAATTTATGTTTTATTACTACAAATAAGACTTTTCATATTGTAAATACTTGTAAATTCTCCCTAAAATAGTCACTAATCCTTAGGGCATTGAGCAACAGGAGATATGTCCCATTATCTCACTTGCATGGTGAGATTCGAGGGGTTGGTTAGGATAACTATAACTACTTCTTGTGATGAACACTTACGAAAGTTTTTCACCTCTAGAGATTTGATTCTTCTCGAGGCTTACTAGATATGGAGTTGAGATGGATCTATGCTAATTTTTAATAATATTATTTCTATTTATTTCAAGTTCTTTTTAATTATATTAACATCTTGCGAATGCTTATAATGAAACATATATATTCTTATTTTTAATTATATTGAAATCTCTCTAATGCTTATAATTACACATATATAAGAATTTTTCTTTTGATATATATATATATATATATATATATATATATATATATATATATATATATCAATCATTACAAAAAAACTTTATTGTAAATATTGAATTCTTATCTAAAAAAATTACAACATAACAAATTAAATTAAATCAATTTATTATTTTTGTTACTTTTAACTTTTTATTACATTTTAAATTTAGTCCACATTACTTTTTATTACTTTTTAATGTTTCATCAATACATTATATTTCCCAAATATTTAAATGTTAATATAGTTTGTTGTCCTTTGTAGATAGTTTCAGGCTAAGGGACTATGCCAAAGCATCTAAAATAATGTTTTTTATTTTATTTTTAATGGATGACCAATGCTCAAGATTTTAAAGAGATGTAAACCTTAATTATTTATGAGAAAATAGAAGGGCTCATTCTTCACTCTTCACAGAATTAAAATTTAAAATGATATGAAAAGAAGAACTAATTAATATATATAATTCTTTAAATATTCAACTTAAACATCTAATTCCTTATATATAGTAGATGCATATATAAATTTTCTATAGCCGAATAGTACATGTACAAGAGATGACAAAAGGTAACAATTTATTGATTTAGAGGAATTATTTTAAACAAACAATTTTAGTCAACTAATCTCTTTAATTAAAGACAACTTTGCAGGAGCTTTTAGATAAATTTATATTCAATCGAATCTTACCCAGACCTTTTTGTTACCTTAAACATGTGCAGAGAAAATATAAAATGACAACATAAATGAATACTAGAGGAACTCACAGAGATACACAAGTTGTTCAGAACGACCACATAATCCTTCTATTAAACAAGAATGTTCGCTGGTTCATCACAATGGTTCAACCATTTCTTCTTTGAAATGCAGAATATATATAGAGTTCGAGTTTCTAGCATATCTAAACTAGACTCAAAATTTATTACAAATTAAGGTATCATCCACAAAATTTTGGATTTAACAAAAACATAACTAAAGATACTAGATCTGAACTAATTTCAAGGGATTTGTTGATGACTATAGTTGGAAATTCGTTTCTTTTGATGATTGCCCCTAAAATTCTATTGTATGTTGCTAAAATTGTGTTGCCTTCTCCAAAAAAATTTCATTCTATTCCTATTCGATGAATTCACATAGTTCACCCCATCTATTTTAATTAGGGATAGAAAATTATAACAATTTCCTATGTGACTTTCGAATTCAGTTTATTTTTGAAAAGCGGGTCAAACTAGAAACAAATGCTTGATTTCATGCTGTATTCATAAATCATAGCTTAAACCTTAAATGAAAGCTTTCCCAGTAATAACTCCTCTTAGATTGGCAAATTTGGTCTTGTCCGTTGCTATATTATGTAGCCTTTATTGATATTCTTCAAGTGGGATCAATTTGCCACTTCTATCCTGCAAAGTTGGAAGTCCTTTCTAATATAAAGCATCAAACTCCTTGTGAAATTTCTTAATTTAAGCCTCCGAGTTTTGACACTTGTTCTCAAGCTGCAACATTTAATTTTTCTTTTTTAAAATTTTTCTCGCCTCCAAGACAGCTTCAATCCTATCTTCAATGTTGAATTCTTCAAGCTAGTCCTTTGTCTTGAAGTTTAGAACTTTGATTATCTTTGTAGCATCTCTAGGTTTTTGGTCTAGGTACTTCTTTATTTCTGCTACTGCTTCTTGTGATCTCTGCAATAAGTCTTCTTGCTCAAAATTAATTTCAGCTAATGGCCATAAATCAGTCACTGATACATTAATGTCTATCCAAATATTCTATTTGGTTTGAGCTATGGTTTTTGTAGTTAAGGATTCATTTTCATAAACCTCTAATTGTTGAGTTAATTTATAATTTTTCTGAATCTCAGCCAAATATGCATTATCAAATTAATATTTTGTTCCTGCATCTTTTGAGGTTTCATTTTTAGTTTTTCAATCTCTTGATCTTTTAGAGATAAGTTTCTCATGGCTTTTGATAGTTGTTTTGTTAAGTTAGTATAGTGTGTTTCCACTGTGATGGTTGTTGTTGTAGATGTCCCTGTGTTATAGATATTTTTGGGTCCCGCGACTCCAAGCGAAAGATATCCATAATTCAAGGGATTCTTAGTCCCTAAAGATGTTGCATCAACCCCTAAAGGAGAAAGGTCAAAGGATTACAGCTCCTCCCAGAAAGTCCTTCTGAAAAAACCACTCAAAACAGGTCAATTCAGGATAAGAGCACTTGCTCCATGGTCTGCCTGCGTTTAAGAGCAGGTAGATACACTGTGCACCTGCGTTTAAGAGCAGGTAGCCCTTCTACAAGGTGCGCTGGGCAGGAAAGTGACAAATGGCAGTGTTGGTTTGCGAGGTGGAAAGTCATGGAATCTTCCATAACTCTCTCCTGTGACACTTGCTACTCAGAATTCGACCTTGGATGAGTCATAGATGCTCATTCACCAAGTGGAAGCATGGACTATCAGTTGGGAGGACACTAATCACAAACAAAGAAGCTGACTCATGACCTTGTCAAATGGCTATAAATGGATCCCTTTCCATGAGATCCAGAGGTTGGAATTTGGGCTTATTGCAAGGAATTTTTGATAGTTTCTTGAGGAGATTTTTGAGCTTGTTGGGTGATTGCTTTTGTATGAGGTTCTAAGAGAAATCTTTCATGTCAAGAGGATGATGCTGGGTCGGAACAGCTGGTTGTAACTCTCTTGACTTACTTGATCAATAAAGCTATTCTTGTTCCTTCCATTTACTTGTGCAATATGTTTCTTTGCTTATACATGTGAATGGATAATCTACACTGACCCTAGATTACTTATATGATAGATCTTTGTTCTTGCATAGTATCTGGTTGCTTTGATTTCACAGTTATTCCTAAAAGCTGGGCATATAAGCGGACAAGAACCGAACGACTACAAGAAGGAGGAAGATTCAAGTGAGGAGTTCAAACGGAAGACACAGGTTGGCCCCCTCTTTCTTCTTCTATCTATTCATATAAAAGGAAATCAAGTTAGACTTTATTGTGTTTTTGTTTCTAAGGCACTACCATACCTTAGTGGGATAGAGTAGATCCGTGTGGACACTAATCCCTGTAACAAAAATGGCGACTCCACTGGGGAGAACTTGCTTATAGTTTGTTTGTCTATTTGTTATTGTTTATCTTATAAACACATAGACGGAGTCTGAAGATTAGCCAGATAGCCTTCGAACTGCATTAGTAGATCAAAGCTACTTCAGTCGATCTCCGAGATGTTTATGAGTTGAACAATCAATCTAAAAACTCTCTATTTTGTTCTCTTTATGGTAGCTTAGAACCTTCATATTAGATCTCCCTTATTTATCAAGCTTACTGATCTTTTACACGACTTAAAATACTGAACTAAACTGAAATTAGTGACCCGGAGCCAGTCAAAAGTCTCGTCACTAAGCCAGCGCAGGTTCTGAACTGATCACCTGCTCTTAAGCGCAGTTCCCGAAGGGAGTACCTGCTCTTAAGCACAGGTAGCCTGTGTAACAGGTGCGCTGGACTGTTGGAGCCTTTTGCCACTGATTTTTGGCCCCCAGTTTCACTTCCTTCAGTTTTATTCTCTGTTTTTGCAGCCTTAGATCAGTGTCCCTCTGTTCAGAAACATATTTTCCTTGCATAAATTCCAACCCCAAATGTGCAAAGAACTGTTAATGTTTTAGTTGTATTTTTATCATTTTCAGTCTCTCTTTTGCAAAAAGTGGTTTAATCAAGCTGTTGATTTGTGTTTGAAAAGTGTCGTAACTGTCGTTTTCAGTCGTAGGCAGCCAAACACCCTTTAAAAGTGTTGATTATATGATCTAATTTTTCTTTTGATTCGAATTGGTGCATTTTTAAAAGAGTCGCAAAGCTTTTTCTCCTTTCGAAAAGAAAAATTGTTGAGTGTTTTTCTACCCTCTCTCTCATCTTTGAAAAAGGAAATTGATAAATCGCTTTCGCTTTTAAAATAATTCGAATTTGCACATTTAGCTTTCTTTTTGCATAACACTAAGAAAGTTGGAAAACAAATACATGCATTGTGCATTTGCATTTTAGACAGTTTGTGTGGCTTGGTTTAGGAAGAAGTGCATTGTAAAGTGTGCTCTATGCTCTTTGAGAAAAGAATTTGATTCTCTTTCCCTTAGTAGCTAGGATTTTCATGACTTGAAAAGAAGATAAAATTTGTTTATCATCTTTAGATTGCATTTAGGAATTACATCCATCATCACGCGGTGAACCTCAAAAGGCAAACTTCATAAGAAAGATCAACTTTAAAATAAACAGAATGAATCTAAAAATGCATTGGAACTTAACGCAACATCTAGAGGTCTAGGATAGAGACGTGTTCTGGTGTCTTTAAACCTGGTAACTGTCGATGAGTGGTTGGGTGATTCCTCCACTGTGAGTCGATAGGTGCCAATACAGACTTGAGCTCCCACGTACCGTCGCGTATATATTGGGAGACCACTATAGGATTAGTCCTCTTATCCATAGGAAGCCGTGTCTGCTGCCTTATCGATCGCAATGTACCGAACACAGCATTTGGGAAGATTGACTGCCATACCGTAAAACGTATTCTGCAGTTTTGTGATTGATCTGGTACACCCTCTATTCCTAGATCTCCAGAGCAGTTCCTTTTGGCCTTTTTCAGACTCTATAACGGAAAAAGTCCATCCGAGCATTTGTCACTTCGGGCTCGTTAAAACATCGAAGGCGACTAGAGTCATCTTTTGTTTTTTCTCGACTCTTTAAAACTGAAAAAACAAGTTGCGTCCAAGTGTCATAAAATTTATTTTAAGCGAAAATTGCCACCTCTTTTCCTACGTTGATCTTTAGGTTGAGAAAATGGAGTCTACCGACCAAGGGATGCCCCTTGGAGGAAATCCTAGTCCTTTCTCCTCATGGGGAGAAATCGGTGCACCCCATATGGCCACATTGTCACTTCCAGGGTTGACAATAGGCTTGCCAGTCTGGCTCTTCTCAACTTCAGTTGTTATGAACACCGCTATTCCTGAGCAATCTAGTCAGCAGCTAAACGATCCACATGTTGCCCTCAAGGCCTCCACTTCATCCAACTCTTCTTCACTTCCTTCCTCTTCGCTTGGTAAAGCTGGAAAAGCGAAAAACCAAGTACCTAAGGAGAAGAAGGAAAAGAAGAAGAAAGAGAAGAAAGAAAAGGAGCCTAAAAGGAGTGGGGGCAACAGGATGTTACATAGCGAAAATCCACACACTGCACCGACCAGGCCTAAAACGCCATGTGTCATTTGCAAAGGGGACCATTTTCATAGAGATTGCCCCTCTATCCCTCAGATCCTGAAGGATTGGTCCCCTCGGTTGCACAATCCGGTTGCATCAACCTCTGAATCTCATGTTGACAGCACACCGTCGACTAGTGGGAGTGAAGTCCACGGACAAAAAGGAAAGATTAAATTTCCTTGTAAATTGTGCGAAGGCAATCACGCCATCCACTGTTGTCCCTTCTTAGACGAGGCAAAAAGAGTTTTGGAAGATCGTCCGGTTTCACCTATACGACTTCCGCCTGGATATAAAAAACTCTCGCCAAGTCCACCACTAGTCGAGAATCCGGCTGGCCCTCTGAAGTGGTCAGCCGAAGTGTCTATCATCGAGAATGAACTATCTGAATCCATACCTGATGAAAGTCAAAAGGTTGAAACAACAGTTGACCCGGTTTTGCCTTCAGAAGTTTCGTCCTCGAACGATACTTTCACCGAAGAGAATGAGGATAGCACCGTCCAAATTCTGTTCGTGAATACAGACTCTAATGATCAGGGGAATAGTCTTCCCATTCCTTTACCGCAGGAAGGAAGTTCATCAGAGTCATATCCGGCCGTCTATTCGGTCCCACCTCCAAGCAACCTAGTTGTTTCCTTTGATTGGAATCAACTAGGCAGACCCCGCTTACCGGCTAGTATACCATTTCGAATTATAGTTCAAATCTACCGAATGGTTATGGCCGGTACCATCATAGATGAAGGGGCGTCTGTGAGTATCCTTTCCTCAACTGCTTGGAAAGCGCTTGGTTCACCAACGCTTCTGCCTGAAATGAGAAATCTAACAGGCTTTGATAAAGGAACCAGTCGACCGTTGGGTATTCTTCCCAATGTACCTGTTACATTAAAAGGGAAAACCATTCAAATGAACGTGATGGTAGTCCAAGGTCCGTTAGATTATAATCTACTCCTTGGTCGAGACTATATTTATTGCATGGGTGCAATTGTTTCCTCACTCTTTAGAGTGATGTGTTTTCCGCACGAAGGAAGAGTGGTCAAGCTCGTAGACCAACTTTCATTCCCCGGTTCACACGCAACATATAGTCATCTACCATTCCTAAATGGTCTTTTACCTCAAGAAATGCCTCAACATCCAGTCCATCAGCCTGATGAAGGCGAGTGATTCGGGGACGTGACTGAAACCCAGGGGGCATGCATCCTGGTCTGCTTCGGCAGGAAAACTCTGGGTATAGAATAGGTTTCCGCGGGAGTATATGACCTTCCGTAATTCCCGTCCGGAATCTGGAAATAAGGTAGGACTGACCTCCGTAATTCCCATCCAGAATCTGGAAATGAGGTAGGTTTGGAATAAGATACTCTTGTCAAAGTTATGGGGGCGCCAGCGGCACTCCACGTTGTTTACTACGGTAGACAGCGCCGAAGAAATAGTTACTTCGCTACGCGGAAAATACACTCTTTGGTAACCTGTAAGAGGCAGTCACTCTGGCTAAAACATATGTTTTAACAGACGAGCCTTGAAACCATATTTTATACCTGGGGGCATGCAAGCCTTTTGGCGTGCAAGCGAACAGCGACCATTTATTTTTTAGTTTTTTAGGTCCTCCCTTTAAACCTGTAGGCTAACCCTTTAAACTCGTAGGATTGGTCGTTTTATAACTTGCATAAAGAAAGGATGTGGGGCAAAGATTAAAAACCTTGCCATTTATTATATGAGACATTTCTATTATATGACTGGAATTATCGAGCAGTTTTAGTGCGGACTTCATGCTCGTTAAAAAATAAACCTAAGCATTGTGAGCAAGCTTTCCCCTAGAGTTCAAGCTCATCCAGAAAAAATGAACCGGTAAATGACCATCGTGAATATAAAATTTCAGCCTTTTAAATCCCTTGGATGTGTTTTGCACCACCACCTCCACTTTTGCATTGGCCGATCATTCACCTCCATTTGATTGTTTACCCATTTTGAGGAATATCTGCAAAGAGTGATCATTTAGCCATCCTTGTAACACTGCCGTGATTGGAAAATTCCAAGCCTTACCTGGAATCAGTTGCTACCCATTTCATCACTCGTTCCTCAAAAGACGAGTCCTCTTTAAGCTCTTTTCAATGGACTCGCTAAACATGAAAAGATAGCCGAGCTATTAGCCTCTCCAGCTCGTTAAAGGGACCGGAAGTGCTATCTCTCCTCTAAATTTTAATCTTTTTGGATTTGAGAGATTATTACACAAAAAGATCGAGCGCTTGTTTTGTTCGGCTCGTTAAAAAGATCGAAAATCCATCCCTTCTGTATTGTTTTATACTTTTTCGGACTTAAGGGATTATATGACGAAAAAGGAACATTGGAGTTTACTTTACGTACCTTTTCAGACTCTCTAAAATTGAAAAGGACTGAGTTGTCTTTGTCATTAAGCTCGTTAAAGAACTAATAGCGACAAACTTGTCTGTGGCAAGCAAGAACGAGTTTCACCATCGCTAAGCTCGTTAGAAAAAACGATGGGTTCGCCCAAAGGGTGGATTATAGAACAAGCATATGTTATCCTCCTCAAGCTTGACAAAAATAAAGAGGTACTAGTCAGCAATGACTGGGGAAAAATTGGGAAGGTAACTTGAAGAAACTTTGTTGGTAGCAAGTCGCTCTTGAACATGACACTTTCGTTCCGCATCCATGTCGGGTTGGGTTGTTTCATTCACCGGTCACTTCACCATGGTCTCCTCACACCATCCATATCTGGGGTAATGCTACCAATCCATCATGTCAGTGTCGCCGATATGTTCAAGAGAAGTCATTCAGAGAGTTCACCCTGATCCACCCACCACAATACACTTATGCTCCATTCATTCATGACCGCCATCCTGAACCTCATATCGTCAGTCAGTTTTCACCTCCATAAAATCATTTGCTCCTTTCCGTGTCACTGATGTGGGATTCATTAAGGCCCTCCTGTGACGGATCGCTTCTTGTCGACATCAGCTCATTATCCAAGAAGTCGATCTAGGAATACCCCCTTCAGTACTTTGAAGCTTGCATGCCTTAATGGCAAGTTTCTCACTTTCGGCGATAGGTTTTCATCATTGGCCTTCGACCGAAAGATTTTGCGTGGTGTTCGACGCCAAGTCATTTATTCACACCACGTAGATTGTACTGCAGTACCTTGAGGGTCATCATCATTATCGGTGATTCCTCTCGCGCTTGTTAACGGCTTACATTATTGGCTGGTAATCAAGCGATGTCTTTCCATGTTCGACTCCAGTTCACTTTTCACATGGATCGACTTGTACTTTGAGTGAAGATCGGAAGAGATTGAAGACCCCGGATCTAGTTTCAGCCATCTGGGCTGCGATATATTCAGGAAAATAAAAACATCAGATGTACAGCATTATGGCACAGATAATCATCCAATCAGGATGATGGCTCTACCAGAATCATCAGTCTATTTTCAGACAGTTATCTGTCCTATGTACATGAGTATGAATTTATAACGCTGAGCATGGGAATGCCCGCCTCAGCTAGATCATGAAAAATGTATGAAGATAATGTATTCTGTTGTATCTTATTACAAGTCTCCTCTTGGCTAGTAAAGAACTCTAAATCCTCATTATAAAGCATTTCACCCGACATTTTTGAAAAAGAAGAAGAAAGAAAAATATCGACCTCATGCTTTAGGGGGCAATCTGTTATAGATATTTTTGGGTCCTGCGACTCCAAGCGACAAATATCCATAATTCAAGGGATTCTTAGTCCCTAAAGATGTTGCATCAACCCCTAAAGGAGAAAGGTCAAAGGATTACAGCTCCTCCCAGAAACTCCTTCTGAAAAAACCACTCAAAACAGGTCAATTCAAGATAAGAGCACTTGCTCCATGGTCTGCCTACGTTTAAGAGCAGGTAGATACACTGTGCACCTGCGTTTAAGAGCAAGTATCCCTTCTACAAGGTGTGCTGGGCGGGAAAGTGACAAATGGCAGTGCTGGTTTGCGAGGTGGAAAGTCATGGAATCTTCCATAACTCTCTCCTGTGACACTTGCTACTCAGAATTCGACCTTGGATGAGTCATAGATGCTCATTCACCAAGTGGAAGCATGGACTATCAGTTGGGAGGACACTAATCACAAACAAAGAAGCTGACTCATGACCTTGTCAAATGGCTATAAATGGATCCCTTTCCATGAGATCCAGAGGTTGGAATTTGGGCTTATTGCAAGGAATTGCTGATAGTTTCTTGAGGAGATCTTTGAGCTTGTTGGGTGATTGCTTTTGTATGAGGTTCTAAGAGAACTCTTTCATGTCAAGAGGATGATGCTGGGTCGGAACAGCTGGTTGTAACTCTCTTGACTTATTTGATCAATAAAGCTATTCTTGTTCCTTCCATTTACTTGTGCATTATGTGTTTATGCTTATACATGTGAATGGCTAATCTACACTGACCCTAGATTACTTATATGATAGATCTTTGTTCTTGCATAGTATCTGGTTGCTTTGATTTCGCAGGTATTCCTAAAAGCTGGGCATATAAGCGGACAAGAACCGAACGGCTACAAGAAGGAGGAAGATTCAAGTGAGGAGTTCAAACGGAAGACACAGGTTGGCCCCCTCTCTCTTCTTCTATCTATTCATATAAAAGGAAATCAAGTTAGACTTTATTGTGATTTTGTTTCTAAGGCACTACCATACCTTAGTGGGATAGAGTAGATCCATGTGGACACTAATCCCTGTAACACCCTGCTACTGAAGTACATGTTTTAGAAGTAGTGGCTATAGATGATATACATATACATACATATATACATATATATATATATATATATATATATATATATATATATATATATATATATATATAGATATATATATATATATATATATATATATATATGATATGGTATAGGAAAAAGTTTCACCAAAACGTCTACCTTATTTTTATCACAAACTCCAAAACAAAAATATGTTTTTGCAATTCAACATTGTTACGTGGGTTTTTGATATTTTTCAAATCCAAATTTATGAGTTAATGTGCATGTGTTTCATTTGATATCAATTGAAAAAAAGTGGAATTTATTTATGGATTCCAATAATTCTATCTGAAAATTGTTCATTTTAACAACATATATATATTTTTTGGTGAATTTTATTAACTTAAAAAGGCTGAATTTTATATTGATGATTACAATAATCTAGTTAGTCTCTTAAATAAACTCTCCTTTTGGAGAAGAAAGACAACTGAGAGCTAATAGAAACAAAAATAGCAAAAATAAACTAGCACATTGATCTAACTAGCCTTGTACAAGAGTAACAAAAAAAAAAAGAAAAAAGAAAAAACCATATCCATATCAAAATCATGCTGAGGGATACGATTTTGAGGCTACAACCTAGATGAGTTAATTTCTATCTTTTGGAGGTCCTCCTGTCACTAAGGAAATCTCGAGATGGCACTCAATCCTCTGCAACCTTAGATCTAGATCTTGCAAGTGTCTATCATGATGTTCCAGAGTTTGGAAAATTTCCATGGTTCCTGATGGTCCAAGAGAGTCCTCCCTAATAAAAAATCCATTCTCTAATAAATATCAAGCATTTATATATTATTGTTTAACGAATCCCTTGTATGGCCTATGCCCGAGATCCAATCTACCCAGTCTGTCAAGACCTTAGTGTTTGAGAGTGAGGTCCTATGAGAAGAGGTATCCCCTTTTGCCCAAGTAAGTTCTTCTTGTATATGGCATGACATTAGCACTAGAAAACAAGAGACAAAATCCTATATGTGGTGGTGCATTCATGTATGACATTAGTGGGTCCTCTCCTGATATTAGGCAACCCACCTTCTATCATGACCCCCTTGTCTTGACATGATTGACCAATCAATTGAATTCCCTAATTCATACCATGATTTAACCTCTCCAATTAGACCATAGAATAAAGGATAATCCCACAAAATGCGTAGACTAATGGCTGAGCTATAACCAGTGTGGGGTCCAACCCAAATTAATTCTAATATAACCAACCATAAGAGGGTAATTAAACCACTTACCCCCCTCCACCACACTTTTTTCTATCTCCTACCAAAATATCTACAAAGGTACTCCCAATCACATTAAGCTGAAGAAGAAAGATCCCAAAGGTAAACAAGGAACTTGATTCACCACCTTGATTAAAACTACACTACCAATGACAATGATGAAGTCCCCCTATCTCCTTAAATCCCTCCACCATCCAACCAGGGAATGATTAACAAACTAGTAGGAGGACCACTCAAACAAAAATGCAGTGCTAAGGAGATAATACAAATATGAAGATATTAGCTGGAAAGGAGATGCACCACGAATACTACAACTATACAACTCCCTCCCCTAGGATTTTAACTAGCCCTAAGCTAGAGAATTAGAAAAAAGGCACCAAGCTCCATGCAGCCACTATAACATGCTTGAAAGAAGAATATATACCTAGAGTGGTTGAAGGAAACAACAATCATATATGTTACCAAAAAAAGGAAACCAAGACCAATACATATAGTCATCAGCCATTAAAAAGACCCAATTCTACCATAGACATCAAAATGAAGGGGTGACCAATGGATACTAAAAAAAATAAATTCTTTCCCTTCTCGAATTCCCCACCATTTCACTGGAAAGTTAACCAAATTAACTGAAGAAATCTAATACTGGTACACCATACATTTTTACCTTTTGTTAGATGAACTTGCCAAGCCTGGAAGGTGATTGCAACCTCTCCTTGGTGTACACTTAGCTGGGCTGGTTGCTCTCTTGCTCTACATGTAGTCTTGTAGCTTCTGACATCCCAAAACCATTTAGGTCAAATATCCTCCGCTACATATCTTGTCCCTTCCACACAATAGTATTCTTTAATCACTTTGGCCTCCCTTGTACAAGCCCAAGAATGAAACAAAATACAAATATTCATTATGACGATGCACACCACATGCTTAATCTCATCAAACCATCCATAAATTCCCTTCCACCATCTCTTCATCTGCACATAGGATGGTATCTTAATGGCCCTGTAGGAATTCATTTATTCACATTGGGGGTGCGTTGCCACATCCTTAGACTCTTTAGCTAGGTGGGTTGTGTTATAGCACCATTTACCACCCTTGGTAGATTTGATGCTCTGTGATATGGCTTATGGAAACCCTTCCCTTCCAGACTTTGTCCAAATTCTAAGAAACAATGTTTTAAATCCCATATGCTATTTTTCCCTATATAGAGAGTGTGTACATGTTGGTCAGTCTATACCCAATCCGCGTATATGTGTTAAACATTAAAAAATATATAATCTACTCACCTTATATAGTGCATGGCCCAACTGTTTCGTAACTAAAAAAAAAACAAAAAAATAATTTGGAGGGGAGAATATTAGATATTGATATTAGAGTTGATTACATCCCTAATCAAGTCTGAAGAAATCCCTATGCCTTCTACACTCCCAACTCATAGGAAACCTCTATTTCCTTCTTAAGATGTCCATCATCCCTTCATGACATCCTTGTGTATACCTATGGATGAGGATTGCTGAGGCTTGGGCAGGATGGATCCAGAGGATAGTTTTGCTTGGAGCCGGTAGATGACTCAGGTTGTAGTTCTTCCATTTTTTCTTTAGTTTGCATCAATTAAGAGGTGATGTCTTGTTCTTGATGATTATGGTTTTTATGCATTAATTTATGTTATGATTTTCTTATAAAATCTTATGTTAATGCTTATTTTCTTATATGCTTATATGATCTAACACTTGTATCATGAACATGCTTTCTATTACTGCTATTGTATATGTTTTTCTCGAATCATTTGCAGGTTTTAAGGCATCAGAAGAAGCAAATGGTTTGGACCCTATTAGAATGATCTCAAATGTAGGACCCCAGGGTAATACCTCTTTATCATACTTCAGTAGTTCAAGTATTAGGACTGCTAGTTTGTGTGTCTCTTTATGATGTATTCCCTCCACTCTGTTGGGGTTCTCAACCCAAGACCCTAGGGTGATTCTACCCGTAACAGAATTTGCAATTCCATTGGGGAAAACATTCTTGTTTTTCCTAGATTGGGTTGTTTCTTCTTGATCAAGGCATGCTTGATTGATTTCTTGCTTTTACACTTTCTATGACCTATTTTCTTCCAAGGCATCAAGTCTGATCTTTTGGATCAAGCTTGCATTTCTTATTTTTCTTGATTGAGCTTTATATATGCATTTCTCAGAGGATACAGTAGCATATGAACGCTAGTTTCTTCAAAGAAACTCGTGTATAGGTGAGTTTACTCTATTTTAGTCGTGTATACATGCTTATGTGTTTTCTCAGAGTCACATACACCATATTTTGAATTAGTTTTTAAAAATATTTGGCTTAGTTAAGATTGTTTCCTGGTGGTTGTTGCTATTTTCTAGTTATTCATTGTCAGTGAAGCTCTGCTTTCTTGCAAGTTTTCAATTTCTAATCTTCTTCTTGTTGAAAAACCTAGTTAACTTAGGGTTTTATTTTTTATTAAGATTTCAGTTTGGGCTTTGGGTTCAAGGATTCTTGTGGAAGTTCTTGGTTTTTCTGACTTTGCAGAACAAGAAACTGGTTGCAGTTATGTTTATAACCCAATTTTCATATTGCTTTTCTTTTATTTCCTTTTTTGGTTGACCTATTTTGTTGTTCATGGTTTTTGAGTGCCTCTTTGGCAATCTTTATATATATATATATATATATA
Source organism: Pinus tabuliformis (assembly GCA_031772625.1). Taxonomy (NCBI): domain Eukaryota; kingdom Viridiplantae; phylum Streptophyta; class Pinopsida; order Pinales; family Pinaceae; genus Pinus; species Pinus tabuliformis. The sequence goes on from CM062816.1 coordinate 1,653,203,541, forward strand.
TATATATATATATACATTTATTTATTTATGTTCTTTTGATTTGTTTAAGTCCTTTATACTATTGTTTAGATCAATCTATGCAAGTCTATGGTCCTTTGTCATTTCAAGTTTCATTATATCAATGATGTGCATAACTTGTGAATTTTGGGACTCTTTATGCTTGTTTTTGGTCTTTGAATTTTAGTAGTATTTGTGTTCTCAAAAACTTCTTTGGGTTATTTAAACATAGTTCTTTCCTTTCTTTTTCTTTTCAATTTTTGTTTTTGGTTTCTTCGTTATTTTTTAGCAATTGTGAAATTTTTTCAATTGGTTTTGCTTGGTTTCAAAGGAAGCTTTTCATTGAATTTATGCCCTCCTTGTAATTGAGTTGGCCTCTTGATCTTGTAAAGGAAAAATTTGTTTATTGTATGAGAATCATATAATATTTCATCATCAATATAGTTTGAATTAAGTTAATTTTCACTATAATCATTTTAGTCTTTTTTTTAGATTTTGGGTGTGTCAAGCATGCTTCTGAAAATAAATGAAAAGAAAAAAAACTCTTTTATAAGTTTATTTGTAGAAAATCATAGAAATATCTTTTCATCGAAGAAAAATAGTTGCATTTGCATATAACTAAGTTTCTATTAATTTCTTTTGTGTCGAAACACCATAAGTCTCACTCTCATTTTACTTGTGACCTAAAGAACAACCCTTTAAAATCAAGTGCTTAATTAAAAAGAAGTATAACATTTTTTGATTTGTCATTAATTACACCAACAAGTATAGATCTTTAGGGCCTTGGATAGGTGAGTGGAGAGTTGACTCTCCAAGGCCACTCAAACTGTTAAACATAAATACTGAATAATGAGTGAAATCCAGTGTTGTTAGAATGATCGGGAAGGCTTCGTGACTGGGAGTCAAGCATGAGGGAGAGTGAAGAAAAGGAAGAGACACCCCCCCTCTCCTACTTGTTGGATCCCACCGCGAGACTGTTCCGCTTGGATTTTGACATGAACTGGTGTCCAAAGTTGTTATTCATGGGGACCACATTAGTCGCTGTGGAGGGGAATCCCGTGGCACCTGAGGGAGATGTTGCATCATTGTCATTAATACTTCTGGAGGGTAGTCTTGTGAAGCTTTGGTGCTTTCACCAGAAAAGGATCTTGTCTGGAGGTTAGCATAGCTATTTTTTTCACCTTCGCTAGTAGGTCTGGGCCATCATTATCCCATACTATCTTCGGAAGGTCCTTGATTTCACTTTCTTGAATTTTGGTGTCCAGTCCTCATCATCTAGGGCAGAAATACTTGGAAGCTTCTTGATTGATTGTATCTTCTAGGGACTTTGTTAGAGAATGATCTTTGATCCTAGTTGGCCATAACATTATAATTTTTTTTTGTCTTTAATTGGCTCTCTTAAAATAATCAAAAGTCGTTGATTGACCTATTCGTCAGTCTAGGTGGCTTCGTGGGCTTTCACCTATGAGTGTTGAGCCTTCTTCCAGAAGGCCTAGCATAAATTATCACGGTGATTTCCAATTAGTGGTAGTGGACATAACAGAGATTGATCATCGAGTTCAAGCTATTGATTCATAAAATAGACCTAGTGTAAGTTGAGATTTGGAGAGGAACACTCCTATCCTTTCTAGAGTCCTCTTACAATCAGAAGACGTTATAGAGGTTGAAGAACTCCCTGAGTCTCCTTTGACTCTATCTTCTCCACTCCCTTCCAATTATCTGAAATTTTTATTATACATCAGGACTCCAACCCATAGGCCTTCGAGCCCTAGTCTATATCGGTATTTTCCTTCGATGGCCACTGTTGGGAGCATGGTTTCAACTATGAGTGATAATAGTGTATAAACTCTTATCTCAGTACAAGGAGCAGGTACAATTACCATACCTTCAATCACTCCTAGCACTGTAAATTTCGGCTCTACCTCCATTACATATTTGGGTGGGGGCACCCAAGATTTTGCTTCCAACACTGGTTCTTTCCCCTTTGGAATGCCTACCAGCGTAATTCCTTTGGTTCCCTTAACTTTTCCATCTGTTGCATCCACATCTATGAATTCCATTGCGAGTGGGTTAGCTTCTTTTCAGGGTTTCCCTTTTGGAAGTGGTCATATACCACATTCTAACCCATCTTTAGGATCAATACCTTTTCCATCCACAGGTGAAAGTTATAATCCTTTCCAAGGATGAACTAATCTAGCTATTAGCAGCTCAGGAGTCGAGAAACAGTTATCGTTCGTTCAACATGGGAATATGCAGTACTCCTTCATGATTTCATTTCAATTTTTTTCTTCCTTTGCTAATGCATGGAATAGTTACTAAGGGCTCTCTTCTCCATTTAATAGCTCACTAGGGGGGAATTTTGTTGGGTATGGCAATTTTTTGGTAGGTGTTGGACAAACTCCAAATTTTTCTGGGCCACAAGGTTTTTCTTATGGTTCAGGAATTTCTATGAATTGATTCAAGAAACCTGGTGCCTTCACAATCCAGGATATTCTTTTTAGAATGTTGGAAATTCTACCTAGACTGGGTGAATTCTCAAGGTTCTCCACGCTTACCTTTCCTGGCAACTTTAAATTTCCAAATCTATCAAAGTTGACTAATGATCCTATTCAATACAACTTGGCTTAGCCTTCATTTCCAACCAAATTTCCATTGGACATACCCAAATTCGAAGGGAATATTGGTGAAGATTCGAGTGACCATATAACCACTTTCCATTTATGGTGTTCATCTAACTCCCTGATTGATGATTCAATCTAGTTGAGACTATTTCAACGCACTCTAATGCGACTAAATGGTATGTTGAACTTCTAGGGGGTACCTTCACTTTGTTTAGTGACTTGGCCACCATATTTGTAAACCATTTTCAGTTGCCCGTTCGTTATGATGCTGGAATTGAGCTCTTAGTTAATTTCCACTGAGACTAAGCAACCCACATTTATGATCATATCTAGGAATGGAGAAGGAAGAGGCTTATTAAAGCTAATATTCCACAGGAATTCCTTCTTGAATGGTTTCTAAAATCTTTGCAACCTGAAATATCTAAGGATGTATCGCTCTTTGGTGTATTCATCAAAGAATAGGCTATTTTTAGAGCCCAACAGTTAGAACTCGTATATTCTCAATCTCATATTCTTGATAAAAAGAATCCTGATGCTCCTAGATCTAAGGTTGATATAACCAAGCCAAATCTAGGTCCCCATGCCAATGGGCTAGTCAGATTGATTGATAATAGCATGGCTAACCTGCTAAATCAATTGCAACAGTTGTCTTTGCAAACTTCTTTTTCTATTCAGGCATCACCATCAGTGCCCATTCCTTCTCAACCTTCATCTATTAATGTCGTTAAAAATTCTAACCCCAAAGGAAACCAACAATATGATGGGAAGAAGAAGGGACATGGTAAGAAAAATAATTAGAATGGGGAGGTAAACCTGATAGTGATGTTGGGCGTGGGTAATAAAGAGTCCAAGAAGAAAGTGAAGTTTCCGTGTAAGTTATGCAATGGTGACCATTTCACTCATATTTTCCCAAAGATTTAGGACACTCAGTGCTTGTTGGTTCAACAAGGATCTTCTAGCTCCCAAGTGCTAACTAACCACTTTCCCCAAGGGCAACAGTTTTTTGCTGGCACGAATGTTAGTACTAGTACCCCCACTAGGGGCAACTAGGAGGGGGAAATCCATCAAATGTTTATATGATTTCACATATTTACATTGTTGTACAGTCACGTGACTATGGTGAACCAGAATCATCTAAGGCCAAGACTACTCTTGTTGTTTTAAAGCCACTCCATACCGAGAGGCCCATAGTTGAGTCTATACCTCAGATGTCAAAAGGCTCCACAAAGTGTTTGACAATTAACCCCAATGCCAAGGCAGCTCATAACTACTCCATTGTAGAAGATCTGGCTCAGATTCCTTGTGTCCTGTCAGCATTAGAGGTACTCTAGTCATGCCCAACACAAAGGAGTGCATTTCTCACTGCGATCGGATCAGTAGATCCAAAAAAACTCTCTTGTTCTTACATTCAGCGTGTCGAATATCAAGAAGAGACTCCCATATTATATGGATTTTCACATCAAGTCTACATACCGAAATACAAATATCTTTTGAGTCATAATTGATGAGGTAGCTTCCACATGTGTAATGTCCATATCATGTTAGAAGGCTATTGGATCACCTTCAGTTGTTCTATCACCTACTCTCTTAACAACATTTGATGGTCATTCTCATAGGTCAGGATTATTCCAGCCTTTCTTGTTTGTGGTGGGGACAAGGCTGTAAATATTGAAGTAGAAATAGTTGATGCAAATGTGGATTACAATCTCTTTTTGGAAAGAAATTGGATTTACAAGATCGATGCTATTGTATCATCGTTATTCGACATCCTCTGTTTTCATCATGAAGGGAGAATTGTAATAGTTGATCAGATGGATTATTCTCCGGGTGAATCTAATGCATCTTTTGAATCTATTGTTCCCCTAGTGAACAATCCTAAACATCTTATTAAGAATCTAGGAGTTGGAATGTAATCTTCAATAATGGGTAACTTTGATTCTCATGCTCCTATTGCTCGAATTAATGCTATTTCGTCTTCCAAGGCACCTTCTCGAATAGAGTTCTATAGAACTCATTATTTTTTTGGATCCTTAGCCCTTGCCCTCTTCTACCACCACATTAGATGAGGGGAAAGTGGGTGGAATGACATTTCCTATGTTTGCAGCTAAAATTACTTATCAATTCATAGTTAACATTGCAGACTTCGATCCTAGGCCTTTTTCATTGAAGGAGTTGGATGGGGATGTGGCTCCAGCCTAGAATCTAGATTCAACTTCTACTATGGATTTCCTAGATACTATTTTTTCCATATGAAGAGGCAATTCTAGAAGCAATGATAGGTATTGATAGACCGTGGGATGATTTGCATCATCGACCATATTTACTCCCTGATTTGCAAGAAGTATAATCAAGCTTGTCCAGTCCTTCATCTACTGGTGATGTTCATGCAGTTTTAAATCATTTGGCTCTAGCACAATTTTTGGCCAAAGGTAACATGTGTGCCATTTCAAAAATTGTTCTAGTGAACATCTCTAGGAATCCCAATGTTATTGAAAATGTCTTCATTGGAGCTAAATGTTCCCCTGAATAAATTCAAACTTATACTGATATCTTTAAAGAGTTTTGAGGTGTGTTTGCTTGGTCTTATGAGGAAATGCCTGGGATAGATCCATATATAGTCCAACATGAGATCAAGGCACATGAAAATGAAAAACCTATTTGCCAGAAGCTTCAAACAGTAAACCCTACAAAAGAAACAACTATCAAAGCTGAGGTAGAAAAATTTCTTAAGGCGATTTTCATATACTCCATTTGTTTAACTGAGTGGGTCTCGAATCCAGTCCCCATTGACAAGAAGAAACGAACGATCTGTGTGTGCATTGAATTTAGGGACTTGAATAAGGATTTTCCTAAAGATAATTACCCCACACCATTTACTGATCATATCATCGATGAATGTGCATGTAATGAGATTTTCCCTTTTATGGGCAGATTTTCTAGTTATAATCAAATCACTATTCGTCCGTAAGATTAACATAAGACAACTTTTGTTTGTCCCTTCGGTAAATTCACATATAAGAATATGAATTTTGGCCTTAAGAATGTTGGAGCTACCTTTCAATGGGCCATGTCATAAAATTTTCATGATATGAAACATGTTATCGAACCTTACTTGGATTATTTAGCTGCTCATTCTCAGAACAGAATTAATCATTCCAAGAATATTCGATTAATTTTTGAACGATGTCATTTCTACAAAATCTAGTTGAATCCAAATAAGTGTGCTTTCGCCGTCACGTCTGTTCGGTTGCTGGGATTCATAATTTCTACTGAATGGATTCATGTAGATCCCTTCAAGGTTGAGGCAATACTTCAGTTGCCTCCATCGTCCTCTATTCTTAAACTTCAAAGTCTTCAAGGAAAATCCAAATTCTCAAGGAGATTTATAGCTAATTATGCCGAGATTACTAAAGGATTTATAAGACTGCTTAAGAAGGGGGCCCCATTTCTATGGGATGATTTCACGTAATGCTCATTTGATGCTTTGAAAAAAGAATTAACCTTTGCTCCTTTGTTGAGTCCACCTGATTATAGTAGGGACTTCATTTTATATCTCACTGAAGTAGAATCAACTATTGTTATGGTTCTGATTCATGAAGATGATGCTTTTAGTGAGCACATAATGTATTATCTCAGTGGAGGCTTAGTGGGCCCTAAACTGCGATATTCTCCCATTGAGAAATTAGCTATGGCAGTTGTCCATGTTGTCCAATGACTTTGACATTATATTCGGCTTAGAAAAACTTTTGTCTTAGCAGCCTTTAATCCATTTCAATTTGTCCTTAGTAGGCGAGTGATTGGGGGAGAATACAATAGATGGATTGTCATTTTACAAGAGTTCAACCTCAAATTCATGTGAGCTAATTCTAAGAAATCCTTAGTGTTTGTAGAATTGATCTTGGAGTTTCCTTGTGAGGAAGAAATAGTTTATGAGGAATCTTTTCTTGATGAATATATTTTCCTTATTTCCTTGCAAGATCCTTGGTATGTAGATATCATTATATATATATATATATATATATATATATATATAGATATCTAGACTTTGAAGTTTCTAGTCACTTTTTCAAAGGATGAACATAGAAAGTTACATCACCTGGGTAAAGGATATATTATTATAGGTGATGCTTTATATTGTCGCGAGGTCGATTCAACCCTTAGACATTGTTTAACCTTAATCATAAAATGCGTTTTCGCAATTCAACATTGTTACGAGGGTTTTTGATATTTTTCAAATCCATTTAAGAGTTAATATGGATGTGTTTCATTTGATATCAATTGAAAATCCAATGGCCCCAGCCCTCGTTTTTGGCACATGGTCACATGGGGTGGGGCCTGGCTAGCAAGGCTAGCTCCCACCACCCTACCATCAGACTTAAACTGTATATTTAAATATAATAACGTTGCAATGCTTTTCAAGTTCTATAGTCGTGGCCTAGTGGTTGGCAGTGGCAATGGTGCAGAGGAGGTCATGGGTTAAAAAACCACCTTCGCATGTCTGTCTGTCATACACATTTTGCCACTCATTTTCAAATTCGAATTTTCCACCACCAATTTTGGATTTGAGTTAAATTAAATTAAATATATGTAATATATATAATATATATAATATTTATAATATAATATATACTTAAAACTATATATATATATCTATATATATATATATATATATATATATATATATATATATAATATTTAAATAATTAAAAAAAATTCAAATTCCAAAATTATTCATTGGCAAAATCACCTCTTCACAAATATTTTGGCAAATCTAAAGATGAAACTTGTCATAGTGTCACTGGCTGAAACTAGAGAACATTCTCTGCATGCTGCGTGGCCCACCCTAGTCAAAATTTTACTTTGACTTTTTTTTTAACAAACTTTTAGAAGCTCTAACTTTTGCATATGATGTCATTTTTTTAAACCGTTCATAGCATTGGAATCCTGGAGATGAACTATATCCATTGGTTTAGGTCTAAAGCAAGTCTGAGCACTTTAAGTTTTTAGCTAAAATACTGATCCCTGATCATTCCTCCCCACTAGAAGCATTTTGGACCCAAAAATCTCTCTTGGTCACTGATTATGTTGATTAGGGGACTGTTCCCTCATCCTTCGAGTCTTTATCCATTGAAATTTTCCTAATTTCATCATTTGGAGATTTTCATAAAAAGTCAAAATTTTCCTTTATTCCGACGACCATCTATTGTTGTCTTTGACACTGTCATGCTACAATATTTTTGAATTTGCATAACAATAATCTAATTTTTCATAAAAAGTCTTGTTCCTACCTTGGTCAACAATCAAGGGAAACTTGGAATATTTCTCACCTTCCACTTGGTCTCTATGGCGATTTTTAGCTACTTTTGCCTTGTACTTGAGTTGACTCTTGCCCAAGCTTCTTCGCCATTGTAATGTGCCTTTTGGAGACTAGCAATGAAAATTTTTGAAACCCATGCCTTCTTTGCCAATATTCGTTGTCCTCTTCTCTTTGACATTTTCAACTTCTTGCATCGGCACCTTGTTTTCAACACCGCTCAACACCAATGTTGGCTGCTGCAAATGTTTCTCACCTTCTTTTAAAGGCAACTTGTTATCATTCTGAAACAACTCATTAAAAATATAAGCATATTTATGAAAAGTATGATTCAAAACATCTCTTTGTTTGATCATCAACAATGTCAAGTTCTGACTTGAATTCAATAGCCTTTGCATTTGCCTTGCATTAAGTAAAGAAATGTTCAGTTTCTTGCGATGAGCTCTCACAATATACTTCACCCCATCTTTAAGAAAATGATTTTTGTGCTCATAGTGATGAAACACCTCTTTCTTATCATACAAATATGGACTTCCCAATATAATTCTAGAAATGCGAAGTGGAACCATGTCTAACTCAACTTCATCAACAAAGTTTGCAGTAATAGCAAATCTAAAAATGCAGTTCCTTGAAACCTGTAAACTAGAATCCTTAACTATCCAACCCAAAGGGTATGGTTTATGATGTGGTACGGTTTCAATTTTAAGATCTTTAACTAAGTCTTATGAAATTAGGTTTTCTTGTGATCCACTATCAAAGAGTGCATCAATCTTGATTTGATTTGAGATTACTCTGACAGTGAACAACTCTTCCATTTTGCCTTCATTTGGAGTGTTGTTGCGACTATTTGAGGAACTAGTACGTTCAACATGTTGACCTTTCATACCCATAGCTGTAATTTTTGTCTCATATAATGAATCTGACCCTAAGCCTTTTTGAGCTATAGCAATAGTTTTTCCTTTCTTTTTGTCTTTCAATCTATCTGGTTTTAATTTTGGATGAAGTTGCCAACAATGGCCTTCATCATGGAAAATCTTTGAATAGTTTTTGTGTGTGAGTTTTTCCTTCTCTTTTTTGATACTTTCATTCTTCTTTCTCTTCCATTTTCCTCCCTTCTCTTTTCCCTTACCCTCACTTTCACCTTTCTCCTCTATGTTTCTTTTTCCCCTTACCTCAATATGCATGGCTTGCACACATACTTCATCTAAGTTGTTTGGGTTAAACATAAGGATAGTATACTGCAAATAGGAATGTAAACCTCCAACATATTTGAAGAGTGTGTCTTGTGAATTCAAGTTTACTCCCAACGATAAAGTCCTCTTCTTAAACTCCTATGTATAATCTTGGACTGTTTGGCTTTTAAGCTGTCTAAAATTCTACCAAATCATAATGGCTTTTTGCATATAGGCTAAAGAATAAAATTGTCTTTTAATTGAAGAAACAAATTCAACCCAAGAAAGGGATGCCTTACCATGGATTCACATTTCCTCTTGATTCCCACCAAACTAATGCAACTCCTTCTAGCCTTAGTGAAGCCAACTGGATCCTTATGTCGTCTTCTTGAAGGTTTTGAATTTTGTAATATACCTCCAACTGTCGAATCCATTTGTCCAACTTTTATGTGTTCACCTCTCCATTGTACATGGGAAGTTAAAATATTATATCCAATTTCAATAATGGAGTTTTCCCTTTTGGGGTTTTGGAATGAGTATGGTTAATGGTGGTAGTGGAAGATGACATTGTGTGAGATGGGGAAGATGATGAGGAAGATGATGAGGATGATGGAGATGGAGGTGGATTTCAACCATTCCCTTTAGAATCCTTGTTTTCATTTTTTTGGTCCTTTGAGCTTCCTTCTCCATGTGGAGGTTTACAACTCTCTCCAACCATTCTGGTGTTCCTCTCTTCGTCGAGGACTTTAACCATCTCAATCAAAGTTTAGAAAGCTTTCTTGAATTCTCCCTCTTCTGAAGAGGGACCTTCATGCTCTCTTTCTCTAGACATAATGGCTATGGATTCAGGCTCACAAATTGGTACCGATTGTACCTCTTCAATCACTTCAGACTCTTGTGCAATTTGTACCTCTTCTATCTCAGTTGATGGAGATGGAACTTGAGGTGATTTAGGTCTACCTTATGTGGTCCTTTGGGTTAGGATGGTGCTTTCTCAACCTTCTTCCTTATTTTCCTAATCTCACGACTAGCTATCAGTAGCTTCTTTTCTCCTCTCTGCAACTTCAACCTTGTAATCATAACAAAAATTGCAACTATTAAACACTTCAAGAAAATCAAGCAAGAAACCTTGTGCTATGATACCAACTTGATTTGAAATTTATTGCTAGTTAATGCTGTGCTAGTATCATTTCGAGATATAAAATTTTCTTTGCTTTGGTTTGCTTATCCATAAAGAGTTTATCCATGAGCATGTGATTGTAATTCATCTAATTTGGTGAAATTTAGTGTTTTGCATGAACTTAAAAGCATGAATTTAAATGGCTTAACAAAAGAATATAAAAACATAACAAGCACAAATAATAGGGTTCAATACATAGTTTTTTATGAAGAAGTTCACCCCTCCTGGGCTACATCTCCTTGGTCTAGCTTCATAGAGTGGACCTTTGTATTAGCTTCAATAGTGCTCAAATTTATATTACACGCATCCAATTCTCTTGGAACCTATTCCAATGAGTTTAAAACATTCAAATCTATCAGAAATGACTATTTGTTTACTCAATTTGATTACCAGTTGCTCTGGGAATGGCCTCCAACACCTGGTGGCCCTAGGCTTCAAAAATATTCAAGTGACCAAACAACCCTGTAGATGATGTCCTCTGCCTCTGAAACTTACTCCAGTGAGTTATTAGCATGCCAAATAGCCAAAAATGACTATTCATCTTTGAAATTTGGCTGAGAATTGAGTAAGTTATGGCTCAAACAATATTTCCTACAAAACCTCCGCTAAATCTAGAGAACTGCTAGTTAAGTCCGCCAAGTTTGGTGGCAGTTCTGGATTTGGTGGATCCTCCAAAATCTTCGCCAACTTAATCAAGGGGTTAATTAAATCTTCAACATGGATTAATTAACTTAAATTTGATTAGCGCGATAAGCATTATCCATGTTGGCCCCAACCCTCGTTTCTGGCACGTCGTCACATGGGGTGGCGGCTAGCCTGCAGCACTAGCTCCCACCACCCTATCGTCAGAATTAAACTATGCATTTAAATATATAAAGGTTGCAATTCTTTTCAAGTTTTGTAGTCATGGCCCAATGGTGGGCTGTGGTAATGGTGCATGGGAGGTCACAAGTTCAAAACCCACCTCTGCCCGTTTGTCTGTCATACACATTTTGCCGCTCATTTTCAAATTCGAATTTATTGCTGCCGATTTTGGATTTGAATTTAATATATCTAATATATAAAATATATATAGTATTTATAATATAATATATAGTTAAAACTATATAGTATAAAATAATAATTATATATATATATATATATATATATATATATATATATATATATAGATATATATATTATTCTAATAGTTAAAAAAATTCATATTCCAAAATTATTCATTGGAAAAATCACCTCTTCACAAACCATTTGGAGAATCTAAGGATGACACTTGTCACAGTGTCACTGGCTGAAATAGGAGAATATTCTCTACATGCTGACTGGTCAACCCTAGTCAAACTTTGACTTTGACTTTTTTAAACCAAACTTTGAGAATCTCTAACTTTTGCATACAATGTCATTTTTTTAAACTATTCATGACAGTCGAATCTTGGAGACGAACTATATCCATTCATTCAACTGAAGCAATTTTGAGTACTTTCATTTTTTTAGCTAAAACACTAATCCCTGATCACATGTACGAAGGACATTGAACTATTTCGGTGGCTTTGGTACTTATCTTGTCAAATATGTGTTGTATTTTATTTAATAATCTTTGTTTATACTTGAACTACTTCCCTAGATAAGTAACAGACCTTTTCATTCTCTCTTGTCTCTCTCTTAAGTTAGTCTTATTATTCCTTTTAGAGACTGAGTCCTCTCTCTCCCCTCATGAAAGTCTACTTTTACACATTGCAATTGGTTTTTCACAATGTCAACTCACTTGATGAATTCAAAGGTTATGTGCATACTCTCTTATGTTATCCATTGTAGTTAAATCAAACCGTAGTTTTAAGGTGGTTGGGCCGATACTCTGGATGGGCTCCTACGCCAAACAGTGTGAGGTCTAATTTGGAACTCACATCAGGGAGAACCCCTTGGTTGATGGATTTCCATAATCGTCAACAACAGGAAGTAGAAGGAGGGATAAATGACAAGCCATGTCCATTGAGTCTATTTTGAATCTCCTATCTCAAATGGATCATTTCGAAATATTATTTCCAGGGTGTTTTTCCAATAGATCCAATTTTAAATTTTCAATCCCTAATGAGCCCCTTTATAACCTATCCGAACTGAAGTTTGATGGCGAGGTTGAAATGTCCATAACCGAGAATATATATATTTTTCTCTATTTTTAGGAATTTTATGAAATTTATTTTGAATATGTTGCTCTTATACTTTTATTCCTCACCCTTGAAGTTCGAGTTAACCAATGGTGTCATACCTGACCATCTTCTTCAATCCATTCCTTTGAACACTTCATCAAGGAGCTTCATTTAGCATTTGATAAGTATGATTATCGTGGTTTGCTCAAAGGCATTAAGCAACTAAGAATGAACCCTGGTGAGTTAGTTGAGGATTTTTCCAATTGATTCCTTCACCTATGTTTTGAATTTGCTGAAGAAGATATGGACTAGGATTTATTTAAACAAAATTTTGACATTTGGTTCATATCTCTTCACATGGTCCATTTGAAGCCGCCGATGATTCTACTCTCCCAACCTTTCAAATACATGATAAGGAGATGATTATATTGTTCAAATAATTTGCAAAGTTGTTCGAACTAATTTGTCTTCGTTGTCTACTAACTGAGAATCTCATACCATAATCGGTCCATCTAATCATAATTCTTGTTTTAGTACCTTTCATTCAACTTATCATTTTCCCACCAGAATATCTCATGACAGTTGTTCTACATCGATTAATCTTTACAATTTATATCACTATTTAGATACTTGTCAAGAAATTGAGGCATTTTAACATTTTTGAATGGTTATGTCAGGTCCTCGCTATCTTAACAAGCCTTCTGAACATGATGATATTCATTTTATGTTACCATATTCTCATCCTAATCCTATGAATTTAATTAAAAAATCATCTTTTCAAGGATTTCATGGTTTTCAAGGGGATTGTTTTGAATTTCATAGTCCAATCTATGCTTAATTGAAATCATTCTAGTTAGCAAACCATTTTGCTAATAACAAGCCCTAATCTTTCTTGATGCTTTCTAAGAAGAACAATAGAGATGAAGGTGCATTCACAAGAATCTTTCAAGGTTTTTTTGATTGTGGTTTTCATTGAAAAGGTAATATTACATGTCGGTTAGAGGTAGTTTCCATGACATATCTTTCTGTTGGTGATCTAAAAATGGGGTCTAAGACAATTAATAAGGTATTACAAACTCATGTGCATGGATTTTCCTATGTTATTTTATGCAATAGATCGATCAGATTACGAAATACATAGACTATGAACCAGTAAAAGACTACAATAGACAAACACATAAAGACACAACAAATTTAATAAGGAGTTCACCCAATACTCCTAGGCTACATCTCCTAGTCCAGCCTTCAATGTTGGCATCTCTGTTAAGTCTTTAAGCAGAGTTTTTACAACAGTATGAGCTCACTTGGAGACTCAATACACAATAGATAAAACAAAAAGAGTTTGCTTGAACCTCTCAAGCCTTCTTGGAGTACACAGACTCTCTTGATCTCTCTCTGTCTCTCTATTAGCTCTGTCTCACACTGCCTTCAATACTGCCTCAATTATGCTTTCTGTCTGTGGCTTTAAAGCCAAAGCTGTGCTACCTATTTATTTCAAATTCTCGTCTCTCGATCTCCCTAGCCTCTGTCCACTTTGAATCCCTCTTCCAATGTTATGCAATCATTTCTTAACGCCAAAAGGGGAAGTGGCCACCATTTTTGTAATGTAAGAGTGCCTTAGGCCTCTAGAACCCTTGAAAAAACAACCCTCTATTAACACAATGAAAATGTATTTTAAACGGAGAAAATTCACCAAAACACTATGTATCGGACTTCAAAAGTCTATAAATCTGCCCTATTCTTCTATCGGGTCCACATGCAAGTCGCCATCGCATATCGGAATGGCCCGTCCTTTTGTATTTCGTAAATATATTAAAAAATCTGAAAATGCATTGGAAATGGCTTTCAAACTATATATAATACGCTTAGGTTACCCTTTCAGGTTCGGCTTATCACATCAGCCTTTCTCCTTCGCATTTCGTTTAACAAACAAAACTGCGAAAATACATTAAAAATGGCGGTTGACAGATCTCAAGGTCCATACATATGGCTTATAATATTATCAGGTCAGGTCCATCGGATCGCATATATGCATATATACATAACCCCCGCTCCTTTGCATTTGTCAATTGCAATTTGGTGATGCAACATGGGCCATCAATCTGCGCGCTTGATCAATAGTCTTCGTTGACCTTACCAGTCACTATCACATCTCCTATGAGGTCTTCGTCGATCGCTGTCACAAGTCTTATGTGGATTCTGTCAATAAGCACCGATAGCGACTGCCGATTTTGATCTGCCGATCAGTTCTAGACCATTGATCATCCAGATCCAACGGCTCTGATTCAGCGTTACTTAAAACGCTGATACTTTGTTTTCTGGTGATTTCTCCTTGCGATCGTCTCTCGATAGTGTTTTCCACCTTTTCTAAGGGTTTTTCCTCTTGTGATAATTTTGATTGTTTAAAATATTTTGACCTTTGGCATGATTTTTAAAGAGTTTATGAAGACTTAGAGAGAATTCCTGGATCCATTTGGATCACGCCTTCCCACTGAAAAAGGCTTTTGGACCACCAAAAGTTGGTTTTCAAGCATCGCTCAAGTGAGGATACAACTTCCTCACTTGCCCAATCTCTATCCATTTTGCACTGCTGGGTTTTGAACCTTTCAGTCCAATTCTTAGGTACTTGACATCCCCTTTGTGCGTAGTCCTCACCTTATTGTCCAAAACTGTATCTTCCTGCAGCTCATTGAGGTATTCAGGTAACAGATCATCAATGGAAGGAAATTGACTTTGCTCTTCAGGATCTTCAATTAAGGAAGGTTCAAATAGTCTTAAACTTTTTGCATTTACCACTGAATAGATGTGCATGTATGCTGGTAGATCAAGGGGGAAAGCGTTCTCACCAATTTTCTCAAGTACCTTAAAAGGCCCATACCTTATTGGCTTCAACTTCTTTCCTTCCCCTTGCATTATATCTTTGTTAATATAAAACCAAACTCGATCACCAACTTGGAAGTTGTGCTCCACCCAATGTTTATCATGCCTTGCGTTGTATTTGGCTGGGCTCTTTTCTAGTTGTTCCTGCACTGCCTGGTGAATTTCTTGGATCTATTCGATGAATCCAGTTGCTTTATCCACATCACTATGTCTAACAACTGCTATGTCTTTTTCGAAGACAAAATCAAAGGGAGACCTTGGTATACAACCGAACTAGGTCTCAAAAGGAGATCTCTATGTAGGAATGTTTAGCACGGTTGTAAGCATGTTTCACATAACATAAATGTTCATCCCAAAGCTTGGGATGCTTGCTACAATAACCCCTAAGCAATTGGAGCACTGTCCTGTTGACTACCTCTATTTGGCCATATGTTTGTGGATGAAAGGTTGTGCTCTTATTTAGTCTGGAGTCCATCAATTTCCACATACTTGACCAAAACTTCCCAACAAATCAGGAATCTCGATCAGATACTATGGAAGTGGGTGACCCAAAATGCACCCAGACATGCTGAAAGAACAATTTCGTTGTTTTTTTAGTTGTAATTTGTTTGTTACAAGTTATTAAAATACACATTTTTCTGAACCTGTCCACAAAAACATATAAATGGTCATGACCTTTTCTATATTTAGGCAATCCCCTAACAAAGTCCATGGAAACAATTTCCCTTTTCTAGATTTAGGCAATCCCCCAACAAAGTCCATGGAAACGCTTTCCCAAGGATGGGAAGGAACTGGAAGTGGAGTGTAAAAGCCTAGTTTTCTATTGTTGGGCTTCCTTTTAGAACACATGGTACACCTTCTTACATATCTAGGAACTGTTTCATGCATTTTTGGCCAATAACAAAATCCTTGTAGCTGTGAAACTGTTTTACTTACACCAAAGTGACCTAAAATCAGGGAAGTATGTGCTTCCCTAATTATGTTAACTCTTTCAGTTTGTGGAATGCATAACTTTCCCAAATGATACAAGACTTGTTCCTTTAAATAGTAATCTAATTCTTCTACCTTTTTCCCATTACTTAAAGCTACATATACATCTTTAAAGTCTATATCTTGAGCATATTGGTCAATGTAGCTTTCATGCATTACTGAGTTATGCTTAAGTATAGTAGATGCATTTATGATTGGTCTGGACAACATATCTGCAACTTTATTGTGTATTCCTTATATCTAATGACTAAATGAAACTGTTGTACGAAACCCATCCACCTATAGTGTCTTGATTGCTACAATTTAGTTTGTGAGTGAAAATATTGAAGTGGTTGATGATCAGTATGTATAATTGTTTCGTTGCCCATTAAGTAATGTTTCCATTTATTTACACTCTAGACTAATGCATACAGTTATTTATCATATGTGGGATAATTGACTATTGCATAATTAAATGTCTCAGAATGATAACATATGGGTTTACCATGTTTCATCAACATTGCCCCCATGGCATAGTCAATGACATCTATTTCAATCTCAAATGGTCTTTAAAGATCTGGCAATGCTAGTACTAGTGTTGTACTAATATTTTCTTTCAAGGTGTTAAAGGCTTTCTACTGTTTGCCTCCCCACTAAAACACCTTGTTCAATCTTGTTAAAGCATGTAAGGGAGATGCAATCAAGGAAAAGTTAGTAATAAACTTTCTCCAATATTGTGCTGCTCCTAGGAAGCTCCTAACTTCTATAGCAGATTTGGGTTTAGGCCAGTTCATAATGACTTCAACCTTAGAGGGATCTGTCTTCAATTCACAAACCCTTGCAATATGACCCAAATAATTCAAAGATGTTTTACCAAATTCACATTTTGATAACTTAACATAGAGATTTTCTTTCTTCAAAACATCTAGAGTCTGCTTTACATGCTTCAAATGTTCTTCCCATGTTTTACTAAATACAAGAATGTCATCTAGATATACAATTACAAAATCATCAATAAAAGGCTTGAGTACATCATTCATAATCCTCATGAAAGTAGTAGGAACATTAGTTAAGCCGAAAGGCATAAGCAACCATCCATACAACCCTTGCTTTGTTTGAAAGCAGTCTTCCATGCATATTTCTATACTACTCTGACCTAATGGTAACCACTACATAGGTTCAACTTGGAAAAGTAAACAACCTCTTTCAGCTGATCCAATAGATCATCTATGCGAGGAAGGGGATAACAATTCTTGATCGTTATTTTATTCAGTGCTCTATAATCAATGCACATCCTCCACAAACCATCTTTCTTCCTCACCAACATGATTAGAGATCTGCATGGTGATGTGCTTGGTCTTATGAACCCTTTCTCGAGCATCTCCTGTACTTGCTTCATGATTTTTGCGTTCTCTAAAGTGGATAACCTGTACATTCCGATGTTAGGAAATGGAGCATCTTCTTGCAAATTAATATCATGTACAATTTCCCTTTTTGGGTGGTAGAACTTTAGGTTCTTGAAATAGGATATCATATTCTGAAACAAATTTCTCTAAATCATCTTGTTGTTTAGCATCAAAACCTCAAATACATTGGTTTTATCAGGTTTCTTTTCCTTTACAACCATTAGTAAAAATTTCTTGCATGAATTTACAATCCTTTTCATCTGCCCTGAGTTTATGAGAGTATAATTATTTTTGAGTATGTGAGCTCTTACAATATATTCTATTCCATCTTTGGTTAGTTGATATTTATTTTCAGCTCTAAAGAAAATGGCTTTTGTATCATACAAGTAAGGACTTCCTAAAACAATACCACATATATCTAAGGGAATTACATCTAACTCAACCTCTCTACAAATGTTGAACCAATGGCAAACCTATATTTACATTGTCTAGTCACTTGTAGCTTTGCTTTATCACATACCCAACCCAATGGATATGGTTTCTTGTGAGGTGTGGTTAGTAATCCTAGCTTCTTCACAATTGCTTCAGAAATTAAGTTTACTTGTGAGCCACTCTCAAACAAAGTACCAACCTTTTGATGCCTGGAAATAACTCTAATATGGAAAAGCTCATGTCTTTTCCTCTCATTTTCTTCATTATCAATAGTTTGGGCAAAATTACTAGTAGATGCTTCAGAATTTTTACCTTTTATACATGTAGCTATGATGGTTTTTTCGTCACTTGATTCTAACCCCAAATCTTTCTGAACAACAGCAGCAACCTTCTTCTTCTTGCCATCGAAATTCTTGGGTTTCAGCTCTGGATGCAAAGACCAGCAAGGTTCATCATCATCTCCATCCTTCTTGCAGTGAGCACATGAAGGTTTGGTCTTTTATACAGTGTTTGCCTTCCTCTCCTTCCATTTTTGCTTCTTCTTTCCTTGTTCTTTCTTGCAGTGGGTTTTGATGATCCCCCAATCTCTGGGTTCACATTCTTGCCTCTAGCCTCTAGATGTGTAGCCTAAAAATATACCTCATCTATGCTAGTAGGGTTAAACATGAGAATGGTGTGCCTTAAATAGCTATGTAGACCACCTATATACTTTGGGAAAGTTTCAGGTGAGTCTAAAGAAATGCCTAGAATCAAGGCTCTTTTTCTAAACTCTTGGGTGTAGCTTTGTTCACTTTTCCCATTTAATTGGCAAAGAGTTTGCCAACTCTTCATAGCTTGCTGCATATAAGCTAGTGGATAGAATTGTTTTTTAATTGCAGAAACAAATTCACTCGAGACAAAAAGAATTTTACCATTCTTCTTCGACTTAGCTTGTGTCCTGCCTTCCCACCATACCAAGGTAGTTCCTCCAAGCCGTAGGCTAGCTAGTTGAATTTTACCCCTGTCTGAATCAATGTTCTGCACCTGTATTACACATCAATCTGTCTAATCTAGTTATCTAGCTTCTCTGCATTTAACTCTCCATCATATATTGGCAAATCAAATTTAGCATCTAATTTAATCAAATATGTTTTCTTCTTTTTATTTTTAGGGCTATCGGGAGGTGTAGGAAGCTTTTTTCCTTTCCCTTTTTCTTCAAAATGGCCATCTCGAAGAGATTCTTCTATCCCTTTTTCTTGTTTGGAGGTTGAAGAACCTTCACCTCTACCCTTCTTAAATTCTCTATACATCTCTTCTACCATGGCTCTCATGGTCATGAAGTTGTCCATGAACTGAGAGTCTGATTCCAAGGGAGTTTCTTCTACCATCTTCCTCCTAGGGTAGAATCTTCCTATTTCTTTGCTAACTTCAACCAGTTCTCCTTCTCCTAATTTGAGTTTTGACCTAGTTAGCATTCAACAATCCAGCACAATCTTGTCTAACCTTAGCAACCTAAAGCTCTGATACCACTTGATTTGAAAATGGGGTCTACGACAATTAATAAGGTATTACAGAATGATGTCCATGGATTTTCCTATGTTATTTTATGCAATGGATTGATCAGATTACGAAATACATAGGCTATGAAGAAGTAAAAGATTATAATATACAAACACATAAAGATGCAACAAATTTAGTAAGGAGTTCACCCAATACACCTGGGCTATATCTCCTGGTACAACCTTCAGTGGTGGCCTCTCTATTAAGTCTTTAAGTAGAGTTTTTACAACAATATGAGCTCACTTGGAGACTCAATACACAACAGATAAAATAACAAGAGTTTGCTTGAACCTCTCAAGACTTCTTAGAGTACACATACTCTCTTGATCTCTCTCTATCTTTGTAATATCTTTGTCTCACATTGCCTTCAATACTGCCTCCGTTATGCTCTCTGTCTATGGCTTTAAAGCCAAAGCTGCACTGCTTGTTCATTTCAGATTCTCGTCTCTTTGTCTCCCCAGCCTTTGTTCACTTTCAATACCTCTTCCAGCGTTATACAATCATTGCTTAACGTCAAAAGGGGAGTTGGCCACCATTTCTGTAACGTAAGAGTGCCTCGGGCCTCTGGAACCCCTGAAATAGCTGCCCTCTATTAACATAATGAAAATGTATTTTAAATGGAGAAAATCCACCAAAACACTATGTATTGGACTTCAAAAGTTCGTAAATCTACCCTATTCTTCTGTCGGTACTGCTTGCAAGTCGCCATCGCATATCAGAATGGACCATCCCTTTGTATTTCAGAAATATATTAAAA
The DNA here is from genome assembly GCA_031772625.1 of Pinus tabuliformis. Taxonomy (NCBI): domain Eukaryota; kingdom Viridiplantae; phylum Streptophyta; class Pinopsida; order Pinales; family Pinaceae; genus Pinus; species Pinus tabuliformis. Next base: position 1,653,223,952 of record CM062816.1, read on the forward strand.
ACTACGAAAATGCATTGGAAATGGCTTTCCTTCGGACTTGAAACTATATATAGTAGCCTTAAGGTACCCTTTTGGGTCCAGCTTATCACATCGACGCTTTCTCCTTCACATTTCATTTAACTAACGAAATTGCGAAAGTACATTAAAAATGGTGTTTGACTGATCTCAAGATCCATACAATATGGCTTATAATATTACCGCGTCGATTCCATCAGATTGCATATATGCATATATACATAACCCCCGCTCCTTTGTATTTTCTGATTATGATTTGGCAATGCAACGTGGGCCATCGATCTGCGCGCTTGATCGATGGTCCTCGTTGACCTCGCCAATTGCTATCGCATCTCCTATGAGGTCCCCTCTGATTGTCGTCGCAAGTGTTATGTGGATTCCACCAATAAACACTGATAGCCACCATCGATTGCGATCTGCCGATCGGATCTGGATGGTTGATCAACCAGATCTGATGAATCAGATTCAACGTTACCTAAAACCACTAATACTCTATTTTTTAGTGATTCCTCCTTGCAACTGCCTCCCGATAGTGTTTCTTACCTTTTCTAAGGGTTTTTCCTCTTGCGATAATTTTGATCGTTTAAAAGATTTTGACCTTTGGCATGATTTTTAAAGAGTTTATGAAGACTTAGAGAGCATTCCTTGATCCATTTGGATCAGTTTGTAGGTAATATCTTCAATTATTTGTGCAAGTTAGTCCAAATCTTAGATTATTTTCTATTGCGAATTGCTTTATATCAACTTTAATTGTCCGTATCTTTGTGATTGCAAATCAGGAGCAGTTACGTTGGCTACATTAGAAATCTCATTATACTTATCCTTGACCTTTTAGCTAGTTAGGTTATGAGTAGGTATAACTGGATTCTAGTTTACTTGCATACTCATCATGCACTCACTCTCCATCTAGTCTCCATGTTTGTTTTATTTTCCTTTTTTTTTCTGCACATGTTGTTTTAGTTTAGTTCTCCATCCACTTTGTTCGTTTGATCTTGTTTTCTGGGAATTAGAGAAATTTTGAGGTCTAAAATGGGCCTTGTAAGGAATGTTAAAAAATAATAGTGGAAACAATAAAATAAGGTTAGATTACATCATTAAATTTTAGAGGGAAAAAATAAAAAACTACTTTTCAACTTGTATTTTCAACTTATGTCCCTACAAGTTTACTCAAATTTCAAGTAGAAGCACTTGTTGGATGCAAAATTTAAGTCATCACCCAAGGAATACCAATGTTGCATACTTTCGATGGACCCTACTACACAAAAAATGAGAAACGCACGAAAAAATGTGATTGTAATCATGTTTGTCATGCATTTCTCTTTTTTCATGTAGTAGGGTCCATTGAAAATATGTAACATGGGTACTCCTTGGATTAAGAATTAAATTCCCCATCCAACAAGTAATCCCACTTGAAATTTGAGTAGAAATGTAGGAAGATAAGTTGAAAATATGAGTTGATAAATTAGTTTTTTTTTTATTAATATTTTTACATTTTTACTCCAAAAATGATGACTTATCCCCCATGGTTGACATCATCATCTTGTATCCTACTTTTTCTTATAACGCTTATTTTGGTAGTACATTTTTGTTGTGAGGCTCATTTTAGACCTCAAAATTTCTCTAATGGTTTGTCATGTCGTTTCTTTTATATTTGTTTAATAATTTTTTTCATTAAAAATGCCTCTTTTGGCTCAAAAGACAATGCGACTAAAGTTGACAAGGGAATTGTGATGACGAACAATGCTTCACTAATATCTCACCTCTTCTTTATTTGGGTTTACATATCTTTAAGTTCGATGATGTCTGAAAACAAATATGATTTGCTCCAAATGGAGAGCCTAATTTGGTTGCACTATGAAGTTTGTACCTTTATTATGATCTTGATTATAGTTTGACCTTGTATTGAATGGTGTTTTGAACTGTCAACTCAGCTGATTAGAGAAGGGAAACAAGAAAAACTTTAAAGTGAGCATATTAACTTCAGTTATCTTTTAAATCCCTTAAACAAGGAACAAACTCTCCTGCTCTCAATAAGTCAAGGTCCCTCTTCCATCCATACTACAAATATTCAATTCAAGCATATCTTTAAGAAAATAAAATAAAGGGTGAAGAAGAGAAAGGCTTCTTGTGTAGAGAGATGAAGCAAGAAACTTTGTTGGGGTACTATCCAAGCCTATTGGAAACAAAGCGATGCATTTGTTTCCTTGAGGTGATTCCATTGAGGTACTTTCCAAGCTCACTGCCAATGGAGCAACATGAGGGAATGTGATTAAAACTACTTGGTATACTTATTATGCTTATCCCCTATCAAAAAGTCAAGACATGACTAGTCTTATGTTAATTTATTTGAAGCTAAGAAAGGAATATAAGAAACTATAACTTTAATTGGGATAAGTGGAAAAGTTGACGAAATCCACATGAAAAATAAATGCTTCCTAAAATATTGAAGCCATGCACTTAAAAATCAAACCTGAGCAGAGAAGCTAGAGTTTTACCAGTGTGTCACCAATTGTTGTCGTTGTGACAAACACCCTCCAAAATTTTGGTTACACTTGAGGTTTGGAGCCTATTGAGGATCTTGTGATGTATCGTACCATGGTCAATTCATGTCATCTAGTGTTTTACAAAGTATTAAGACTTCTTCTATGTGTGAAGGTCACTTTCTCACACATGTTTTGTCTTCAATGAATTCACAAACACACATCTTTTTATGCAAGCTCAGATAGGCATTGCACAACTTTTGAAGGTAAGGTTTGTGCAATCACTAGTGATAGTGACTGTGCAATCCATAAGCATATCATACTACACAAATGGTATTGAAAATCAATGCGTACTCTCCATTGATAGTCTTCCTCACTTTGATTGTGATTGTTCTTCTAGTTTGGTGAGTTTTCTCAACTGTCGCTTTCATTCACCTTTGTTTTCGCAAGTGTTGCTTTCATGTTCATGATTGTCATTTTTTCTTGCTTTCACTTTAAAAAGTACCTTTTCCATGTTATCTTTGCTCTAGCATGTGTCAGTTTTGCCTTACTGAATCCTTTGCAAGTGTCGATTACACTTTTCTCTTACTTTCTCAATTGTTGTCTTGTGGTTAGGGAGGTGTCACATCTAGTCAAAGGGAATCATTTGTATATTCTTGAAGCGTAGTTTTCATGCATTCTCCTACACCACTACTTTTCATCTATCATAAATACATACATTAGACACATTACATAAGTTTTATGCATTGTTGGACTAATGTCATCATTGTTGTCATAGAGTGTATCTTAAGTGTCACACTTAGAGGAGGATGTTATTTTACCTTCGCATTAAGGGGATCATGTTGATTCCGAGTGCTGAGTGTTCAATGTTGTGTCGTAAATTATTCTAAGTGTGTGATCATGTTCATGTCCTACCTTTGTTTCATCTCTGCCTCATTGATTTTACAACATACTTACTGACCAAATGAGAAAATTACCGGTTGCCAGTTTTTTTGAGGTAGAAAAAAAATCACCCAATTTTGAAAAGTGGTTATTCAGAATACACCATTTTTTGGAGCATATTTTTGACACTTTAAATTTTCTTAGGTAACATTTTTTTTAAATGTTAGTGATTTTCATGTTGATTTTGAAAAGTGTTGATGCAACATGAACCCATTTTTTTAGAGGGCTTATTTTTAACACTTTAAATTTTTTTATGTATTAAGTATGAACATTTTTTTTTAATGTTAGTGATTTTCACGCTGATTTTGGAAAGTGATGATGCAACATCAATGATTTTTGTTTAGAGGACTTATTTTTTACACTTTCAATTTTCTAATGTATTAAGTGTGGATAATTTCTTTTGAATGCTAGTGATTTTCATGTTGGTAGTAAAATATAAAAATAAAAATAAAAAACATAAAAAAAAAAAAAATCAAATATAAAAAAATATATTAAAAAGAAAACAAAAACCATAAAAATGTAAAAAACAAAAACTAACTTGTAAAAATAAAATATTTAAACAAAAATGAAAAAATGTTAATTTCTTTTGCCCTGAGTGGTGGCTCTCATTAGCCAAGTCAATTTTGGGAATCGACCTAGGCCTCCCGAGGTCTCATGACACTGGAAGACCATGGCCACCTAAGGTCGTGGGGCTTCGAGCGGCCATGGCAGAGCTGGGCCATGGTCACCTAGGGCGACGGGGCCTTGGGCAGTCATGGCAAAGTTGGGCCATGGCTGCCCAAAGTTGCGAGGCCTCGGGCCTAGGTGGGGTGGCGCTGCACAGTAACACGAGGCCCTGCATCTTGGGCGACCAATTTTTTTATAAATTTTATAATTTTTTTTTATTTATGATTTTTTTTTTTTTTAAATTTGTTTTTCTTAGACTATATCTTTTTTTGAAATCTTTTCCCCTTTATATATATATGTAAAATTTATTTTACAAGTTAATTTTATTTTTTTTATTTTTGTTATATATATATATATATATATATATATATATATATATATATATATAGTCATGTTTTAAATTCATTTTTTATGTTTTACTAATTATTATTAAAAAAAAATTGTGTTTTTTTTTTCAATGTTTGAATTCTTGTTTATATATATATATATTTGAAGGCTCTATGTCATTGCTCGACTTGTACCCTGATCCCATTATGTATAATTTGATAGTTGATTTTAAAATTTTCGTTATAGTGAATCGAGTCTGCCTCCGCAATGTGTCAATTTCATGGTTGGTCTTTGAGTTTTCATTACAATGGGTCGAGTTCATCTACGTTGCATGTCAATTTGATGGTTTATTTTTAAATTTTTGTTGCAATGTAGGAAGTTGTCTTAGGTTAAGATTTTAAAATCACTATACATTTAGCATTTAAAAAATAAATTACGCTTCATATAATAAATCTTTCATTCAGGTGTTCATTTTTAAAGTTTTTTTAGTCATAAATTTTTTCCATAATGTCATGCTTGAAATATTTTGAAATCTTAGGGTATTTTTGTAGTCATAATCTCTGGTTTCAATTCCATGGTTGAAAAATTGTTAAGATTTCAATGTTTTTGTAAGTCATGATATTTGATCTTTAATGCTATGGTTGAAAACTATTATAAGTCTTTCTTCTTTAGCACCATGGCTGAAAATTGTTGGAATTTTATGGTATTTTAAAGACATGATATTGTATTTAATGTGATGCCTAAAAATCATTGGAATATTAAGGGTTTTCAAGGGCATGATAATTTTACTTCAAGTTCATGCTTGAAAATCATTGTAATTTTAAAGTTTTTCGTAGTCATGATATTTGATCTTCAACGTCATTATTAAAAAATGTTGAAAAATTACCCTGAAAAAATAAAATGTTATTCCAGCATCAACACTAATTGTTTTTAGGGTGCTTTTTGCACAAAAATTTTGGTTTTTACTACCATTTTAAAAAAATATTTAAAAATTACGGTAAAAAAAAATGTTATTCCAACATCAACACTTTTCATTTTTAGCTTGTTTTTTCATGTATTTTTGTGGTTTTTTGGCTACAGTTCGCGTTTTGAGGTAATAATTCTCGTCTGACCAACTTAGACCCTCTAAGCACCTATGAACTGTGCATTGCATAGTTGTAAGCTCCAATAATGCATCCCTGCCTCTTGGAACTTCACAATGCACAATCAGTATCTCTAAGAACTGCGCATTATGAAGCGATAGTGCTGAACTATTGCCTTTTTCCCTTCAGAATTGCACGATCCTTCCTGCCAGTTAGTATTTCACTGCACATTGCACAAGTTTAGTCAGCAATCTGTCTCTCTCAACTATGTAACTGTGTAATCAATGACTTAGTCTCTCCTTTGAATTTCACATTGCGTAATCTCAGTGAGAAAGTCGTTATTTTCTACCTCTTTGACATGCTTAACTGCACAATCTTTAGTCACTGGCCTCCCTTCACTACGCATTTCACAATCAAAGTGAGCGAGCCTTCCTCATTGTCTCACTAAGTTTCCCAACTACACATTCTTGTGATTTTGTCTCCAAAAACTTTGAATTTCACAGTTTCAGTGAGAAAGTCCTCACTCTTCTCTCCCTAACTCCCTCAACTACGCAATCTTCCTTCTCCGACCCCTAGATGTCGTGCATTGCATAGTCATAATCACTAGAGCCTCCCTCTTTCCTCTTGGAACTATGCACTACGTAATCCCTGAGCCCCCTCTGTAGCCTAAAACCTTGTTCCAGATCAAAAAGTACAATGCATGAAGTGCATTAGACAAGGAGATTTCTGGAGCGATGTCGTCTTGTTATGAGTGAATTTTATCTGTAGGTACTCTATCTTAACCTGACAAGATGATGTTCAAGAAGAATATGAAGGAGAACATACAAGAAGACACTTGTGAAGAAGAAACCATGAAGGAGTCATCAAGTAAATAGATGAAGGGACATTAGCTTACGATAGAATATCAAAGATCATGATTGCGTGAAGAATCCATACTAATTCAAGACCCTTTCGAGGGTGAAGATGAAGAACAAATAAAATCTTTCATTAAGATGAAGTATTGAATAGATCTCTCCCAAACATTGAGCACAAAGCAACAAGAGGAACAACTTGTCACTACCAACTCATCATGAAGTCCACGTCATCATTGTCAAGTTGTGACTTATGCAAGTGTCATCACAATGTCATGTGTGTCCATGTATCTTGCCACATATTTTGTGGATGTAATGATGTAATTATCAGAAGGAAAGAACAAAATGTAATGTTTTGAACTCCAAGAGTCATATGTGGAATATGAAAAGTCACATAGTCATATATGGAAAAAAAGAGTCCTTAGGAAAATTCCAAAAGTCATATAGAAGCCCAAATGTCACATTAAAAGCCTAAGAGTGATGAGATTAACTCAAGAGTCATAGGGGATATGAAAAGTCATCCCTTTCATTATAAAAGGAACCTCATGACTCAGGTAAGTGGATTTTTAAAGGCCTAAACTTTGGAGAGCTGGTCTTGGCTTCTATAGCTTAGCATGGGAGAGAAGATCATTCTTTGGAGAAGAAAGAAGTGACTTAATTTTCCACTATTGGAGCTAGTGGCTCACTATTTTAACTGTGTACTTGGATCTTTCACCCAATAATCAGAAGCTCTATTAGCTAACACATTTTCATGCATGTATGGTGAATGTAGTAAGACTATTTTTTATATGTTTGCGGTATGTGTTTTGTTCACATGTACTAAGGAAATTGAACTATTTCGATATCTTTGGTAATTATCTTGTTGAATATGTGTTACATTTGCTTTAATGATCGATGTGACTATGTTCAGAGCTAGTTCACTACATAACTAATGGACCTTTTCATGCTCTTGTGTGTCTCTCTTAGGCTAGTACTATTACTTCCTTCCAGAGACTCACTCCTCTCTGTCCCATTGTGAAAGTCTTCTTTTCTACATTGAAATTGGTGTTTCACAGTGTCAAATTACTTGCTGATTTCAAAGGTTATGTGCATACACTCTTATGTTATCCATTGCAGCTAAAGAAAGCCTTAGAGTTATGGTGGTCGGGCTGATAGTCTAGATGGGGCTCCTAGTCAAAATGATGTGAGGTATAATTGACACTTCACATTAGGGAGACCCCTTAGTTGACAGATTTCTAGCACCATCAACAACATGGCAGAGTTGGAGCATTAAGGTTGTGTCGTTCTTACTAAGTAGTAGTGTTCACAATTGTTGGAACCTCCTTGAAATTTATATATAATGACATATTTATGAGGTATAAATTGAATTTGTATGTGTAGGGTGGTTTTTAAACTACCTTTTTTTTCTAAATGAATTATAAATAATTCTTTTCATTTATTTGAGAGAGCCATGAAATAGGATTGTCTTATTTCTGCCTTATTCTAAGTCAACATTAAAAACCTATAATAATGTTATTAACAACTCATTTCAAGAGAATCAAACCTAATGAACATTTGTTTTCAATTCAATCATAAATGATTAGTTGTGTTTTGGGGTTGCATGACCTTTTGTGACTTTCCTAATTTGTTATTGATGCATTCCACTTATTTCATTTTCCCAATTTGTTATTGACACATTTCTCTTCTATTGATGTCTTATTTTGTCAGTTTGAATATGATAATTTAGCATAACACTATTTTGTAGTTTTGATATAATTATTTAGAAGAACAAATAATCTACTACTTCGAAATTCATTCAATGTGCTATATAAATATTTCACATTCAAACATTACACTCTTGAGAAGATTGAATGAAGGTTTTTTTTTCAAGCGGGTAAAATTTTGTAATTAATTATATTCATTACCATTATCAAACACATTACAATTTAATTTAATAATATAAATCATTTTTAATTGAAATTTCAATGTAAAATATAAATTTTAATATTATTATTTTTTAATGAATTAAGTATTGACCTATAATGGCTTTTATATCCTTAACCAATCAATTAAATTATTAATTAAAAGAAAATTAATATAATACAAATTTTACTCAAATCTTTATAAATTAAAGCTTATAATATTTTTCCCATTGATTTCAATTTGATAATTTTAGGATTCCTCGCACTTCAGATCTCACTTCCTGTTAAGAAGTTCCATTTAGGATGTTCCATTTAGGATCTTCCATTTAGGATCTTCTTACTGAAATCATGAATTGCATACAAATCACTTGACCTTCGGTGGTTATTTAGTTATTTACTTTCATACTTTTCCATCTGTCATATGTCATCTTATTTCCATTGGCGACATAACCAAACATTGCAATGACACATTTCCATCCAGAAGCAACTATCTATGCAAATTCTTTTAACTAATATAGAATAAAAGATTGTATGCTTAATGATTTAGTTGATTTTTTATTTAATGATTTAGTTTTTCAAGATGATATTCCCAAATTTTCCATTTCTTAAATGTATTTTTACATTTTTAAGAGCAATTGTTAATATATGTTCCATGTCAATTTCACTTTAAATATTGAAAAACTTAAGTATCTATTACTATTTTTAATATTAATATATTGTGAAAATTATTTTTTATATTAATACATTGTCAAAAGAAAATAAAAGAAAAGAAATTATACATTTTTTTCAGAGCATTTGGCACAATAAGATTAGCGGTAACAATGAAACCACCATCCCATCAAAGGAAACCGAGAGTGATTCGTCAAACTGGGGGCAGGCCTAAACCATGAATATAGTGTCACACAAATCAAAACACGTGCCTAATGGTATCTAACGTCAGTTGTTCAAGATCATTAGAACGTTCTTGAGCAAACAATTCGTGAAGTATCATGTTCGTCGTTTGAATTAATGATATCTCTGAATTTGCTACGAAATATACGCCGTTGTTTGATGTGGCAACTTTGATTAATGGTTTCTGATGCATAATTTTCATGATAATTTTCAATCCAGATTGTGCATATGCTTCCTCTATTTTTTTTTCTTCCACTCCTTGATCATTGGAAAACGAAATGATGGTGGATCCCGGTGTCCTTTTATTTATACTCTGCAACTATTGTTTCCTTGTGCCTAGTGGTTGCATGTACCATAAACGCCAAGCCAAACACCGTTAACCATGGACATTCATTACGATTTGTTTAAAAACGAGGTGCGACCCTTGGAACAAGGGTGTTTCACATATCTTATCAATTACATTATGTTTATATTTACATATGATTGTGTCATCGCAATTTATCATCTTTCATATGCTATTGGAACCACGTGGGGAGGTTATTATTAAACCCTCTCAACTACCCGACATAACATGTATTGGAACCAGGTGGAGAGATTATTATTAAACCCTCCCAACCACTAGGCATAAAATCCATTGACAAGACATTGCTACTTGAAATTCGCTGGAAGCTCAGAATTTGGAGCCATGCATTTTTTTTTTTTGTAAGTTAGATTTTGATATTAACAAAAGAAAATATAGTACAAAACTTCCACGGGCCGCTTAACAGCAGGCCTATCTTCAGGAGACTAAAAAGAGTAGACAGAGAAACTGAAAACTAAAAACAGCACACCGCGCAGGGCGGCAGAAAACCAGAACTATCAGAAGGACAAAACATAAGAAGACCTGTCGGAGAAGACACTAGACACCAAAAGGATCTTCTTCAGAACCCCGAAGAAAATGGGCAGCCGGAAAGGATAGACTATCCACCTCGGCCCCGAAGAGAAGACAAGAAGAGAGCAGTGCTAAGCAAGAAGAGACCAGAAGAACAGAGAAACAAGAGCAGAATCAAGGATTCTACTCAACGTGGGTAGAATCATTTGTTCAGCCTTTTTTTCCTTTCTTTTTACCAACTTTGACCCAACCAAGATGACTCTGCTCGGCTGGCAAGATTTGTAAACTAAGCTGGGATGGTGGAGAGATCTCCTTGTCTGAATCCGAAGGGGATGATTCATGAATTCTTTTCTATGAATTAGGAGGGACAGTGGATTCCTTAGGACCAGTCCAGGGCGAATCGTGTGCCAACATTGCGTCCATATCTTCCTCATCCTCATCCTCTTCATTTGAGCTGGACTCAAAAACATCCATTGGGGGAGGATCATGAGGTTTCCAGCTTTTGGATTTTGGCTTAGAATTGGATTTCTTTTTTTGGGTAGGCATCGATGGACATGAGCTTTGAAGGTGCCTTGTGAGTCGGCAATTTCAGCAGTGAAAGGTTGGGTTCTCGAAATCCAGGGTCTGAGTCCAATGGAAGTCTCTAATTTTGAGAATAATCTGATCAGGTAGACCTTTACTTATGTCTATTTTTGCATAGATTCTGGCGAAGCTGTATATGCCCTTTTCCCCTCTAGAGGTGTCTGTGTCAAGAAAGCGTCCTAGAGAATTGCCGATTCCTTGAAACACAGCAAAGTGCCATAAATGCGCCGGGAGGTTAGGAAGTCTGACCCAGATGGGGAGTTTGGTGATGATTGCTGTAGAAGGATCGAAATCTGGGAACCAAGGGGTTAGCAATAGACTCGCTGAGTCCCAAAACCATGGGCCTTCAGTTAATACTTTTTGGTAGTCCTCATTGCAAACAAACACTACAATGAAGAAACCTTTTAAGCAGAGAAGAACCTTGCAATTGTTGGTCCAGTTAGAGTGAATCCATTGGTATAGATCTGTTGTGCATGGCCAAAGCCCATTGAATCTACAAATAATGCCAAGCTCTGCAAACAGTTGGTATTCCCTATCCATCGTAGGATGCATTATTTCAATGGAGGGGGTTTCCTCCAGTTTGTCCACCAAAAAAGGTTTTGGAGCCTGAGCTGGTCGAGCTGTTTTCTTGGGCCTCTGAGCATGGACAACATCTTTGTAAGAAGAAGCTGCACCTGAAGATGACTATCCAGCAGCTCCCCCTCTCAAACGAAGGGAAAAAATAATGGATGCATTTCTTTGAATGTTGTAAAAAGAAAGGGGATAGAGATCCTCCAGTTGTTTACCTTCGTAGAGGAGTCGTTGAGATGCCGAGGGAATCCCCATCTTAAATTCCAGGATTTGCTTGAGGTCCTGCACTAGATCTAAAGAGCTCACCCACTGTAGCAGAGTTTTGCCAGAGAGGAGCACAATCATGATCTGGAACGATGCAGAGAAATCTAGTTTCTGCTTTCCTCTACAAAACTGAGACGAGAGGAAGTTGTTGCATGCACAGCTTGCTGAGGGCCCAAACTGTGCCTGTTTTTTATTTTCCTTCACAGGACAGCACTCGATTTTAATCGTGGAGTAAGGCTTGCATGGAGTCGAGGTCCCTCTGAAACTCACGGCTCCATTTCCTGTAGGGCCGAGCAAAGGCCAAACGACAGCTTAACACTACTTCTCACGCAAGTTACTCAAGGCCTCTTCAGAAAATCCATTTTGTGCATAGAATGAGATCAGGCCCCTCCATGAGACCAAATCTCGGTAAGGCATTTCGTCAAACACTTGCCTCGCATCCTCCTTGGATTTGATATATGAAGGCATCCGTTGCTGGTCCAGGAAATCCACAAACCGATTTTCCAGAACCTTCAAGTTCAGCTCCTCTGCGTCACCATAGTTTTGCACCAGCTTAAAGAACCTCAACAGATGTCGCTGCTCCACTAAACTCAGCGTCCTGTCCTGGAAAATACTCACACGGGAATCCGGCACCGGCATTAACCCTTGGCGAAGTGACGAGTACCTTTTTGAGATTAATTTCTAGGTTTGGCCTGCAACGCGTACAGAGGACTTGCGGGCATTCCTCGGCCAAGGGAGCCATGCATCCTTTATTCAAATTTCAAACTATATTTAATTAATTCGTCCTTTGTAGGTTACTGGGGGTTTGAAGAAAGCCATTTGTTTAATGTGGTTTGGAAAACTTTATTTTCCCTGTAATTTGGCGAAAGCAACATATTAAGGAGGAAGTTTTAAATGAAGTTTAAGTCTTAAGATACTCTTTTTTTTTATGAAGCAACAGACAAACCTTCTATTGACTTAGGAAAGAAAATAATGTACAAAGTTTACAACAAGCACTCAGTGGCGCAAAACCCCACAAATGGAAGAGCGGAAAAGCACCAAAGGAAACACCCAAAGTGACCACAACAAAAGCCGCACTTATGCAAACAAAAACCAAAGTCTAAACTGCCATGGACCCATAAGCAAAGGCGTGGACCCCCGAGTCTGAATGCTTGTCCATAGCCGTTGATCTGTCTCCTTTTAATCTGACGATCTAAAATTGTATCACGTGGAGCAGTAACCCACAGAAAACCCACTAGACTGCTCGACCAACTATAGTTGTCGATCTTCTCCTTCTGATCCAAAGACTACTATCCATATCGCACAACCTAAAAAGCTAGAGGAATACCACGCGATGAGGGCAGTATTCTCTCACCCTCCCCCGCCACGTGTTGCTCACTAAGTGGCATCGTCAGCTTTTCCAAAAAGTTGCTTTTGGGTACAAGGGCTCCCGATAAGAGTGGTAAACCGTAAGCGGTTTTGACCATCCCGGCCCACAAACCTGCATGACAAATTGTGGCCGTAGATCTGCCCCCTTCTGATCCGACGGCCAAAATCAAAGTCGCGTAGCACATAAGCCCGAGGAATACCATGTGATGAGGGTGGTAAGCTCTCTCCTTCCCCCGCCATGCATTGGTCGCTGAGTGGCATCGCATGACTTTCAAGAAACCCACTTCCAAGTTATAGGGGGCCCGCTAAGGGTGGTTTACCCGAAGCAGTTCTGGACTCCAGTTTTCTTTTCCCCTTGCTCCCATTACACTGCTCAAGGAAGACATGCCTAGAAGGGTCGCTTCTTGCCTGGAATCCTTAGGACAATCTTCTCGGTAGCCTGTTGTTTCCCGTTGAAGTTTTTCTTGGTGGCACATCTCCTCCAAGCTTTTCCTCCCTGTAGCTCCTAGTCTAATGTAGACTTTGTTGACTTTCTGAGAATTCCAAAACTGCTCCTCCTTTTTAAAACTTTCTACCATGTTCTTATTCTTCATTGACGAAAGGTGAAACACTGTCTCTTGGTCTGTTCTGATATTGTTGTCTGTCCATGAGAGCCCGAGATGAGCATTCATCTTGCAGCCTATTATCTGTTACCTCCTCCCACCTGTAACACATGTCGGTTCGTTTGCTTCTAACCCCTCATTGGCCAGCCAGTTCGCTACTTTGTTGGCTTCCCTGTGAACATGCACAAATCTGAGAGTTCTTAGAATTCTTATGTGCGCCTGAATTTTGTGATAGACTTACAGAAGTCGCCAGTGACCTGAAATTTTCTTTGGTGCAGATCCTGTACTTATCCACCTGACTGAATTAACGACTAATTCTGAGTCAGCCTCAATGATGACATTATGGATGTTGTAATTGATCAATATTACTAAGCATAGTTCCATTGCCATGAGTTCGGCCATATTATTGGTAGCTTTTCCAAGATAACTGTAGAAAATTACATGTATGTTGCCCTTCTCGTCTCTCATGACTCCTCCATACCCAGCATCTCCAGGATTTCCTTTAGAGGCTCCATCTATGTTAAATTTTACAAAACCTTGAGAAGGGGGATGCTAGAAAGCCTCTCCTTCTGAGGTATGCTTGTTGATCTGTAGAGGGCTTTGAGGGAGATGTGCCTAAAGCTCCAACTTTTCCAGGATGCTTGCCTCTCTGTGACCTATGGGTTTACCTGCAGAGAAACTCCCAAGGGTGTTGATTGTTTCCTTGAGTTGCTTAAGGATTAGCTTGATGATGATGCTCACCGGGCCTGTCTTGTCTTTGAAAATCTTGTTGTTGCGCTCCTTCCATACATTCCAGATTATGAGCCCTGGATTCAAAGCCTAGGTTGCGTTTATTGTCTCATTGTGCGAGAAATCTTGTCTCCAATTCTTTAGCGTAGCAATGATATCATTTCCCTGCCTGTCTATCTCCTCAAAGACATATCTAGCCTAATTCCATAATCTGGCAGTGAAGGAGCATAGATTGAGGAGATTATTTGAGGTTTCTTCCTGTTTTCCACAGAGATGACATCTAGAGGGGCCAACGAAGCCTCACTTTCTTAGATTTTCCCAAGTGAGAATCTTGCCTTGTTGAACCAGCCACTTGAACAGTTTGATCTTCATCCAATGAGGGTTAGTCCAAAGGTGTTTCCAGGTCTTGTCAGTGCTTGGGAAGTTAAGCCCTATAGCTATTCTTTTGGCTTCTTTAAGGTTGAAGATACCTGCCTTATTACTTCCCCATCTTAATTGATCATCTGAAGTTGAGGTTAGAATCTGCCTTTTGTCTAGAATATCTTCAAGGGCTTTAGCTTGAATTTTCAACATGTTCATCTCACTGTAAACTGGAAGTTTCCATATTCTCCATTTTCCATTGTTCCTTGACTGATCCCAGTAGTCACTCACCCTAATTAATCCTTTGTTTATGGTATCTACCTGGATACTTGCTAATTCATCACTGCTAAGATTTCCTTCTAGTTGCCAATCATCCTCCCAGAATTTGGCCCATTTTCCACTTCTGATCTCCCAGAAACTATGTTTTTGAACTAAGGCTTTGTTCTCCTACGCCATATTCCAAACTTGTGAACTTGTCACCTGTCCTGTCATTCTTATAAGGTTCATTTCCTTCCAATT
Source organism: Pinus tabuliformis (assembly GCA_031772625.1). Taxonomy (NCBI): domain Eukaryota; kingdom Viridiplantae; phylum Streptophyta; class Pinopsida; order Pinales; family Pinaceae; genus Pinus; species Pinus tabuliformis. The sequence continues at coordinate 1,653,238,972 of CM062816.1, forward strand.
CATTGCATACTTTTGTTTCCATAGTTTAGCTTAGGGGGCTTGTATTTCCTTCAGCCATCTCCACCAAACTTTAGCACCCAAAACTCTGTTTAGAATTTATGGGTCATGTAAACCCAAACCACCATGGGATTTAGGTTTGCATATCCTATCCCAAGCCACCAGAGCCCATTTCTTCTTCTCTTCACCTTTTCCCTAGAGAAAATCTTTTTAAATGTTTCTAATTTGATTAACGACTCCAGTTGGTGCCAGAATGTCAGATAGCATAAAAATAGGGATGGTTTGGAGGATTTCCTTAGTGAGAATCAACCTCCCTACTAAATTTGGGGCTCTGTTTGTCCACTTGCTGATTTTGTCCTTCAATTTATCAAAACAGGCTCCCAGATGTGTTTGTGCAACGGCTTTTCGGAGAGGGGAACTCTCAGATACTTTGAGGGCAATGAATCTCTTTGAAAGCCTAAAATTCTAGATAGGTTTCTCTGAATCGAAATATCAGTATTGAAAAAAGATGATATTTTATTTTGAAAGACTTACCTCAGTGCTCACAACCATTGCAAACTCATGCAAAATTTGCTTGAATGCTTTGGATTCTTTGACTATAGGTATGCCTTGAAGCATAGTATCATCCACAAATTGTTGATGTGTCACCGTTTCTCCATCTCGAGTGGGTCTCAGTCCTTGAATGCTTTCTTCCTCCTTGGAATCTTTGATTTCTCTCCCTAACCCTTCCATCATTAGAATAGAAAGGAAAGGGGAAAGAGGATCACCTTGCCTGAGACCCCTTGTAGGCTTGAAGGTTTTGGAAGGAGAGCCACTGAGAAGAATTGAACAGCTAGTAGTGGTTTCAAGAGCCATGACCCACTTAATCCAATTGTAGTCAAATCCATAGGATTTTAACACCTCTCTTATGTAAGTCCAACTAAGTTTATCATAAGCTTTCGCTATGTCCAGCTGAATTATCATCCCTGCCTGCTTATTGGTGTTGAGTGAATGAACCACTTCATGGGCTTGAATTATGTTATCGAGAATTTGTCTCCCTTCCACATAACCTGTTTGCTCCTCTAACACCAAGGTTGAGAGGAGGGGTTTGAGTCCGTTGGCAATTACTTTGGATATAATTTTGTACACCACATTGCATAATGCTATAGGTTTGAATTTGTCTGGAGAGTTGGCCCTTTCCTGTTTGGGGATTAGGGCTATGAAAGATTCATTGAGTGCCTTCAAGACAGATTTTGATATTCGCAAGTCTTCCACTACCTCCAGTATATCATGCTTTACAATCCTCCAGCATGTTTTGAAAAAGTCCACATTGAAGCCATCTGGGCATAGAGCTTTCCCATTATGCATCTCTGTGATGACTTCCTCAAGTTCCTTCCCTATTACTAGTCTATTGAGATTGTGATTGTCTTCTTTGCAGACCAGTTTAGGAATATACTGAGTAAATCTGCTCGTAAACTGTGATCTATCTGTTGTTGTTTCCTTAGCAATTCCCTAAAAATGCTGGACCAGAACCTCTTCCATCTCCTCATGAGTATTTTTCTTTGTTCCACGATGATCTGTGAGTTTCACAATTCTATTGTTGTTTCTATGTGCAATGGTGGATTTGTGAAATAATTTGGTGTTTCTCTCCTCTTCCTTAATCCATTGGACTCTGGATTTCTGTCTGCAGAATATTTCCTCTTTTAGACATCTATTCTCCCAATCATGCTGAAGTGAGTCTGCAAGCTTTTTATTTTCCTCTGAGTATCCTTCTGTGATGAGAATTTGGTTTATTTCCTTTAATTTCCCTTCCACTTCTCTTTTAGCTTTGAAGATGTTTCCAAATTCATTCTTATTCCACTCTTTCAGTCTACCTTTAATGTGTTTGAGCCTGTGATGTAGAAGGAACATCTTTGTACCTTGTAGGTGAAGCTCTTCTTTCCACCATTTCTCCATGTTTGTGAGGAAATCTGAGTGCATGAGCCATACATTCTCAAACTTGAAGGGGTTGTTCCTTGGTTTACCAATTAGAGAAGTCTTCAATTGGATGGGCCAGTGGTAAGAACGACCAAAAGGTGGGATGAATCCTATCAGGCTCCTCCCAATGAGTAGAAGTTCTTCTGAGATGATAAATATGTCTAATTTTGAGGCTACTTGGTAGATCCCCCTCTTTTGTTATTCCATGTGAAAATCCCATTGCTAGTGTCCATATCCACCAGTTTCATATTGGTGAGGAAGCTCTAGAAGGAAACTTAATCCCTTCCAAGTGTTCTAGTTCCCCCTTTTTTTTCTGTGAGAGATTTTATAATGTTAAAACCTCACCCTAGAATCTAGGGTAAAGCAGGGTATCTCTTTTTCATTTCTTCTAGAGAAGTGAGGAGCTGAAGTTTATCTTCCAGTGGTTGAGGGCCATAGACATTGGTGATCATGTAATGCTGCCTGTCACTCATAGGTTGGATAATCAAAGAAAGGTGGTTTCTAGATGCCTTTACATCCTGCAATCCAAATTTCTGACGATCCCAAAGAGTAAGAATGCCACGAGTAGAGTTATCTGCCTTGACCTCAAGATATTCATATCTACTTAACCATTTGCTATGTTTTTCTCTAACCTTCTCAACTGAGCATTTTGTTTCTTGAATGAACACTATCTTTGGTTTTTCCTCGCTGATTCTGTTGCTTAGATTTCTCTGTTTTCTCCTACCCCCTAGTCCTCTAATGTTCCAGGTTGTGATCTTAATTGAGAGGGGGTAGTGAAGGAGTAACTGGATAGGTCTTTCATCCTACCTGAGTCAATCATGAGTCTGCCACATTCAAGCAACATTTCTTTCTGTCTCTTTCTTCCTCTTCTCCTTCCTGGGTTTTTAGCCAATTTTCTTGTTATTAACCCCATTGGGGAAACCCCTTTATTATCCTCGTTGTCGTGTCCTCTTTTGACTCCTAAAGCTTTTTGGTGTGACTTGTTAATGAATATATGTTGTATTTTGTCAACTTCCTCCTGTGGTATGGAGTTTATTCCTTGGTTGCCTCCTTGCTATAGAAAATTTTTTAGCTCCAGGTTCTCCATGTACAGGATCTCCTGTAAGTCTTGGTCCTCTGTGCCGCTTTCACTTTGAGTCATATCATGGTCTTTTTCTATTTCCATGTTACTCAATGGGTTTGTTGTGTGTTCATTCTGTTCCTATGTGAACCCCATGCTTGTCTCTTTTCCTTTCCCCCTTGTTGCCTTATTTTCTGTTTTCTTTGGAGTTCTTTCTTCTTCTTCTCTTTCTTTTAAGATCTCAAAACTGTTGTGACTTCTTGTTCTGTCGTCATTAGGGTTCTTCTGTATCTTTCTTCCCCCTCCTTTCGCTTTTCCTCCCACTCTAATAAAACATGTTGGGTCTTGCCCTTTGTTGGTGTTTTGGTATTCCACCTTCTTATTAAGAGGGCAATCTTTGAACAGGTGGCCATGCTCGTGACATTTGCGACATCGGAAAGGAATGTGCTCATAGTCACCTACCTGAACCCATTCATCATCATAGACTTCTAGAATGACCTCATCCAGAAGAGCTCAAGATAAGTCCATCTCAACACATATGTGTGCATAGGAGGCATACTTTCCTCGTAGCGTTGCTTCTGAAATCTTTAAAAAATGACCTAATTTGTTTCCTATAGCTTTTAAAGATTCTAACATCCAATAATCCAAAGGTAAGGAGTAGAGTCTAATCCATACCGGAACCGATGTGAAGGTTTCTCACTTCGGCACAAAGTTCATCGTCCACGGACACATATAGAGACCAACAACCACATAGAAGTATGGTCCTCCTCTGAAAATCCTGTCTCTATCCTCCACGTTCGTAAAAACCACTATAAAATTTTTTTTGGATCCTAGATGTATCTTTAACTCCCCTTTTGGTTTCTAGTTGTATTTTATCCAAGTGTACAACACTTTCTCCATCAGCCAGATTCCCATAAACTTGCATATTATAGCATAGTTTATCATGTGATCCCTGTGCTCTTGTAGCATTGGATCATTCAGTATTACATGTGGTTTATTGCTGGACTTTGGCTTACAAGGCCCCATCTTAGTTCTGTTCTTTGCTCTCTGACCTCTGTCTTCTACTTTCCCCTCCTGTCAGTCTTCCTCGTGGGTCCCATCGTCTACATGGGTTTTGTAGCCTTCCTCCTTCTGGGTTTCACGAATTTTTGTCTTGTCCTCCAAGGAGTGTGTACGCTTGCTCTTATTCCCCACTCTACCTCTACTTGAAACCACCTTTATTGTAGGAGGGAGTGGAGTTCCCTCCTCCCTGTGCTTCCATGGTTATCTGTTTACCTCTGTCACTTCCTTTGTTGAACCCTAGCTCCTCTTAGTTTACCCTGATCTCCCTAGACCGTTTCTAATCAGTAGCACTACTAACATCATTATTCAGTCTTAAGATACTCAAAACTCACAGCACAGATGTTAATTTTCTGTTGAACATTGATAGGTATCCACTATTATTTCAGCGAATCGCAGTGATCAATAGCATAAAAACTATAAATGGGAAGGGCAATTATGCATTTTATTTTAATTAATTTGATAAGAGGTTATTAATAAATTTATATTTATATTAAAGTGAAAATATAATTATAAATTTAAAAATTTCTAAATGTTATTTTACTAGCCATTTTACATTTTTACAGTGTATAATTGTATGGTTGGATCAATATATTCATTTTTATCATGATAATAAATCACACTTTGTAATTCTAAACACGTCAACAAAAATAATTAAAATATAATTTATTTAAAAATTTCTCTAAATCACAAAAATTTGAATTCCAAATATAAATAATTTATTATTAAAAATTTTGATAAACAAAAATATACAAACATTTTATCATAAATTTAAAAATAAAACAAATTTATTATTAAAAATTCCTCGTAACAAAATATATTCAAAATTCCATATACAAAAATACACCAACATCTTAGATTCCTAATCATAAAATCTAATCATAAAATCAAAATTATAATTAAAAAATACTAATAGGAAAAAAAATTAAAAAATTAGCATTTATAACCCTATTAAACATTGGATTTTTACAATATTTTTATTAAACCTATGAAAGAAACGATTTTTAATCATTTTTATAAACACCATTTTAAGTTGCATGTAATTATCATTCAAACACTACCCAGAAATGCGTAAAATCATAACTGCGCTAAATGGGCCATGGTTTAAAATCCAACTCCCCCATTCATGCATGGGCATCTATAAGGAGCATAGTGAAACACATTTTGATAGCACTTATCATTTAAATTCTGCTCAGATTTATTCTAAGTATGGATTTGGCTATGAGTTAAGAGATCAAATTCTTTGATTACAAATTTCGTTAGAATGTAAAATTAAAAAAAATGTTTTTTTGGGTTGTTTTTAATAAATCTTAATAAAACAATGTACATATATACTAATTTTTCATTCTTTATATTGTATTTTTAAATATTATATAACTTAAATTTGTAAATAGAAAGAATCTTTATTATATTTGACAAAAAAAATAAAAAATTAAAGATAGATTTGTAAAATAGTGAGAATACTTCAAAGGTTTTAACATCAATTTTTTTTTACTTTTTATTTTTAATTGTTTTATATGAAATGTACATCATTTTTTGAAACAATATATAATATCTACATAGTTGACACTAAAATGTTTTACATAACATGTGCATTCAGACATTTTATATATGGACTACATTGTCCACATTAAAATAGTTTTTATTATTATTAATATATGACATACTTTACAACAATATTACATAATCTTACATATTAATATATTTATTAATAGCCCCCATTGAAATATATATTATTATGAATATTTTTATTAAATTTCGGGTAGAGAGACACTCTACAACCCAAACCCAGTATGGGGTGGAAACATAAACACATAAACATGTAAATGTAAATATAAACATAATGTTTAAAATTTAACATTCTTAATCTAATATCAGTCCTATTTAAAAATCAATCTAATTATTGTTATGTATAAACACAACATAAATTTAAAATATAAATAGGTTTACTTACACTAAAAAAAAGAAGTATGGTAAATAAATAAAACTATAAATAAACCAAAGATATCGTAAATAAATAAAACCTCTTTTTATATTTACTCCTTAAACCTCTTTATACTTACTAACACTCAAAAAAGAGGTTTTAATTAGGTGAAGCCTATGGGTCAAATACCATGGGCCAAATTATTATTAATACGATGCGAAAAAAACATTATTAACCCTAATATTAATATTAAAAGATTATTATTATTATTATTAAATCTAATATTAATATTAATATATTATGATATTAATATTATTAAATTTAATAACTTTGGATTAATAGGGTACTAAATTTGTTATATTATTATATAAATTAATATATCATGATATATATTAATTCTAGAAATACATGGGAGGGAAGAAGAAAGGCATAGAGTGATAGGGGTGGAGACATAGGGAGAGTGATAAGGGAGAGGAAGAATGAAGAGAGAGGGGGAGGTGAGTGAGAGAGGTAGATAAGGGTAAGAGAAGGAGAGCGAGACACAAAGATGAAGTGGGGAGAGAGAGAAAGAGAGAAAGAGAGAAGGAGTGAGATATTGAGAAGATTGGAGGGAAGAGCTAGAGAGAGAGAGAAAGAGAGAGAGATGGGGGAAGACAGAAGAAGGTAGGAGAGAAAGGGAGAGAGAGGAGGAATGAGAGAGAAAGGAGTTGCGAGAGAGGAGGAGAGAGGGAGGGATAAAGATATGGAGTTGGAGGGCGGGGGGAGGCAGGGAAGGAGAAACACATAAAGAGTGAGAAGTGGAGAGGGAGAGAGATAGTGACAAGGGAGAGATGGAGAGAGAGAGTGTATGTTTAGGGTGAGATAAAGAGACAAAGAAGGAGAAATAGAGAGAAGGTAAGAGAGAAGGAGAGATAAGGATAGGGGGAGGGATATAGTAAGATAGTTGGAGAGAGAGAGAGAGTGAGTGATGGGGGAAGAGAGAGAATCGGAGGGAAAAGAGAGACAAAGAGCGAGAGAGAGAGAGAGAGAGAGAGAGAGAGAGAGAGAGAGATGGGGGAAGAGAGAGGGAGGCAGGTGAGAAAGGGAGAGAGGAGAAGAACGAGAGAGAGGATTTGAGAGAGAGGATGAGAGTGATGGGGGAAGAGAGAGGATTGGAGGGGGAATAGAGAGACGGAGAAAGAGAGAGAGAGGGAGAGAGAGGAAGAATGAGAGACGAGGCTTGATAGAGAGGATGAGAGTGATGGGGGAAGAGAGAGGATTGGAGAGAGAGAGAGAGAGAGATGGTAGAAGAGAGAGGGTGGTAGGATAGAAAGGGAGAGAGGGGAAGTGCAAGAGAGTTGAATTGAGAGAGACAAGGAGAGAGGGAGGGAGAGAGGAGGAAAGAGGGAGGGATAGGGAGATGGAGTTGGAGGGGGAGAGATGGAGGGAAGAATAAATATATATAGAGAGAGAAGTGAAGAGAGAAAGGGAGTGACAATGGAGAGATAGAGAGTGAGTGTGTATGTTTGGGGGTGGGATAAAGAGACAAAGGAAGAGAGATGCAAAGAATGGGAGAGAGAAAGAGAGAGGAGAGATGGAGGGATATAATAATAGAGTTGGAGGGTGAAGAGAGAGAGAGAGAGAGAGAGAGAGAGAGAGAGAGAGAGAGAAGGTGGGAGAGAGAGGGGGAGAGAGGGGGAGAAAGGGAAAGAGAGGAAGGAAGACAGAGAGGATGTGAGAGAGTGGAGAGAGGGAGGGAAAGATAGATGGAGTTGGAGGGTGAGAGAGAGGGAGGTAAGAAGAAATAAATAGAGAGAGAAAGGTGGAGAGAGAGAGATGGAGTGATAAGGAAGATAGAGAGAGAGGGATAGAGGACAACATGAGGGAAGAGAGATAGAAGTGGGGGAGAGGGAGAGAAGGGGAAGAGAGAGAGAGAGAGAGAGAGAGAGAGAGAGAGAGAGAGAGAGAGGATGAGGGAGGGATAGATAGATATATTGGAGAAAGAGAGTGTATGTTTTGGGGGTGATATAGAGAGACAAAGGGAGATAGAGATATAGATGGAAAGTTAAGAGAGAGAAGAAGAGAGAGATGGAGAGAGGGAGGAAGGGATAGAGAGATTGATATATATGGAGTGAGAGAGTGTGTGTGTTTAGGGGGTTGAGATAGAGAGTCAAAGAAGGATATATATATATGAAGGGGCGAGAAAGGGAAGAATATTTCTTGCACTAGATGCATTGATTTCTATTTAGATTATTTCTAATCCTATCTGATTGCTTGCACTAAATGTAACATTGATTTCAGTGTAGATGGTGACTTTTAATCCTATTTAATTGCTTGCACTAGATGCATTTATTTCAATTTAGATGTTGATTTCTAATAATATTTGATGGCTTGCACTAGATGATTTGATTTAAATGTACATGATTTCTAATCCTATTTGATTGGTTGCACTAAATCCATTGATTTTAGTATAGATGGTGATTTCTAATCCTATTTGATTGCTTGCACTAGATGCATTGATTTCAGTGTAGATGATGATTTCTAATCCTATTTGATTGCTTGCACTAGGTGCATTGATTTTAATGCAGATGGTGATTTCTAATCCCATTTGATTGCTTCCACTAGATGCATTGATTTCAATGTAGATGTTGGTTTATAATCTTATTTTCTTACTTGCACTAGATGCATTGATTTGAGTGTAAATGTTTTTTTCTAATCTTATTTGATTTCTTACATTAGATGCATTGATTTCAGTGTAGATGTTGATTTCTAATTTTATGTATGATGGTAAATTATTTTTAAAGTGATTGGATTAACATTATGCATTTGTTTCAATGTAAGCAAAAAAAAACTATTGACAATGTACATTGATTTTTGTGTTATAGTAATTCAACCTATTAATATTGAAGAGAAAGAGAGAGAAGGTATGATATTTACTATAATAGCTTGAGATAAAGATTTAAATGGTTTATGATTTAACCTGTCCTTTTCATATAATCGATATGAAAATATGACAAAAGGAAGGGTGGCAATAATAATAGTAGAAGAAAATAGTTTGAGATTAATCACAATGAAGACTATTTATAATTGACTATATTCTTATATTCAAATTTTCTATTAATTTTCATTTTTCATTATTAAATTTATTAAAAATATTTATTATCTCAACAAACTGGGGTAAGTAAGAAAGCTTAAAATTAAAATGACTAGATTAATCTGAGACATATTTAGCATATTTAAAATGATTATATTAATATTAGACGAATTTACATATTATTGATAAAATTAATCATATGTTCGTTAGATTTTCTTTGGCCACACATGACTGAAACCAACCTAGATCCATCTTAACTCTAGATCTATAAAGCTCCAAGAGGGATCAAATCTCTTGAGGCACAAACCTTTCCTGAAGTTTTGCACTCAAAAAAGAGGTTTTCACCTTGAGAGATTTGATCCCTCTCATTGCTTGATAGATCTAGAGTTAATATGGATTTAGGTTGGTATATTAATAATTGAATAAATGTCACATATCCCTCTTATTAGAAAATATTTGATATAGATATATATTTTAATTTTTTTTGCACATTGAAAATTTTATTATAGACAAGAATAAAATATTTTATTGTAACATTTTTTTTGTGAAGTTGATATCCGCTTTTTTTTTTTTTGTAAAACAAAGCATTTATATTACTCAAAGTATGATATACATGGAGTTACAAAGATATTAAGAATAATCATGAAGGACTCATGTATCCTCAACAAACCCCATCATCCAACCCAGCCAAAGGAGTCCCTAATCCACTAAGACTACATAGATTAGTTCCCAGAATTAAAAAAACCCACAACCATAATATGTTTTGTTAAGAAGCCCACATGCAACATGGAGACAACTTACATATTAAAAAAAAAAAAAAAAAAACAAAACAAAACAAAAACATCCATCACCTTAATGTTACAAAGGGAAAACCCAAGAATTATGACATAAAACATAGAAATTTCACCCCAAATATAAAAAAAAAAAAACTAGACCAGGGACTTCATCCAAAACCTAAGTTTTGTAACCTATCGATGAGAATACTTCACACAAACCAGGAAATCTGCCACATGTCTAACATATTGGGTAAGGACTAATCTCACAGACCACCATGCAACTGAGAGGTGAAATGAAGTTCCATATGCCCAAGAAAACAAGCCAAGAACTGGCACAAAGAGCCATCTTATGACCCATCACCCATTATGATTTCTAATCATTGTCAAAAGAAGAGATGTTTGCTAGATCCCTCGCACTAGAGCTAGGAGGATCCATCAGGTCCCCTCCATCAGATTCACATGTAATGTGGCTTTCTATATGAGCCAAAAAAGAGTAAATTTTGTCTAACCAAAACCTTTGATTCCTGCACATTCTCTTGACATCTTCCAGGGATACGAAAATATTGTATTTCTCCTCTTGTGTATCCCTAAGGAACAAGCCTAGAAGGGTCTACATTTGCCCTCGAAGAACCACATAATTGAGGTATTGCTTCTTCCTTCCCCTGATGTGCCTAGGGTCAGGGACCCAAGTCGACATATCTTTCATAAGTTCCACTTCTGGGATTGATTATCTCTTTACCCTCGCTAATGTCTCAAGCTTCTGGGTTTCTTTACATGTATTCGACAGAACATCATTGAAAAAGGTAGATGTCGAATCATGGGAAAAAATATGAGAACCACGTTGCTAATCTTGGGCACAAACCCCCCCTGTTCCTCCACCCCACCATGCCTACTCCTCCCCCTCTCTCAGACAACATGGCTGAATTAGGACTGAATTCTCAATAATTGCAATGACAACCTCTACTTATAGAAGAACACAATACCAAACTAGACCCCAAACTAACACGACCAAGAAAACAACATGCTAAGTCATCACAGTAACTCTAAGTGGTTGACCCCAACTCAACATATGACTTGACAATTGAAATAGAAGGATCAATTACCTCCTCCAATGAATTTTCCCCATTAACTATTGAACCCGCAAATAACCAAGCAGGGACTAACACAATACAAAACCTCAAAGAGCACAACCACCCACCAACTTCATTGCACCAAAGTTTACCCCCCTTGAGGACCATACCAAACCCTACAGGACACCAAAGGAATTCTTCAAATAGGACTCACAACCCTAATATTGTGACTTGCACTGAAACCACTAACTGAAATTTGAACGAAAATGAACACTAAACCTTGAACTAAGACTACCATCCAAGAGCTAATGAGACCTAGAATTTCAAAACCTAAAATTTTCAGATCAAACGCACATGACCACCATAAGAAATAGACTGGGGAAGACTTATATAGCACGTGAGAACTCACTCTGCAAAATGGGTTGAACACTAACCATGGTCCTCCTGCAAAGCAAGCCTCTAGTGACCACACACAAGAATGAACATCCTAGAATTTTGATGCCTTCCGATTAGGCTTGCGCAGAAAATCATGCCTACCCCCTAAGCTTCGAAATCCATACACCCACCACATATGGAATAGGATTACACTCACAATTGAAAAGTAGAACCAGGAGGTCGAGGACCGTTTTGTGGCTCCTCTCATTTCTTCTTCAATTGTTGTCCCACTCATCCACACCATTAAATACTATATGCTTGCATAGAAGGAACAATTTATCAGTATAAAAAATACTATATGAATGCATAACCTAAAAAATTGTAATAGTAATTGTTAATGATTAGAGTGTAATGATTCGACACGTGCTTACAATTATATCAAAAGAATGAGATAGGCATAATTGAATTATACACTACTAGGTGTATTTAAATTGTTAGCTGAAAATTCAGAATTGTGCTCTACTATATATATATATATATATATATTAATTCTATAAGAAAAAAAAATAAAAAAAAGATAGAAGTGAGTATCATATCATAGTGAGTATCATAGTCATTGAAACAAATTAAAAAATACACATGTATATATATCTGTTAAAAATGAGCTAATGTGATTTGTTCTTAGATGTTGACCACATAATGATTTTCGAGAGTAAGACACTGATGCTTAAATTCCATATACAGAAATATACTTAGCCACAATTTTGTACTTTGTTCACATAGTGAACTGCAGTAATTATGAAATGAAAATAATAATTAGATCACATTATGTAGGAAATACATATTGTTGTTTTATGTTGTCCTCGATATAATTTCTATCGATATATGGTTAGTTGAATATTAAGGGAACAAGGAGATGGTATAAATGGAAGGACTAAAAGTAAAATCCATCCAAAAAATTGATTGTTAAGCAAGCACAAGATCACAAAAGAATATAAGGATATTTTGGATAAGAACACGCTACATGCGTAAGCTAGAATTATGTGATAAATACATTATGAGTATAAAGTCAAGTCGAATGTATTTAATATGGTTAGACACGGTAAATTTACTAGGAAAAAGAGTAAACAAAAAATTTGAAAGGAGATGTTTATTGCAAAAATAAGCCGGGATTACGGTTTAACAGAGAGATTACAAAGAATTTCTCAAAGACGATGTTATAATGGAATTTTTAGCTCATATTTCTACTATATATATTGCATGCATGGTAGACATGAATTAGATTAGATGTGATTAAAGTTAGATAAATATGTAAACCAAGCTAAAATTCTAGAGCAAAATATTCTAAAGTGAATTTCATATACTTTGCACTGTTCCATGAAAAGTAAATATATCAAATAGACATACCAAACGATGAAGGAAACTTAGCTTTTACATCACAAATTTGGCGAAGAATAATATTAATACGCATTATGTAAAAATGTTGAAGAAATCAAATACCAAACAATACATAAAATATTTTAAGTACTCGTTGAAACCAATCATATGAGAAGCTTCACATAATGGAAACTTGGGAGGATGGAAAAAAAAACGTATGTTTCTTTCCATTATGTCGAAACAACTAAGAATAGAGTGTAAACATACACCTCTAGGAAGATTTTTAGTGTCATACTAAATACTGAGCACATAGCGTGAATAAGAATAACTTTGTGCAAAAAAAGTTATCATACGCATCCAGATTTAATATTAAAGATGTCAGATAGAAGATAAACAAGCATTGTGAATCGGTAGACACCGAATTCATGATAATATGTGGTACCAGGTGCAGGGTGGATAAAACAATCGAAAGCCATAAAATTACTCCATATTACTCACCAGAACCAATGGCATGGTTTGAAAGTAGTCTCATGTTCGAGGGAAGATTTATGCTCTCGCAACATGGAGATAATCCCTGTGCAAGTGGGGAGGCCAAAGTGGATGGGTTTGAACCCTCCTCCTTTCTTAGGTGCAACATCTTGGTGGTCGAAATGAGCTAACAAAATACAAACATAGGGGAAGGAAACACCCTAATCAATCCAAGCTAGCGTGTAATATTCGTCTGATTTCCTTGTAAGATCTTATCCATTGCACTTGATAACCACGTGAGTATGGTGAGTGGGAAATTGGTAAAAGGTCCAAGTGGCACAATGAATGTGGGTATTAGGACCTAATTCCTATAATGAATATGCATCCACATAGGCTCGCGTAGAAATCCATATCCAATGAGCATATATATACATATAAATTCTATAATGTAAGCCTATCTATATTAATATCTATAACATTCAGCCAAAAGGAATAATGTGCACACAAGACATAAAAGTATATATGTCACACGTGGTAAAATTCATATAACCACATCTATATATATATATATATAACGAGTCAAGCATGGGACTTCAAAATAAGATAGAAGACAAATTATAAAGGTATAATTAAGTTAAACAAGTATGTGTAGGCTACATGAGTTGGTTAGAACAATGAGTAGAGCATATAAAGTAAATTGTGAAGTGGAAGACAAATTATTGAGGTATAATTAAGTTAAACAAGTATGTGTAGGCTACATGAGTTGGTTAGAAGAATGAATAGAGCATATAAAGTAAATGGTGAAGTAGGAACAAAGAGAGTATTGGTTTTCACAATACCATGATGTATACACTTAAGGTGTGGAGTAAATATTGAAATTCCATACATATAAAATAATAAATACATTATTACAATAAATATAATTAAAAGAAAAGAAAAGAGAACATATGTGTGCAAGAATTAGGGTAATTTACATATGGTATCAGAGCTATAGGTTCAATATGGAGGCCTACGAGCCAACCCATAGATGGAAGATAAGAATGAGCACAAGTTAGATCAAATTTATGTGTGAATAAAAGATGAAATCTCGCCTTCAACAATAGAATTGTTGGAAGGAGTAAAAGGCTGGAAAAGGTGAAATAACCAATAGTAAACCAAATTCATGTAAGGTTTGAGGAAGAGATATATCCGTAAGATGATACTTTCTAAGAGTACACCTGGGAGGTGAGATTTGTATGAAGGCATGACTGTCCTAAAAATAAAATTATATTAAGAGTTTAAGTGTACATTCAAAAGGAACCTTAATAGGGTGAGAGGCAATAATAAACACTACTCAATTAAATAAATTTAATGAAATATGCTCATTCTATTGGGAAAAGGAATGTATCAGTGATAGAAAAAAAATAAAAAAATATTGATATATAATCCTTGTTCAAATCTAAAGATGATGCAAGACCATTAGACAATAGATACAATATTAGGAAGGGGAGAGGAACAATGCCCAGCAAAGGTTAACAAAATGAAGGGATATAAAAATCAATCATATAAATTTAAGTATCTATTAGTATATAAGTTAGAAAATTCTTTAAGGCCTACTAGTATATACAAATTGTTACTATGTGGATTGCTCCACCTGATGAAAATGGGAGATATGCCCACAGTGGGAATTTATCTTCTAACCTACTTTTTTATACCAAATAGTGTATGGGATTAGAAAAAATATTATCGTTATATAAGGCTCATATGCCTTACAACCAAGGAACTACTCTAAGAAATATGATCTCTTATATGTTAAATCCAAGACATATATAAAGAAAGGATGTTAACGAAAATATTATACAAAAAATGATGCGAGGTATGATGTTACTAAGTGAGGTATAAATTTTCCCTGAACAAAATAGAATAGATGTATATCTTTTTACATTATTGAATTGTTATCAAGAACTTTTTGTGCAAGTGTTTAAAAAAATATACATGGATGTAACACCAATAAATTATCCTGCGTGTTGGACACCTAATCCTCTAAGGGTTATGGTGTGGATGATAAACAGTCAAAGTGAGTCCAAGAGATGTTGGAATATGAATCCAATAGTCACACCAATGTATTATAAATATACATCTATGCTAATAAGAAATATGTTCAATGTTGATCATTCATATTCTTCCTTCTCCATGTATGTGTTTAACATTGTATCAGAGCTGCAGGCATATTCCTGTCCTTGTAACTCCTTCCTACCTCTCTCTTGCCTATCTTCTATAGACTGACACCTTTTTTATGTCATTTAAATCTCTTCGCTCACCTCTCCATAGTCAATTTTTAATATAGTCAATTTTAAATGCCCCTCCATATAGCGCTCCCCTCTCTCTCTGCTTTTTGCACCACTCTACTATTCTCACAACATAAGGAGAAGATTCATTGGCATGGTGTGGTCAGTACAGAGAAGATGGTGCGTTGAAGCCAAAGCAGTGAAATGGTGCGTCTGCTAAGAGCGTTGCGACTGTGAACCCAACGTTGTTGTAACTGTGTTGTTGGGGTATGTATTGGTAGTGGCACGAATGGTATGTAGTGAAGCATCGTATGTTGAATATTGTGACTTTGTTATTTTTAACATTGTGACTGTGAATACCGTGACTGTAAAGAATAGATTTCATTTGAATAATGTGACTGTGAATATTGCTTGGAATTGTTGTGAGGTTTTTAACTACATTTTCAATATATATCTATATATATATATATATATATAGATATATAACTTCCATGGTAACTAAGCACATCCTTTACCACCAACTTGGGCACCAAATACCCACCAGCATTTTCCTATGAATGTGGAAGCCAGAATAACTGTGCGTCTGCATCCCGCTTAGGCCTGAAAGCCTAAGCATCAATGACGACCTCAAATTCTCTCACCACCACATACCCATTGTGTTTGCCCTAAATTCATCACAAGCTCACACATCATTAAAAAAATAAAATGTGGGTGGTTCGAACCTAGCCTTGAATCATACTTCATACTCGGCTTCTAGTATTTTTACTTACTCCCACAATCATACCTTCACTCCCATAAATTTTGTGGAACGCTTTCCATTGCATGCTATCTGTAATACCCCACACTGAGGTTTTTTAACACCACAATCCTCTGCCTTTGTATGCTGCCATACCACTCTGAAAATTGTTGCCATACCACCTACGCTGCCATCCAAGCAGAACTAAAAACGCTGCCTACACTGCCATCCACACTAGACTGACATATATAAAATTGTCCTATTAATTGTTCCATTATTAATGTGTCATATTCCATCCACGTTATCATATTAATAACTCATCCACATATTCTCCCACTCTTGGTCAACATACCTCTCTGAAAACTCTACAACTTACTAACCTAGAAATTGTGAAGGCGTTGTGGAGGAAAATATTAAAGAAAACTACAAGTTTAGATTACATTGTGTGTTGCGATACCACACTACTCTCGTTGATGTCCCCACTAGTTTCTCCATATTGTTTTCTCATATTTTGCACACCGGTTTTTTAAAACATTGCTTTTTTTACATATAGTGTGTTCAAATATCACGTTGGGGCCCAAACCCACCTCCCTCTGTCATGTTGAATTCTCCATATCTAAACTGTTATGCTATTTATATCGATAATATAACTACAACTCCCATTGCAAAAATTGTTCCAATACTCAACACTATTGGTTAATTCTTGAACATCGTGGTTAATGTGTCCATATATAATGCTCACTCAATTGAATGCTATAATGCTCCCTCTGTTGAATAACATTGTTACATTAAATGATAGAAGCTTCGATGTGTGGACCATTTTACAAGTCCTTAGGTGAAACATAGAAGATTCTAAATCTCAGAAATGGAGGGATAAATGTTAGAATCGAAAAGCGATGGGAAGTTGAAGTTTTGATAGCCATCAGTGCTGCTTTGAAAGTGTATGTGCTAGAAGATTTTATAGCCTCACATGTCAACATTATTCATTGTATTATTGAAGTCAAAGTGAATGCCAAAGTTCAGGTTTCTATTTGTAACCATACTGCGCACAGACTAAATTTTCAGATTTGATTTCAGGAGAAGCTTTCTTATGGTCGTATTCCAGTAGCCATTGCAACAGTTTTTCTCCCACAAATGGCTAGACTTGATGAATTTTTAGAGTTATTAAGCACTCTAATGTTATCTACTGCTCCTAATAGAGTCCAAATCAACAAGGACACTCTCTCCAATATTTGAACTTATTTACAAAATGCAAAAGAAAACATTGAATTTTTGGAGCTTGAATCACAATTGCAACAAGATGAGTTACAAAAAAGACAATATTATGAACCTATTTTTATTCAGAACATTGATACATACACCCATCAATATCCAACAAGTCATCAAATCAATTATTTTGAGGTTGATTCACATCAAGTGCTCGTTTCAGAAGCAGATTTGAATACGGGTGTGGAAATTTAGTGTTCACTTCCCAAGCCAATCATTAGACCTTGGGAAGAGTTTATCAATAACAAGCACAAAATAGGTCTTGGATATGATAAGGATGCGTCCTTTCATATTCCAAACTATTCCAAGCCCATTCAATTTCAAAGTCTTTGGTTTCTTCATGGTAGTTCACCTTCAATACAATGTTATATGCCAACATTGTGACCAAGTTTGCCATATGAAAGATCATTGTTTTGATCTTCATTTGTGTAAGCATTGTGGTCAGCATACTCATTATTCAAAAAGATTATTAAAAATAACCCCCCTGCAAGAACAAAGATTCATCTTGGATGGATCACTTCTTGGAAATGGGCTTCAACAACCAAGAAGATATTTCGCTCATACAACAAGATTTTTTCTCGAATATTGAAAAGTCTTGTAGTTGAGATCTCTTCATCTTCTCACCTTGTATCTCAGAAATCATAATCAAAGTCTACTCACTCAAATTCACAAACTTAAAATAATAAGAAATCATTAATGAAAAAAATTGAAAAACTTGTTGCAAAAGAAGCATCAGAATCTTCAAATGCGATAGTCCAAGTTGAAGAAAAAGTAATGAACACCAATCTAGTCAATATCTCAACTCAAGAAGAAGACAAATCAAATGGAGAAAAACACCCTCAGATGTTGCAATTTAGACTATGGAAATTCCAATTCAAGATTCTGTAACCAACTAAACAACCTTACTACCTGAAGTAAATCAGAAAATTTCCACGCAATTGATAAGGGAAAGTTAAAAGAAAAGAACTCCTTATCACCATTCAAATCAAAAGAGTAGAAAAATCAATCAATCTACGCATTTGTATCACTCAGAACATAAATTACAAACTTATGTTCCAAGGAATACTGAAATGTACACAATTCAATCCAGTAATAACAATTCATTACAAATGTCTAGTAATCGAAATATTCCACAAAAAATTGATTTAAGATGGTCATATGCCTACTTAGTTCAACTATTTTTTTTTTATCACTATGGGGATCCTAGCATATTGTATCAACGAGCATGACTACTCCACGAATTCATAGATGCGAGAAAATTACAAGTCAAGAACAAATGACATGCCTTAGGAGCAATAAGCTTTGAGGACAAACTTTTTCAAGAGGAAGACAATGTTAGGAATGTAATTTATATAAAAATAATAAAAATAATATTAATCATAATTAATATATAATTAATTAGTCATTAGTATAGAAGACGCATTTATTTAAGGACATGACCCTTTGTGAAGAGGTACCTACCTAGGTATATATGTATACCCTCACCTCATTTGTAATCACCTCATATCTTTTGTACACTGTTATATAATATTTTATTGTCCTATCATGGATATTTAAATGTTTTAGATCTTCTGATTATTCTACTACATATATGGACTTTGTTTATTACATTGATATTATATAATTCCTCTGAGTATACAAACCTTGTTCGTTACACCATCCACCCAATATTTATTGATAGCTAAATTAAAATTCTAGAAACCCTATTTCAAAATAGACACATCTACTTGAGTAATTATGAAAAATCGTAGTTATGTAAAAACATAATTCTTTTAGACAAATCTATGAAAACCTATCAAGAATTATATATATATATATATATATATATATATATATATATATATATATATATAATTAATTACAAAAACATATCATTATTATAAGATAATGAGAAAATATGTTTAATTACAAATATGTATGATTATGAAAAATCACAATTATTATGAATGATTATATGAAAAATTATTTTTGGGTCAATAAAATATACATATAATTAAAAAGAGATGATTATGAAGATATGAATAATGAGCACTGGTAAGTCATGTATAATATTTTGTTTTTAATGTTAGACATTTTGCATTATTTCAAATGAGGATTACATAGACCAAAACTTTTCTGCTACTTGTCAGCTCGAAGGGAAACCAAACCATTAATATAAGTTTAGAGTCTTGAGGCTTTTGACACCTTGTTTAATTATAAAATATTGTAAATAGAAACTTATAAAAATAGGGTGGTCATGCCACACTGTGAGATACATGCCAGACCTTGAGATACATCAACATGAGAAGAGAAAAAAACTACTAGTGTTGCAAGCGAAAAATCAGTGAGTCATAACAATTATTAGGAAAAATATTTAGGCGTTTGCACTGGCTAGTCACTATTCTCATCCAAGGAAAATGAGACATTGGCTAATCTCCTGATATAATGGTTAGTTTGCAGTCTATACTATTAATTTTTTCCTTCATATTTTCCAATTTGATAGAATTATTTTGTTGACTCCTCCTCTATCTCCCTATGTGGCCTGCAATATCCAAATGATTTTTAACCTTGTTCTAGCTTTGTTCCATGATCGATGAAGTGATGGGAGTGCATGAAATGTGCCATGTATAGTGGGAGTTGAAACACCTTTTGTGTGAGTTGGGATTACATAAAGGTTAGGGTGGGACGTGGGGGGGACACCCACTCTTGGGAACCCTACTTGGGGGATACGGTCCTTTGTAGCTAGGTCATGACAGTGAATTTTAATGGATTATGGAATTCCCTAACTCTAATCCAAGTCAAGGGGATGAGTTGTTATGTTGGGAACAAAATTTGCTATCTTGTTAGCTGATTTGTGGCCTTCCCTGCAAACATGGGAGGGGAGGCGAGCTGTGAATTTTTTCAGGAGTTTTGTAGTGTTACCTATTCAGTCTTCCAACCTCTAGATTTTAGAGACTTAGGAAGGATTTGATCCACATTGGATTTTGCAGAAGATATTGATAATGGTATTGGAATATCCTTCAATAATGAGCTTGTGAATTTTCTTGTAGATAGTGATTGAGAGACCCTCCTCTACTGCCAATATTTTAGCAAGATTATTAGTGGTGAGGCCTATGGAACCTGCATAAACGTGTATAATTTTCCTATTAGAGTTATGAAAGACTCAACCATAACTCGCTTGGCCTAGAGTTCCTTTTAAGGCCTCGTCAAAGTTAATTTTGATGAAATCCTCGAGAGGGGGGA
Organism: Pinus tabuliformis; assembly: GCA_031772625.1. Lineage (NCBI taxonomy): Eukaryota > Viridiplantae > Streptophyta > Pinopsida > Pinales > Pinaceae > Pinus > Pinus tabuliformis. The sequence goes on from CM062816.1 coordinate 1,653,259,598, forward strand.
CCAGAAGGAAGTGCTAGAAAGGAAGAAATTAGGGATAGATGGAGTCATCCATAAGAAATTAGGGGAGAGACCCATTTTAGTTAGAACGAATCTTTTAGGTTGATTGCATTCCAAATCATTGGAGGGCCAAGGAAGAGAAGAAATTGTTTCACTTATTTTATTTAGGATAGTTTTCTAGATAAAGTCTATGGAGGCCCTAATATTATTAAATGCTTATCCATTAGTCTCCTTCCAAATATCACATAGGATGAATATTTGGATGAGTTTCCATGCTCTATTGACAATGGGATTAGTAAAAGGGGTGTCATGCTAGATTTGTAGAGTGGAGAGGGCATTGTTTTGTATTTTTTTGGTTTGTCAAAAGAGCATAAGAAGGTGGTCCTACATGGAAGCAAGGAAGTTGTAGTTTTTAAGAAGATTATTGGAATTTTCTTAATTGGAGAAAGAAATAAAAAGTAATGAGGGGACCTAAAAACCACAATTTTGAAGCTTGCCTGATGTCAAAGTTTTGTTCCATAATGGAAGCCATAAAAAAGAGTAATTTTGGGCCAGTGCTTGAGATTCCATATTTTATTCCATTTTCCTTGATCGTCCTCATTTATGTTTCTTGTAAGAATATTGCAACCTTCATAGAGGTTAAAGTTCCGTAAAGGACTATAACCCCAACAAAGAATATTGTTTCCCTCTTAAACCACAATTCTTCTATTTGCTAATTCTCATGATAATTATGCTTTAGTTTTGGGAGGGAGTCTTAATTCATTCCTGACATGACTTCCAATTATACCATTATGAATTGCAAGGGTATGAGTTCCAATAATGTGCGACTATGATTTCGTCCATAGAGATGAGGGAGTCCTTGATTAGGTAGGTTTGTTCTTTGTGAACTAATTTTTTCCATTGATGCTAAGAGTCATCCCAAAATAATGTATTGTTCTTCTTTACAATTTACCAAAAAATATGCTCCTAGAAAAGATATTTGTTTCTCCAAGTAGCATTTTAGATATGAAAACACATGTAGTTGTCTGTTATTTTGATGAGCTGAGATTCTAGGTATTGGGGCCATACTAATGTTTCCATATCTTTCTCCATTAAGCCTCCAAATTTTTGATCCATCTCCCCTAGGTTATATAACTTAAGGCTTTTTTGACTATATCTGATTCATGGAGACCAAGGCCTCCATTTTTTCAAATGACATATTTTGTCCCATGCAACTAAAGCCCATTTTTAGTCTCTTTTAGCACCCCTTCGTAAGAGGTTTTGATGAATATTTTTGATATTGTTTAGGATGGATTTGGGGGTTTTCATTACTGAGATAAGATAGATGGGAAGGGATTTAAGGACATATTTGAGAAAGATCAAGTGACTGGCTAGATTGAGTGATCTGAAAGTCAAACAAGAAAGTTTGGATTCAAATTAAGAAGAAGATTTTCCCATACCTTTTTCTGAGAGGTTTTCCAATTAAATGGGTTCCCAGTTACTTATATGGAAGAGAGCTCCTTTTGAAACCAAGAAAACGAGATATGTGAATTTATATAGCTAATAGGGTATTAAAAAGGAAGATTTGAGATTTTTCCATGTTAATGGATATTCTTGAAGCATCATAGGAGTCTTGAAGGATTTTGTTGGGCATTGAAATTGTCATTCACTTCCATTACATTTTCACTTATATTTACATATTGTCACCTTCACTCCACCTCTATTTCATTACATTTACCTCCATTTCATTACATTTACCTTACCATTATCATTATTGATCGTTTCTCCAAACTTTATTAATTCTTAGTATTTTTAAATGACTTTAGAGTTAAAAATTAGAAAATAATGTCCATATGCTTATACCTAACAAGTGGGATGAGATTGTTGACATGTGTAGGTCAAAATGAAGCTTCTAAAAGACCTTTATGGGGCTTCCCAAAACCAAATTCAAATTTGAGTGGAGAAGATCATGGGATCATAAGGATATGTGTCTCATTTCCTATTTGTATTGAAACTATAAGAAGACATGTGTCTTATTATTTTCTATTTTGAATACAACTCTAGAGATATATTGAGAGATTCATGGACTCTGATTAATGAGATAGCTTCTAGTTTTTTGTATAAATAGGGGAAGTTTTCTCCTATCATGGGGGGTGAAAAGTGGGGTGCAAAAGGAGGAGAAGAAGAGAAAGAATCATAGAATGTTTTGTAAAAAGGTTTGAGATGGAATGGGATGTAAAGTGAAGAGCTATTGATGTAATCACATTAAGAGTGTAGATTTCCATTGTGTAAAGTTATGAGTTTATCAATAAAGAAGGCTCTTTTCTATTATTGAATTTTAGAATGTGAGTTTCATGAGTTGGAATGCTATTGACAATGGAAGAGCCCCCATCAACCATGTGCATCCCTTTGTAAACTTGTTAGATTAACTAGTTTGTTTTACTTTGATTCATGCAAATAGCACTACAAGAGAATAGGTCATTAGTGAGGGTCATGCCTATGACGGACCTTTAAGTTCTGTCACCAATGTCGCATATGGTGACGGTCTTTAAAAAATTGTTGTTGTAAGTGTATATAGTGATGGCCCTTTGAGGTTTGTCACCAAAGACATTATCAATGACACTTTTGGTGAGGGTCATTAAATGCCCGTCACTAATTCTTTCTTTGGTGACACTTTTGGTGAGGATTGCTAAAGTCCCATCACTAATTTTCTCTTTGGTGAAACTTCTAATGACGATCTTTTATTGATTGTCACCAATGATCTTTTTAGTTACTTTTGGTGACGGTCAATAAATGATTGTCATCATTGATCATACCAATGAGTTTTTTATGATGCTTCATGCCCGTGATAGACCTTTAAGGTCCATCACCAATGTCGCATATGGTGATGTTCTTTAAAAATCATTGTTGTAAGTGTGTATAGTGATCGTCCTTTAAGGTTTGTCACCAAAGCCATTTTCAATGACACTTGTTGTGAGGGTCGTTAAAGGCCCATCACTAATTATCTCTTTGGTGACACTTTTGGTGAGGGTCGTTAAAGGCCCATCACCAATTCTCTTATTGGTGACACTTCTAGTGACGATCTCTTATTGACCCTCACCAATTCTCTTTTTGGTTAAATTTGCTGACGTTAAAAAAATTTCATCATCATTAATCATTCCAACGAGTTCCTGATGATGTTATGTACCTATTACTATATTTTTTGTCAAAAGATAACGATTAAAGACCATAATTATGGAATCTTTTTCATTATGTGTCCAAGGTCATAGTGGTTATAATAGTCAGTCAACTTTTTGAGAAGTTATTAGTGTGTATCATTTCCCTCAAGTCATAAGAACATAGTTTTCGTAGGAGTGATCAACAAATGATTCATCTCTATTAGGTTTATTATCTATCAAATTTCCTTTAAATAAAGTTCCACTAGTGTGTGTAGGAACTATATTATTTAATACATAATCAAGCTCTGTCAATTCTATTAATGAGAGAGACCTAGCACTCCTCAACACTCATGACACACCTTAACATTCTTTGTAATAGTACACTTACATTCCTTGGCACCTCCCATGTCTTGGAACATCTTTATACCAAGAATATCTTTGTACCTAGAACATCTTGCCTTGAGTAGGACACCCAAGCACATGTTGGCATGCCCTAGCATAGCATAGAACTCTCCTATTATGTGTTGGCATGACCTGTAGTCCCTAGTATGCCTTGGAACACCTTGGCATAATATTCCATTGACAAACATTAGCACTTAGCACATGGAATGTATTGGAACATATTATTAGTTTTCCTAGCATGCCCCTTTTGAAAAAGATAAAGTCCTGACTTATTAACCCACTTATGTGTTCATTTCTTGCATTTTAGCTGAGTTATTCCTTTTGTTTCCTTGAAACTCCTTGACACATATTGGCATAATTTGGAACCATTCACATCCTAGCATGTCTTAGCACCTACCATGCCTTGGCATTGTTTGGCATAGGTTAGCACACCCCATAACTACCCAGCACACTCTAGCACTTCTTGACATTCCCTGATATTCCCTAGCATGCCTTACCCATGCTTAGCATACCTTGTCACTCCCTCCTTGGCATGACAGCTAACACTCATTGACACTCCCAGACACACCCTCATATTCATTCACTTCCATGCATTTTGACCTAGTCCTCCCCTGTGTTGTCCTAGTACTCCTTAACACTCCTCAACATGCATTGGCACTGTCTAGCACACCTTAGCACTCTTCGATATGCTCTGCCATTTTATAGCACACATCAAACTCCCTGAAAAACATTGGAACTTGGCATGTGTTGGCACTTGGCAAGTCCTATGTTTTGCATGCATTGAGATGACTTGGTATGCTTTGGCATCATTTAATAGTAAATTTATTTGAGATCAATTATTGGAAACTAGATGAGAAGAAACAGAAGAAGATCTGGCACTTAGAATGCATTGGCACTTGGCACTTGGCACCTATTGGCACCTATTGTTAGTGTGCCTAGCATACCCCTCATGGAAAAGGTAAATTGATGACTTATAAACCCTATTATGTGCTCATTTCCTTGTATTTTAACTTGTTCCTCCATTTTGTTACCTTGAAAGTCCCTTGCATGCATTGTCACACCCTTGTACATCTTGGCATGCCTTAGTGCTTGACACATCTTAGCTTGTTTGACATGTCCTCATACTATCTGGCACATGTTAGCATGGCCTAGCATTCCCTAACACACCTTGGTAGTCATGACCTCACAAATAGCATTATATTTTTCCATGACTTGGGAACCTTACATTCACTAGAACACCTTGGCACTCCCTAGTTTTCATGCCCTCTTTTATCCTCCACAATGTCCTAGGCTAATGAGGAGTTCGACGGAGGTAACCATAAACCAAGATTTTAGTTTAGTAGCTAGCCCTACCAAACCAGAAAGGGCTATCTCTATGAAATGACAACCAAGAGATGACTAGAATGTAAAGGATTTTAGTCTAGATAACTAGGCTCCGGTGGGTTTTGGAAAATTTAGGCTCATCATGTTTGCACTGACATGGTTTGGTGCTCGCTGGGTGAAGTGGTTATATGTGTATTCAAGGCTGCCTCAATGAAGGTGTCCCATGTCATGTTATTCTCTTTCAATTGATGGAGTACTATAACCTTTATCAGGCTATGGTGAAAGAGGTTGGGATAATGCACTTTTCCTTTCAATTGCACCCTTTCAAACATTTTGGTTAAGCTCCTATACAAGTAACTGGACAAATTTAAAGACTTGGTAGTTGTAAAGTGCATGAGCAGTCTTATGTGGTATTCATATAGCCTAAAAAATTTTCCCTCACATGTGAAGAACTTCATGAAAGCCTTCACCAATGGTGCATATCTCTCTAACTAGTATCTAAATGGGAAAACATGTGAGTGACCTCTTTTGTATTGTGATTTCAAGTAGGGTTTGTACTCTTCTAGGTCTAGGTTCATGCCTTTGAACTTGTTTTCACCATGGTTTGGTATGCCTGTAGCTTGAGAGATGACATTCACTGAAAACATGAAATCAGTCCCTGCAATGGTGATCTTGTCTTCCTTCAAGGTGAGGGCAAATATACCTGTGAGATGCTCATGGTAACCTACTTCCTGCACTCTTTGAAAAAACCCTAAACAATTGACATCTTAAAACATTTCATGAAAATTGGGGAGGAGGTGATTTCATTGCAATTAGAGGGCTCAAGCCTGCGTATCTTCCCCACCTCAATAACTTTAGACCAAAATAATTGATGCTATTATAGCTAGGTGCCTTTGGGCTAGGACTAAATCCACAAATAAGATACTTAGCTAGCATAGCATAGCACTCCCCTATCATGTGTTGGCATGCCCTATAGTCCCTAGCATTCCCTCGAACACCATGGCATAATATTGCATTGAAAAACATTATCACTTGGCACACAATGGCACTTGGCATGTCCTCATAATGAATGTGGATAATTTGATGCACCTCCAATTTTTTTATAATTAATTTTAAGATGCACTTCATATTTTAAAACTTAATTGATGTTTTATTTTTATTTTCCACTTGACATTTTAAAATTTCTATGTTTAATAAAAATAAGTTGTTGGTGTTCCCACTTGATTATTAATATCTATGTGTTTCTTAAGTTTAAGCTATGATTATTAATACCAAATTAAGATATTTAGTGTGTTTTCAATGTATTGCCTATGATTAAACTATGATTATTGAGCAAATTAATACCATTGTTTATAAACATTTTATAAATAATTATTAATAATCGATATCCTCTTTACTAGATTTATTGATAATTTTGATATTATAATCATAAATATAACTAATAACTATAATCATAAATATATTTATAATTCTATTAGACTATTATTATAATCATAATAATCATTATTTCCTTATAATTTTAACCAATATTTAACAATTATAGCTTAATCTCACCAAACACATTGAAACTCACCAAATATATTTCTAATTAATTAATGATTATAATTAACAAAGTTGAAAAACTTATTGTGTATGAACTTTGCCATGTGAGGGCTAGTGATTGCCTAAGAAAGATGTTGGAAATAACAATTGGGGGCGGGGGTGAATCAGTGCTATCAGATCAATATAACTTTTCACTTTCCATATTAAGATTCATATGTGATGCAACAAGTATATATCCAGTAAACATATGATTCAGTTAGTTGATCTCTAATGAGTGCATCAGAACATTATTAACCATATGAGTAGTAAACAGAAGCAATAAAATAGAATAGATCATTACACACAAGAAGCACACATGAACACCATGATGTAAGGTGGAAACCCAATGTGGGTAAAAACCACCTGCTGCAAGTCGTCCCAATCTTCTTTATTAAGAAATACCTTTTACAATAGTTCTGTACTGGTGTAGACTTATACCAGTACACAAGCTTCTACTTGCAGAAGGCTACAACCTTCTCTCATTCTCCAGACTCTCCTATAAGGGAGCTACAACCCCCTTTGCTCTTGTACTAGCCGATGTACTAGTACGTAGGTGTCGACCTACCAAAGGCTACAACCTTCTCTTTCTTCCTCGAGGTACCACGTTTCATCAATTTTCAAACTAGATACACTAAAGCACAACATCATAATCTGAAAGGCCACGTTTCATCCAATTTTTATACTGGACCCAACAACAATATTGAAGCACAAGAAAAACCCATCAACTACACTTGCATCATCAATCTCTGATTTATCCAATACTGTAACACTGTCAATCAACACAGTCACATCATAGACAACAATAATAACCAGATCTAATTGTATCATCAAAAACACGCATCAGAGTGCATACACTACTTGGAAGTGCTGAACCTGTGTGTATACGCAACTTCACCAAACTGAACCAGCGTATATATCATCAATTACTTACTTATAACTTGATGCACTTCCTGACTTCAAACATATCCAGATTATTACTTGTACAAGGATAATATGTGTGTTAGCAACCTGATCTAGTCCATTAGATCACATAAATATGAGTCATTATGATATTGATCCATTATTAGATCTCATCCATCAACACTGAGGCTAAACACAATCAATCAAACTGAATATGTAGAATACTGACACCATTAAAAGGTCATTAGAACACATCAACAACCTGAACCACCTGTAACTTTAACCACCATAGCTTAAATGGTATACGCTAATACAATGAACCAAACCTGCATACATACGCGCTTTCACCAAAGCCAACCCGCGTACAGATCTATAAATATTTAATCATGACTTGCAGTAATTTCAAACTTAAGTTATACCCAGCTCAGATCATTACAAGCGTCACTATACATATCTAGAATAAGCATAATCAGCTATATAGAGATAGTTCATTTCAAACCATTTGATCCCGATCTATCCATAGATCTTGTTCTCCATCAACCAGTGAGATCCCTCTTTAGCTCAGATCCAGATCTGCACCATAACCCAATCACAGTATTCTAGATCTAGCACTTTATCAGATATTCAATAATTCAGAAGATGCCTTGCCAAATGATCTCCTTCCTCATTTATAGCCTTAGGCCTTTCTCAATACCATGGTCCAAAACCATAGGATCAAAAGAAACTGTTGGACTAATACCATGAACTAACCATGAAAGTGCATGAGATCAACACTTTTGGAAGCAATACCACGGACCAAAACCATAGGATCAAAAACTGTCAGACTAATACCATGAACCAACCATGAAAATGCATGAGATCAACACTTTTGGATGCAATACCACGGACCAAAACCATAGGATCAAAAACTGTCGGCCTAATACCATGAACCAACCATGAAACTGCGTGAACTTTTCTCTTGCATGAAGGGAACTTTTCTTTGCATAAAAGTGCATGAACTTTTCTCTACATGAAATAAAATTTTCTTTGCATGAAATTGCGTGAACTTTTCTCTTGCATGAAGGGAACTTTTCTCTTCGTAAAAGTGCGTGAACTTTTCTCTACATGAAATAAACTTTTCTCTGCATAAAAGTGCATGAACTTTTCTCTACATGAAATAAACTTTTCTCTGCATAAAAGCGCGTGAACTTTTCTCTAAATGAAATAAACTTTTCTCTGCATAAGAGTGCGTGAACTTTTCTCTACATGAAATAAACTTTGTTGCACTATAATTTATCAAATAAATTTGTTGCACTATAATTTATCATTTGTGTGATTTTCCATCAAGGATAACACTTGTCTCATAATGCCAACAATCTCCCCCTTTGGACTTGTCATACTGAGAATTGTTATCTGATATCTCTTTCGTAGATTCATCTAGATATATATATGTGAGTTGATCTTCTACGAGTTGGTTGCCATCAAGTACAACACATGCATCATAATGCCAACAATCTCCCCCTTTGGACTTGATGGCAACAATACCAAATCACTCTCCCAATTTGACATCAAAGGCAAAGGGCGAACCAATATATTCTCTTTCCTAGAAAGGCATTCCGCTGTTCATACTCCCCCTGAGTACCTGCTAAAATCTCTGAATGAGCTCCCCCTTTGTATATGCCAAGGTGTACCAATCTGTCCATGCTACATGATGAAAGCTCTGCTGTTGCTGAATTGTGCTGTTCATGCTCCCCCTGACTGTAGGAAATATCTACAAAAGATGTTCTTCAAGAAGAACCAAGACTTATACATCATAAAAGACCTTGCTCTCATCAAAAGACTCAATACATACATCCATCACCCAACCAAGTGGGGATCATACTCCCAACCAAGTGGGGATACATCAGAAATATGACAACCAAATACATTACATCTTCATCCCAGGCATAGTGGGGAAACCAAAATAGGCTGTTACATGACCTTGACACCATACAAGAGATACATGACATAGAGATGAAATATCTAGAGCAAGACTTATGAAAGTCATTAATAATTGATAGCAGCAACATCTGTCAATCACCATTCAGATCAGCAATCATGATTTCCTTTTGTTCTCCCTCTACATTTGTTCCACTTGAAACCAACAACAACTAGCACCAAAAGCTTCTAAGGTAACACCAAAAATGCATTATTAGAAGTTAATCTGCTCCCCATGAACCTGTGCCAGATGGTTTCTGTCAGATCCATATCACACTCTTCTCACCTTTAATTTGGCCCACTGATTTCCTCCATATTAACATATATGTGACTGTATCCACAGAAACAAGCCTATATACATGGATACTCCTTATGAAACTCACGTACAACCAATTCCAGATCAGCAACTAGTAAATGTCCTATGACAGGGTATGTCTGCATATAGATATCAACTCATCATCATAAAATCGTTCACATTATATCATATGCGAAAAACACCATAGCCATCTTATCAACAAGATCATCCATGTATCATCACTTGGGAATATCTGCATCAATCAACATATGTAAGTATCAACATATAGGTAAGAACTCATCATCATCATGTCTCCAACAACCAGCACATTTGTTAAGACTTATTTATATCATCAACATCAACAATCCTCATCCACATGAGCACAAAGAACTATAGGAATCCTGCATCATAACTGTATTATATGATCTTTATGCATATGACGACAGCAGCATATCAGTGACTCATCATCAAGTAATGAAGATGTGTATTCAAGCTTTGTACTTCTCCTTATCCTTATGAATATCACCTTGTAAGCATCATATATGCACCATCTAAGAATCAATCCACTAATATGATTTGATCATCAACTATGTAACCCCAAGAATCATATGGACAACTCATAACCACATCATAGCAAGATATATTATTTAGCCATATAATCTTCATCACCAAGGACTATTAACCATAATGCCAACAATGCAATATTAAAGGCATATGCTCCCCCTCAACCTGCGCCATCTGTTTCATGTTAGATTTGATCATGCATATATCAGCAATAAGCATCAAGACATCATCATCATCAAGTTAGGATCAAAACACTTTTAAGTATACATCCTCAGCAGACTGTAACTATTAACCAATAGAGCAAATAATGGACTGAATCATATCAGACCCCTTTTCTGAGCCTGTCCCCACTGCTTTTTTTCAAACTGACATATACGCAGCTGTGCAGTGTCTAACTTGCGTATATACACAACTTCTCTTTATGAAACTTGCGTATGAGATTCAGGATACTGAAGTTTCACACTTTCAGCTCCTCCTGAGTCTGTTATGTCTGGCGTCTGAGTACATTGTGTGGTGCAACATTTTTCTAACTGAACTTCCTTCTTCTTCCATATCTTCAAGCGTGATGATGTTTTCTCCTTTTGGTATGGTGCCCGTACTTTGTTCCTGCATTCCTTTGCTATATGTCCAAGTTTGTTACAGGCATAACATCTTACCTGTTTCATATTCCTTCTATAGCAATCAACAACTTTGCGACCAAACATATTACAAGAGAAACAGTATCCCTTAAAGTACCTGGACCGTGATGATATTTCTATGTGATGGTCTTGAACCATTCTTCTTCTACATTCAACTGAAACATGTCCAAGATTATGACATTCATAATGTTTGAAATTAGTCATTGGAGGAGCAAAAGATTTTCTTTGAAGAATTTCTTTCCTTGGTTGTTGATGGGGTCGACCTTTCCTCTCCTCATTGATCATTTTAGATTTCTCTTTAGAGTTCCTTGCCTCACCTTGTGAACTAGATTCACCTTCAACATATTCATGAAAACCAAGACCAGTTTTGATAGCAGGAGACCTTTGACTATTAAGAATATCATCCAAGACCTTAGTACTATCTTGAAATCGTAACAGTTTATCCTTTTCTTCTAATTTACCTTTTAAGATATTTACCTCAATCTGAAGTTGATCTTCCTTTTCCAAACATTGCTTCTTCAACATTTCTTCAGACTTTCTTTCCTCTTCCATTTGTTGCCTTAGTTTGAGAATCTCCTTTTCTTGTTCTTCATTCACATCCTACTATATTTGATGAATTCTGAAGGCACATTCCAGCTTAAATTTTAAGCTGATAACTTCATTTTCCTGTTTTTCAATAGCTTGGAATAGATCTTTATTCTGATTCTTTGTTTCTTCAAGTTCTTCCTTTAGCGAGAGGGTCATAGATTCAAGACTTTCATAATTACTGGATCGATCTCTGAGCTTCTTGATTGTTGTGTTCTTTTCAATGACTTCATTTCTTACAGATGTTACTTCATCCTACAACTTTTGATATTTGTCCTTGAATAACTCTCGTTGAGCCTTTAGTCTAGTAGCAGCTTCTTTGAAGGCACCATCCTTTATGTTCAAAAGTTTTTCTTGATCTCTAATTTTGTTTGTCAGCCTTTTAAATTCTGCCTCTATTTGATATCCTTCTTGCTCACCCATAAGAGCATATTCAGTTGTTTCTTTATCACTTACATTACCTTCAAATGGATAGATAGTTGGAACATCAGAGGATAACAAATTCATACCTGATAGTTCATCTTCATTCTGAAATGATTTTGAATTTGATTCTAAATTTGAAGTGCTTCTGCATAATCCCTAATTGATTCTCCCACTATCATAGTTCTTCTGAGATGACTTCTTCTTCTTAGGTGCTTTCTTCTTAAGCTTCTTTCCCATTGTTGCATGGATCTCTTTCAAGCGATCAAGCTTCTACCAAAGGACCTGCTCTGATACCAATTGTTGGAAATAATACTGAGAGGGGGTGGTGAATCAGTATTATCAGATCAATATGACTTTTCACTTTCCATATTAAGATTCATATGTGATGCAACAAGTATATATCCAGTAAACATATGATTCAGTTAGTTGATCTCTAATGAGTGCATCAGAACATTATTAACCATATGAGTAGTAAACCGGAGCAGTAAAATAGAACAGATCATCGCACACAAGAAGCACGCATGAACACCATGATCTAAGGTGGAAACCCAATGTGAGTAAAAACCACTTGCTGCAAGTCGTCTCAATCTTCTTTAATAATAAATACCTTTTACAATAGTTCTTTACTGGTGTCAACTTATACCAGTACAAAAGCTTCTACCTGCAGAAGGCTACAACCTTCTCTAGTTCTCCAGTCTCTCCTGGAAGGGAGCTACAACCCCCTTTGCTCTTGTACTAGCCGATGTACTAGTACATAGGTGCCGAGCTACCGAGGGCTACAGCCTTCTCTTTCTTCCTCCAAGTACCACGTTTCATCAATTTTTAGACTGGATATACTGAAGCACAACATCATAATTTGAAAGGCCACGTTTCATCCAATTTTCATACTGGACCCAACAACAACATTGAAGCACAAGAAAAACCCATCAACTACACTTGCATCATCAATATCTGATTTATCCAATACTGTAACACTGTCAATCAACACAGTCACATCACAGACAATAGAACTCTACAATAATAACCAGATCCAACTGTATCATCAAAAACATGCATCAGAGTGCATACGCTTCTTGGAAGTGCTAAACCTGCGTCTATACACAACTTCACCAAAGTGAACCAGCATATATATCATCAATTACTTACTTATAAGTTGATACACTTCCTAACTTCAGACATATCCAGATTATTACTTGTACAAGGATAATATGTGTGTTAGCAAACCGATCTAGTCCATTAGATCACATAAATATGAGTAATTATGATCCTGATCCATTATTAGATCTCATCCATCAACACGAAGGCTAAACACAATCAATCAAACTGAATATGTAGAATACTGACACCATTAAATAGTCATCAAAACACATCAACAACCTGAACCACCTATAACTTTAACCACCATAGCTTAAATGGTATACGCTACTATAATGAACCAAACTTGCGTACATACGCGCTTTCACCAAAGCCAACCCGCGTACAGACCTATAAATATTTAATCATGACTTGCAGTAATTTCAAACTTAAGTTATACCCAGTTTAGATCATTACAAGCGTCAGTATACATATCTAGAATAAGCATAATCAACTATATAGAGATAGTTAATTTCAAACCATTTGATCCTGATTTATCCGTAGATCTTGTTCTCCATCAACTGGTGAGATCTCTCTTTAGCTCAGATCCAGATCTGCACCATAACCCAATCACAATATTCCAGATCTAGCACTTTATCAGATATTCAATAATTCAGAAGATGCCTTTCCAAATAATCTCCTTCCTCTTTTATAGCTTTAGGCCTTTCTCAATACCATGGTCTAAAACCATAGGATCAAAAAAAACTGTTGGACTAATTCCATGAACCAACCATGAAAGTGCGTGAGATCAATACTTTTGGATGCAATACCACAGACCAAAACCATAGGATCAAAAACTGTCGGACTAATACCATGAACCAACCATGAAAGTGCGTGAGATCAACACTTTTGGATGCAATACCACAGACCAAAAACATAGGATCAAAAACTGTTAGACTAATACCATGAACCAACCATGAAAGTGCGTGAACTTTTCTCTTGCATGAAGGGAAATTTTCTCTGCATGAAAGTGCATAAACTTTTCTCTACATGAAATAAACTTTTCTCTGCATAAAAGTGCGTGAACTTTTCTCTATATGAAATAAACTTTTCTTTGCATGAAAGTGCGTGAACTTTTCTCCTGCATGAAGGGAATTTTTCTCTGCATGAAAGTGCGTGAAATTTTCTCTACATGAAATAAAATTTTCTCTGCATAAAAGTGCGTGAAATTTTCTCTACATGAAATAAACTTTTCTCTGCATAAAAGTGCGTGAAATTTTCTCTACATGAAATAAACTTTTCTCTGCATAAAAGTGCGTGAACTTTTCTCTACATGAAATAAAATTTGTTGCACTATAATTTATCAAATAAATTTGCTGCACTATAATTTATCATTTGTGTGATTTGCTATCAAGGACAACACTTGTCTCATAATGCCAACAATCTCCCCCTTTGGACTTGTCATACTGAAAATTGTCATCTGATATCCCTTCTGTAGATTCATCTAGATATATATAAGTGAGTTGATCTTCCACGAGTTGGTTGCCATCAAATACAACACATGTATCATAATGTTTATTTATTACATTTAAAAATTGATAAATAATAATTAATATATTTTTATGATTTTTTTGTAATTTTTTTTTATAAATATAAATAATATGATAAGGAAGTGCCCCTGGGGCTTTGAATTGATGGTGAATGGGTGCGCTGTTAAGGCACTCCTTGCAATAGGTCACGGGTTCAAATCCCCCATAGGTACTTAGGTTAGGTATATAAATTGTTCGTTTGATGTAGTGTTTATTAAAAATTAGCTTAAATTTATCTTAATTGCATATAGAACATATGCATAAACAATTGATTAAATATTAGATGAACATTAGAATTGTTATAATAATAAATGAAAAATAAAAATAAAAAACATATGTAAATTATGATGTAAATGATAAACAGATTAATAACTTTTATTATTATATGAAAATATAATGTCTTGTATCACCAGAAAAGTGTAAATTATGATGTAAATGATGAACAGATTAACAACTTTTATTATTATATGAAAATATAATGTCTTATATCACCCGAACAGATTTCTCCAGCAAACTTTTGAAAGCAAATTCTGTTTATAGCCAAGAACGGCTTTGCAATAGATTTACAGAAGTAGGTAACGACATTCCTTACTTCCGGAAACAACGTCCCATAAAAGGACTATCAGAAATCGCTATCAGTGATTTCAACACTCCAATGCTTCGCTATCCGTTATTTCAAACACTCCAATGCTAGGATTTTTCAGTTCCGATTTAGGGATGCGATAACAATCGCAGACCTAATAACCTTTCCACTCTTCTCTCTCATGGTTTGGGTTCGAGTTGTTCGAGTTCAGATTTTGGCGGTTCCAAAACTCCCTTCCACTGGTTTTTGGTTTTTGCGATGCGATAATGGTTAATTAACATGCAGATTTGACTCTGCCCTTTCATTGTAATGTTCCTTTAAGAGACAACTGTACTCTTTCTTGTTAGGTTTTCCATCACAGATTTCAACCAAATATATAAAATACCAAACGATTTGTTCTAATCCGTTGTTTTTTAAACATCAGAGATAATACTAACCATAAAATCTTGACAAGTAACGTCCTCCGTTTAAAAAAATGATGCAACATTATCATCCAAAGGTCGTCAAAAGAGACGTTGGATACCATGACCCTACTTCTGAGCTGAAACATTGACATAAAAAACATAATACCATAAAGATAAGTTCATAGATATTGGTTTGATAATACTCAAAACAGAATTCAGTGCAGAACTTCATAAGCACATCAACTTAGTCGCAGTAAAAGGCAAAAAAAAAAAACCAATAAGAGATGATGAATCCATCGCAACACCTGAACTCAAAATAGTTGCAGTCATGCTCAAGGGGATATGACTTCACTAAACTTAACGGCTTCATTGATGAGGGCACCCACATCAGTCTCGTCGGCAGAATCCACATCCTCCCAGCAACTATTAGTTGTGTGAGCACCTGGTACTCCATAGTTGGACTTGAACCATCTGCTGCTCAACTTGCATTTCCATATTTTATTCCCCATCATATTAATCATGTCTCCTCTTGTCACCTAGAAAATATGAAATTTGAAATCCTCCGTGCTATACGTTTCAATGTTTCTATAACTGATATTAATGTTCAGAAATCTTCATGGCGGAAGGGAAACAAGTAACTGGTCAGGGGTTCGATCCCTCCACGCTTTGTTTACCCATTCCACCATCCCTGGGGGAATATCAATATCATTCAGATGTTCCATTTCGTGAGTCGCTACTCCCAGCCGGAAATCACTGGTTGTCTGTCCTTCTCTGGAGAAGGTTACAAAACCATGTCTCATCGGCAGCCTTCGAACTCTTGTAATCACAACACTTGTGGGAGATTCGGATTTGTGAGAGGATGAGATGGCGAGTAGAGTCAACAGACATTCATTACTCATGTCACAACGACGGACACGTAATATTGCTGCAGCTCCCCTTGTACCACATCAACCACATGAATACTAATTTTCTTTCCACTGGAGATCTTCACGTATTGTAGCCGTTCTAAGTAAAGCTTCACATCTCTTACGACTGTATCAGAACAAGTCGTAGTGAAGAAAGAATGCAACTTCCCTTCCATGTTGAGTTGCTGTAGGCTGGACAAAGAAATGAAATATCCGTTGTTTACTGATTTAGACAAATCAGGCCCAATGTCGAAAAATAGCTTTCCAAATCGGATCACCAATTTGATCGTCTTGTTCTCGGTCTTTAACTGCAGTGACTTGAGGCACGAAAGCAACATGGTTTTATAGGCAGACAAGCCCCAGTGTGAACAACTAACAGATTCTGAAATATCCTTCTTACTGGAAAACTGAGCAGACAGACTATTCATATCATGACACAATTTCTCGATCGATGACCGCGATCCCTCTCCCGACATCTTATCGCATATCGCTTTGTCCTGACGCAAAAATATGACTTACCAACTTCTCTATCACCCGAACAGATTTCTCCAGCAAACTTTTGAAAGCAAACTCTGTTTATAACCAAGAACGACTCGGGAAGAGATTTAGAGAAGCAGGTAACGAAAAAGTCAGGATGGTATTCTTTACTGTTCGAAATGGCGTCGTATAAAAGGACTATCGGAAATCGCTATCAGCGATTCCAACACTCCAAACACTCCAATGGTAGGCTCCTTCCATTTTGATCTGGTGATGCGATAACAATCGCTGAACCGATAACGTTTCCACTCTTCTCTATAATGGTTTGGGTCTGGGATGTCGGAGTTCGGACTTCTGCAGTTCCAAAGGTCCCTTCCACTCTATTTGTAGTTCTTACAATGCAATAATGGTTCGAACCCAATACGGGTATAAGGATGATTATTAGCTAATTAAGAGGGATACTTACTTGGTAACTGGTGCGGCCCTGATTTTGAGGGTTGGATACGTCGGAAATGGCTATGATTTGGAGAGGTTCGTTGCCATCATTGTAACACCGGTAGGCTACTCCTGCAAATATGGCTATTACGTCTCTTCTTCTCACTCGCCTCACTTTCTGACTTGAGTCTTCTTTTTCATCGCCCTCTTCTTCCCCTCGTGTCTCTAACATGTCCCTTGATCACCCCTGAAACGAAGATTCATCTTTTCTGTAAGTCTCCGGACACCCTGGTAACACAATGCTTACTCTGCCCTCACCTGCACATATAGAAGCAATTATAATAGTAAGAATTTTAGGGAATCATGCGACATACAGAAAGTTGTATTAGAGTACCTCGGTGAACATAAAGCAGCAGAGGGGCGTTGGGATATTGGGGTAGCGACATGGCGTCCCTTTCGATCGTCTTTCTGGAGAAGGCAACGCCTGCACTCTCCAATTCGTCAGTGTCTTCTGGGTTCGACAACTCGAAAGTGCCACCTTCCGATCTTAACGATTCCAATTCAGACGGTTCGTGGGTGCTTAGCCACTGCAGCCTCCGACATGCTGATGATCTTTCATCATGCCGGTATTCCTCCTCTCGTCCATAATGAAAGCCTCTTCTTTCCTGGGCAGTGATAGGGGATACTGAAATAAGAAGAAATGAAAAGTAGAGCATCA
Source organism: Pinus tabuliformis (assembly GCA_031772625.1). Classification (NCBI taxonomy): domain Eukaryota; kingdom Viridiplantae; phylum Streptophyta; class Pinopsida; order Pinales; family Pinaceae; genus Pinus; species Pinus tabuliformis. Next base: position 1,653,277,584 of record CM062816.1, read on the forward strand.
GAAGTGTTGATCCCACTCTCATCCTTCGCTCCATTTCAGAACCAAAGGTTTTGCTCGATGGACTGCTGCTTGCTTTTACTCAATCCAGTCCCTGTGTAGTGTATAATTATGAGCGAATATATATTCGGTTTCATACATTTCAGAATGCAAAGAGACATCAGTTTCGATGTTTTTTTGGCATTAATTTTTTAATTTTTTTTTTCCTTATCATTTTTTCTAATTTTATATAGTGGGGAGAATGCCAACAGTCAAGCATTTCATGATTAATGATGGGATGATTGCATGTCGTCAGGTTGTACATATGTACATATGGAAGGAAAACTACTCTTCCATCCTATATGGTTTCATATTCTTTTTATTTTATTTTTTAATATTATTTTTGTTATTCCTTATACATGGAGATAAATCAGACACATTAAAATTTTAATTTCATTTGGTTAAAAAATTAATTTAAGTAAGGTTTAAACACCCATTTTAGATATGAAGGAAATTATGACTTTTAATTTCAGTCATTGATCTAGTGAAGACTACAAGAATATACTGGCATCTTTTAATTGAGGGGATCCGATAAAAAAGATTAATTAAGAAAATGATTAACTTGCCCATTCTAATAAGGAGTAATTAAATATATGTTTTGATGGGTAATTTTTTTTGGAGTTGTCTATAATGAGACTTTTTGGAGAGGGGATACGGCAAAAGAAATTGAGGTTAAATCTTGATCTGTTGCAGTTAAAATGGTTTTTTAACTACATATTTGGATTCAACACCCTAAAAACACTTGGACGCTTCGATTGTAGCTATCAAACTTGCGATCTCAATAAATTGCTCCCAGATTTTGATCGGAAAAGCCAACTAGAAAGGCTTCCAAAAGTCGCATTATAGACAACTACAATTTTTTTATCTCCCATTGGAGTGAGTGGAGGTAAATATGTAATATTAAAAACATTACCAGTCTTTTTAATATATAATAGAAAAGAGGTTTAATATAAGAAAGATGCTTTTTTAATAGATAGCAAAAAAGATATTAATACAACAAAGATGTGTAGTTTTTCAATATTCAAGGACATATAACGTATAGTAATTCACTTGTGTGTTGAAATGGGGGTTGGAGAATTTTTAGTTTTTACTGAGTCAGTGGTTAAGATTTAAGAATGGCAAAACGTCTCTAGTTTTATAGAGGCTTGGATGGATGAGATTATTTTACGGCGATTGATATGTTTTCGTAGGAGAAAGGGATCGGGGAAAAAACATTTCGATCGTTTCGATTTAACTCGTCAATCATCTCATCCGTGCTTTTCATTAATCCTCATGGGATGGGCGATATCACTTGAGGATCCGTTGCAATGACCATTTCAAACAATGTTCTTTTGGAGCAAAAGTTTAAACTTTGTTGGGGCGCGAGCGATGAAGGACACATCGAACAAATAGTTTTTGCATGTAAAATGTAAATGTGTTAGAAAACTTGCACAGATGAATCTAGAAAATCGAAAGAACAAAAGAATGATTCATTAGAAAATAGGTTACAATGTTCATGACATAGCATTACTGGGTGAATATCCCAAGGTAATGCACCATAGTGGTGATTAATGAGAAGACTCAACAGCTACAACAAGTTCTAGAGAGAACTATCCAGTTGCGGAGTGAAAGAAGGAGCAAATCAGAGAGTAAATAATGTAGAATGACTAACCAGTTGCAGAGTTAAAGAAGGAGAAAATCAAGGAGTAAATCATGCAGAAGAACTAACCAGTTGTGGAGTTAAAGAAGGAGCAATTTAGGGAGTAAATCATGCAGAAGGAATCTTGCATGTAGTCCCATGCCCTAACTAAGTGTTTGCATGTAGGTGTGTAGTACTTCCAACACCCCCACTAAACACCACTATGGGGAAAAATAGAAAATGAGCCTTGGCAGTTAAGGCCAAAGGTCATTCAAAATACAGTGCAACTTGTACTAAAATTGAGGAAAGAGGGAAAACCTCATGGGAAAGCCCCCCCCCCTCAAAATACAATGTAATCAAAAGAAAAGAGGAAGAAAAGACAGCTGCTAAGCAACTATGTCCTTCACTCCAAGACGATCGTGCAGAGAGCAAAACTTCTGCTCAGTGAATGTCTTGGTGAAGATGTCTATAGTCTGTTCTGTGGAAGGACAAAACTGCAAATCAATGACCCAATCATGTACTAAGTCTCTGATGTAGTGCATATGGATCTCTATGTGCTTCGTCCGCTGCCAGTGTACTAGATCCCTGCAAAATTTGAGAGTGTTGTGGTTGTCACACCAGATGACAATGGGCTGGTAGAACTAGACGTCCAACTTAGTGAGGAAGTGTTGTAGCCACAAACCCTAAATGGTGATGTTGACTACTCCTCTGTACTCGGCCTCAGCTGAAGAGAGACCAATAGCAGCCTACTTCTTGCTCGACCAACAAATAGGGACAGATCCTAGACTCAGTGAATATCTGGAGGTGGACTTGCGATCAATGTTGTCTCCCACCTAATCAGAATCTGTGAAGCTAAGGGGATTCAATTCAGTGCCTGCTGCATAGTGAATCCGGAAGGTGATGGTGCCCTGCACATAGTAGAGGATGTGCTTGGCAGCATTCTAGTGTAGCTCATGCGGCTCCTGCATGTATATGGAAACTGCCCCTACTGCGTGTCAGAGATTTGTTCTAGAGTGGGTGAGGTACAATAAGCTCCCCGCTAACTGTCGGTAGAGAGTGCTGCCAATTAATGGAGTGTTACCTCCATCCTCAAGGAAGACCCCAGACAGAAAAGGAGTTGGTGTTGGCTTGCAGTCAGTCATGTGAAATCTCTCAAGGAGATCCTTTGCATACTTAGCCTGAGAGAGTTTGATGCCTATAGCATCCTGGTTGATCTCAAGACCAAGAAAGAAGTGTAATGGACCCATGTCCGTCATCAAGAACCTATCATGCAAGGCCCCCTTGACTGTAGAAATGGCTGAAGCCGAGCTGCCGGTGATCAGGAGATCATCCACATATAAAACTAAGATAAGAAGAGAATCATGTGTCCTGAGCATGTAGAGATTCGGATCAGACTTACATCTTTCAAAGTTTTTTGATAAGAGAAAAGAATCCATCTTCGCATACCATGCTCTCAGGGCCTGCTTAAGGCCGTAGAGAGATTTCTTTAGTCTGCAGACCAAAGATGAATCCTGAATGAAACCATGTGGCTGCTCCATGTACATCTCCTCATATAGGTCTCCATGAAGAAAGGCATTCTTCACATCCATCTGATGTACTTCCCATCCCTGGGCAGCTGCAATGGCAAGTGCAAGGCATATGGAATCCATCTTTTCTACTGGAGCAAAGGTCTTATCATAATCAATGCCATGCACTGCTAGAAGCCTTTGGCTACTAGCCTAACTTTCTGTCTAGTGATTTTCCCATCTGCAGCACTCTTGGTCCTGTAGACCCATTTGCATCATACAAGTTTCTTTCCTGAAGGAAGGGCGACCAGATCCCAGTTCTGGTTCTTGAGGAGGGAGTTATACTCCTCCTCCATGGCGGACTCCCAAGATGGATGCCCAGCAACCTCAGCATAAGACTGTGGATCAGAGACTGAACCAAATGACAATGCTAGGATGGTGATGGTTCAATGGCAGTGAGGGCAAGAGGAGGCTCAGTAAACTCTGAGCTAGTCCTCTCTAGCTCAGAATTATCCCCCATAAGACCATTTATAGCAACTGCATGATCTTATTCATATATCTCACGTAAGCTCCTTGTTCTCTAATTTATGACAGGGGAATTTGATTCACTGCTAGAAGTCCGATCTAGGCTTAGATATGGATCATCATATGCAAGCACTGGATTTGTATTGGAAGACTTTGTCTCTGCATCTACATGCTCTACCATGACATCTGCATGCTCTGTATCTGCATTTGAGTGTATTAAGTCATCATCTCAGACATGAGGTAGATAAAAAGTGTTTGCATGCAGCAATTGAGGTGCATGTGAGAGACTTTTCTCAAATTTGACACTTTGTTCAATGATGAGCTTGTCCGTAGAGGAAATCAGGAGTCGGTATCCCTTCACACCATCAGGGTATCCAACAAAGATGTACTAAATGCTCTGTAGATCAAGAGCTTTCCTCTTTTTAGAGGGGATCCTGGCCCATGCTCAGGAATCGAAAACATGGAAATGGGTGACCTCTCGTTTAGTGCTGCTCCAAGCCTCAAAGGGGGTCTGATCCTTGACAGACCTATGGGGAGATCTGTTCTAGATGTAGTTAACACAATTAAGTGCTTCAGCCCATAGCTTATGAGGCAGTGACTTAGCGTGCAACATGCTGAAAGCCATCTCTTTGAGAGATTAGTTCTTTCTCTCAGCAACTTCATTCTGCTGTGAAGTGTATGGAACTGTGTATTGCAACTGTATGCCGAACTAAAGGCAAAGGTTATAAAGTGATGTGTTAACATATTCCCCCCCATTGTCTATACAGAGGTCTTTGATCTTTCTCTCTGACTGTGTCTCAACTAGTGCTTTGAAATCTTCAAAGTGCGCAAAAACTTTAGATTTGTTCCTTAGAAGAGACACACAAGTATACAGTGAGAAATCATCAATAAATGTAAGCACATACCTTGCTTAGTTGATGGGAGGATGATGAAAAGGCCCATGAGATCACTATGGATCAGATCTAGAGGAGAGGATGCTCTGTGAGTCTTGCTCGTGTCAAACTTTTCTCTAGGATGTTTGCCAAGGACACACCCTTCACAAAGTCCTTTGGAAAAATTGATATTTGGCAAGCCTTCCACCATCTCATTCTTGCTTAGCTGCTACATATACTTGTGTTCGTTTGACAACGAATTAGTAATTTTGGGTAAAATGTAATTAGTCATTTTATACCGAATTGTCAGTTATGTAACGGAGGTTGATGATATAAAACTGGTGAATGCCCATGGAATGTATATGAGTGGAGAATCATTGTTGAATAATATATTCCAATCCCTTGCCCTGTGGATGTTTCCTTGACACATTATCAAGGTTTTACCACGTAAATCCTATATCTATTTGTGTGTTTGGTTTCCAGTTAGTTATGGTGTTTTCTTGGTTAATATTAACTGAATGTGTAGTTCTTTCCTTTTTTTTCTTCTATTTCACCAATAAGTGGTATCAGAGCTCTAAGCATGGGCGTTGAAGAAAAGGCGTGGTGGCTGTATCAGCGTGAGTCCAAAACCTGAGCGTAAGGCTGTATATCAGCATGAAGACCAAACCGAGTTGACACGAACTGTGTGCTGGCCGGTGGTGTTGGGTGTGTTTTTTTTTGTGGGCTGCAAGGAAACCTGAGTTGCTACTGTTTGCTGTTGTGTGCTGCCATAGAGCCGCTGCCTAGGAAATCTGCGTGCGTAAAGACCAGATTGTGTTTTTTCAAAAGTTTTTTTGTTTGCTGGCGGAGGAGCGTAATGGTGGCTGTGTGTTTGCACAAGGGAGAAGCCTCTGAAAGTCTGCGTGCGTGAAGACCAGAACGCCAGAACGTGTTCTATCAAACCCTCTGCGTACTGTCTCCCCTGCGTGATTGGTCTGCGTATTGAGCCTATCGGATCTGCTGCAGAGAGAACCCATGTTGGTTGACAGAACTTGTTCGGAAGAGGAAAAACCTCTGTTTTCAGTGTTGGCGGCCAAAACTTGTTCGACAAATCCGTGTATTTTTTTTTTAAGAAATTTTATTTCAGAAGTTTTTTTGAATAAAGGGGTGAATGTGAGAAATTGAAGAAAAAGAAGACAATTTTTTTTAAGGAAAGGAAAAAAGAAGTTTTTTTTTTAAAGGGGTTTTCTTTGAATCGAAAAAAAAAACAAAGGTTTTTCCCTGAAAAATATTCAGCAAAATTTTGTAGGGTTTTAAGTCATATTGTGGAAATTTTTTCAAGAAAATTGAAGCAGGGAGAGTTAAAACTTGGAAATCCTTTGTTGGCGAATTTTTTTTTTTGGAAGAAGACAATTGAAATATTTTTTTAAAAACCCTAGACTTAAGATTGAAAGTCTTAGAAAATGGCCAAGATGTTGAATGCAAAATTCGAGGTGGGGAAATTCGCCGAAAAGAGCAATTTTGCTCTTTGGAAACTGAAGGTTAAGGATTTACTTGTGCAACAAGGATTTCACAAGGCATTGGATGGGGCAACTAAAAACCTGCTACCATGACTACTTCAGACTGGGAGGACTTGGATGCCCGAGCTCTCAGTACCATCCGGTTATGCCTAGCGGATGAAGTTCTCTTCAATATTGTTGAAGAGACTACAGCTTCAGGTTTGTGGGAAAAACTTGAAAATGTCTATATGACAAAGTCATTAACCAACAAAATTTATCTGAAAAGAGAGTTATACAGCCTTCGAATGAAAGAAGGTTCGAACGTTGCAGAACATTTGAATGTTTTTAATACACTAATATGTCAATTAACATATATGGAAGTTAAAATACAGGAAGAAGATAAAGCCATAACCTTGTTGTGTTCTCTACCTGAATCATGGGATCACTTCGTAACTTCAATCAGCTTGAGCACTGCTGATTCTTTGAAGTTTGAATCAATCATGGTAGGTCTCCTGTTTGAAGAAGTACGAAGGAAATCCAACACTGAAACAGCTGCATCAGAAGCCATGGTCGCTAGAGGATGCTCAAGGGAAAGAGGAGAAAAACCAAGGGGGTCTTCCAGATCGAAATCGAAGGGAAGTGTAAGGAAAAATGTTGGAACTGCGGTAAAATTGGACACTTGAAGAAGGACTGTTGGAAACGGAAGGAATCAGAAAACCCGAAGAAGGAAGTGAATCAGGTCGATTTAGGTATGATAGACGAAGTTTTATCTGCTGAAGAATTATGTATGATAGATGAAACTTCACTTGAATGTAATGTCTCTCAGGGTTTAGATAGCTGGCTATTAGACTCTGGTGCTTCGCAGCACATGTGCCCACATAGAAATTGGTTTACTTCGTACAAAAATGTAAACGGTAGTTCTGTGTTTATGGGTAACAATGTGTCATGTCAGACTGTTGGGCTGGGAGATATCAAGATTAATATGTATGATAACACAGTTAGAACATTAACTAGTGTTAGACATGTACCTGATTTGAAGAAAAATTTGATTTCTTTGGGAGTGTTGGATTCAGATGGCTATAAGTTTACAGGTCAGGATGGCGTCTTGAAAGTCTTTAAAGGAGCCCTTGTGGTTATGAAGGCAGAAAAGGTCAGAAATCTTTACAGGTTAAAAGGAAGTACTCAGGTCAGTGAAGCAGCAGTTGTGTCAGAAAAGGACGAAGCAGGTACTCGTCTGTGGCATCAGCGATTGGGTCATATGAGCGAGAAAGGTCTTCAGATACTGATGAAACATAAATCTCTTCCCAATCTGAAATCCTTGAAGTTAGATTTCGGTAAACATTGTGTGTATGGAAAACAATGTAAACAGAGATTTAAAGTTGGAAATCATAATAGTAAAGATGTTTTAGACTATATTCATTCTGATCTATGGGGTCCATCCCCTGTTGTGTCATATGGAGGTGCATTGTATTTTTTAACATTTATTGATGATTACTCTCGTAAAGTTTGGGTCTATATGCTAAAAAGGAAAGCTGATGTATTAAATGTCTTTAAACAATTTAAAGTAATGGTAGAGAAAAGAACAGACAAATCTATTAAATGTCTAAGAACTGACAATGGTGGTGAGTTCACTTCAGTTGAATTTGAACAGTACTGTAAGGATGAGGGAATTGTTAGCCAAAAAACTGTTGTTTATACTCCTCAGCAAAATGGTGTTGCTGAGCGTATGAATCAGACTCTTATGGAAAGACCCAGAAGCATGATCAGCAATGCTAACTTGCAAAGGGAGTTGTGGGCAGAAGCAGTATCTACTGCTTGCTATTTAGTTAACAGATCACCTTCAGTAGCAGTTGCTTGTAAAATTCCTGAAGAAGTTTGGACAGGTCAGTCTTGTGACTATTCACATTTGAGGATATTTGGCTGTGATGCTTATTCTCTCATTCCGAAAAATCAGCGTTCAAAATTAGATCCAAAAGTCAAAATGTTATGTCTTTGTTGGATATGACTATCCAGTGAAAGGATATAGGTTGTGGGATCCTCCATTGCGGAAGATAGTCATTAGTAGAGATGTAACATTTGATGAATCCTCTCTGTTAAAATCAAATGTTGAAAGAATTGAATAGGAACAGGTATCGCCGAATCAACGAGTTCAATTGGAGGCTAGACCTTACAGTGACAATCGAAAGGAAGGAGAGACTTCTGGAGAAAAAGGTGTCGACGACACAAAGCAAGCCATTGAAGCTTTTGAACTATGCAAGTTTCTAAACCAGTTCAGCAACCAGTCACTCTAAGAAGGTCTACAAGGGAAAGGAAAACTCCCAAAAGGTATGAAGATTCTGCTTCATATTTTGCTTTGATTACTGAAGATGGGGAACCTTCTTGTTATCAGGAAGCAGTAGATGATATAGATAGCAAGAAATGGAAAATGGCTATGGAAGAAGAAATGGACTCCTTAGCCAAGAACAATACCTGGGATCTTTTAGAGCTTCCTGAGGGGAGAAGTTTTGTTGGATGCAAATGGGTCTTCAAATTGAAAGGGAAAGTTGATGGAAGTATCAAAAGGTATAAGGTGAGACTGGTAGCAAAAGGGTATTCTCAGGTTGAAGGTATAGACTTTCATGAGATATTTTCTCCAGTTGTAAAACTTGTTTCTATTCATACTGTGTTGGCACTAACTGTGTTGCTTAATCTTGAGTTAGAACAGTTAGATGTTAAAACAACTTTTCTACATGGTGATTTGAACGAAGAGATATATATGGAACAACCATAAGGTTTTGTACGAGGTCGCAGCAGAAGATTAGTTTGCAAGCTCAGGAAATCATTGTATGGTCTGAGGCAGTCTCCCAGACAATGGTACAAGAAGTTTGATTCCTTCATCGTGAGCTAGAACTTTATAAGAAGTGAGTATGATCATTGTGTATACTTCAAAAGTTTCAATGGCATATTCATTATCTTAGCTTTGTATGTTGACGATATGCTTATTGCAAGCAAAAGCATGGAAGAGATCAACAGGTTAAAGGCTCAACTCTCTAGGACGTTTGATATGAAGGATCTTGGAGCAGCAAAACATATCTTGGGCATGGAGATACACAGAGACAGGAAAAACGGTAAGCTTTGGTTATCGCAGCAGAAGTATGTGGAGAAAGTACTTGAAAAGTTTTTTATGAACAATGTGAAACCTGTTAATGTTCCACTAGCTTCCCATTTCAAGCTTTCTTTGGTTTTGAGTCCTAGATCTGATGAAGAAAAGTAGTATATGTCTCATGTACCATATGCAAAAGTTGTAGGAAACTTAATGTATGCGAAGGTATCTACAAGACCTGACATTTCACATGCAGTTGGAGTTGTTAGTAGGTTCATGGAAAATCCAGGTAAAGAACATTGGCAAGAAGTGAAATGGGTGCTTCGATATCTAAGAGGCACAAGTAACCATTGCATCGTCTTTAATGGTAGTGAAGGATCAGTCTGTGGATATGTAGATGCTGACTGTGCAGGTGATTTGGACAAAAGAAGATCTACTACAAGTTACGTCTTTACTCTTGCAGGTGGAGCAATTAGTTGGATGTCAAAGCTTCAAGAAACAGTTGCATTGTCCACTACCGAAGCTGAATATGTAACTGCTTCAGATGCCAGTAAAGAAGCAATCTGGTTAAAGGGTCTGCTCGATGAAATTGGAAGAATGCAGGAGAAAGTGAATATACTATGTGACAGCCAAAGTGTTATTCATTTGGCTACAAACCCTGCCTATCACAGCAGAACCAAGCACATTGATGTAAGGTATCATTTTCTGAGATATGTGATCGATGGCGGAAAAGTAGCTCTTCAAAAGGTCCATACACGAGAGAATTATGAAGACATATTCACAAAGCCAGTTACAGTAGAGAAGTTGCAGTGGTGTTTAACTTCTCTTGGCTTGTAGAAAAGATGATGAATGGGCATGGGCAAGGGATTAGGAAAATTGTTGTCAAGGTGGAGTTTGTTAGTTTGACAACGAATTAGTAATTTTGGGTAAAATGTAATTAGTCGGTTTTATACCGAATTGTCAGTTATGTAACGGAGGTCGATGATATAAAACTGGTGAATGCCCATGGAATGTATATGAGTGGAGAATCATTGTTGAATAATCTATTCCAATCCCTTGCCCCGTGGATGTTTCCTTGACACATTGTCGAGGTTTTACCACGTAAATCATGTGTCTATTTGTGTGTTTGGTTTCCAGTTAGTTATGGTGTTTTCTTGGTCAATATTAATTGAATGTGTGTAGTTATTTCCTTTTTTTCTTCTATTTCACCAACAACTTGTAATTTAAGTGATCAAACCTCTTGTTCCAAAGACTACTATTATCATCAGCATCTGTAAGTAATAAGGAGGTTTCAGATTCAATAAATTCAGAAAATGTATACAGTCTGGCTCCATTGTTTACCTCACTGGTTGCAATTTTGGAGCTTCTATGTAGGTCATATATGTTCACTGCATCTGGAGTGAATTCCACTATCTTTTCGATGTCGGAATGAGTGATCTGATAAATTGAAAGTAGGTTTACCGAAAGTTTTGGAACGTGAAGCACATCTTCAAAGCTTTTGTGTAAAAGTTCCACTCTACCTTTTCCAGTGACCTCAATAGGTCAGTCATATCCCATGAGGATGGGAGGTCCTTTGCATGCATCCAAGAGGAATAGACTTCCTTTGCAGTAGCCATATGATGTGATGCATCAGAATCTATAATCCATGCATCAGGGGAAGAATTAACTGCAATTAAAGCACGAAAATTGTTACCTTTCCCGTGTGGCGGATCCTCAGTTTTCTTCTTGGTGACCTAAGGGATGTGGTCCCCAAGGTTGTGCTTTTGAAGGATTTCTACCATTTGGTCAATTTGTTTCTTCATGCAAGAGGATTCTCGATGGAATCCTCTTTGACAATAGGTGCATATGTTTCCTTTCTTCCCTTTCTTATTTCTGGAGCTGGAGGAGTCATTGAACGGCTTGGTATACCCTTCCTTCTTTGGATGGGAATGCGCTTTTCCCTTGTCTTTCTCTTACTGATTTTTTTTTATTTGAATCAGATCTGTGATTTTTATTGTGGCTATCATCATGCACAGCAAGTGCATGCACTTTTGGAGGTTTGATTTTCCCCATGCCAATGAATTTATCTTGCTCAAAAGTAAGGGACTCCATGAACTCTTTGAGAGAAGGCATAGTGTAGGATATACCTGTTGTGAGCCTTACTGAATGAAATATAGACACAAAGATGGAGTATTCCGGTCCGAGCTTTGACATAATAGAGAGAACTTGGTGACTCTCCTCCTTGGATTTGTCAATTCCACAACCCTTGAGTTGTAGCAATAGATCATTATATTTGGTGAAGAAGTCTTGAATTCTGTCATAGTTCTATGGATCCAATGACAACAGCTCCACTTCGACCAGATGTCCTTTCATCTCATCCTATTTCTCGTAGAGTTCTTCAACCTTTTTCCAAATCTCATTTGGAGTATTGTAGGCAGATAGATGAAACTGCAACTCTGGAGAGATGCACATGCATATGGATCTATGGGCCTCATCCATACGGTTGGGGTACTCGGATTTCTCTATGGCTAAAGTGGGTTCCACTTCTGTAGCCATGGTAATCCTGTACAACCCTTTTTTATGAAGGTATCGAGCCATTTGGTCCTTCCATTCGTGATAGTTGTATGATGTTAGGATCGATGCTTTGGGAAACTCCATTTTTCTGTTGATCTTTGATCTCCAAGTTGTAATACCTGCAAAATAAAGTACTGGTGTGCCTTTCATCTAGCAACCTGTGGGCTCTGATACCATGTAAATGTGTTAGAAAACCTACACAAATGAATCTAGCTAGTAAAGGTTGAACACACAGCTTTGCAGAGCAAAACCACTAAAAGAAAATCAAAAGAACAAAAGAATGATTTATTAGAAAATAGGTTACAATGCTCATGATATAGCATTACTGGGTGAACATCCAAAGGTAATGCGCCATAGTGGTGATCAATGAGAAGACTCAATACCTACAACAAGTTCTAGAGAGAACTAGCCAGTTGCGGAGTGAAAGAAGGAGCAAATGAGGGAGTAAATCATGCAGAAGAACTAACCTGTTGCGGAGTTAAAGGAGGAGCAAATCAGGGAGTAAATCATGCAAAAGAACTAACCAATTGCAGAGTTAAAGAAGGAGCAAATCAGGGAGTAAATCATGCAGAAGAAATCTTGCATGTAGTCCCATGCTCTAACTAAGTGTCCGCATGTAGGTGTGTAGTACTTCCAACATAAAATTTCTATAGACATTGTTGTTAACCTAAATTCAATATATCCTACATTACGATATCTTTGAGTTGGTTCTATTTTTTTTTTTAATTTAAAATAAATATTTGATATATGATAGTACATTTTTTCAATGTTTTCCCATCTATGGACGCTTTTCTGTTAACTTCGTGTGGTTGGGCTCTTGTGTTTCTCAATATATTGAGATTAGCTGCATTTAAGGAGTCAACTTTGTGTGACATGGTCAACTGGATTGGAAACATATTAAGCATCAATGAGAACAAACAAATTCAAGTGAATGGTAGGGAACAAACTGTTGTTAATGCCTTCCTGTTTATCTCAAATCTAAGTTTCATAGTTATCAAATTTGTGCGAATCGGAAAAATAAGGCAAAAATTTATCAATCTGATTCATGAAATAATTTGAAAATCTGTTTTTCTTGATTATCTTAAATCTAAGTTTCATAGTTATCAAATTTGTGCAAATCAGAGAAATAAGCCGGAAATTTGTCAATCTGATTCGTCGAATAATTCAAAAATTTGGTTAATAGTTTTTGTTTTTCACAAATTTATTTTTATAGTCTGCCTTTTTCATCTCTTTTAAGGTTTATTTTTAATCTATCTTCAACCACCAAAATATCTGCAACCATATTATTTATAACATTAATTTTATAGGGTTAATTTTGACTTAGATGTTTGAATAACTAAATATATTTTGGAAGCTTAGTCTGTATATAATTCAACCTTATCTACTGTAAATTAGTAGTAGGAAACTACAACTAATTGTCATGGAGAAAATTTCTATTTTCTATTTTTCCATTTCAGTTAAGTTGAGAAGGCTCAGAAAATGAGAAAAGAAAGAATTTCACATAGGCAATTTTCTATTTTTTAATTTCAGTCGCATTGAAAGGTTGAGAAGTCTCGGAAAATAAGAAAAGAAAGAATTTGAGCACGATGTTAGTAATTTTTATAATTTAAGTATGTTTATATCAACTAGGAATTCTACATAAATAAGTTTTTATGTATGTAATCCCATCCTCCTTTAATGATGATAGACACATCTCTTTGTGCAACTATTTGTATAAGGTCATTTTGAATATTATTGCAAACCGCCTCCGCCCTATCCTGTCACATCATATTGCCCCTCAACAAATTGCTTTTCTTGAGCATCGTCAGATACATGAAGCTATTGGGTCCACCCAAGAAGCCATTCATACTATCTGGACCAGACATCAAAAGGCCATTACACTTAAGATAGATCTGGCAAAGGCCTTTGACTGTGTCAGATGGCTCTAGATCAAGATTCTCCTTATCCATATGGGTTTTCCTCACAATTTCATCACTTGGGTCATGGCCTGTATTACCTCACGCACTTTCAGCGTGCTCATCAATGGGTCTGCATCACATTTCTTTCACTCTGAAAGGGGACTTAGATAGGGATGCCCCCTCTCCCCTCTCCTGTTTCTGATTGTCATGGATCGTCTCAGTCATTTGATAGCATCAGCTAAGAGAGGTGGTGATCTTCGTGGTCTCAAGATATCTGAAGATTGTTTCCTCACCCATCTTCTTTTCATGGATGATGTCCTTATATTTCTTGATGGTAGCGTCAGAGACTCCCAGTCCTTTTCTAAGATTCTCTCTCTTTTCTCATCAACCACTAGGATGGAAGAAAACCACTCTAAATCTACCATCACCTTTTCCCGAACCTCCATCCATGAATCTCAATTTGCTCATCAATTACTCCCTTACTGCATCAACCCTCTGGACTGGAGACTCAAATACTTGTGATTCTGGATAAAGCCTATCAACCAGAAAATAGCAGATTGGGTTTGGCTCATTTCAAAACTGGAGAAAAGATTTACCATCTGGAACCATCGATATTTGTGCAGAGCTGCTAGACTAGTTTTGGTAAAATTTGTACTTGAGGCCACCCCTGTCTTTTGGGTGGCACTTGGTTTGATTCCTAGAAGTATCCTGGCAAGGCTACAACAAATTTGTAACAAATATCTATGGAATGGGAACTAGGATAAATGTATATTTGCATGGGTTGGATGGAATAGGATAGCGTTGCCCAAAAATTGGGGAGGCTGGGGCTTAAAAGACTTTCCATTATTTGCACAGGTTCTCGGTGCATAAATGGGATGGACATTATTGATCGGATAGAATCTTTGGACTACCATCTCATATCACAAATACATCTTGCCCTAGAATATCATGGATTGGATTCGACTGCTGAGTTGGCCTAAAACTGGTATTTCATCTATTTGGAAGGCCCTCCTTCATTCTCTGCCACTGATCAGGGACAATCTGGTTTGGAGAATAAATGATGGAACTATGGCTCGCATCAGTTTAGATCCATGGATTGGTAGTGGTGGTAGACATCAGCTACCCAGAGATCTCATATAGCATCTACATTCACATGAGCTAAAGGTAATAGCTAATATAGCGGATCTACAAAATTCTTCTATTTTTGCACAAAGATGGAAATCTGCTCGACAAATGGATCTCCAACAATGTTGGCACCAAGACTGGCAAGATTACATTACTGCTCTATCTGAATCTCATATTAGGATCAAAGAGGGCCTGGACGAACTCATTTTGCATCTTTCAAACAGTGGATCATATACACCAAAGGCTAGTTATTTAGCCCTGATCTCTTCCAAGATTCTAGATCGAATCACTTTTTCGTGGAAGACAATTTGGAACCTCACTGCGCCTCCCCGGACTAGATTATTTTTTTGGTGCATTTTAAAAGATAAGGTTCCCACAGGCAAAAGTCTCATGCACCATTCTATTTATGGGCCATCTTGGTGTATACTTTGCAAGAGATCAGTTGAATCAACATCACATCTTTTTCTAAATTGTCCAGTGCTAATTGAACTTTGGCAAAACATTTCCTCTTCCATTAATTTCTTGGGTTCCTGGGAAGGTGAAGACATAAACAAAGCATGGGAAAGCTAGTATTAATGGCATAAAGGGAAAAAACTGCAAAGTCTCCCTTTGATTATATGCTGGCACCCATGGTTGGCACGGAATTGCAACATATTTGATAACAAACCTGTATGCTGGCCGCACACTGCAGCTTGCATTATAACAACCTATACTGAGATGCCCAAGCCTACCCAGCCGCGAATCCACAGACCACATGCTCCTTTGCATATAGATAAAAATACTCCTTGGGCATATTTCGATGGCACGGCTGAACATCAGGGATGTGGTGATGGATTCATCTTTTACATAAATGATCATCATTTCTACAAAGTAAATATGGGATTAGGGGCTGGAACAAATAATTTTTCTGAGCTCATCTCTCTTCGTCATCTCATGCATTTCTCCTTGGGGCATAACTGCTTGCATATTAATATTTATGGAGATTCGAAGATCATTATAGATTGGTTCAATAATATTACTGCTTGTCACATTCACACACTCAGTAATATTTGAATGAGATACACTCTTTCAAGGCTCAATTTAATACTATTACATGCAATCACATTTACAGGGAACATAACAGCAGTGCTGGCGAGTTATCCAAGGTGGCCACGACACTTCCCAGAGGACAGTGGATGATCCAGGAGCAGCGCGGGCCAAATACATACCAATATTATCATTGCCCATACATAGATCTACATTATCACAGGGCTGAGAGTCCATGAACTGGTTATCTTATTTGGAAATTTTTGAACAGTTTTGAAAATATTGTATAGGATAAATATGACCCTGCGTGGTAAAATGTACAGACATAATAGAAGGACTTATATATAAACATCCTGTTGGACAACTCTCTGATATACAGTGATTTCTACAAATTATTATTTGACAAAAGCCCACAGCCGCTGATAGATACAACATATGCATCTTGCATCTACATATGTAATTTTTCAAAGTTAATGAAAGATTATAATTTTTCCAGTGGAAAAAAAAGAAGTTTTTATGTATATATTAATTAAAAAAGAAAAAAAAAGATATTTATAATTGATGTTTTGAATTTTGAAAAGCACTAAAAATTTAGAGGAAATGTATGGTTTCCTTTAGTAAATTGTAATTTTAAAATTATTTATATTAATTAAAATTATCGAAATTATTTAAATTTCCAAATAAATAAGAAAAAAATAAATAAAAAACATTATTGTTATAAGAAAGAAATATGTTTAATATACATAATATAAAATTGAAAATTTTTCATTCCAATTTTTATCAACATGGTATCCATTTCAAATTCAAATTCAAATTGGGTAACTATGAATTTTAGTGAACAGATTTCTTATTTCCTATTCAGGTTTATTGCTTTCCGATGTGAAAATTCAAATTCAAATTCAAATTGGGTAACTATGAATTTTAGTGAACAGATTTCTTATTGCCTATTCAGGTTAATTGCTTTCCGATGTGAAGCGTCCTTTGGTTGGAAGAGCTCACTGGAGAAAGGACGAGAGAGGAGCCCTTCAAAAACCCCTATGAAAGAACTTGAGTTACAGGATTCTCTCGTTTTTCCTTGTCGATAATGCTCCAGCTATCACAATGGATTAACATGTCTGTTTAGTGGTTTCCTTCTTATTAATTCATCCTTCCTCCTTTCTCTTAATGCCTCTATTTAGTTAACTACCACATAATAATTGTAAACCCCAGTCATGTACAGTTGAACAACCGAGTCTTAAACTACTGAGTGAGACATAGATATTTAACCACCTTACTTTATTGAAATAGCCTGGTCATGAAGGCCGTCTATAAAATTACTAGATATAGTGTCTGGTCTCTGTAATTCCACCTGGAAAACTTGTGAATGCTTACTTGGAGGATAAATGAAATGGTATACGATTAAGAACGTAGAGCATGTTTTGTTTTTTAACAATTGTAGGATATACACGTGATTACTTGGAAGATGCATTCAAATAATTTTCATCACTAGAGACTATAAAGCTCTTAAGGGATAAGATTAAACCATCCTAATAAAATTATTTATTGGTTATGATCATTGTCTTCTTTTTTTTTAATGATCATTGTCTTTTAATTTCACTGGTAGGAAAGTCTAATATTTAGTGTAGACGCAAAAGTAATAACAATGAAGATATGGGAAGGGGGCCTGCCACATCTATGTGGCGTTGTCAGCAATTTTAATGATCATTGTCTATTAATTGCACTGGTAGGAAAGTCTAATATTTATGTAGACGCAAAAGTAATAACAATGCCTGGTAGGAAAGTCTAATATTTAGTGTAGACGCAAAAGTAATAACAATGAATATATGGGAACGGTGGCGTCATCAGCAAATTGTTGAGTTCGATGGAAAAATTTCTCACAGAATGTTTATTAATAAAAAAAATGATTTTTTTATATATAATAGATTTAAAGTTAAAATTAATTTACACTAGTACTTTTTTATGAGGTTTATTTACACTAAATATTGTTGAGCACTATATCCACAAAAAATTTGTACCAAAGAGATCCACTCTAAGAAATCACTTTTTATTGCTTCAACTACGAAGTCATTTTAAAAATGTTAGAAAAAAATTAAATTCCTAACCTCTCAATAAAAAATATGCTTTAACAATATAGACTCGATCAAATTAAATTAACCCTTAGGGTTGAATTTACACTAATACATTACTCTTAAACACTTTTAAAAAGTTTTAAAAATATATTTAAAACATTAGAATAATACAATGTTATGTAATTTGCAATATTCTATTACACGATGTTAACCATAAAACTTAATTTTAATGTTTTGAAGCGTTTCAATGAATATATAAATCTGTAGCTCAGTAATGTGTGGATTTTAACCTCCCATCTCCTTCATTAATTTTCAACTTTGTTTATAAGTTATTAAAATGTATATATTTTTAACCACTTTTATTAAAATCCATAAAAAAATTTCCACCTTGTTTTAATTGATCTATAATGAAACACATCCAGATTAACTCATAAATAGATTTGAAAGGATCAAAAACGCCTATAGCAATGTTGAATTACAAAAACATATATCCTCATTAACTCATAAATAGGTTTGAAAAGATCCAAAACACTTAGAGCAATGTTGAATTACAAAAATATGTGAACTTTATTTATGAATTATTAAAATGTATATATTTTTAACCACTTTTATTGGAATCCATTAAGAAAAAAACTACCTTGTTTTAATTGATCGGGAATGAAACGCATCCACATTAACTCATAAATAGTTTTGAAAATATCCAAAACACTTGTAGCAATGTTGAATTACAAAAACATATTTGTATTATGGCGTACCAATAAGTGATGTTTAGAGTTTGTGTTAAAAAGGTGTGCACTTTGTTGGAATTATTTCCTATCATATCATTTATGTTAGATATTTCATTAACCCATCTACACCTCCCTTCTTTATCATCCATGTTAGAGATTTTATTAAACCCATATGCACTTTCCTTCTTTATTGTTTAGCTCAAAATTTATTGTGGGCATACGTCAATTTTCATTCAGTACACTATTGGAATGTCTTTTAAGATGAGTGTAAATACAAAATGTATCAACATAAAGTGTGATTTTTATTTTCAAATCTATTTTAATAGAGATTTAAAAATAAAATTGTTATTTCCTAATAATTAGATATTAGAATATGATTTTTTTTATTATTTATCTCAAAAGTTAATTTAGACCTATGACCATCTTATATTTAATAGAGTTTGGGAATATATTTTGTGATTTCCAAATAATTACTACATGGTGAAAGATGTTCGGAATCGTGTTTATTGGAATCGCGTTTCTGATATATTTGAGTTTTTATATTTTATATTTTTCAAATTATATATTTGATTATTTAAAACTCTATATCAAATATAAAATCTCTTTTAAATAAGTAAATCAATTTTCAAAATATTTAATAAAAATAAATATTTTTCATAAAAACTCGAACATTATCCTCTTTCACCATTTAGAAATCAACAAAAACACATTACATAGAAATCAACAAAAACGTATTGATGTTTTAAGAAAGCCATTCGTTATATCTTATAGATTTAACTATAGTAAGTCTAATAAATTATTATATCAATTCAATTGTGTATGCTTAAGTTAGAACTTGCACAAATTGATATCTTTTTAGTGACTAATATCCAATATTATGTTTTTATAAGGATTAAGTCGCATGTATTTGTATTTATTATTTTTCATTATATTGAAATATTTTTGTGTTTAGATTAAAGTAGCGTTAATTAAAAAACACAATAATGAGAAATTCAATTTCAAAATTGTATTCAAAATTAAATAGTTTGACCCCCGATTCGGGTGTGATAGAGAAAAGAAGGTGGGCCAGCGATGATGGGAAGTGGAGATGTCAGAGATCATCCACATGAGCGTGATGACAAAGATCTCTTCGAGATGTGGAGGAAAAGGAAAAAAATGAAGGGAAGGTGGAAGGACAAGGCAAGGAGGATGAAAGCCCTGAGAGAAGGCAGGTGGAGCCAAGAAGGGAAGGCAGAGAGGAAGGCATGGGAGCTAGCAGGAGAGCGGGCAGAGTGATGCCAGCAAGTGGTAGGAATATCGAGAAGGACTCACGGTAGGAGCAGCTGGAGGCACGAGGGAGTTAATGAGATTCAAACTGGGAAGGGACGAAGGACCATCATTTCGAGGTGAAGGAATGAGGAAAAGGGTGGCGAGAAAATTAGAAGGACAGGTGGTAGGTGCATCGAAAGGCAACAGGGAAAGGGAGGTAAAACAAAAGGGTAGAGAGATAGAAGTTAGTTTCATGCAGAACGTGGGAGTGAGAGTAGGAGCAGAGAAAGGTTGTGGATGCAGGATGACGACGCAGGCCGGGGGAAGCATCTATGCCAACTCAGGTCGACGGTATGTTTTTCTCCATTTCCTAAACCACATAATTATAGTTATGTCAAATTCAATGGTATTTGGGAAGGAGACCAGAAAAGGTATGGACTCTGAAAGAGTCAAAACCAGGATCTCCTCGAACACCACCTGGGTCAAGAATGAGAATGAAAGGGTGAGAGAAGCAATAGTCAAAATTTCACCCCTGAAGAAGGCATACAGAGGGAAGGAGGGGGGCCACGGAGAGAAGAGAGAACTTGGAAAGGGAGAAGGTCCGAGGAATTCCACTCTCTCTGGGTGGCTCCTGACGCTTGGAAGATATTTTGTAGGTAGATGGAAGAATTTGCCCTGGAGACCTCAGGAGCTAAGACAAGGGACAGTGTGGAATTTGAGAAACCTACCTGGAATTTCCTAAGTAAAATCGAGAGGAAAACCAGAGGGTTCAATGAGAGTAAAGATTGTAGAGAGGAGAAAGAATGGAATGAAATTACCTTGTGCAGTCCAGAAAAAGGACATGGTCCTCCCCTATAGTTCTCCTAGTAGGCTTTCTATGGTAAGAATACCTTGTTTTGTCAAGAACAGGGACATGGTTCCCCCTTGTAGTCTCCCTCATACGTTGTCTATGGCAACCCTTTCGAGTGAGTGCTGACAGGAAGAGATGAACTTGAGAAAAGAAGAATCGAGGGGGAGAAAAGAGCTAACCCAAGAGATGGCAGGGGGAAAGCTAAGGGAAATGATAAGAAAAATCAGGACGATAGGTCTTGAGCGAGATACCAAGCATGGATCGACTAAATTTAAGACAGATTGGGTGTTATACCAACATAATACTGATACTTCTCATGGTAATGTTTTAGATTTAATCATAATCTGTGTCCAGTAGAGTGTGAAGGAAAGCAAGAACACAAAGGAAAACAAAATGGGAGAAGACAATGGCGGTAATATCCCTCCCCTTAGTAATAAATAATAAAAATAATAGTAAATAATAAATAATATAAATAATAAATAATAATATAGATAATAAATAATATAGATAATAAATAATAAATCACTTAAATAATAAATCATAAATGATATTAAAAATATATACAAAATAATAAATAAAATTAATAATAAAAATAATAATGGTTATTCTCTAAATAAGAATAAATAGAAATAAAACAAGAAAAAGAGGAAAAAGAAGAAAATAAAACAAGAAAGCTAAAGAAAATAAAAGAAATAAAACAAGAAAACTAAAAAAAAATCAAAAGAAAAGTAAAGAAAGCTAAAAATCAAAGTCGCATGTAGACACATGGAGTGTATGCATGTAGTTCTCCATCCAATGTTTGCTCTATTTATTAGAGGGTGAGGAAAATGGGAGGCATTCCATCTTTCTGAGTTTCTATCTTTCATTCTCTCTTGGGAGAATGGTGTTCTAGTAGTACATTGATTGAGGGCTCGGAGGTGGCCAGTTGTAGCAAATCCTTACATAATTGAGCCTGCGGTTTGGTTATGACTTTAATTAGGAAATTAACTTTATATTTACTTTGTATTATTATATATGGTATTAGAGCGGGGCTCAACCCTTAGGGCCTATTCGAGATATTTAACTTGACTTGTTTTGAAGGTAATCATAGGATGCTTACTTTCAGGAGCTAGATATCCTCTTGAGATTTTTTGGGGGTAATCTGAATTCATTTTCGTCCATAATTAAATTTTGTTTTTGTTTTGGTTATTTTTAATTTTGAGGGTTTTGATGCATTTGAAGGTACGTAGGACGTTTTATTTCTCCTGTATATCTGAGTCTGATAAAATCATACTTGCAGTGCTACGAAGAGATCTAAGTTCAAGGTCCCTTAAAAGGCCTTAGGCATTTTTGTGAATCATTCCTGGTAGGTGGAATTATGTGTATACCATGTGAAATGGTTCTGTTGTGGGTATTTTCGTTGTTCTCAGCTGCGATTTTCCTTCGTACTTGGCAGTCCATCGTATTTCTCTGCCTAATTTTCAAGAGGAGCCAGAAAAATAAATTCCATGGATGGAACAGATGAGGGATTCATAGCCACAACGTTTGTTGGATCGATGAAATAACAGTGTTTCCCATCCAATAGTTAAATTTCTAGTAAGATCGGTGAAATAACTGTTTCTCTCATCCAATGGTTTTATTTCCAGAAGGATTTCAACTATTTTTAGCATTACATGTTTTGTTTCCTGTATATTTATGGTAGATTTTCCAATATTTTCACTAATTATCCATAATTAATGTAGACATATCTTCTCCTCTCTGGCCTTAGTTGCATTCGACGACAGCTTCTTCGAGAAAACAATCGATCTTACTTGCCTTTAATTCCATTGCTATTTCCCAAATTTTCGAGCCCTTACCAAAATAGATGAACGAAAACTCTAAGGCTCAGCACTTCCATGGCATAGTTCCCTGCAGAGGGCTTGGAGCCTGCAGTTTCTAGCCCTGTAAATATGTAATAAACTTCCTCCTCCATTTGAATTCAAGATACAAATCGGACCCAATATTTTGCCGATTTTGTGAATGCAAGGATTTTAAAGAATTGTACAAAGTAATTTTGTTAGTATTTTTTTTTATTATCAAAGTTTACAAGTCTGTAAAAAGAAAATCTCATCCAGGTTCTTAAAAAGCTGGACAAAATAAACCTGATTAACACTAAAACTCTAACCGTATTTCTTTTAAGATATTTGTCAAATTCGTAACCAAAACATCTAATCTAGTTGATACACAATTAGTTTATTGATATCCAGTTAGTTTACTGTAGCAATGCACAATCTCAAGTTCAAATATCAAATCTTATATAGTGCCTAAGACAGTCGATACCCAGTCTTGGGTTCGAATCGATACGCAATCTCTTGTTCAAATATCACATCCATCTGGTGCCTTAGAGCCAATGCCCTGTCTTGGGTTCGAATCTTGGAGATAATTGCTATTATAAGTTGTTACACTGACGCTAAATTGCTATTTGTTTTTAACCTATTCCTACCTGTGTAACAGGTCATTACTTTTAAACAAGTCAATGCCATCATAATACAATTAGCGGACATTAGGCAATTACGCAGCTGTTTATCATTTCCAATGGCACAGTGAATCTCTAAAAATAAACAACGTCAAACTTTAGGTCTTTTTCTAAAAATAATAAAATAATTTTTTTTTTTTTTTTTACAAATGGAGTATCTGTTTGCGCCTTGTTACTCCCTTCATTAAATATTATCCCCATTATTAGTTTCAATTTAGTTTTGTTATTGCATTCATTAAATATTTTATCCAAACAAATAAAATAGAATGAAGTGAAGGAAATTTTATTTTGTCACCGGAAGCCAATTTCAGATTTCATGAATGCAAATTTTGGATTTCTATCGAACTAGGAAAAATTACAAGTCATTTCTAGCAGAAAGAACCATTAAAGGCAAAGCTCCTCTTTCCTAGATATATTATATTTATCTTTAGCATTGAAATGAAGCCTAATCATAGTGCCTTAAAGGTGGAGCTCAACAATTGTGTTATCAAATTCATTCATCTGAAGAAGGAAGGGAGCTTGAAGGAGGAGCCTACATTGAGTGATGAAACAATGACAAAAGTACTAATGGTAAGCACAATTGCTGAAAAGGGGTATTTGGAGCTAGTGGTATAGAAAATATGCTGCTCTTGTTGTCTGTAATTTGCTACTCTTGTTGTCTGCTACTGATGCTCTTGCAGAACCTTGAGACCTCCGCTGCCGAATGCATAAAGTGAAATGCTGATTGGGGGTTGGGTTTCTGTACACATGCAGGCAATTTTATGTCTTATCTATGAAATTATTATGCCTAAAATGTATTGTAATTTAAGGGATTTGGGATAGTGTTGCCTTCGCAGGTGCACTTACAGGTAGGCCATATAATTAATAAAATGATTTTATTTTTGGGAAGGGATAACCTTCCCAGTGATCCAATCCGGTTCTGGGTCGGGTGGCGGTGTCCCTTTTTTATGGTGTGGAATATTTCTTTGGTGGTTTGATTTCTTGAATTCCCTTAAAGTAATCATTTAATAGCCATAAGAATATCAAGATACATTCAATAAATTTGTTTAACGATTTAGTTTCTTAAAATAAGTCCATTTAATTCTTCTAAGATAAGTTATGATTGCTTAAACATAGACTTAAATATTTCACTTTACAACACAAAATTCCAATTTATCTTTATCCTTAAAAATCATGAATTGTAGAATTAATATTGGTGTGACATATAATGATGAACAAAATTTTCTTTCGAAATTCAAGTACCACCAATATTCTTAAGCTTTAGTCATTCGAATTTGGATTTTACATTGAGACAATTCTCTAAGTTTTATTCTAACATCATTATTACCTTCTAACTGATGTTTTCAATGGTTTTATACTATAAAATTTGCGATTGTTGATAATTTATGGTTTAAGTATTATGATAATTTATGATAAAATATATCTTATTAAAACTCATAAACTTTGATAATAAGCATAACTGATTAACCTTATTATTATTAGACTCTTATAATAATTATTATTGAGTATATTGGTTCTTATTTTATGCTTCTTCAAGTAATGAATCTTGATATTGAGTTACAGTGGTGTTTTTATTTCTCGTACAAGGTCTCTATATCAACCTTCTTTTCTTTTTACAATTCAATTTTTTCATTACATTTTGATAACTAATCTGGCTTTGGTAGACTGAGATACTTTTAAACTAATTACAACCCACTTATTTCTTTAGAATCATTATAAAAGTATGATATTAGATTATGGAAGTAAGACCTGAAATTCCAAGGGTATTACCATTTATTTTGGAAGATCAACTGTAAGTGTTTGGCCAGTATAATTTAAAGTTTGGTGCACTCATTAATTCCTCATTGGTTTTTCATATGCATCATCATAGATAACAGATTCTTTGGTTTGGATATCAACCCTTTCCTCTGTGATTCTCTGCACCCATTAGAAATCTCATTACATGGTAAAAACCACTATCTCCTTTTCTTGAGTTGTTTGTGCTTGCATCCTTTTATCATTTTCTAGACGCTATTTCATAAAATGAAAAGTGCTATAATCAACTACAATGGTTAAAGGTGTGACATAGCTCTCTCCATTACAACCATATAACAAAGTGAAATTCTAAATGAGTCACATAATTAAAGGTATATAGTTTTTTTATGACTCATTGATTCATTGGAAAAGTATATAATCTTGGATGGTGATAATCTACCCATAATTGACGATGTATAATTCTCTGAAAGATCGATATATTTTCTGTCTATCAGCTTATGAATTTTGCCTTGAGAATCCTATGATACCATGTTATGATGAATGATGGTCATTTTGGAACATTGTAAACAACTGAACTTCACATCCTAAACAATCATGATCCAATCCACATTGGATGGCATTTTCTGGTGTAACTACTCACCACAGGTTCATTTTACGATATAGTTTACATAGCACTTGAAGTATTTGGATAATTCATGTTGAAATTTGTTCCAATTCACAATGGATAAACTCTGATATCTTATTACCTTTAGATGATCGTTGTTCACTTGCACCTGTTCATTATGTTATTGTTCAATTTGATCTAAAAACACAGAGACAACATTCCTAGAATTATGATCATATTATTCACTAATTATTTGTTGGAATATTGTTCTCATTGTCCTTTAGCGATAGTAGTTGCTTGGTATTTCTCTTGTCTATTATTGCAAGCACATGACTCTCTCAATATGATCTTCTAATAGATTTAATTTTGCATTGAAATTGCCATTCAGATTACATGTATCTGCGCATTTAATACTCATATCATTTGTATAGTAAACATCATCAAGCTACCATTGAAGTCCCCTTCATTCTTGAGTGAATCAGTTGGGTTTGCATAAGATATATATAAACCATAGGATGGTATATTTTAGTCTCTGTGGCAAACCGTAATGATAACTAATGATAGTTCATGTGATTATGGCCAACTTGGATCAGATAATTAAGGTGGTAGAGAATAAGTATCACAACACGAGTAAGAAATCAGTAAGAAGAGACAACCTATTTTAGAACATAATGAAAGAATAAGGTATAGTCATAACTTGTTAGTCTAAAGGTATCACTATAAGGTCTATCTAAGGATGATGCATTGTAAAGTTTTCCATAGGTAACTAACTATATGAATGAATTATGGATAGGAAATTTTATTATGTTGATGTCTTAAAACAAGAAATGATAAGCGGATTACATCTGGTAGCCATCCTAATGAAATTATTTATCAAGTATTACCCAAATTGGGAAATAGTAACAAAATTTCCAATGTATATCAGTGCTATGCTTAAGAGAGGAGGAAAACGAACCATAATGCCTAGAGGTGAGAAATT
Source organism: Pinus tabuliformis (assembly GCA_031772625.1). Lineage (NCBI taxonomy): Eukaryota > Viridiplantae > Streptophyta > Pinopsida > Pinales > Pinaceae > Pinus > Pinus tabuliformis. The sequence continues at coordinate 1,653,304,029 of CM062816.1, forward strand.
AAAGTCAAATATAATAAAGTAAAGAAATTTCCATTTTTAAGCTAGTAGACATGGAATATTGGGAAATTAAGACTAGGAGAAAAATATATAAGAATATCTGGTAGGAGGAAATGAAGGAATGTTCTATCAAGAAGAAAGTTCTTTTAATGGCATTGATGAGTGGAGCGAGAAACATGATTGGTAATGGTCATAACGATGATCTACATATTTTTAAAATGTGAAGGTGTGAAGCTGCATGATGACCAAGTGATAATAAATGAGAAAGATATAGGAAGGAATGTTTCTAGAAAATTTATAAGGATACCTTGAGAAGGATTGTGTACATAGTGACAAAAGAAGTGAAAGTTAGTTAATAGAGGTTGTACTTGACTAATTTTCACTCATTGTTTCATGAGTAGGACTTCCCATCAAGTTAAAAGAGGTTGTTTTCACGTAACGCCTCACATTTAAATTTTTCATGGACAATGATGGTAATAGTGTTTCCAACTATTTCAAAATCTAAAATAATGAGACTATTTAATAAGAAAGAGTCTTTTATGATAAAGCAATCAAATGGTATTGAGATATGAACTTGAAAAACTCAACGAGATAAGAAGATATTTCTGTGGATGAAGTGCTAATTGTTAAATAAGTCAACATGGATCAACAAATCGTCGTGCAAGGAAATTAAGCATGATATAAAATTAAATCATGATGAAATAATTTTTATATGAAATTGCATATAGCGGTATTGGAATCAGTAAGCCAAAGGGTAAATGGATGTAAATCAAGGAATTTTAATTTTAAGATAGATGATGATGGAATAACTACGAAATATCTTAAACAATGAATTTCACCAGAATTTCCTTGGGGACGGAAAAATATGCAATGAGAGATTAAGATCCAAGATGATGAGGCTCATGTGAAATTTAACAATGTACTTAGATGATTATACCGTTGGTGTAAATGATCAACTACCTAGTAGAAAGAAGTGGAAATTATTATTGAAAAGTAATTGACAACTTGATGAAAACATATTGACGATGTTTCATGATATCATGGTAGGAGGATAATGATGCACATATGGTACTTATAGTAATAATGTATCCTTATGATCATAGTGAGATGCATCAATATTATGACATTATGACAAGGTATATTGACATATTCATTTACTAAGTGATGATAGGTATTTAATGTTCAATACTCATGATGGATATGATAAGCATGATGTGGCATAGGAATTATGATGCTATAATATGAAGTTTATTGACATGTGGCTCACTTATTATGTGAATTCATGATATGTCTTTGATGCAAATACGTTGATGATCTAACTTATGATGGTATTTCATGAGGTGAAGCATGCAATAGTTGCATACAAATTTATGACATGCATGAGCATGCAGTCCAATATTATTCATAATGTTGTGATTAACATTGATGAATGTTCTCATGATGACATGCAAGACTTGGAATGTGGATTATCTCCTATGATACTATGATGGTATGGCTAATGCATTGGTTGCACGTTGGGGTGTGATTTCACAGGACTCCACAAATGGGCCGAGAGGGCGGATTTATTTGATGATCTTGTGCGAGCCCATACACACGAGGGAGAATAAGTAACACCATATGGGCTCGGGACAAAACTCGATAAGCACTACATATGCCAATGGTTCTTTTGTCTTGTCTAGCTCTTGATGGATAGCTCTTGAAGGGCTATGGGACCATCTTGAGGAGGCCAAGTGCTTGATGTTCTAGGCTAAGTGCTTGCTATTGGATTGGGATGCCGAAGTCTAGAAGGGATGTAAAGGACTTCGATGTCTGGGGATCTGCACCTTAGTAGTTGTGGAGGGAGTGGGCTAGCCTTGCAAGATGCCTGGAGTCATTGAGTATTGTACCAGATGCCTACCTTGGGACAAATGAGGTTTGAGTTAGGCGCGAGCCTTGGGGCGAGCCTTAGACTAGGATACAGACCAAGTCAGGCTTATGCCTAGTGCTGAAAGTGGGAAAAGGGACAAAGATTCCTTGAGATATCCCGGGGTGTTGGGGACTTTTATGCCTGCTAGTTATAGTAGTTCAATAGAGGGTGTTGGCAACATGAAGTAAATAAAAATAAATAATAAATAATAAAATCATAATAAAGCATAAATCATAAGTGATAGTAAAAATATATAAAAAATAATAAATAAATAATAATAATAAAAATAAAAATGGTTATTCTCTAAATAAGAATAAATAGAAATAAAATAAGAAAAACAGGAAAAAGAAGAAAATAAAACAAGAAAGCTAAAGAAAAGAAAAGAAATAAAACAAGAAAACTTAAAAAAAAAATGAAAGAAAAGTAAAGAAAGCTAAAAACAAAGTCGCATGTAGACACATGGAGTGTGTGCATGTGGTTCCCCATCCAATGTTTGCTCTATTTATTAGAGGGTGAGGAGGATGGGAGGCATTCCATCTTTCTGAGTTTCTATCTTTCATTCTCTTGGGAGAATGGTGTCCTAAGACTTAGGAGTCACTAGCAGTAGTACATTCATTGAGGGCTCAGGAGTGGCCAGTTGTAGCAAATCCTTCCACAATTGAGACTACGGTTGGGGGGAGAGTTGCCCCAAAACCTTTTCGTCATCTGGCAAACTTTGATCGCAGGTAATATATGTATGTACTTATTTTTTTGGTTATGATTTAAATTAGGAAATTAACTTTATATTTACTTTGTACAATTACAACAGCAACCGCGACAATGCAAGAATGGGAAGAGATGGAAAATAAGTGGCTAAGAAGACCAATAGAGGTACATGTAAAATAACAGACGGGGGGGTGGGAAGCTCTAGTAGAGAACAACGAAAGAGAGGGAGAAAGAAGAGACTGGAACATATGAAGACCCTTATTGATGCGTACATGGTAGGGAACCCACCTGACGTCAGAGATGAAATAGCGGGAATTAAATGATAGTATTACCAACCAAGATATTCCCATGGAAAAATGGAAGACATGGTTCAAGACCCAGGCAAAATCCGTTGCCGGTGTACCCTCTTCAGACAAGCGATCCAACAATACTGGGTCATTAAGAATGTTTTGGCCCTGGCCATGACTGTAAAAAAAGAACATGCAGAAAACAAAGATCAGGAGGCATAAGAGGACATCAAAGGGAAAGAACCCAACAGAGCATACCTTCTCGAAGATATAGCAGCAATTCAGATACAAACATATCAAAACAACTTGGCACTGGGAAGGATTGAACAAACTCTGCAGGATATGAGGAGTAGTGAGATGCTGGGATCTAGTGCTTAAGCCCCAGCCCCCATGGAATCCTTAGACAAGGAGTAAAACAATGATCCAAATAAATTTTGTTTATGTTTTTATGACGATTAGCTTTTATTTTCCAAAGTTGATATTCAATATAGACAAAATAGAGAATGTTGTTAGGTTAATAGAAAAAGACTTATACAAACTTTGGACAACTTTTAACTCTGAAAGGTGGCCAACATGGTTTCCTATAGGTGGGTTGAGGCCACATGGAACAAATGGAAAAACTTGATTTTCGCCAATTAATTATATAAATAGCGAAAGTACTACCATGTTTAGAAAAACATTAAAATTAAATAGATTGGGTAAATGTTTTGAAACATTATATTTGGTTGGATTTTTGTGTTTTTAAAAACATAATTCTTTAAATCAATTCATAAAAATTAATTGATGGGACAATGAAAGGACATATATATTTAATTAAATTATAAATTGATTATTATTATTATTGAAAAAACATGTAACATGATTTTTAACAATGGATATTCACCCCAATTTTATTGTGGAAAATCTTACGTGTAAATAAATTTTGTTACAATACCATGGTAACAATATCATGAATCATTAATACCACATACCCAAAAAACCATAGGTCATGTTCATTTGATGTTTCTTCAATTAATAAATTTAATTAATATGACAAAAGCGGATAATTCCTTTTGATATAAATCTCTATCCTGATTTGTGATTACTACTAAGAATATTCTAGAACATTCCATATAAGTTAGATATCTACAATCCACCCGATATTCATTGATAATGAAATTAAAATTCTAGAAACCCTGTTTCAAAATAGACATACCTATTTGAGTAATTATAAAAAAAAGATAATTCTTATAAATGACTCTTTAAAAACATATCAAGAACTATATATATATATATATATATATATATATATATATATATATATATATATATATATATATATACCCTGTTTCAAAATAGACATACCTATTTGAGTAATTATAAAAAAAAACATAATTCTTATAAATGACTCTTTAAAAACATATCAAGAACAATATATATATATATATATATATATATATATATATATATATATATATATATGCAAAAAATATATGATTGTTATAAGAGAATGAGAAAATATGTTTAATTACAAAGATATATGAAAAATTATCTCTACAAAAATAAGAGATACAAATAATTACAAAGAGATAATTATGAAGACATGAATGACGAATGGAAACCGGATCATTAATATAAATGCAAAAGGGAAAATAGACCATTAATATAAATCCAGAGTCTTGAGGTTTTTAAGGCCTTGTTTAACTATAAAATATTGTAAGTAGAAACTAATAAACATATGCTGGCTATGTTAGACCTTGACATGCATTGACATGAGAAGACAAAAAACTACTAGTGATGCAAGTGAAAAACCAACTATTCATTACAATTATTGGGAAGAATATGGAGGCATTTGCATAGTTAGTCACTACTATCTCCCAAGAAATAAGATATGTTGGTTGATCTCTTGGCTAGCATGGTTAGCTTTACATCTATACTATCAAATTTTTCCTCCATATTTTCCAATTTGATAGAATTCCCCTGTTGAGTCCTCATGTACCTTCCTATGTGGTCTAGAATATTTAGATGATGTTTAGCCTTATGTTGGTTGCATGCCATGATCGATGAAGTGAGGGAAATGCATGGAATGCACTAAGCATAATGGGAGTCACAACCCCTTTTCATGTGAATTTGTATCACATAAGGGGGGGGGGGTGGGGCGCGGGGGGGCGCACTCGATCTTAGGTGCTCTCTTTTGGGGATAAGGTACTTCATAGATAGGCCTTGAAAGTGAGTTTAAATGGATTATGGAATTTCCTAACTTCAATCTAGGTGAAAGGGATGAGTTGTTATGCTAGGACCAAAATTTTCTAGATTGTAAGCTAATTTATTTCCTTTGGTGCGGACATGTGAGAGGAGTGGAGTTATGAAATTTTCCAAGAGTTTTGGAATATTACCTATTCAATAATCCAACCTCTAGCTCTTAGAGATTTTAGAAGGATCTAATCCACATTAGATTTTCTAGAAGATGTTGATAATATTCTTGGAAACTCCTTCAGTGATGACCTTGTGAAATTGTTTGCAGATAGCAATTTGAGAGGCCCTCCTCTAGTGCTTATATTTTAGCAATAGTAATAGTGTTGATGCCTATGGAACCTACATAAACATTTAGAATCCACCCATTAGAGTTATGAAAGACTCAACCATAATTATATTGGCATGGATTTCCTTTTGAGGCCTCGTCAAATTTAATTTTGAGGAAGTTCACTAAAGGAGGAGACCAAAAGGAAGGGCTTGAACAGAAGAAATTATGGATATATTGAGTCTTGCATAATGAATAGAGGGAGAGAGTCATTTTGGTTAGAATGATTTTTTCAGGTTCATTTTATTCCCAGTCGTTAGAGGACCAAGGAAGATAAGAAATTATTTCAATTATTTTCTTTAGGATATCATTCCAAATAAAGTCTATGGATGCCCTGATATTCTTAAATGTTCATCTGTTACACTCCTTTCAAATCTACCTTAGGATAAACCTTCGGATGAGTTTCCATGCTCTGTTGAAAATAGGATTAGCAAAATGGAAGTCACACTAAAATTGTAGAGTGGAGAGGACATTATATTGTATTATGTTAGTCTCTCAATAAAACATAACAAGGTGGTTCAAGATGGAAGCAAGGAAGCTGCAGTCGTTGAGAATATTATTAGAATTTTATGAATCATAGAAACAAAGAAGACATATTGAGAGTCCTTGAAAACCATAACTTTGAATATTTTCCCATTTCATAGTTTTGTTCCATAATAGAAGCCACAAAAAAGAGTGACTTTGGGAAAGTCTTTTAGATTGCATATTTTATTCCATTTTCCTTGATCATCCTTATTATTGTTTCTTGTGAGAAGATTGCAAGCTTCAGAGAGGTTAAAATTTCCTAAAGGATGATAACCCGAACAAAGAATATTGTTTCCCTCTTGAACCACAATTCTTCTATTTTATAATTATTGCTTGATAAATATGCTTTTGTTTTGGTAAGGAGTCTCAATCCATTCCCTGTATGAATTATAAATGTACCATTATGAATTGCAAGGGGGTGAGTCCTAGTAATGTGGAACTAATATTTTGTCCCTAGCGATGAGGAAGTCCCTGATTTGGTAGTTTTTTTCATCCTAGGTTACTTTTGGCCACTAATGCCATGAGTCATAACAAAATAATATATTATTCCCATTTCCATTTTCCAAAAACTATGCTCCTAGAAAAGATGCTTGTTGCTACAAGCAACATTCGAGATATGAGAATCCATGATATCTCTTGCCATTCTAATGAGCTAAGATTCATGGGTATTGGGGGCATACTTATGTTTCCATATTTCTCTCTATAAAGGCTCCTTTTTTTGATCCATCTCAATCAAGTTTTAGCACTTTTGGATCTCTTGAATATATTTGGACAATGAAGACCAAGGCCTCCATTTTTTGGGATGAAATATTTTGTCCCATGCAACTAGAGCCCATTTTCACTCTCTTTTAGCACCCCCCAAAGGAACTTGTGTTGAGTATTTATGATCTTGTTTAGGATGGATTTGGGGGCTTCCATTTTTAAGAGAAGATATATGGTTGGATTAAAGAAAATATTTGAGAAAGTTCAAGTGACCGACTAGATTGAGCAATCTGAAAGTCCAATAAGAAAGTTTGGCTTCAAATTTAAGAATAATTTTTTCTCATACCTTCTTTTCTAAGATCCGTTTAAAACCAAGAAAATGAGATATGTAAATTTGGACAGCTAGTGGGGTATTCAAAAAGAATATTTGAGAATTTTCCATGGTAATGGAGATTCTAAAAGCATCATAGGAGTGTTCAAGGATGTTTTTAAAGGTGGATTCTTATTTGATCGTGGGGATGCCCAAGAGAAGAGTATCATCTACAAAATGTTGGTGAAAATAAGAGAGATTATGGGAACCAAGAGCAAGACCTTTTAGCCAATCAAGTTGTAGGGCTGAGTTGATAGATCTACCCATCGCTTTAGCCATGAGGAGAAATATGTTAGGGGAAATGGAGTATCGCTTCCTAATACACCTTGAGGGGAAAAACCTGGAAAGGGAGACCCATTAACTATAACAAAGAATAAAGTTTTTTAAATGAGGGAAAGAACTTAGTGAATCTATATTTTTGTAAACCCAAAAGTAGTGAGCATGTGAAAAGTAAACTGCAACTCAATTTGTCAAATGATTTTTAACATATCAATTTTGATGAGAATACTTGAAGACTTATTAGAATTAAGAGAGTGAGTGTGCTCATGGGACAGTATTAGGATGTCCATAATTTGTCTTCCTTCTACATAACTAGTTTTCTCATGAGTGATAAGTGAGGATAGAATTGGTTTTAGTAAGTTTGCAATAAATTTGGAGATGATTTTATAAATAGCTTTACATAGGGAAATAGGCTAGAAATTTGAAGCATAATCATCACAATATTTTTTAGGAATAAGTGTTATAAGGGTAAAATGAAGGGATGTTAGGATAGAGGAGTGTGGAGATTCTTCTACTACTTAGAAAACATCATACTTAGAATTTTCAGCAATCTTGACATAAATCAGCGATAAATCCGTGAGGTTCTAGGGACTTGCATTTATGAATTTCCATAATAGTTGCTTCCACTTACTACATGGTGGTTTGTTTCAAAACGATATCATTATGTCCCCTTCTTACAAGTTTAGGAATTATTTTTTTATTTCCTAATAGAAAACCTTATATTCAAAACAATTTTTGTGAGTGTGGCTTGGAAATGATTCATGAGGTTTTGGGCTATTGCATCATGGCTTTCCGCTTTTTGGTGATTGTGTGTTTTGATGCTTGATATTCTCTTATTTTTCGTATGGTTGATCATGGACTTGTGGAAGAATTTATTGTTTTCTTTTCCATCCTTAAGCGTTTGTACTTGGGTTTTTTTCCTCCAAAGGATTTCATCATGCTTTAATATATACTCCAACTATGGGTGGGTGATTTCTTCTCGATGTTCCAATTATTTAGATCTACCATTTGATATTATTGCCTATTGGATGGTGGCCATCTCTTATTCCATCTTTAGTTTTACTTTTTGGATGTTACTAAAACCTTCAATATTCTAGTTTTGATTTTCACTTTGAGATATTTTACTAGCTACTAAAAGTGATACATAAGGCTCCCAGTAAAATAATCTTATTATATCTACCATTTTTCTAGTTTAGAGAGAAAATCAAGATGTTGTAACCAAAAATCCTTGAATTTGAAGGGTTTGTTCCTAGGATTACCAATCTAGTCCATACAGAGTTTTATGGGCCAGTGATTTAAACCATGGTAAGGGAGAATAAAAGCCTGATAATTGTTGTCTAAAATATTGAGAAAATTTTCTAGGAGGAATCTATCGAGTGTTGAAGCTATTTGAGATGTATGTCCTCGCTTATTGTTCTAGGTGTATAATTCATTGTGTGTGTTCATATCTATAAGTTTGGAGTTACTGATAAATTCCACAAAGAGGGGGATTTCTTTATCGAGCCCATAAATCCCACCTTCCTTTTCATTGATATATGTTATCATGTTAAAATCCCCACATACACGCCATATGTTTTCCACTATAAAATTTTAGGCTCTTTGGAGGTTTTGAAGCAAGAATTTTGTACAAATAGGAATACTAGGGCCATAAACGTTGGTTATTAAACTTAAATTGGTCAAACCAATGGGTTGAAAGTTAGCACTTAGGATTATGGGCAGAGAAAATTAATTCTGAGGAGTAACTGAGGGAGGGTGCCATGTGATAAAAATGACTCCTAATGATCCTTGTGTGTCCTAGGCTAGATATTCATAGTTTCTCTAGACATTCTTTAAAATCTTATTCAGAGATTCAAAAGAGAATTTTGTTTCCTAAATCATCAAAATGTCAAAGTGTTTTTGGTGGATTTTGTTTTTTAGGATTCTTTCATTACATTTCCCATTAAGGCACTTAGTGTTCCAAGATATGAATTTCATTGATTATCTTGTGAGGAGGGTTGAAAGATGGCATCCATTGGTGCCACTCTACCAATTTTCACCAAGTAATAACCTAGGTTATGAAGTAATTTACTATTGCTTTTCCAACCATTTTTCTTTGGTTCTTTTAGAATAATCAATTGATTTGTAGGAGCATTTCTTATGATTCCTTGATAGGAAAATGAATATATGTGGTTGGGTTTATTACTTGGTTCATGGGCTTTATGGAGAAATAGATCTTGATTTGAAATGTATGCTCTAGTGATGATTTCAACTTGCTCCTCGGGAATGGTTATTAGGTATTTGTTTCCCCATTCCTCTATAAGATGTTGTATATGAATGTTTTGCATGTCTATTTTCTTGAAATAATTTGCATCAGAAAAATATTGGGTGTTATCCTCCTTTTCTAGATCCTCCCGTTAATATTTGTCAGTCAATTGCGTATGCACATATTTTGTTGGATAATGTGGTTGTTGACTGTTTTTCCCAATTTATTTTGATTTTTGATTTTATCCTTAAATAGTTGTCTCATTTTCTTTCAGATAATATAATACTATGCGCCGGTTATGGCCTGCTCCATTTTTAAAGGTTGGATTATGTGTTCCTTTTTTGGTTATCTTTCTTTTATTGGTGACCTTGGTAAACCCATATTGGTTCAAAGATATATTTACTTTTCCATTTTTTTGGACTTGATTTGTTGGTAATTCTCAAAATAGATAGACATAGTTGCGGTATTTTCATCATGTAAAGGGGATTTTCTCATAATCTATTGGTTATTCTCGTATTTCATCTTCACGACTCAACTGAATCATATGAGGAGGGGATTGCATATGTTTATACAAGTACAAAGGTGGTCATAGGAGTTGTATCAACGTTGCTTTATGGTATTTTATATCATAACAAAATTCATTATGGAATTATCAATGCTTTCTAAGATATCAAGGTCGCAAAACTCTTGATTTCTAATTTATTGTGTTTAATAAATTTCATAGTATTCCTTTAATATTTTCATATTAAAATAAAAATTAATAGAAATTTTTATAAGAATTAAGTCACCTGTATTTGTATTTGTTATTTATTATTATATTGAAATATTTTTGTATTATAATTAAACTAGGATTATTAAAAATAATAATAATGAGAAATTCAATTTTAAAATTGTACTCAATATTAAATAGTTTGGGTAAATGTTTTGAAACATTATATTAAGTAGAATATTTAGAATTGTAAAACCATAATTCCTTAAATAAGTTCATGGAAATTAATTTATGGTATAATCCGAAGATATATAACTAACTAAATTATATATATATATATATATATATATATATATATATATATATATATATGTTAAAAAAAAACATGTAACAAGATTATTAAAAGTGGAGACTCATTCCAAATTTTGTTACAATACCATGAATTATTAATACAACATGTGCAAAACACATAACCCATGTTTATATGACATTTTGTTTTTATTTTGTTTTGTAAATTAATATTGTATATTATAAGAAAATGAAACATACTTTGATGCAGAAACTCTTTTGTGCCCCACTTGTACTACCATGGATTCAAAAGGAAAACACTTCCCTACATACTCCATGGCCTCAAAATGCAACATACAACTGTATCCATATTATAGTAGAGACTATAAAAGGTATTATTATTGGGTTATCTGAAACAAATAAAAAAAGATGCATAACATAAATAATAAAAGCCTGGAAAACAAGAAGGGTTTTTCAAGCTCAAAAGATGAGATGGAAGCTAGATCTATGTAACTTGATCCTAGACATTCAACATTATCAGTTTCACAATTTACATGTCCCTCCACATGGGAAATCCTTGCATCTAATCAGTCCAAGGTGAATCATTGATTCCTCAACATTCTCTTAATGTATTCCAAGTTGGAAAGACATTATACCTCTCAACTTGATTGTCCTTTAAAACCAACCCTAGTAGAGTTTTCATATACAAATTTAAAGCCACTGAATTCAAATATTGTTTCTTCCTTCCCTTGGTGTGTCCAGGGTTTGGAATCTAGGATGAAAGATCATTATTTCAGAATGAGAGTGGGATTGCCTCTCCACCCCATCCTAAGTTTCCAAATTGCGAATTTATCTTCTTATCTATAGTGGAATTCCATTAAAATACATGGAAGAATAATCTTGAGCTAAAATCCTCACTTGTTATTTCCGTTTTCGACAACTACCCGCCCCACCCCTCGCCAACAACACATGCCCTATCTAGGCGACATGGTAGTAGAAGAGGGGGTGCAACTGTGACAATTGTTGAGCCTTCCTCTGCCTGCAATGAAAGAACAAATAACACTAGACAAAACCTCCCGAAGAATTAAACACCATCTTGCAACATTAATACCAACACTCATAACATTGACCATGTAGCGAGAAGGATTCACCACTAATTTCCTGACAGATGCAGAAAGCCCAGCTATATATCCCCCATGCCCCAACACCATTTAACATAAACAAAACCACAGGGTGCCTAATAGCCACCACTTACAGAGAACCCATAAAAATTGAAAGAGCCAGGAACGGGAAGAGTGACATGCCTAGACTCCAAAATTTTCATGTAGAAACACTAAAATATTGAAGAAATTACAAGAAATTCCAATTCTAAGGTTTTTATGACCAATCATCAACTTAATTTCTATAAAACCATTCAAGATCAGAAACTTAAGTTTCTCATAGACCCGATAATTTACAAACAAATTTCACATACCTGAGCCATAAACAGGAATTCAAACAACATAACAAGAAAAGGGGGGATATTACCTACAATAATTCAACAAAATTCAAATATAGGGCACTCCTGAACCTATCGAACAATAGGAGAAAAATCTACGAGCATGATTTTTTGTACCAAATTTTACTACTCCCCCATCACCCCAACCACAGGAAACTAGCAACCCAGGTCCACTCTCTCGCACCATAACAATTGAACCCAAGAAAAATTACCCACACCTCGTAGAATAGGTTAACAACCAGCAATAGGGAGGTCTAAGTCTCAGCCTCACCTTTTCCCTTCACCTGATTGTTGAATCATTGGAACTTTATCGCAAAGGGATGATTTGAATCGATTGGAAGCCATTTGGTGGCATGACTGATCTTGCATGCTAGGGGTGAGTTGTGCACCCTTAACATAAATTTCCATCATGTCCAATGGTGGTGGGATGAGCCCCTAAAGTCTCCTTATTAATACCATTAACACCCCCATTGAGGATTCTTTTCTTTTAATCAATTTAACTAATATGAAAAAAAGGGATAATTAATTTTGAGATAAATATCAACCTTTTAATTGTCACTACTACTAAGAATATTTTAGAATATTCCATGGAAGTTAAATCCATACCATCCACCCAATATTTATTGGTAATTAAATTAAAATTCTATAAGATTTATTTTAAGATAGAAACACCTATCCACATAATTATAAAAAATTGTAATTATGTAGTAATTATTTTAAACAACTCTATGAGAAATTACCACTAACCTTAAAAAGATCTATATAATTAAAACTATCACAACCACATTAATAAATGAAGCACATAAATGACTTATCAGTAATATTTTTTTTGGTGTAAGCTTGGTAGTACTTCCCTTTTCTATTACTTATCTATATGTAGGTAACAAAATATGTCTGGTAGCCTCAACTTTCCCGAAGGAAACTAGGTTTGTTGGCCACCGATCAACATCAAAGGCTACCCAAAATTTAAACATTTTAATCCTTATCATCCATGCCAAGTTTGCAGCTATATCTACCATATACTTAATTCTTTGACTTGTAAAATAAATGATATCCATCATAATAACAAAAATTAACTTTTTGTCTCTGTTATAGCTCCAAATCTCACTCTTATGGTTTGTGATGCTGCACTCATGGCCTAGGGCAACCCCTCCTTCCAGACCTGGTCCTAAAATTTAAAAAACAGTGTTTTATTCCCTATACTCGACATTGCCCTAAGTTAAACGCTTGTACACGCGGGTTTGTCATACCCAACCCGTGTGTATCTATTAAAACACTTAAAAAAATAATAAATTCCTCATTTTCGGGCGGAGATCGCGGGTTTTACCTGCTTGATCACCTGTTAGTGCCCGTGGCCTAACTGTTCCCAACCAACTCCTAACTAAAAAACTACTTTGGAGATGGTATAAAAAGACATCAAAGGGAAGGCCAAGGGGAGAGAGAAAAGGAGAGCAAGATTATTATGCTGATATTTTTCCCTTAGACCAGGTCTGAAGTCCTTGGTGCATTCTGCACTTCCCCCATTCTGCATAGGAAACCCTTGTTTCCATGTTTATTGGTGATCATATATCCTTTATGTCATCATTGAGTAAGACTTGGAAGGAGCTCTTGTTGGAGGCTTGAGGCTGGAACGAATCCGGGAGGAAGCTTTGCTTGGAGCCTGCTGAAGGTGTTTCAGGTGATATCTTTCCGTTATATGTACTTTACTTGCCTTTATATAAAGAAACACGTCTTTGTTCCTGAAACAATCTTTCTTTATGCTTATGAGATTCATGTTTTGAATTCCTATGCAGCTAGTTACTTAAAGATTTTTATAACTAACTTTATAGCATGAAGATGATTTTCATATAAGTATCTGTCTATGTACTGTTGTATTCTTTGATTTGTTTGTCTTGCAGGTCAAAGAGGAAGAAGGGAACTCCAAGAAGGGTTTGGACCCTAAATGCCTTCTCGAACGTAGGACCTTAGGTACGTACCCTTAACATTATAATTTGCTTAAAGTAAAGATGATGGCTGTGTGTGTGTTTCTTTGAATAAGCATTTTTCAGTCTGGTAGAGTCTTAACCCAAAGGACCCTCGGGGTACTTTCCCCTCAACCAGAATTGGCGACTCCGCTGGGGACAACACTCTTGTTGTTCCTAGTTTGGGTAGTCTTCAAGCCAATCTAGGCTCAACCCCTCTATTTGTTGGCTCTGACTGTCTGATCTGTTCTTGAATTCCAAGCTTTTCAAGTTTTTCAGTTTGAGTTTTTTTATTTTTCTTGAAAGACTTCAGATACGCTTTTTTTCTGGATTACAGAGGCGTATATACGCAAGTTGCACTAAGTGAACCCGCGTATACGCAGGTTTCATTAGTTACAATCGCGTGTATACGGATTCTGCAAATAATTGCAGGCGCGTATATTATATAATTTTCAAGATTTGTAAATTTTCTTTTGGCTGAATGTTTGTCTGGTAGTTTGGGTCAGTTTTAAGCAGTTATTTTCCAGTAACAGTTCTCTGTTTGACAGGGGGCATCTTGTTCTGAACTCTTTCTACTTATAAGGAGTATTAGTCTTGTTTTCGTTGATTGCAAGCGTCATTGATTTTTGACACACAAGATTTCTGTTTAAGAATCTTGATTGCTCTGTTCCGGCAGAGTAGGAAGATTGGGTTCAATCTTTGTGTCCATTTTTGCTTTGATGACACTTTTGTTTGCTTAACGAAATCATTTTTGTGACCATTTGCTCCTTCGTTTTGGGAAAGTTGTTTGCTACCATTTTCTTGAAACTTGTCTTTTGATCTTTTAGACTTTCATTGCTGCTTTTGATTGTCAAAAGTGATTTCGAACACATTTATTTTTGTTGAGTTTTCATCATTTCAAAGGTGTGAATCCGTAAAAGTGTTCGGTTGCCCTTTCTTCAATCATTAGTGTCAGTATTTTTGAGAGCATTCCTTGAAAAAGACTTCTTTGTTGATTGAAAGAAAATTTTTTGAAAGTTTTGAGTTTCGCTTTCTTAAACTTGCTTTTCATTTGATTTCCTTTTTGCGAAGTGAAAGTGCTTTGTTTTTATCTTAGAACTTGTTTTTATTGTTTGGACGAAATGATTGGTAACACATCATCTTCTATCTAAGCATTTTAGTGGCAAGACAAAATTTGATAAGAAAGCAACTTTCCTTCTTTGTTTTAAAGTGGTCTTTGAAATCTTGCATCCACATATAGTTCTTGCATTAAGATAGATTTGCATCTCTTTTTAGGCATGTTTAGTTTTGTTAGTTTTTGTGAGTGTGGAGTCTGAAAAGAAAAAGAAAATTTGTTTATATTACAAGTACCTCTAAACCTCATAGAAATTGCTCTTCATCGAAAACAAAAAGTGCATGTGCATGTAGCTAAGTTTTATTAATTTCTTTTGCATCCATAAAACACCACAAGTTTCATCTCCATTACCTTTTGACTTAAATAACAGCTTAATAAAATCAAGCGCTTAATTAAAATCCACTAGAACTTTTTGTTTTAGTCAATTACACCAACAAGTTTAGGATTTTAGGGCCTTGGATTAGGCGAGTGGAGAGTTAACTCTCCAAGGCCACATAAAACGTCAAACATAAGAGTCTGATTAACGAGAGTAAATCCAATAGCGTTAGGGAGACCAGAAAAGCTCCGGATCTGGGAGTTAAGAACGAGGGTCTGTGAAGACAGGGAAGAGAGATACCCCCTCTCCTACTTGTCCGAACTTACCTCACGACTGTTCCGCCTGGCTTCTGCGACGAGTTGGTACCCATAGTTGCCTCTCCTAGGGATCTGCATAGGTGGCTGCGGAGGGGAATCCCGTGGCACCTGAGGTCGACGTTGTATCACTCTCGACAGTACTACTAGAGGGCACCCTTGCGAAGCTTTGGGGCTTGCATCGGCGCAGGCTATTGTTAGGAGGTCAGCGTAACTTCCTCTGATACCTTCGCTGATAGGACTAGGCCCTCATCATCCCAGACTATCTTCGGAAGGCCCCTTGATTCACTTTCTCGTATTTTGGTGTCCGGTCTTAATCACCCGGAGCGGAAATACTTGGAAGTTGTTTGACTGGCTGTGTCTTTGGGGACTTTGTAGTGTGTGCTCTGTGCTCCTAGTTGGCCTAGCTTTCAATTTTTTGAGCCTTTAGTTAGATCATAACAAAAAATTCAAAGTGGCTGACCGATCTCCTAGACGGTCTCGAAGACTTCGTGGTCTTTCGCCACCGAGTTTAGAGCCTTTAGCAATCAGATGATTCAATTGGGGTCAGGTCCTTATCACTTGACCCGGGCACTTCGTTTTGCAAAAAGGTTTAGATTTGCTTCTTCATTCTCCCAAAATGAAGGTTCTGGTGATATTGTTGCAATTGCGCCGCCTGGATTTCCTTCTGGATATCCTTTAAATTTGGTCCCTCTAGCATATCTCGCTCTAGTTTTTCTCTGCCCATGTATGTTATCATTGCCATGGCTAATTTTTCATTATCTAGTATTATTGTATGGTTTGTTTGAATAGAGTTTGGCAACCTCTAGTATGGCCCAGGTCGTTAAGTAAGGGCTCCCAGTCTTCCATTGGGAGATCTTTGTTTTCCACATTGGCATTTAACTATGCTTCCTGCGTTGCAATTACGACTTTTACTTAGGCTGGGGTGTATGCATGGTAAGCATTCACAAGGTTCTACATACTTTACTCAACCATTCTTCTTCCAATTTTTCTATTTGTTTTACTTGTTGATGCTTCTGAGCCCTTCATTTTCTTCTTTTCCTTCTTTCTTGCTTGTCGGCCTCCTTTTCTTCCCTATCTCCCTTCTTCTTTCACCATCTTTTCCTGCAACAATTTTTCTTTCGTCCCCTCCCCTCACATGTTCTCACTTGTTTCTGATGACGGAGCTCCGGAGACTGAAGAGTATAGAAATTAATTCTACCTGTAATGTTAACATGAGAACGTTCATTAAAACCAGTCTTAAGTTTTTCCATAACATTCTGCCATTCCTTTTTAATCTATTTTTCAACATTAAAACTTCCATTTTGATTCTCAACAACCCAGTTTCCCCTAATTCACAGCCACCCAATTATCACTTCTCTCCTCAGCTCTAATCCCCACTGGTACCCATCCCCTAGGGTCCCCACAAAGGTCACCCGCCGCTCTTGTGATTTGGCCAGCAAGGAGACGAAACTCTAAGTATGTGAAAGGAAGGTTTTGGCTCCAATTCCACCACCAGGGTGGACCCTTTTAGCTTGCTACTCACTGAAGACCCCCTGCTCTTGTCTTTTCTAGACTTAGCCTTCCTTGATAGTCCATCACTACACAAAATTATAGGGAAATGATTTCCCCATGGGCAAGAAAAGTCTCACTGGTCTGGAATTCTACCCTTCCTAATAACTTGCACCTCTTTTCTTCCCCATTGGTGTAAGCTTCGCCCCAGAACCCGGACTAGGCTAACAAGGTCTATCTATCATTCCCCATTCCCCCCTCTCATCCTCCACAGATTTTGGAGTTGACATGGCCCCCGAAGGCTATTAGAGTCATCATCACCTTTTCTCGGCCTCGATCTGTAGCATTTACCTATGACATGTATCAATTTCCTTCCCCCCCAATTCTAGCATCCCTCTAAACCCTTCTCGGGTCTCATTCCCCCTTGACCTTCATAGAATATAGTCAATTTGTACCCAGATATTATCAACAGACAAATGAACCTGAATTCATGAAAATTTTCATTTCTTTTCACAACTAAGAAACCAAAAATTATCTTCTTAAAACATAACCAACATTCTTGTATTACTTTCAACACCTCTCTCCTTGTTTGCCAGACTCTCCTCCAATTTTGGGACATTGTTGCCAAATTTACACTGAGAGGAGCTTGCTCTAAATACTAGTGTCATTCTAGGTTGCTGCTAAAATAGTCCAAATTCAAACTATCGCCCCTTCTCCCGCTCTCCTCTCGACTCTTCTCCTCATCTCCTGTCACTAATTCTCCGTCTGCACTCTCCATGCATTATCCTTATGCTCTTGCCAGCTACTCATCCACCTACCCATTTTCACTCATGAGGCATCCTACACCTGCCACCTTTTCCTATCCTCTTCCCCTTCCTCATGTGGGGACCTTGAATGGGTCACTCAGTTCCCTTTTTCTTTATGTCGTCTATCATAACCATGATTTTTATGGCTGCCCTAACCATGGCCCATCTTCCTTGTCCATAATTTGTCTATCCTCACCGCCATCCGATTGTCCTCGCTATATTCCGTCTAGCTCCAGTTTCCCTGCACACACCGATCGGTGGATCAATTATCAATAATATTAATATAAATATAAGAACCATGTTAATAAGAATTAATATTACAATAGTACTATTATATTAAATAATTATTATTATTATCTTCTTACTATTATATTAATAATAATAATAATAAACAAAGATAATAACAACAATTATATTAATAATCATTTAATAAATAATAATTAAGTAATTATGAAATAAATATTTAATAAAAATCAAACAACAATTTAAATGTGGTTGATATGAATTTCAACTTTAAACACTCCACCAGAACATAGTTATTAAATTCTACCCTGTTCCAAAACACATTGAGACCAATGAAAAAATTTGCACCAATTCAAATCAACAGGATAATGATCATTACCATTAATGCTTTACAACCAATCCTTTCTCGCATTGTCTTGCATTTTTGCATAATGTTGAAAAGAAAAAGGAGGTGAAATCCATAAACCATGTATTGATTTCACTCTTGATATAACTATAAATGTCAAACCCTACTTCTCTCTGTCTCCAATATTTATAGTGGCTCATTGCAAGGGAACAATATTAAACCCAAGGTACAAAAACCCTAAGATAAATATTATAAACCCTAAAATAAACATGGTTTCCCATGATAAACCATCACTGGTTTTCATAGTGAGACAATGTTTCTCACAATGTGATGTTGGACCATGGTTAACCATGGTTTCTTTTCATATTGAAACAATCTTTGGTACATTGTGCCATTGGACCATCGTTGACCAAGGATAACCATGATTGTAAACCTAAGGGTTTTATATTAAACCCTAGGATTAATACTAGCATTTGCACCTAATGTTGCAAAGGAAACGCCGTAAGGCATAGTGTGTGGAAGAATATTGAAATGTGAATAGGCTTTTGGGAAGGTAAGAAGATGAGATTGGACAAGGTAATTAGTGTTTCAGGTGGGGAACAAGACTTTCAAGCTCCAAAGCCATTAAGTGATATTATGAAGAAAAAACGGAAAGTGGCTCAAGAAAATGGTGACAATGAAGGAAATATACCTACAGAAGGGCAGGGTCAGGCCATTCAGAGTTACAATTTGAGCAAGGGAAATGATGGCTTGCCACCACCTAAAAAAGATGTTGAAGAGGGAGAACTTCCAGTTGGTGACAGTGATACATCTGAAATGCCCACTTTTACTCCTGGGGTGGATGACACTGAGGCATCCAATGACGTGGATACTCTTGTAGAAGACAAACCATGAGCCTTTTCAAATAAAGCAAAGCCTGTTGTAGTGGATGACCAGGAAGATGCAGTAATAAATGATGCTGTTCACAACAATGAAGATGAAGATGTTGACCATGAAGAGTATGATTTGGAACATGCAGAGAATGAGGACAATGAAGAGTGGGAAAGGAATGAAGATGAGCAAGAAGATGAAGACTTTCTAGAAGATGATGATGACAACGACTTTGTTAGGAAGCTTGGTGGCATCTTCTCTTGATTTGTGACTTGTATTAGAAGATCTATTGAAAGTTGTTTGCAAATCTGTGCATGTATTAGCAAGCACAATGGTGGTTTTCTGTTGTAGTTTTGCTTGGAATGTCAGTGTAAAATGTCAATTTCATGTGTTTCTTGACATGATTTTCTCGCAGCTATTCAAGATAATTGTTTATTTTGTCTCTACTAAATCTTGTAAATGATGATACAGATCCTATTTGTTTAATATTATAGAGGAGCCTATGCAGAAGCAAATATCATAACTTAATTTTAGAGCATATTATGCTTCTCAGCAGAGGGATCAATGATGCCTTTGAATCAATTACCTCATTGGCATTTGCAGCTACTAGCATTTGAATAATGTAGACTTTGGTAAATATTCTTAATTATATGAAGACGATAACACTTTGCAGCTGCAACTGTGAACAATAGGTGATTCCTCCTGTAATCTGCGGAATTTTAAGGCATTGAGTATTAAATAACTGGCAGATGATTGTTTTTTAGTTTTCATATTGTCATTGTAATGCGAACATTTTGTCTTGGAAATTTTTACAGTTGCTTCTGATCATTCCAAAATTTCAATAATATTTGAATTACATGAAAGTATTTTTCTATTCGAGTAACACTATGGGTTAATTATTTCGATGTCTCCATAGCTGAAGATACCTTGGTATTTTTTTTTCATTTTAATATATTTATTAATTTGTGGTGGATATAAAATGGGTATATACTATATAGTATTGGGATATTTATGGTTTTTCATGTTCTGTAAAAGAAATTGTTGCATTTGAAGTTGTTCGAGAAGTATCCTTACAATTCCTCTATTAAATAAATTATATTATTATAATACATTGGTTGTCTCGCCAGTTGAATGAAGATGACATCTCCAAATAAAATTTATGCAGCTTTGTGAAATTCTATGCGGAAATGTGCCAACTAAAAAGATTCATTATTTTATCATTAAAAAAACCTAATTCATTATTTTATTGTGTAAATGCCATCATTTCCGTTAAAAATGGGACAATCATCCACTGAATAACTGGGAATTATAAGCCTTTGTTCAATTCTATTTTTTGGGAGCTCCAGAAAGTGGCGGCGTTGCTGCAACTGTATGTAGAATTGATGCAATATTTTCTTATTCAAAGGTTGAAACAACCCTTTTTCATGTAGAGTATATCTATGGACAGTGTTGTAATTGCTGTACACTTGGCTAAAGTATATATTGGGATGGATTTTGGAAGACGCATCTAGCACATTTTTTACTGTACTAGGGAATTTCATTAATAATATAAATATGCACAAAAATATTTACAGAAACCTCGGCAGAATCTGTTAGCTTGAGACTTTCAGGACAGTTTGATCAAACAATGTTAGGTTGAGAGACTTTGAGGACATTTTTGATAATTCAACGTTCATGTAAACATGGAAAATGGTTTTCAAAAGAGCAAATGCTTAAGTTGCGATCACTTTTGCATTTTAGAGAAAACAATTGTATATACCTGTGTTGTATTTGTAACATTTTCTTTTAGTAGTAATGGTTATGTTTTGCATGAGGAGAGGGTTGTAGTTGAACTGGTCAGTGGTGTAATACAAACACGGACCGCAACCTTCACATAAAATAGTCATAACCAGTTTCAAGCTATTCTGCTTTGGTCGATTCTACATATCAAGCAGGTATACTTTCTTTGTATAATTTTTGTTTAATCTATTTATGACACTAACTTGTGTATCTGCGTTTCTGTTTCAGCCACTAGATGGCTTGTCAGGAGGACCAACACCAGCAATAGCGCCACCATCGTCCTCAGCATCGTTACTGGCATCTGGCACAACAAACAAACCGAAAGTTCCATGCTAATTTTTCCAGCAGGGATATTGTGTAAAGGGTGATAAGTGCCATTTTGTACATGGTCCGTTTTGAGGAGCTAATCTAACTTCTCAAAAGACAACAAAACCAAGTCCAGCAGTTACAGAGCCTCAGGCAAGTGGGAAACAAACAATCAATGAAACTAAAAGCAACAAAGATGGAAAACATCCATCTGATTTAAGCTTTCCCAAGGCAGTACAATCACTTGATCCTAATGCAGTGCAGTCAAGCAACCCCATGACATTGAAGTCAAACAACTTTAAGGCAGTGCAGTCAAGAAACCCTGTGCTAGCAAAGGCAAAGAACTTCAAGGCATCACAGTCAAGTAACCCTGTTGCATTGCAGTCCAATAACTTCCAAGCAGGGCATTTGGGCAATCTTTTAACACTGCAGTCAAATAATGTCAAGGAAACCCAGTTGCAAACACAAGCTAGACATGTCTCTCAATCAAGATCTCAGCCTACCTATATAAAGGGAAGTCCACATGAAGTTGAACAATTTTTGCCAAAGATTGAACCTACAAGACAAAGGATACATGATGCTTCAAGAAACAGGTCTCGGATACGCCCGTCTCATCCTCCAGAAGAGAGACTACAAAATGGATTAGAATCGGAGGGTTTGCTGGGTGGATCATCACCAGGATTTGATGTACTTGTGGATGATGGACCTGACCAGCTAAGCCATTGGGAGGATGCTCATTACTATAAACATGATATGGAATCTGGAAGAGATGCAATCAATGGTCAAGAAAGAAATATGCACAACAAACGAGAGCTTGTCCGAACTGGCTACTATGATGCTGAATTTCAGTATGACCATGGAGCTTATGAACCATATAAAAACAGGGGATATGAGTGTGGTGGCTGAAAGCAGTCTAATGCTTTTGATGACTAGGTTCTGGAGAGACCGATTGTGCGATAAAGGAGATCCTTGTCTAGTGAAGATGATCCTGAACGAAACAATATGGAGGATCTCTGCCACCGAATTTCAAAACATAGGAGGGTTGTTGAGGCTAAAGTAGTGGATAGCCCCTAAAAGAGACAACATGTGGATAGTCGACATGGTGAATTTCACCGTGGCTCTAGGAAACAAGATGATGACCGTAGACAACAAGATATATACAGGGACCAGTTAAGGCAAGGTATGAATCACAGTAGTAGGCGATTGCAGGGTAGGATTCAAATAGAGGTTAGTGGCTTCAAAAGAGAGCCATCTGACAATATAGAAGCTGATCACTAAGGCAAGTTAGAGAGGGCTTGTTCCAGAAGCTCACTAAGTAGACGGGGCTTAAACAAGGACTTACGCTTGCTAACTGCAATGAAAACTTGTGATATTTTTACAACAGTGGGGTCTCAAGCCACCAATCGAAAAATAAAAAAAGATATGGATGAAGGGTTATCATAAGGGGTATTGGGGCCATATATTTGAGAATTTGGCAATACTTCTAGCAATCATTTGAAATCCACACTAGGCGCAAGTGCTCCTGCCCCTGCCACCTATATGGAAATATTCCCTATGTTTGGCAACAAAGCTACCTTCGTGTAGTGGGGATGAGAGAATATCAACTTCTGGTTGTCAACATTAGACCCGAAATCCATACTAAGAACTAGGCAATTCAATGAGGTCCATTATAATCCACAACCTATGCCTTTCTCCTTCATGAGTTTCTTCTCATCACCGACTTTTTGTCGCCAGGTTGTGGAGGATTTTCAGCTCCCTAAAAAGACAATTTCTTTGTTTCAATTTGAAAGAACCACAATGGATTATTTGGATGCCTACCCATGTGGTCCTAACTAAAACTATCAATTTATTTTTGTGGACCTTGCTGAAAGAATAGATGAGTTCATGTTAAGGTTGCTTTTAAGGAGTCTTACTTTCACTTTTGGCGTGAAAAATAAAATAAAAGAAAACCAAGTTCAAATCTATATTTCCCTGCAAGATCACCCAACAGTGCAAGACGAAATGGAATACCCTTTGTATAGATTTTAAATAAACTTAGTGTGTGAGCGATGTGTGTGTAATATGTGATGGTGAACATACAAAGTGTTTGTGCAACAAGGATGGATATCTCTTGATCCGTTAGAATGCCTGCCTAATTACGCTAAGTATGTTTTACCCCACATAAAGGAAAATATATGTGTATAAAGGGTTGCTTATTCCTCCTAGTTTAAACTATGTGAGATTATAGGGAGGTGGAAGTCACCATAAATAAATAAATAAAAAATAGATATAGAAACATATGTAATGAACAGACTGTGGGGTCTTGATACCAGAAACCAAAACAAATTATGTTGAATACTATCTATTAATTGCGCTGACAATAGAAAAGGCTCGAGAGAATATTGACGTAATTTCCATACACCAAGGTTGGAAAGAAATGTCCCTTACACAAAGGTTGGAAAGAAATGTCCCTCCTTTGGTTAAATTTCCCAAATGATTCAGAACAAAGAAAAGGAGTTTTCTTTCAATGTTGTTGTGTAAAACTCTTGTAATTTTTTTTTAACAAAAGGAACTTGAATATAATAGCTGGTTAAATGAGAAATAAGGATATACATCTTATTTCTAAATGACAAGTGTGTAGTGTAAAATGTTAATCGTTGTATGGTTAGTGTGTGCATCTAATAAGAATATAGTAATGTGGGCTTGACTGGTACAAGTGGAAGGATATTTTAAGTGACTTTTTAGAACAAATTGTTACATGACTGAATGTTGTCATTTACGATATTCTCAGATATTACTCGATCTGCTGAAAGCTATCATATTGAGCTTTAGATTTGACCGAGGATTCCGCTAGATCCTCCTCACCGTGGCCTTTCCGAATCATTTTCTAGGCAACCAGTCAAATCTTTGAACATCTATTCAATTTTTGGGGTTTGATTTTCCTTTCGGGTTTCGCTTCTGTTATTTTTCGACTATTTCTTTCTAAAGTTGAAGGTTATAAATGAAAATGCGGCTAATTGTTGTTAGGCAAAGACTGTAGTCTGTAATTGATCAAAAACCTTTTACTTTCCACAATCGAAAGTTAATATAGGTTCATTCTTTTGAATATCAAGTTAGGACAAATAGCGTTCAAATATATAAAAAGCCACCCATTCTACATTAGGACAACCAGAGTCGTATATGATTGATAGAAGACCCACTTTTTATGCCAGGTAGTACATCTCCACAAGAGGAACCAGTATTGAGCCTTCTGTGTCCTCTCTAAACCATGGCACATTCACTCTACTCCCCTTCTCTTCAAATGATGGAACCCTCTATTCAACCCCAATTTTTGCATTCCTTGCGTGGATGATTTGAACTGGCAAAACTAAAGCGCATGAAAATCAATCCATTTCAGAAAAAACAATTAAAAATATAACAAATGTCACCGAACCTGGCGTGCACGAAGGCTGCCACTCAACTAAAGCTCCACCCTATACAAATAAGCTCTTACAAGAACCTCCTCCGCGCCCACGTGAATGATTCACATTGCTCCTCACACGATTACCCATTCCCCTGTAGTTACCCCACGACGAAGCCCCATCTTCTTTTATTTCATCTTTCCCTCTTTGTCGAGCCACCACCACGCCTCCTTGTACCCCCTTCTTGAGTTCCTACCCATCGGTGTAAATCAGGCTCGAACCACCGGAGTACAAACCCTACTGTCAAAATATGATCAACCCTCAAAAAAAAGGTAAAGGAAAAATTATAGAGATTTCTATCATCTGCAATGATGGAAATTAAAGCTTTCAAGCCCTTACAGATCTCTTTAATAAAGAATTCAATAATGTGAAATTTTTCCAGCAAGTATTGTGAAAAGGAGAGGGGCAGAATGCCTGCAGATGGTTCTATATCATCAGAATCCAGGGTACCTAGAGGTCAAACTTTTAGGAACACTGAAACAAGGACAGATGCCATAAATTTTGCTGGGCCTAAGACTCTTGCACAAATC
Organism: Pinus tabuliformis; assembly: GCA_031772625.1. NCBI lineage: Eukaryota > Viridiplantae > Streptophyta > Pinopsida > Pinales > Pinaceae > Pinus > Pinus tabuliformis. The sequence goes on from CM062816.1 coordinate 1,653,329,613, forward strand.
AAACAAGAAAAGAATTTTGAGAGCAGTGAAGAACCTTCTACCGCACAATCAACAGAGCATGGATCCTCACAGAATCCCTCTATGGAGAGTCCAAACAAACAAAGACAAAATCTTCCTTGGAAAGGAAGGAAGATGAGATTGGGCAAGGTAATTAGTGATTCAAGTGGGGAACAAGACTTTCAGGCTCTAAAGCCACTAAGTGATATTTTGAAGAAAAAACGGGAAGTGACTCAAGAAAATGGTGACAATGAAGGAAATATACCTACAGAAGGGCAGGGTCAGGCCATTCAGGGTTTCAATTTGAGCAAGGGAAATGATGGCTTGCCACCACCTGAAAACGATGTTGAAGAGGGAGAACTTCCAGCTGGTGACAGTTACACATCTGAACTGCCCACTTTTACTCCTGGGGTGGATGACACTGAGGCATCCAATGACGTGGATACTCTTGTAGAAGACAAACCATCAGCCTTTTCAAATGGAGCAAAGCCTGTTGTAGTGGATGACTAGGAAGATCCAGTAATGAATGATGCTGTTCACAGAAATGAAGATGTTGACCATGAAGAGTATGATTTGGAACATGCAAAGAATGAGGACAATGAAGATTGGGAAAGGAATGAAGATGAGCAAGAAGATTGAAGACTTTCTAGAAGATGATAACGACGACGACTTTGCTAGGAAGCTTGGTGGCATCTTCTCTTGATTAGTGACTTGTATTAGAAGATCTGTTGGAAGTTGTTTGCAAATCTGTGCATGTATTGGCAAGAACAATGGTGGTTTTCTGTTGTATTTTTGCTTGGAATGTCAGTGTAAAATGCTGATTTCATGTGTTGCTTGACATGATGTTCTCGCAACTATTCAAGATAATTGTTTCTTTTGTTTGCACTGAATCTTGTTAATGATGATACAGATCCTATTTGTAACATTTTTTTTGTAGCATTTTTTTTTAGCAGTAATGGTTATGTTTTGCATTAGGAGAGGGTTGTAGTTGAACTGGTCAGTGGTGTAATACAAACACGAACCGCAGCCTTCACATAAAATAGTCATAGCTAGTTTCAAGCTATTCTGCTCTGGTCGATTCTACATATCAAGCAGGTATACTTTCTTTGTATAATTTTTTTTAATTTTTTTTTAAGCTATTTGGGTCTCAAGCCACCAATCGAAAAATAAAAAAAGATATGGATGAAGGGTTATCATAAGGGGTATTGGGGCCATATATTTGAGAAATTGGCAATACTTCTAGCAATCATTTGAAATCCACACTAGGCGCAAGTGCTCCTGCCCCTGCCACCTATATGGAAATATTCCCTATGTTTGGCAACAAAGCTACCTTCGTGTAGTGGGGATAAGAGAATATCAACTTCTGGTTGTCAACATTAGACCCGAAATCCATACTAAGAACTAGGCAATTCAATGAGGTCCATTATAATCCACAACCTATGCCTTTCTCCTTCATGAGTTTCTTCTCATCACCGACTTTTTGTCGCCAGGTTGTGGAGGATTTTCAGCTCCCTAAAAAGACAATTTCTTTGTTTGAATTTGAAAGAACCACAATGGATTATTTGGATGCCTACCCATGTGGTCCTAACTAAAACTATCAATTTATTTTTGTGGACCTTGCTGAAAGAATAGATGAGTTCATGTTAAGGTTGCTTTTAAGGAGTCTTACTTTCACTTTTGGCGTGAAAAATAAAATAAAAAAAAACCAAGTTCAAATCTATATTTCCCTGCAAGATCACCCAACAGTGTAAGACGAAATGGAATACCCTTTGTATAGATTTTAAATAAACTTAGTGTGTGAGCGATGTGTGTGTAATATGTGATGGTGAACATACAAAGTGTTTGTGCAACAAGGATGGATATCTCTTGATCCGTTAGAATGCCTGCCTAATTACGCTAAGTATGTTTTACCCCACATAAAGGAAAATATATGTGTATAAAGGGTTGCTTATTCCTCCTAGTTTAAACTATGTGAGATTATAGGGAGGTGGAAGTCACCATAAATAAATAAATAAAAAATAGATATAGAAACACATGTAATGAACAGACTGTGGGGTCTTGATACCAGAAACCAAAAACAAATTATGTTGAATACTATCTATTAATTGCGCTGACAATAGAAAAGGCTCGAGAGAATATTGACGTAATTTCCATACACCAAGGTTGGAAAGAAATGTCCCTTACACAAAGGTTGGAAAGAAATGTCCCTCCTTTGGTTAAATTTCCCAAATGATTCAGAACAAAGAAAAGGAGTTTTCTTTCAATGTTGTTGTGTAAAACTCTTGTAATTTTTTTTTAACAAAAGGAACTTGAATATAATAGCTGGTTAAATGAGAAATAAGGATATACATCTTATTTCTAAATGACAAGTGTGTAGTGTAAAATGTTAATCGTTGTATGGTTAGTGTGTGCATCTAATAAGAATATAGTAATGTGGGCTTGACTGGTACAAGTGGAAGGATATTTTAAGTGACTTTTTAGAACAAATTGTTACATGACTGAATGTTGTCATTTACGATATTCTCAGATATTACTCGATCTGTTGAAAGCTATCATATTGAGCTTTAGATTTGACCGAGGATTCCGCTAGATCCTCCTCACCGTGGCCTTTCCGAATCATTTTCCAGGCAACCAGTCAAATCTTTGAACATCTATTCAATTTTTGGGGTTTGATTTTCCTTTTGGGTTTCGCTTCTGTTATTTTTCGACTATTTCTTTCTAAAGTTGAAGGTTATAAATGAAAATGCGGCTAATTGTTGTCAGGCAAAGACTGTAGTCTGTAATTGATCAAAAACCTTTTACTTTCCACAATCGAAAGTTAATATAGGTTCATTCTTTTGAATATCAAGTTAGGACAAATAGCGTTCAAATATATAAAAAGCCACCCATTCTACATTGGGACAACAAGAGTCGTATATGATTGATAGAAGACCCACTTTTTATGCCAGGTAGTACATCTCCACAAGAGGAACCAGTATTGAGCCTTCTGTGTCCTCTATAAACCATGGCACATTCACTCTACTCCCCTTCTCTTCAAATGATGGAACCCTCTATTCAACCCCAATTTTTGCATTCCTTGCGTGGATGATTTGAACTGGCAAAACTAAAGCGCATGAAAATCAATCCATTTCAGAAAAAACAATTAAAAATATAACAAATGTCACCGAACCTGGCGTGCACGAAGGCTGCCACTCAACTAAAGCTCCACCCTATACAAATAAGCTCTTACAAGAACCTCCTCCGCGCCCACGTGAATGATTCACATTGCTCCTCACACGATTACCCATTCCCCTGCAGTTACCCCACGACGAAGCCCCATCTTCTTTTATTTCATCTTTCCCTCTTTGTCGAGCCACCACCACGCCTCCTTGTACCCCCTTCTTGAGTTCCTACCCATCGGTGTAAATCGGGCTCGAACCACCGGAGTACAAACCCTGCTGTCAAAATATGATCAACCCTCAACAAAAAGGTAAAGGAAAAATTATAGAGATTTCTATCATCTGCAATGATGGAAATTAAAGCTTTCAAGCCCTTACAGATCTCTTTAATAAAGAATTCAATAATGTGAAATTTTTCCAGCAAGTATCGTGAAAAGGAGAGGGGCAGAATGCCTGCAGATGGTTCTATATCATCAGAATCCAGGGTACCTAGAGGTCAAACTTTTAGGAACACTGAAACAAGGACAGATGCCATAAATTTTGTTGGGCCTAAGACTCTTGCACAAATCAAACAAGAAAAGAATTGTGAGAGCAGTGAAGAACCTTCTACTACACAATCAACAGAGCATGGATCCTTACAGAATCCCTCTATGAAGAGTCCAAACAATCACAGACAAAATCTTCCTTGGGATGAAAGGAAGATGAGATTGGGCAAGGTAATTAGTGATTCAAGTGGGGAACAAAACTTTCAGGCTCTAAAGCCATTAAGTGATAGTTTGAAGAAAAAATGAAAAGTGACTCAAGAAAATGGTGACAATGAAGGAAATATACCTACAGAAGGGCAGGGTCAGGCCATTCAGAGTTTCAATTTGAGCAAGGGAAATGATGGCTTGCCACCACCTGAAAAAGATGTTGAAGAGGGAGAACTTCCAGTTGGTGACAGTTATACATCTGAATTGCCCACTTTTACTCCTGGGGTGGATGACACTGAGGCATCCAATGACGTGGATACTCTTGTAGAAGACAAACCATCAGCCTTTTCAAATGGAGCAAAGCCTGTTGTAGTGGATGACTAGGAAGATCCAGTAATGAATGATGTTGTTCACAGAAATGAAGATGTTGACCATGAAGAGTATGATTTGGAACATGCAAAGAATGAGGACAATGAAGATTGGGAAAGCAATGAAGATGAGCAAGAAGATTGAAGACTTTCTAGAAGATGATAACGACGACGACTTTGCTAGGAAGCTTGGTGGCATCTTCTCTTGATTAGTGACTTGTATTAGAAGATCTGTTGGAAGTTGTTTGCAAATCTGTGCATGTATTGGCAAGAACAATGGTGGTTTTCTGTTGTATTTTTGCTTGGAATGTCAGTGTAAAATGTTGATTTCATGTGTTGCTTGACATGATGTTCTCGTAACTATTCAAGATAATTGTTTCTTTTGTTTGCACTGAATCTTGTTAATGATGATACAGATCCTATTTGTAACATTTTTTTTGTAGCATTTTTTTTTTAGCAGTAATGGTTATGTTTTGCATTAGGAGAGGGTTGTAGTTGAACTGGTCAGTGGTGTAATACAAACACGAACCGCAGCCTTCACATAAAATAGTCATAGCTAGTTTCAAGCTATTCTGCTCTGGTCGATTCTACATATCAAGCAGGTATACTTTCTTTGTATAATTTTTTTTTAATCTATTTATGACACTAACTTGTGTATCTGTGTTTCTGTTTCAGCCACTAGATGGCTTGTCAGGAGCACCAACACCATCAATACCATCGTCCTCAGCATCGTTACCGGCATCTAGCACTGTAAACAAACCGAAAGTTCCCTGCTATTTTTTTAGCAAGGATATTGTGTAAAGGGTGATAAGTGCCCTTTTGTGCATGGTCCGTTTTCAGGAGCTAATCTAACTTCTCAAAAGACAACAAAACCAAGTCCAGCAGTTACAGGGCCTCAGGCAAGTGGGAAACAAACATTCAATGAAACTGAAAGCAACAAAGATGGAAAACATCCATCTGATAGTGGCTCATTGCAAGGGAACAATATTAAACCCAAGGTACAAAAACCCTAAGATAAATATTATAAACCCTAAAATAAACATGGTTTCCCATGATAAACCATCACTGGTTTTCATAGTGAGACAATGTTTCTCACAATGTGATGTTGGACCATGGTTAACCATGGTTTCTTTTCATATTGAAACAATCTTTGGTACATTGTGCCATTGGACCATCGTTGACCAAGGATAACCATGATTGTAAACCTAAGGGTTTTATATTAAACCCTAGGATTAATATTATCAACCATATGAATAATATTGTACCCTGGGAATATGAAACAAATAAACCCAAGGGATTAATATTATAAATGAGAGGTATATAAACCCTAAAGGGATTGATATTATAAATCCAAGCAAATAATAAACCAAAGGGATTAATACTAAAAACCTAACTGATTGATAATATAAACCCAAGGGAATAATATTAAACCCAAGGGACTAATATTATAAACCCAAGGTATATAAACCCAAAAATAAATATTATAAACCCAAGAAATATAAACCCTAAGATAAATATTATAAACCCAAGGAATATAAACACCAAGATAAATATTATAAACCCTAAGATAAATATTTGTCACAATGTGTTGTTTGAATATGGTTGACCATGATTTATTTTCATATTGAAACAACGTTTGTCACAATGTGACATTGGAAAATGGTTGGCCATTGTTGACCATGGTTTATCTCCATATTGAGACAATCTTTGTCACAATGTGGCATTAGACCATGGTTGTGACAACGTGATGTTGGACCAAGAGAGAGTCTTTGTCACAATGTGACCATGGTTATTGACCAATACTGAACCTAAAGGTATTATAAACCCAATGGATTAATATTATAAATTGAAGGTATATAACCCCTAAAGGGATTGATATTATAAACGCAAGGGAATAACAAAACCAAGGGATTAATACTAAAAACCCAGTGGACTGATAATATAATCCCAAGGGAATAATAAACCCAAGGGATTATAAACCCAATGGAATAATATTAAACCCAAAGGATAATTATTATAAACCCAAGGAATTTAACCCTAAGATAAATATTATAAACCCTAAGATAAATATTTGTCACAATTGATATTGGAATATAGTTGACCATGTTTGATTTTCATATTGAGATAACATTTATCACAATGTAATGTTCGATAATGGCTGACCATTGTTGACCATTCTTTATCTCCTTATTGAGACAATATTTGTCAAAATGTGATGTTGGACCATGGTTTACCATGGATGACCATGGTTGTGACAACGTGACATTGGACCAAGAGACATTCTTTGTCAAAATGTGACCATGAATGACCACGGTTATTGACCATGGTTGAGACAACCTTTGTCACAATGCGACATTGGAACATGGTTGATTTTCATATTGAGACAATCCTTCTCACAAGTGACATTGGTTGATTTTCATCTTGAGAAAATATTTATCGCAATGTCATGTTGGACCATGGTTGACCATGATTATAAACCCAATGGATTTATTTTAAACCCAAACATTAATATTATAAACCCTATGAATAATATTATACCCTAGAAATATTAAGCCTTAGATTATTAAACCCAAGAGATTGATATTCCAAACCCAAGGGATTAATACTAAAAACCCAAGATTATAAACCCAAAGGAATAACATTAAACCCAACGGATAAATATTATAAACTCAAGGTATAAAAACCAAAGATAAATATTATAAACTCTAAAACAAGCATGGTTGACCATGGTTTACCATCATTGATTTTCACAATGAGACAATACTTGTCACAATCCGATGTTTGACCATGGTTGACAACAGTTTATTTTCATATTGAGACAATATTTGACACATTGTGCCATTCGAACATCATTGACCATGGATGAGCATTATTGTAAACCAAGGGTTTTATATTAAACCCTAGGAGTAATATTATAAACCTTACTAATAATATTATACCCTAGGAATATGAAACCGTAGATTAATAAACCCAAGGGGTTGATATTATAAACCCAAGGGATTAATTCTAAAAGCCTTTGGTTTATAATACCAATCCCTTGGGCTTATTAATTTTGAGAGGAGACATTGAATAAATTGCAATGAAATGTAATAGTGCAACAATGAGTATCAGAGAAATTGTCATGTTGCAACAATGTTTGTCATAATGCAAATGTTGAATTGATTTTTGCACAACCAAATGCCACTAAAGGCATCATACTCAAATACCTTTCAAGTTATTTCATTAGAAATCTCACATATATCATGAATGCTAACATTTAGGCAATGCAAGGAATTAAATTATTTATAAATTATTATTTTAAATTTAAATGGTTTATAGATTATTATTTACAATATTTTTTAAAGAAAAAATAAAAATATATTGTAAAATCTTAAAAACAAATGAATAATAGATAATGGCGTTGTCTATAATGTGACTTTTTGGAGATTCTGATGACGAAATACGGTGGAAGAAATTGAGTTTAAATTTTGATTTGTTGCAGTTAAAATGATTTTTTAACTGCATATTTGGATTCAGCACCCTGAAAAACCCCTGGGACACTTTGATTGTGCAGAAACTAGCTATCAAACTTGTGATTCCAATAAATTGTTGCCGGATTTTGACCAGAAAAACCCACCGGAAAGGCTTCCAAAAAGTCTCATTATAGACAACTGCATAGATAATGAGCTTTTCAAAAATAAATTCATATAAAATAAAATGAACGAAATAAACATGTAAATTCATAAATTCATTTACTATAATCTCGTTTTTAATATATTAATTTTTTTAAAAATATAGCATGTGAAACATTATTGACGGAATTTTAAATCTATAAGGCAATCAAAGGAATTAAAATGTTTATAAATTATTATTTTAAATTTAAATGGTTTATAAATTATTATTTTATAGTTTTTTTAATGAAAACAAAATTCAAATTATAGTTCAAAATCTTAAAAACAAATGAATAATAGATAATTATTTTTTCAAACATAAATACATATAAAATAAAGTTAAACAAGAAAAACATTTATAAATTCTTAAATTCATTTAATATGATGTCATTTGAATATATTAAATTTTTAAAAAATATAACATGTGAAACATTATTGATGAAATTTTAAATCTATAAATTTACAATTTTTTAATGTATGACATATTTCAAAAAATGATAATAAAAAAAACTCAATTTATATTTTTACTTCATCTATTTTACTTATAATAATTTTACAAAAAATAAAAGATACATTTCAGAAACATCAACCCTAATTTCTAAATTTCATAATTTATTAATCATGGAGGAACTTATCATGGAATTTATTAATATAAACAATGTACTTCATAAGTATTTTATTTCATGGTTAAAATATTTTTAAGCATTTCAAGTAATGTTATCATTTTATGTTTGGGCTATATTTTTCTATCAATTTTATCTAAAATCTAGTAAAGATTTGTTAGGAATTTCAAATTTAAGTTGTGTAATCTATAGAAACTTATATATAGATGAACTTAACATGGAACTTATTAATATAAACAATGTACTTGATAAGTAACTATTTCACTGCCATCTTAAGTAAAATATTTTAATGTTAACTAATGTGTAAGATGAAAAGAAATAAATGTTCATGGTTAAAACATTTTTAAGCATTTCAAGTAATGTTATTATTTTATATTTGGGCTATATTATTCTGTTAATTTTATCTAAAATATAGTAAATATTTGTTAGGAATTTCAAATTTAAGTTGTGTAATCTATAGATTTCAAATGCACAAGTAATTCATGCTACTTTATCTAATTATACACTAATCCTACACTGAAAACCTAGGGAAACCCAAATTCATAGGTGAGTTGTTTTTATACATTTGTATTTGAAAAGTAAAGTAATCTTCCATAGAGCACTCCTTCAAATCATTAATATCCAAGCCACACTTAGTTACTAAATTTAAAGTGGAACATAATTGATCTCATGGAGATTCGTGGCATAAGATGGTCAAAAATTTTACTCCTCATTTGTGTGGTGACACATATTCCTCTCGAAAGTCAAGGGCTCATAAGTTGGCTTCGTTATCCAAGGTTGTCCATCTTAAATTTTCCACTATGAGACACCTGTGGTAGTGTACAAATATATGTATGTTCAGATACTGATAAAGAAAATAGGGAAGTAATTTGTCGTCACAATTATAGGACAATACCTTGTTATATATGGAATGGAAAACTTTGTTATTAATCGAAAAGACGTGGCATTCACAACTTCCAACCCACGTTCATTGAGCATGAAGATTAGAGTAGACACTCTAATATTTGAACACGTTGAGGGAGATCTTAACACTAGAATGGATGGAATTTATTTGCACCGTAGTAAACTATTCATTCATAGAGAATCCTTGGATATGTGGATGAGTAATACAAAATTTATCTTTTAATGAGAATTACACACTCACGAAGGAAACTTCTTGTTTTCTATCTAAGTTGGCCTTCATTTTGTCTCTTTCTCTTGAAACATTTTCGAGTTTTTGTTGTAGATGACCAATGTAATTAACAACACCAAGCCCTTGGTCTCAGTATGTACTATAGAGATGAGATTGTGCAATGACAATTTGAAATACATGTAAATGTATACTATAATATTATATGCAAATTGGCAATGCCTCTATATTATACAAACTCATCATATATGCAAGTTGTCATGTACATCAAAGTTTCATGAGTAGTAGACTTACCTTTGCCGTAATTTTGATGGAACCATGAGCAAGGGAATCATAATCTGACAAATAGTATTTAAAGTGACTCTGTATAATATAAAGGTGTTGCTTCCAAGGTTGGAATTTGACCGACAAAATGCATGTCATACAATTTTCATAACCATAACCAAACAAACTATTGCAACACGGAAAATGCCTTATTAATGCACATATTTACCTCATTAAACATGTATAAAAAGGTTCATTGCCCAACTTTAACTTAAGGGAAAAAAGTAATTACACATCCGATTGTAAAATGGACCATTTTTCTAAATAAAATTTTATTATATATAAATGAATATTATAAATAATAATGAGTAACTTATCATGGAGGAACTTTTTAGAATTGGAATAATTAGAAATCCCTAGGAAATTGGTGGTTGGGAGCCATGTGCACGAATATATTTTCTTAGATTTATTAAAATTAATGGACCATTTTTCGAAATAAAAGTTTCTTATATATAAATGAATGTTATAAATAATAATGAGGAACTTATCATGTAGGAACTTATTAGAATTGGGATAACATCAAATCCCTAGGAAATTGGTGGGCTCAACGAGGTGGCATGAATATAATTTTTTAAATTTATTAAAAGAAAATGCAACCTAACAAACTTTGTAAAATAAATACAACTATTGATAAGCATTAATACTAAGCATATTCCATTGAGAGTCAATCTAAGCCCTCAATTAAAAAAAATTAAAAAGTCCACAAACCTCCTTCCATCTAAAGTTCATATATATACGCCTATTGGCAAACACGTGACCAGTTTTGTTAAGGTATGATGCTATCAAGAAATCATCAACAAAGGAGTGGGGAAATAAATAAATCCTAACTCTTTGTCATGACATTGATGGCAACTTCCGAGGAAAAGCGGGTTTTCCAAAACAATACACCATTGTCTACAAGACAACTTAAATTTCATCAAGACCCATTAATGAAACCAATGAAATAGAAGCTCAATAATCTCAAAGGGAAGAAAGTTCCAAATAACAAGATCCAGACAAAAAGAGACAACCTTTGCTGGAACAAATGGAAACTTCCATTGTCTACTACAAAGGAAAAACAAACGTATCAATCTCAATAACAACAACATTCATTCACTATTTTAATGTCAAAATCAATTAGGAAAACAGTCCATTCTCATCATTTATTGGTTGCTATAGAGTTCAATATTAGAGTAAATAAATTAAATAGTGCAACTTAAAATTTCATAATTAAAAAAAAATATTCTAGTAAAAATTTCAAATTCGTCTAATAAGCACTAAAATTTAACATTTAAAATTTTAATAAAATTAGGCACTCAAATTTAAAATTCATAAAACTTAAAATGATAAAATGATAAAATTTTAAATTATTATCACAATGAAGCTCTAAAGTATTCATATATTCCAAAATATTCCAAAAACAGTACAAAGTGTGAAATTTTCTTTTTAATTTTTGAAGAATAAAAATTAAAATACTTATAAAACATCCATTCTGAAATTTAAAATTTTTGTAATAACATTATGAAATATCCACTCAGTCAATAAAATAGTAACAAAGACAACAATAAACAACTTTAAATGTTTTTTTTTAAATAAATTACATACTCAACTCTATTCTATTTTATACTTTATTAATATAAATAAAAAATTAAGTTAAAAAACATTATAATAATAATTTAAATCAATATTATATTTATCTTCAATTATATAAATATTAACTTTGTCTCATGTGATTGTATATATATTTTTAATTAAATTAATATTGAGAAATAGAGATTCTACGTTGTTAGAGTTTTCATCTCAATTTTCTAGAATTTTTTATTTCCAATGTAAGAGTGAGTGGGAGTTGAGTAGCAGCTCTCATCTATCAAAGTTGTTGTAGTTATTTTTGTATTGTTTCTATTACTATAAATATGAGATTCTTGTGAAATATGAGATTCTTGTGAGTTAACAAAGGTTTTGGTTAACACTTGTATACATTGATGGTGAGTTATTCATTCCTTAATTTTCCCTACACTGATCCTCTATCACTCCTACACATACATGATAAGAGTTTTGAAATACTTACATGAATTCACCCTCCGTACCCAAAAAACTCCAAGGAAAAACACATATTTCCTCAAATGATCACAACTTGCGACGAAAATCGGCTTTGCCAAAATAATAAAGAGGATTGTCTACAAACCAACTTAAATTTCTTTAACACCAATAAAGGAAGCCAATGAAATAGAAGCCCAATAATCTCAAAGAGGAGAAATTTCCAAATAGAAGGGTCCATATCAAAAGAAACAAATTTTGTTGGGAACAGAGGAAAACTTCCCTTGTCTACTACGAAGAAAAAAGATGTATCAATCATAATAGCCACAACATTGACTCATTATTTTAATGTCAAAACCAATTAGGAAAACATTCCATTTTCTTTTTTTTGATCAAGTAAGAGTAGGACCTTCTATTAAACTTAGCCAAATATACATAACTTACAAGAATTCACACCCGCTATGTGGGAGATCAACAGTCAGTCGAGCAGGCTGAACCAAACCAATCATTCAAAACCAAGAGAAACTTAAACAGGAAAGCCAGGGATAATCGCCAAATAACTAACACACAAGGTCATTTGGTCGTCCTGTTGTGCTTCAAATGAGCCTAGAATTCCTTGGACGGCTAGTCGTTCGAACTGGAGGTCACAAAAGGCCACAAATGTCTCGCTGTGGGTCCACCAAAGGTCCCACCACAAGACAATATTAAAACCATCAAATGGACTCAATCAAAATTAAAACCATAACTCGGTAATCTTTTTTTGGGTCTGACCAACTAGCACAGAAAAATCGCCACTGTTGATCAACTGACTAAGACCCAATGGTCTTCGTGAATATCAGAAGGATGAGAAGCGTGAGAGATAACCATCCAATGGGGGCAATTTTCTCTCTCCTCGTTCCACTACGTGTCACTCGAATAATGGAATCAGAGCCAAACTCAGGAAAACCAGAAACCATTCGAACCCCGCCCGATATAGCACTTGTGGTATTGGAAAGGTTAACTCACCCAAAAAACAAACATTTCATTTCACCACGTGTTGTCCTTCAATTGAGTCCACCAGGAGTCTCTGTTAAACACCATATAAGCCATATGAAGAGGGACACCTCATCCCGTGGAGCTGTCTGAGTCAAACCTTTCATCACTCAATCAAAAGGATTCCAGACTTTGGAAAGTAACTAAAGAAAGGCAGTTAGACTGTGTGGGGTTCTCCAACCTCCCGCCAGTCTTCTGGGTCCCTTTGGTCCATCCTGTTAGTCCATGGTTCCATATCCTGCGTTTCCTTATAGAGACAGTCCTCCTGCAATTTTCCTGAGGGTAGAAAATCCCAAGCATACTTAGAATCCCTATCCCTAATTGTGACTCCTTCATTCGCCAAGCGATCCGCTAACATATTATCTTTCCTTTTCACATGAGAAAATATGACATTTTTAAGGGTTCGCATGTGAGAATAGATGTGGTAAAAGACCTAAAAAAGCTTCCAGTGCTTCGACACTTTATCTGGAGAGGTTCCATTGCTGATTTTCTTAGCATCTCTAATAATTAATTCTGAATCTGCTCCAATTATAACATTGTTTGAACTTGAATTCACTAGGATTTCCAAACATTGCTATAATTCCATGAGCTCAGCCATGTTATTAGCGGCATTACCCAAGTGGCCACGAAATATTTCCTGTATTTGTTTGTGATAATCTCTTATGGCACCCCCAAATCATGCTAATCCTAGGTTGCCCTTAGCTGCTCCATAAATATTAACCTTTAAGAAACCATAAGCAGGGGGCTTCCAAATGTTAACACACTTATTTATAAGGCTCACTGCGAGTTGTTTATTCCCAGAGTACTGATAGACTAGAGACCCAAGTGAAGTATAATTCTCTCCCCTTGGGGCAGAGGAGGATCTTTAGGAAGCGTCCTTAACACGCTTCTTACTGTGTCTTTGAGCTACCTTAGAGCTTGCTCAATTATGTGTTGTAGCTTATTTGTTTTGTTTTTGAAAATATGACTGTTGCGTTCCTTCCACACATTCCAAATGACAAAACCTGGGATCAAAATCTAGGCTTTATTAACTATCTCATTCCCTGAGAAGTTTTCCTCCAGTTCTTTAGAGTGTTGGATATGTTGGGACTATCCATATCAGTTTGTCTAAAAATAGAGGCCACCGAGTCCCACACTTTTGAAGTGAAAGGAAAGAGGTTGAGAAGGTGTTCAATCATCTCCTCATGAGTGCCACAAAGGTAAGACTTGGAAGGACCAATGAAGCCCTTCTTAATGAGATTCTCCCAAATTAAGATCTTCCTTTGATCCACTAGCCAAATGAATAATTTTATTTCCATCCAATGTGGACTTTGCTAAAGTTTCTTCGAAACTTGATCAAGACTGACAAAGTTAAATTTTGTGTCTTCCTGTTTAGCCTCCTTGACGTTAACGTTACCTTCAGTGTTATTTCCCCATCTTAATTGATCCATTGAGGAAGAAAATAGAATCCTTTTATGCTCTAGCTCTTAAGTGAGAGCTTCTGCCTTGGTCTTCAGTGGGTTTTCATCACTATATCCTAGATCGTCCCACTTCCTCCATTTTTTTTATTCCTTCCTTGATCCCAAAAGTCTTTCGTCGAAACCATACCTTTGTTGTCTGTGTCACTTTTGAGAGCTGCAAGTTCATCCCTATAAAGGTTGGCTTCCTATTGCCAGTTGTCCTCCCAAAATCAAGCAAGGTCCCCTGCTCGAATTTCCCAAAAACAATGTTGCTGAACAATATTTTTATTATCCCAGGCAAGGTTCCAAATATGGGAGCCCCTAAGTTTCCTTGACATTCTAATATGATCCTTCTCCTGTCAATACTTGGCATACTTCTATTTCCAAAGCTTAGCCCAGGGGACATTCGGTTCCTTAATCCATCTCCACCAACCTTGACTCCCGAAACTCTGCTGAGGGTCTCAGGATCATGCAGCCCCAATCCACCATGGCTCTTGGGTTTTCAAATCTTGTCCTAGGCTACTAAAGATCACTTCCTTTTCTCTTCCCCTCTACTCCATAGGAAGTCCCTTTGTATGCTTCTTATATGCTTCTTAATACCTTAAGGAGAAGGAAGAGATGAAAACATAAAGATGGGAATGGCCTACAAGACCACCTGTGTGAGTACAAGGTGTCCTACCAAATATAATTATCTGCATGTCCATTTTCTGACCTTGTCCTGAAGTTTATGTAATATTGGTTCCCACACTTTCTTTCTTAGAGGTTTGTCAGTAAGAGGAATGCCAAGATATTTGGAAGGTATATATGTTCCCTTTGAAATCAAAGAATTCTGGTGATGTTTCTCTGAATAGCAATATTAGAGTTAAGAAAGAAACTTTGGACTTGTTAAGGCTTACCTTTGTCCCTGCTGCCATAGCAAAGTCATTTAAGATGTTTTTGATTGCTCTAGCTTCCTTGACTGTGGGTATGCCCTGCAACATTGTATCATCCACAAATTATTGATGAGTGTTTGCCTCTCCATCCACGGTAAGTTTGAGACCCTGAATTCGTCCTTCAGAATTTTCTCTTTTAATCGCTCTGCCTTGCCCTTCCATCATGAGGATGAAGAGGAACAGTGAGAGTAGATCTCCTTGTCTGAGCCCTCTGGAGGGTGTGAAGGTCCTCGATGGAGCTCCATTAAGCAGTGTAGAAAAACTGGTTGTGGTAACTAATGGCATGTCCCACCTTATCCAATTCTGATCAAAACCATAGGCTTTTAGAATTGCTCTTATGTAAGACTAGCTTAATTTGTCATAGGATTTTAATAGGTCCAAATGAATGATCATACTAGCTTATTTGTTTCTTTTGAGAGAGTGTACCACCTCATGATCTTGGATGATTTTGTTGAGGATTTGTCTTCCCTCCACATAGCCTATTTTCTCCTCCGAGATGAGAGAGGGTAGAAGTGGTTTGAGTTGATTGGCTATTACTTTGGAGATAATTTTATACACCACATTACATAAGGCTATGGATAGAAAGTCATCCGGAGTCATGGCATTTTCTTACTTTGGAATCAGAGCTATGAAGGATGCATTCAGAGCCTTCAGGATCTTTTTGGATCTTCTTGAGTCTTCCAAAACCTTGAGGATATCATGTTTGACAGTTTCCCAGCAGGATTTGAAGAAGTCTACATTGAATACATCTGCGCTTGGTGCTTTTCCATTCTTCATTTCATTAATCACTTCACTGACCTCCTCTTTTGATATTAGCCTGTTGAGATTGTGGTTGTCCTCTCTGGTAACCAGCTGAGGGATATACTAAGTGAAATGGTCAATGAACCTAGATCTGTCCTCCAATGGTTCCTTTGCAATATTGTAGAAGTGTTGTACAAGGACTGATCCCATATCATTGTGAGGAACAAGCTCAATACCTTGAGAATCTTTGGTCTTTGTGATTCTATTTTGTGCCCTGTGAGCCATAGCGGATTTATGGAAGAATTTTGTGTTTCTTTCTCCCTCTCTAATCCATTGTATTCTTGATTTCTACTACCAGAAAATTTCTTTTTGTGAGCATCAATCCTCCCATTCTTCCTGAAGAGATTCAATTAGTTTTTGTCTCTCCTCGGTGAAGCCCTTTGCGATGTTGATATGATTGATCTCCTAGAGCTTCTGCTTAACTTCTATTTTGGCTTTGAAGATATCTCCAAATTCCTTATTTTTCCAAGCTTTAAGACGGGATTTGATAAGTTTAAGTTTCTTCTAGAGCATGTACGTTTTTGTGCCCTAAATATTCAACTCCTCTCTCCACCATTTATCAATGTTACTAGTGAAATTAGGGTGTGAGAGCCAGGCATTTTAAAACCTGAAAGGTCTACTTCTCGGTGTGCCCATAAAGGTGGCTTCCAACTGTATAGTTCAGTTATCTGATCCTCCAATGAGAAGAATGGAGGTTGTCATGGCTGGTCCTATGAGAAGGAGGTCCTCTGAAATAATGAATCTATCAAGTTTGTAAGCAACTTGATTAGCCCCTCCCCTTTTGTTGTTCCAAGTGAAGGTTCCATTAATTGTTTCAGTATCCACTAGACCCATCTTCATAGTGAAGTTTAGGAACGCCATGGAGTCTTTTCCTAGTTGTCTAGTGGCTTTCTTTTTTTTTTATGAAAGAGATCTTATCATACTGAAATCTCCTGTAACAATCCAAGGAAAAATTGGATATCTTGCTCTTAGATCCTCCAAGGAGGTGAGCAATTTGAGTTTGTCTGCTTGTTTTTGAGGTCCATAAACATTTGTAATCATGTATATATCCTTGTCCCCTACAGGTTGACATATCAGGGAGAGATAGTTCTTAGATGTTTCAGCATCCGGAATTCCAAATTTTTGTGGGTCCCACAAGGTGAGAATCCCCCCCACCGAGTTGGTTTCCTTCACCTCTAAATACACATATTTGAATAACCACTTATTATGAATATCTCTTATCTTTTCCATCGAACATTTTTTCTCCTGAATAAAAATCATGTCTGGTTTTTCTTCTTTCATTATGTTACTAAGATTTCTTTGTTTCCTCCTATTCCCTATGCCTCTAATGTTCCAGGTTGTGAGCTTCATTTAAGGTTAGTGAAGGAATAGCTAGTAAGATATTTCATCTTACCTGATTTTATCAACAGTTTCTCAAATTCGTTCAACGTTTCATTATGTCTCTTTCTTCCTCTTTTCCTACTTGAGTACTTTGGAGATTGTGCATTTCTTCTGACTCCAACTCCCTTCACTTAAGCCCTCCAAAGAAAGAGCTGTTTTACTCTATTGTAGTGATCTTTTGGTAGGGAGTCCACTCCTATGTTTTTTCCTTGTTCCAGAAATTTCTCTAGATCTAGATTCTCCTTATCCAGAATCTCCTATAGCTCATGTTCCTCTATTCCCGCTCCACTTGGAGTCGTCTCCTAGTCCCTACTAATCTCCATCAAGCTTGGTAGATCATCCTTTTCTAGTTTTTTACTGTGATATCCTCCATGTCAGCTATCTTATCTTGTTCCTTTGTTACATTCTCCATGTCTTGAACTGTCTCCTTGTTCCCCTCTTCTTCCTCTAGCATCTTGAAGTTGTTGTGTCTTGTATGTCTATCCTCATTTGCCTTATTGTGTGGATGCTTTCCCCATTTCCCTTTGCTCCTGACCTTGGTGAAACCCTCGTGATCTCTCTCCATAGTGGTTTTTTGGTTGCCATCCCTATTGATTATGGGGCAGTCTCTATATAGATGCCTATGCTCATGGCATTTGCGACATCTAAATGGTATGTGCTCATAGTCTGCACCCATTCTTCATCGTATACTTATAAAATTATCACTTCTAGAAGGACTCTAGATAGATCCATTTCCACACATATTCAGGCAAAGGAGGTATACCTTCCTTTTCAAGTTTCCTATGAGATCTTTAGAAAATTCCCTGGCTTGTTGCCTATGGCTTTCAAAGATTCGGGTAGCCAGTAATCCAGAGGAAGGGAATATAGCCTGATCCAAACCAGTAATGATGTGAATGTTTCACGTTTCGGGACAAAGTTCATCATCCATGGCCACATGTAGAGTCCTGCTACAGCATAGAAATAGGGCCCCACTTCAAACACTCTATCTTTTTCCTCTAGGCTTCTGAACACTACTATGAAAAGTCCCTTAGAAACCAAATGTAAATGTGCTTCCCCCTTTGACTTCCAATGTCTCCTTATCTAGACATGTAATGGCCTCTCCATCGGCCATAGCCCCATGAACTTGCATATGATTGCATGCTCTGTCATATGATCACTATGTGCCTATATTGTTAGGTCACTCAATATGACCCAAGGAATAATGCTTGACTTGGGCTTGCAGACCCCGGTTGTCTTTATGGAAGCCGGTCTTTCACTGCTGCCTCCATTCTCCTTTTCTTTGCTAGTTTCCTATTGATTCCCTTCATAATCCTAATCTCCACTTCTCCCAGATGTCCCCTCACTTCGTGCTTCTGAAATGTTCTCCAAAGGTTTTATGAAATGTTTCTTTCATGTGTCCATACTTCCCTCTATCGCTGCTCAACTGTAGGAGGGAGCAACACTCCCTCCCTGCACTCCCCACCATAGCACCATGAATCCAAACACTGTCTTCAACTCCAACCCTAGCTTCTCCAGTTCCTTCTTCGCCTAACAATTTTTTTTCTTTATTATCTGGAAAACAATTCACTTTCCTCGTTATTAGAGTAAATAAATATAATAGTGCAACTTAAAAATTCATAAGTAGGAAACAAACACATTCTAATAAAAAATTCAAATTCATCTAATAACCACTAAAATATAGCATTTAAAAATTTAATAGAATTAAGCACACAAATTTAAAATTCATTAAAATTAAAATTAAAAAATGATAAAATTTTAAATTATTCTCACAATCTCGCTGTAAACTATTCATATATTCTACAAATAGTATAAAACTTGAGATTTTTTTTAATAATTAAAAAATATATATATACTTATAAAACATCCATTCTGAACTTCAAACTTTATGTAATAATGTTATGCAATATCCACTTAGTCACAAAATAGTAACAAATAAAATAATAAATAATTTTAAATGTTTTTTTTTAATAAATTACATAATTAACTCTATTATATTTCATACTTTATTAACATAAATAACAAATTAAGTTCAAAAAAATTTCTACTGATCATTTAAATCAATATTATGTTTATCTTCAATATCAACTTTGTCTCATATGATTGTTTTTTTTTAATTATATTAATATTGTGAAATGAAATTCTAATTGGTTAGAGTTTTTATCTCAATTTTATAGAATTTTTTATTTTTTATGTTTATCTTCAATATCAACTTTGTCTCATATGATTGTTTTTTTTTAATTATATTAATATTGTGAAATGAAGATTCTAATTTGTTAGAGTTTTTATCTCAATTTTATAGAATTTTTTATTTTCCAATGTAAAAGTGATTGGGAGTTGAGTAGAAACTCTGGTCTGTCAAATTTGTTGTAGCTACTTTTATATTTCTCTCGTACTATAAATATGAGATTCTTGTGAATTAACACTTGTATATACTAACGATGATCCATTCATTCCTTAATTTTCCCTACACCCATCATCTATCATTTTTCCACATATATGACAAGCATTTTGAAATATTTACATGAATTCGCCCTCCATACCAAAAAAACAATTTTCCCTTCAAAGGAAAATTTTATCTCTATGCCACCCAAACTTAATTAATTTCTCTACACATCTATCACAACATCTATTTTAGAAATTAGCATGAAATTATTTTTTCTTAATTTTAATAATAAGTTTCTTTATCATAAATATTTTTCAAAAAATATTTTAAATATACTAACTAATTTATTATATTTTTCTATATTAAAAAGTTATTACCTATAATTTTTTTTAATTAATAATACTAATTTTATAAATATATATTAATTATTAATAAATATTTCTGATGATAAACCACGGAAGTTGGTTCGAAACGTGGAATACGACAAAAACCTAAATATGATGACTCCGAAAGACAAAAATACACCATTCATACCAATTAATTAATTAATATTAAAAATAAATATTAATAAAAATAATTAAATAATAATTTTAATATATATTATAAGTAAAAAAACATATATAGAAGTTTTTAACGAACTAACCGTATGACATTTACCTCATTACTGGTACATCTACTGCAACATATACCCATTAAATTATATCAAAGATTCTAAGTAAAAGAAAACATATATAGAACTTTTTAATAAACTAACCCTATTACATTTACCTCATTACTTGTATATTTACCTCAATATATACACATTAAATTATAGCAAAGTTTTGGGGGCATGTTCCCTATCATTAGCTTGATAATTAATATATCCACCCCTCATTGCATTCGACACATAAGGGAGCTCATAAACTATTGGTGTAGGAGCTTATGACAATGGGTTATCGCTTTAAAAATAAGGAATTTAACTTTTTGTGTGTATTAGATGTCATAAATATTGCAATAAACTACTAAATGTGTAACAATTAATTTGTGTAATTTAATATAAACTATTACACTCAAAGAAATCAACATTTTATTCTTCTTTAAACCCAGGTCTGATGGGCCTTTCACATTTGTTTTTTTGTAATATCGGGATTCAATTAGCTCAACGCCTAACTCATTATTTTTTATGTAAATATAAAAAATTACTCTTTATCATTCTTTATTCATTGTTGAACGATGTCATATTTATATTTATGTGGTTTTCTTAACTTCTAACAGTCAAGGTGGGGATCATTGCCTAGCTACACACCTTATATGTAAACTTGCAATGAATCCAATTGTTTTGAATAACCTTGATATAAATGAGCACAGGGTTGGAGTTTAGCAATATATGTTCACTGAATGATATGGTTCCCGTGAATCAGAAGGTAATACGACTGATGTTTCTCAAAACACGTCATTAATTGTGGTCTGATCCACTGAGACACCTAGACTCGTCGTCGTCGTCGGTATCTCACAGACTCGTCTAATGGTGCAAATGGTTTGGGGAGTAGCTAGGGAAACTACACCGCCCAGTCTCGGTCATGACCGTCATGCTGCCATGAACTTTGTCTATAACCTGCTCAAGGAATCAGGGTTTTCCCTATCACCAGGTACATCTGCTTCCCTTCGATCTTCTCCAAGTTGTTTCGAGTATGATTTTGGACGAAGAATTTCTTCCAAATATGGGATTTGGTGCCTACATATTTAGTTTCCCCAAGATTTGGCTAAAGAGGTGGTGATATGGAGGATTCCTGCCTCTGCGGTCGTAGCATCTCGGCTTTAGGTGAACGTTATTCACAATTTTTTTTAATCTATAGAGACACAGTTTTCTTGGTGCTCGTGCTTCTAATTACTGTCTTACAGGAGGTTTGCTTAACTACAAGTTTAGCTGCTCTTCTCAGGTTAGCCAAGTCAAATAACCCTCATCTATGCTAAGGTTTGTCTTTTTCAAAATGGGTACTTAAGCTTGTTTTTGTTATTTGTTTCTAATAACCCTTTTTTGTGGACCTTTATAGGTATGACCGAAAGCTTCCATATTAGGATATTTGTGCTCGAATATTTCAGTTCGGTTGAGGATAGTTGTACTTACATATGGGTTCTATATTTCATGGTTTGCGTTCTTCCACCTCTGCGTGAAGGCTTTCCATTACTGTGATAAGTTTAGATACATATATTTATAATGTGTCTCTAGTATTTTGAAAGGCTATTATTTCCATAATACAGAGTTCTGAAAGTTACTGTGTCTTCAGTTAGGGTCTTCGGGTTTTGAATGTAATCCTATTGCCTTAAGTGTTGAATTTGTTGTTGTAAGAGAACTTTGTAAGTTACACGGGCTATGGCTTCTGCTCCAGGACCTTGATGACATTGTATACATTTATTATTTTTCCAAGAACTTCTAAAAAAATCTAAGGCTAGTTGTCCTCGAATCTTTTAGTTCGACTGGGGATAGTCGTACTCACAAATGTTTTCTATATTTTCAGGTTTCTTTTCTTCCACCTCTACGCCAAGGCTTTCCATTACTGTGATAATTTTAGATACATATATTTATAATGTGTCTCTCGTCTTTTGAAAGACTATTATTTCTATAATAATAGTTTGATCTGCTTAACTCAGAATTTACTGAATTTCGTTTATTCTTGTGCATTCTCTGGCTAATGTTATAGAAATGATTTTCAAACTGATTTACAGAGTTTATATTGTTCTTATCTGGGCCTTACCATAAGGAATTAATTACCATGTGCAAAGTTAAAATTATGGACCATGTATTATTTAATCTGGTTGCAAAGTTTGTTTTTATTACTTTCTAGGTTTACGTATACATATAAGGATGGTACTGTTAAGTTCCTGTGTGCATGATTACACTTGTTTCATTCTGTTTCTGTTTTATTTTAATTCTTTGATGCCCGACAGAGGATAGGATCCTCAGCTACAAGGAACCTAACTCTCTGCCCATGGGGCATCTACCCAGAAATTTTATTCAGTGCCGCAGACCATTCCAAGCCAAAACTCCAGGTTTTATAGCTGGAACTTAAGCTGATATCATTCCTAATCGATTTGTGTCAAGTAATTAAGTAATTTTCATGTTAAAAATCAGGGACTATATTTCTTTTACTCAGGATAATTGTTCATCTCATCTGGCTATTCACGCCAGCGGCCATACCGGTTTTCCCTCTGAATATCACATTCTTTTATGACAAAAACTGCCTAAGAAAAAGGATCGAGGGAACTTTTGTAGTCTAATTGGGTATTTTCTTAACAATTATTATTTAAATTAAACTTTTTTTTCTTTTTTACTATCCCTTTATATTTACAATAAAACTTTGCCAGATGTCTCGTTAAATTGTAGCAATATTGTTTCTCTGTGTTTATATGATACTTTTGTATTTTCATTTTAACAATACTTATTACCACAGGAATATTATGTCATAGTTTGATTATGTACGGGACTAGGGGACTTCTCAGGGTATTGGTAGCCAGGCTTGCCATTCTGCTAATCCCCAGTTCCCTCCTCCATATTCAAAACCAGCGTATGCTTCTCTTTAGGTACATTCAAATGACGAATGCTACAATCAGTCTTCCTCCTAGAGTATGATATAGGGTCAATCTTTTTCCTCCAGTTCCTCTCTATTAGTTGGAATTTGTAGAATACCAACCATTTCATAAAAAATATACTAAGTCTTTCATGTGTATATTTGACATTTAGCATTGTGTCAATCACAACCCGTCTCATGATTTAAAAGCTTACATCGAAGATAAAGAGGTTTGATTCCATTAAAAAAAAGCTTCGTCCTTTTACTTTCAATGTAACGAATGTGTCGTGTCAATCACAACTACTCTCAGGATTTAAAAACATAGATTGAAGATAAACATGTTGTTTCCATCACAGCTAGCTTCGACGTTTTATTTTCAATGTAAAAAATTCTTTCGATGACTTATTTTTTTTGTTTACAAACTAAATAATATACTCGTTGATCCTAACCTTACATATTCTTTCTACCTAGCTTGATTCGTTCAAGGTATTTATATATGTCTTAGTTTATCTAAGATATGAAATCCCCATCCAGTGAAATTAATATAAAATCCTAAGCACACAGATTGACATTTATTCGTTATTCACTATTGCATCCATACATTTATGGTTTATTTACTATGGTCATCCATCGTTACAGTTTATCTTTTATTTATTGTTTCCAGCGAGAACCAGAGTCTTAATTAAAACTTTCCATGCAAATTAAAACTTTACATCGCAATCAAAACTTTCAACAAAAAAACGTGGGTAACATCTCTTATTGTTTTGGGGAGAAACTACCACCCAACCTTTGCAACATAAACCCAATTTCTCCAACAAAAACTTTAGCAACCAACCTCTACAACGTTAATGCAAATTTTTTCAACGTCTAACTTTAGAAAATGCAACAAGAAAGTTGAAGAAAGAGTAAAGGCCCAAACATCCATAAACATGAAATTCCACGAGCATGCAATATCTTCTCACCTGTTTTAGAATCCACCATCTTAACATGTAATATCATCCCACCCATTTTAGAATTCACCATTAGCATCCATAACTATTAATTATTTTATTTATGTATTAATTAATTTATTAAAATTCCTGCAGGTGTTTCGTGTTACGACTGTCACCATGTTTTTAACAGAGGAGTGGTATAGATATTATAACAAAATTTTAAAATACAAAACTCAATCTTGAATGAACAAAAACATAACTAATTATGCTTCTACATACACAACCCCATTATAGAAAGACGAAGGCATAACTAATTATGCTTCTACATACACAACCCCCATTATAGAAAGACGAAGGAATGCCACAGAAGTTGTAACAAATTCTTCAAATACAAAATTAATCTTGAATGAAGAAAAAATACAGTGTAAAGCTACCTCTGATTCTAAAAACAATATGGAGTTCTAGAAAAAGTAGTTATCTCAATTGAGAAAGATGGAGAAGTGGCACAAAATTTAAAGGATAATTGTTCATCTCATCTGGCTATTCACACCAGCGGCCATACCGGTTTTCCTTCTGACTATCACATTCTTTTCTGAGAAAACCTACCTAAGAAAAATGATAGAGGGAACTTTTGTAGTCTAATTGGCCAATTCCTTAACAATTATTATTTAAATTAATTTTTTTTTGTTACTACCTCTTTATATTTATAGTGACACTTTGCTATATGTCTCGTTAAATTATAGCAATATTGTTTTCATGTTTTTACATGTTTTTTTTGGTATTTTCTTTCCAATAATACTTATTACCACAGTAATGTTATGTCATAGTTTGATTATGTACTGGACTAAGGGACTTCTCAGGATATTGGTAGCCCGACTTGGCCTTGTGCTAACCCCTAGTTCCCTCATCCATATTCAAAACCAACGTATGCTTCTCTTTATGTAAATTCAAATGACTAATGCTACAATCAGTCTTCCTCCTATAGTATGATATCGGGTCAATCTCTTTTCTCTAGTTCTCTCCATTAGTTAGAATTTTCACAAGACCAACCATTTTATAAAAGATATCCTAAGTCTTTCATGTGTACATTTGACATTTAGCATTGTGTCAATCACAACCCATCTCAAGATTTAAAATCTTACATTGGAGATAAAGAGGTTTCTTTCCATCAGTAGTAGCTTTAGCCTTTTATTTTCAATGTAACAAATGTGTTGTATTAATCACAACTACTCTCATGATTTAAAAACTTAGGTTGAAGATAAATATGTTTGTTTCCATCATAGCCAGCTTTGGCCTTTTATTTTCAATGTAAGAAATTCTTTCAATCACTTCTTTTTTGTTTACAAACTAAATAATATCCTAGTTGATCCTAACCTTACATATTCTTTCTACCTAGCTTGATTCAGTGAAAGTAGTTATATATGGCTTAGTTTATATAAGATAGGCAATCCCTGTCCAGTGAAATTAAAATAAAATCCTAAGCACACAGAGTATCTATCTGACATTTATTAGTTATTTACTATTGCATGCACACATTTATGGTTTATTTACTATTGTCATCCATCTTCACAGATTATCTTTTATTTATTGTTTCCATCCAAGGCCAAAGTCTTAATCAAAACTTTCCATGAAATTAAAACCTTACATGGCAATGAAAACTTTCAACAAAAAATGTGGGTAATCTCTCTTATTGTTTTAGGGAGAGACGACCACCCAATTTCTACAATGTAAACCCAATTTCTGCCACAAAAACCTTAGCAACCAACCTCTGCAACGTTAATGCAATTTCTTCAATGCCAAACTTAGAAAATGCACTAGGAAAGTAAAAGAAAGAATTAGAGCCCAAACATCCATAAACATGAAATTCCACCAGCATGCAATATCTTCTCACCTGTTTTAGAATCCACCATGATTCCACCATCTTAGCATGTAACATCATCCCGCCCATTTTAGAATCCACCATGATGCCACACATTTTAGCATCCATGACTATTAATTATTTTATTTAGATATTAATTAATTTATTAAAATTCCTACTAGTTTTTCCTGTTACGACTGTCACTATATTTTTTTAACAGAGGAATGGTACAGAAATTATAACAAAATTTTAAAATACAAAACTCAATCTTGATTGAACAAAAACATAACTAATTACGCCTCTACATAAACACCCCCATTCTAGAAAGACGAAGGAGTGCTGCAGAAAGTATAACAAATTCTTGAAATACACAATCGAATCTTGAATGAAGAAAAAATACAGTGTAAAGCTGCCTCTCACTCTAAAAACAATAAGGAGTACTAGAAAAAGTAGTTATATCAATTCAGAACTATATAATATATTAAGTCATTTACTCCATAAGTTTAATTAACCTTAAAACTGTAACCAACACTTAGAAAGTCAATTCTACCACGTATCTCCTCTACAAAACTTCGAAAGTCAATTCTACCACGGGTCTCCTTGCAAATTTTTAAATTAACGACATCACTTCGTTCGAGCTCTCGATTTAGCACTCGTATGAAAAATATGCGAAACATATCTGCTCCTCATAAAATATGTCTATCTATTATTAACGAAACAAAAAAATCAACAAATCTCCTTACACCCCATGTTTATATATATACATACTATAATTATCATAAAAGAATGAGAAAATGTGCTTAATTACAAAAACTTATAACTATGTAAAAACAAATTCTTATGAATGATCATATGACAAATAATCCATTGGAAAATAAAATATACATATATTTACAAATATATAATTATAAGAACATAAACGACCAACACTTGTAAATCATGTGTATAAATGATTTTAAAAATAGTGAAAAAAATGCATTAAATGTGATTGATAATTAAATGCAAAATTAAGGTTTAGATATTGTAACATTGGAATCTAATATTCATTTCAAAAGTGAAAAATTAGATTATGAAATTCACCGCATTTATTTACGACAGTGCAAAATATAATCATGAAAATGTCCTAAATATTAGATTTAAAATGTATAAAATCTAGTTACAAAAATGCCATTATCAAATTTAAATGTGTCATTTTGAATTTAATATGGACTTTCTTGAAATCAAATTTTTAACTTTTAAAATTCCAATTTTGAATTTTAGAAAGATTGATTTTTATATGTCTTTGCAGTAGTATCATTTTAAGTGAAATATAAAAATTAGTATTGAAAGTTTTTATGTAATTTAATTAAATTATAACTAGTACAACTATATAAATTAAATGGTTAATAAATTTTGTATTCATCAAAACATTTATGTTAAAATACACTTTACATGGTCAAATATTAAAAATAAAAATAAATGTAATTAGGTTAGAACTTTATTATTGTTAATTATAAACAATTAATATTCTAATTAAGCATATATACTTTTAAAAAAACATGTAACAATATTCTTAATCACAAAAATTCACCCTCACTTTATCATGGAGATTATTAATTTATAAATAAACTTTGTTACAATACTATGTGGATACCATGGATTACTAATACCATGTGTTCAAAAAATCCTAACACAATCAATTAAAATGGAAAATAAAAAGTACAACTAATTTTGAGATAAATCTCATTGTTTGATCTATTATGAACTTTATTAATTTATAAATAAACTTTGTTACAATAATATGCATGGATACCATGCGTTACTAATACCATGTGTTCAAAAAATCATAATACAAACAATTAAAATGGAAAAAATGATACAATTAATTTTGAGATAAATGTCATAGTTTGATTTATGACAAACTCAGAATCTTCTAAAATATTCTGTAGAGATTTCATTCTTTCCATCCACTTAATAATTATTGATAACCAAATTAAAATTATGGAAGCTCTATTCCAAAATAGACAAACCTATAAGCTTAATGGAATTCATAGAATTTTCCAACATTAAAAAAGTGATATAGTGGAGATAAATTCAAAAAAATTAATTAATTTAATTATATAAAGAACCATTGAGATATATTAATTTCTAAATATAATGGTGTGAAATGGTCATCTGTCCCCTCAATGATATTGATAGTTAATAAAATGTAAAATAATAATTGCAACATCACAATAAGTCACTACTTATTTAAGGGTGGTTTTTCAATTAAAAGATTATCATTTAAAAAGCATATAGGTTGAAAAAATATAAATCTATTTAATTTCGGCTTTAGTTTTCCATATTATTTGAAAGAAAATTAATAATAATAAAAAAATCAATATACTTGAGAAGGATTTATAAAAAAATCAAGGTTCTTATCCTTAAATAAATTAGCAGTTAAGATGATTCTATCTTGGTTTATATATTTTATCTTTGGAAAATATTTTTTCTCTTGTAAAGGTTTTAGTAATTATTAATGCCAAAGGATGAAATGGGAATACATCAACTATGAGGCACATAGACCACTACTAACTCTAATAACTTGATGGGAATATATATTCCACCAACCTCATAGACTTGTCTTAACCACAAAGAACTAAGGAAGATAGATCACTCACTAACTACAAAGACTCGAGATGGATCATTGACTAACTACGGAGACCATTTCTAAACCAAAAGGATTCATTTGAATGGATAATCTACCATCCATAAACACCATTTGTAACCCTAAAGGAAATGATGAGATATATCAACTACTAGCTATAGGGGCCATTAGTAGCTTCCAAATACTTGATGAGAATAAATCAACCATAAGTTACACAAGCCTCTCAAGACACCCAAGGACATGATGGAAATGGATCAAGTTCTAGTGTAATGGTCATTAATAACTCCAAAGGACTCTGGAAATGGTTCAACTACCAACAATGGAGGTCATTGTTAACACCTAAGGACTTGATGGGAATGGATCAATCATCAACCATAAAGGCCATTACTCACGCAAAGAATTTGATGAGGTTA
Organism: Pinus tabuliformis; assembly: GCA_031772625.1. Classification (NCBI taxonomy): domain Eukaryota; kingdom Viridiplantae; phylum Streptophyta; class Pinopsida; order Pinales; family Pinaceae; genus Pinus; species Pinus tabuliformis. The sequence continues at coordinate 1,653,358,914 of CM062816.1, forward strand.
CATCAATTGCTAATAATACATGCCACATGTAGCACTAAAAAGTATGATGGAAATACATCAACAATAAACCATATAGACTACTTATAACATCAAAAAACCTAATAAGAATGAATCAACAATCAACCATAGATATTACTACTATCCCCCAAAAAAACTACATAAGAATGCATCCATTACTAAAAACAAATAACACTAAATAATTAAACTATAAATAATCTTAAAAAACTATATAAAATGGGAATGACACTCAAGCTCTATCCCACTTTACACAAAAATATCTAATTGATATATAATAACTTTAAAATTGCTTCTATATTTTTTTCCATTATAGATATAAATATTATACCATTTATAAAATAATAATAAAGTGGAATGTGGTGATTTATAATATGCATCCCACTTTGTGGAAAGTGGTGATTTTCCAATAAATTTTTTGACACCCTCAATAACCTCAACTTCTTTATTCATGAGTCGCAACCTACTGCGCAACTTTTCCATACTATTGACTTACAAAAGAAAACCGTGTAAAATTAAAATTCATGAATCCAACATGTTCAACGAAAGACCAGCCACTCTTCTATTTTAATATGCCCTCTTCCAATCTTCCTAATACTAATAGAAAAACATAATTCATTATTAATTTGTTTTCGTGATGCATACGTTCATTCAACATCTAACGCTTATACTAAGCGATGTCACTTCTCTTCCCAGGAACTCATTTCAGTGAAACAATAAAGCAATCATTCGACGCCTGCGTAAATTAATTTTATCGAACACTAATTTTTGGGAAGACATTCAGTGATTTCCTTCTAAATAAAAAATTGCGTTCACCCTCGTAACATTCTTGGACGACCCTTCCATGACTGTATTTGTTTTCCCGTCGACCCTTCAAATCCCACTCTGTAACCCAGAATGTCTTGAGTCGAAACATCCATTCCTATTAATTACAATTACTATTTAATATAGTGAAATAATTTATAATTAAATATTTTTAATTTAACATAGTTATATAGATTAAAAATTAAAATAGTTGGTTTATGTGTTATTTATTTATTTGCCGTTTAATTAGTGTAAGGAGAATTTGTAATATTAAGATAAAAGTAGAGAAATTAAATAGATGACATGAACTTTAAAATAAAAAAATAATTTGGAAATTTTTAGTTTCATTCATTTGATTGTATATTAAAATTATCAAATCTAGATCATCCCTATTATTTTTTTTTAATTTTAAAAAAATTATTCCAAAATAAATATGTCACATACCCCGATAACCTCGCAGGCAAAAGTAGGGAGTTAGAATTTTTCGTACAAATTACCACAAGTAATTAACCAATTCACAACTCCTCAATTCATTATTAACCATTAAATATAATATTCATTGGTGCAAGTAAATTGCCATCAAAGACAGTAAGTTTCATAAGCATTGCATAATCTTTAATCATCACTGAAATAACATAAACTGTCTCATGAATCCATGCATCCATTTCTTGATAACCTTAACATATTAGATAATCATACAATCTAATAAAGAACCATCAACATCAAGGATTCAACATCATCCATCTGACACAAAAGGCAATCACATCAATCACACCATTGAACACGGAAATACCCTGGAAACCCCGTAGGGTGAAAACCAGCAAACGTTTAATCTTCTTATTAAACGCTCGTGAGGGTTTTCACCCCTCACTCAATGGCTTATAAGGGATTCCATCCCTTAACCATTGTTATAAAATCATTACAATAAGTTATCATTTGGTTGTCACATAACTAGCTACAAGCTAATACAATTTACATGTAATCTTTTACTTACATACCGCCACATGCAAAGTTCCTTGTGGCATAATTGTTCTAGCAATGGGCAATACTGCAGCTTGACTTCATCTGCATGAACGAATAATCTTTTTCCTGTCATAATGTTAAACATCACCTTCCTTGGCACCATCTGCCATCGTTTCCTGTCAATGCAGTCATCAACAATCTTGGCAACAATATTAGTCACAATATTATTCAAACAATGATCAACCTCTAAGAGATTCTTTAATATCTTTCACACATGCATGAGCACGCATAATATACTAGTTAACTAGTACATATATTCCAGTAAACTCTTGTTCTACTTTTCACAATACTTATTCATACTAATGCATATTTTTCTCATAACCAAGTATTGTTTTTCAAGAGATATCACTACCCATGAGAATATATCACAAACTACCCTCTTTAATCTATATTCACTTCCAGGAAAGGAAAGAAAAGACTACGAAATACCTTTTTAAGAAAAGAGAATTCATCCTATCTTTTCTTACATAAACACATATGCATGTTATATAAAGACAATAAATGTTCCTTATCTTTTAATGTTGCAAATATATATAATAACCATCTTTTCCTATATATAGGAATAACAACCTTTAACTACATGTAGTAATATATTTTCTCTACCAAGAAAATATATATAAAATCAATATTTATCTACATGCGGTAATATATTTTCTTTACAAGAGGAATATATAACCTTAATTTACATGTCCTAATACATTTTCTTTGCCAAGAAAATATAAAACAACAATCCCCTCAAGAACTTTATATGTCCTATACATTTCTTCTCAAGAGGATATTTTGGGTTCTTAGTAAGAACCTTGTGTAATTTATCCCAAGAAATAATAAAGTTACTTAGCTTTTAACATTCTCAAGAAAATCACAAAACTACTTAGTTTTTACTGTGCATAAACTAAGCAACCAATACTTTCAAGAGGACTTATATCTCTGCAATATTTTAATGCCTAAGAACTTTAAAGTGAGATTCTAATATTGTGCCTTCAGGATGCATAAACTTATATGTTCATAGACAACGCAGATTTTTCAAAAAGAAAGGCACCATAGACTTATCATTTGCATCGGCAAATTCTTTGAATAGCAATTTCCATTTCTTGCTCATATCACCGCCTCTTTAAAAAGAGTGTGCATAATTTTGGACTTACCTTGAGTGTGATTTCAAGCATGAAATCCGCAATACCTACCCCTCGTGACTGAAAGAAACAAATTTGTGTCTCTTGGTCTAGCTTCAAACTCTCATAACCGCAACTCTGTCCTCACCCTTGCAGCTTTCACAGTGAACAGATACATTAAATTACAATAGTTGCTTGGGTCGGAGAGCCGCTACCTGAGCAAGATCTTCCTACAGCTTAACCTTTTGATGTATTTGAGTGTTTCGAGGTGAGGCCTTAGTTCTTCAATGGCTGCCTCCTCTTAGCATGAAGTTCTGTCCCAGCTCCCTCCAATCGCGCAGATAACACTCGGCTAATTGGATACGAATTTATGCAGCCTTTTTTTTTCCGCGGTTCAGCGATGGACACTAATATATAACAGGCATATCACCCAAGGAACCGTTCCTCATCAAGAAAACCATTCCGGAGTTTGCTCGGGGATTGGGTTTTGTTCATAATCTCATTAAAGCCCCCTACATGAAGTGATGACTCGCTCGCAGTTAATCTGGCGGTTGTCTTTCTCGAAACCGTCTAGAAAATCAAGTGGCTTCAGTTCCCATTTTTAAGCCGCCACACACGCCCCCTGTCTGCCATTCTTAATTGACAGCGCTATGGATACAAGAATTAGTTGTTGAAACTAATTCGTAATTTCTTTAAAAAGAATTACTATTTCATTAATTAATATTTTACGCATAGGGATGTTACATACTCCCCCCCTTAACAGGAACACCGTCCTCGGTGTTTTTCTTTCATTGAGAACTTGCGATTTTACTCATCGTGTTACCATCTAAACCACACAAAATGTGATCCTTTCCTCTTGAAATCAGCGATTCCATTCCAAGAAAAGACGACAAACAAAAATAGTAATGATATAGTCATAAGAAATATCATTAGTTATAAGCATCAATAGTTGCAAAAATATGCAACTTCTAATCGCCACCACGTGGCCCTTATTCATTCATGATAACAATTCTCTGTATCTACTTACCATTACTTACCATCTGTTCTTGAAAATCATGAATACCTTCATGTAAACATTTAATAGTGGTTGGACAACTCTTCAACCTTCCCTGGTAAGTAACTCCTGTAATATATGACTAATAATTCAATCACATTAGTCACTATATTTTGAGTCAAATGAAATACTTTTGACTAGCAATCAATTGCAATGTTAGATGCTTTCTAAATCACAGTACTTTTATAAGTACTTAAAGAGCACTAATACTAATCATCAAATGATAAATCACCGTTCCACGTGCATACTGAATGAATTCTTACCAAAGACATCCGCAAAGTACCTCGAGAAGTACCAAAAGAGCACATAATTCTCTAATCATCAAAATAGTCAATCATTGCATCAAGCAAAAACTGTCTTAGCTCCCACTAAGATGTTCGCAACATCAATAATACAATAAAGGAGTTAAGTTTTTTTTTTTTTTTCCAATTACTCCTTATTGAACATTAAACTCATTTCCTGTTAAAAGTGCATAACACATTTCGCACAACTATATGTAAAATTTATTTCTAACATAACATATAGCTGATTAGTTAATTCCTTTAGCCATGAAACCACAATGGACTAAAGAATTCCCAACCCATGGAAACTGGTTTCCATAACCAAACCGAGTCATTTTCACATCCAGACAGTTTCTTCGATAGAGACCTTACCAGGTCTAACATAGAATCCCACTGGCCAACCAGCTCAAGAATTCTAGGGAGAGGAGATCTGGGCAGACAAGTACCATCAACCCTTCCGGGCAGGTAGCTGCCATCAACCCAACTCCGGGCAGACAAGTACCATCAACCCCTCCGGGCAGGTATTGCCATCAACCCAAGCACTTGCAGGTCCTACTCGACCGCAATTACACTGGTCTCGCCAGTAAACGCTATCTGATCCTAACCAGACGTAGCGTACACAGGAAATTCTTTCCTCTTATGCCATCTGATCCCAACCAGACATAGCATGAATATTTCTCTTTTTCCATCTCTTTCTCAAAGTAATTTACACAATGAACCATATGAACATTATCATTAGCACAACAGACATGCATGTATACCATGCATTTACACTTAACCCCTCATCATGGGTCCACAACATCAAGATTGATGGGAAACATATCCATCATACACGTTGTATGCATGCAAATTTTCCAAATAACATAATTCATGCATATCATATAACATCATTCTTTCTCATTTATAATTGCATTTCATATTGCAGCAATTTATGTGATGAGTTTTCTTGTTGCCGTTAAGCTACCACTACTTAATCCCATCAGCAACGTTAGTTATAAATATGCATCAGTTAACACCTATTCCATTTCCAAGAATGTTCATGCATACAATATTTTCATGTATAAAAGCATATGCAAATACTCATTAATGTATAAATGTCAACAACAGTTGAGTTAATACTCTCAGCATTCCCAATTTTGCCATAGTCTGTTGTTCCAATTCAAATCATCATTAATGGAGTATTATCTTACGTTTACTGTGGCTAGCTTTAGTCATGCATTGTTAGTGTAATTAAACATAATTCCTCTAACATACAAGAACATAACTCTTATGTCACGATGACTAATCTTTGTGCATACTATTGCTTATCATATAAGCCCTTCTTTAATGTATGCAACACTTATTCCCTTTACTAGAAGACCACCATCATTCATACGACAAACCACATACCTCTTTCTTAAAGGAAGTCATTTTAATCCTCATTTCTCTATCTTCCGATGTGAGGATTTCTCAAGATTCCCTTTCAAGAAATTATTAAAGATATCTATCTTTAGGCATACAAATCAAGATACAAAAACAAGGTTTTACTTATTCTTTATGTATCAAAATCAAGCAATCGACACAGTTCATCCAACAAGACAATCTCTCCAAGAGATTATTATTTTCAAGGAAGCTAGCATGACCACTTTCTCTAAGTACACACTGACTTACAATTTCAAAGTCACAATAGCTACCAATATGCAACATGTGTTCTCCTAACACAATTACCTTACTTCAATGCACATAGTTCGTTTCATGAAACAAGTAAGGATTTTGGTTCTTGTATGAACACTATTCTAATGTGTCTTTAAGGAAAGAACCTCTATTTTTTTTCAAGAAAAATTCTCATAAAATCCTGCATCTTCTACATGAAGTATGCATACTCTTAGGATGAGACTATATTTATGTATATATGTAGTATACTCTTTCCTCAAGAAATTAGGGATGAATATCTATGTGCCTAGAAGTACATCCTTAGTTATCTTTTATCATGCATGTAATGCATAATCATTTCACTAGGACTTAGAAACTAACTAGAATCATAATGCAATTAGCATATATATATATATATATATATATTTTCCAAGAAGCTTTTATCAAATAAAGATACATATTTTAATTCAAGCAAACTTGGCCACCTTCCATGCTATGTCCTCAGGACATTTATATACCTCATCCTCTTTTCTCAAGAAGATACTTTAGCTATATTTAGCAAGGATTTTATAGACAAGAGACACGCATTTCACACACAAGACTCACGTGGAGTCTTTCTAATAGGAACTACCTGTTTTCCTTACCAAGAAAACATACAAAATAATCAATCCTTAACTGCATGCCTTAGCACATTTTCTTTACCAAGAAAATATATAAAAGAACCATTCTTTTATTGCATGCATTCAAATACTTTCTATACTAAGAAATCATATAAAACATTCATACGTGTTCTTCAAGAAAGTTAACAAGACACTTATCTTATCCTTGGATCAACATGCATAACCAACAAGTTAAACCACCCTTACCGGAAGCAATGGCTCTACTTATGCAATTAGAAGCATAATCTCCTAAGTGTCACACACGCACCAGAGTTACCACTTGATGCTAGATGCAACAACTATCATACAGTACTATGTGTCCCTTTCAGAATAATGACTTCAAGGAGACATTATGAAAATAATTACATCAACACATTATAGTTATCATTTTCCAACTCCTTAATACTCACATGCACATCGAGTGTTACCTAGTCATCCCCAGACTTAGAGTCTCTGCAAGATTCTGACACTCAAAGCTTGCTCTACCTGGTCATTACCAGACGTAGCGATTTTCTTTTTCCCATCTCCGTCTGTCCCTACAGCACGGTCTTCTTCCTTCTCCTTGCTTCCTTTTTCCTTTGGAAGCATCTATGGTTGGGGAAGGTAGTTAGAGTTCACTGACAACTGTATTAACACAGGTAGTCTATTAATGGATAATTATCACATGTAGTTATACCATGAATGGGTCCTAGAAATGTTACCCACTGAACATGCCTCTACAATTAAGTTCACACTGGAATGCAACATGCATAAGAAATTCATCATTCCCATAGTGGAGATAAATTCAACCATCATTAAATCGAGGCTCCAATGATTTTTACCTCTCAACAAGTAATGATAAACACATACCATGCTAATGGATTCCACTTAATTAGAGGGTAATCATCATTAAATCTATTAAGACATAAGCATATACTATTCATCATGCATTCTCATGGTGAATAAAATTAAGAACTCTTCTCATGCACAATTGGACTATAGCACAAAGAGAGTAAGAATCTTCACACACACATTCCATGCATGTGACATTAATCAACTTCACTTGTTTACGAATTGTAGAAATCTTAGTCCAATTCAATTAATGCATATACGTTCTATGGTTTAGTCATACAACACTAACCAATCTCAACTACCAATCACCTTCATGCATCCATGACAAGGCTAAATCAAAAGTTAGTTATGACACTAAAGTCTCGCTACTTGACTCATTGTATGTTTTCAATATCTAAAGGGGTTCTTCTAATGTCCTTTTTAAAACAATTTTTCATCCTATTCAAGGATGTTCCCCCCTGATTTATATTCATGCATTGGCTCATTAAGTTTTGTTCATTGTAATTTCGATCTAGTTCAATAAATGCATTATTGTTATTGTCATTTGTGCAAATCAAAAGTTGGTAGTTGATTGTCACTTTCCTCAATGAGTGTTCAATATTGTTCTTACGTGTAATGAGTGTTCAATTTTGTTTGTAAGTGCGACAAAAGTTTCATTATCTTTTATCCTCATCAGGAATCCAACGTTATGAACGTAGTTATGCAACAACTTATTATTTACTTCTCAAAGAAGTTATAAACAGGAATCACACCTATCATGCCAAAAGTAGTGTACTACATAATGAATATATGAATGATTAAACTCGTACCTGAGTTAATGCCTACTGATGGCGTACCTCAATATCCTTTCCGCTTACCAATTCCCAAAGGCGCCAGTACTGCAACCTCTAGCTCTGATACCACTTGTCACATACCCCGATAACCTCGCAGGCAAAAGTAGGGAGTTAGAATTTTTCGTACAAATTACCACAAGTAATTAACCAATTCACAACTCCTCAATTCATTATTAACCATTAAATATAATATTCATTGGTGCAAGTAAATTGCCATCAAAGACAGTAAGTTTCATAAGCATTGCATAATCTTTAATCATCACTGAAATAACATAAACTATCTCATGAATCCATGCATCCATTTCTTGATAACCTTAACATATTAGATAATCATACAATCTAATAAAAAACCATCAACATCAAGGATTCAACATCATCCATCTGACACAAAAGACAATCACATCAATCACACCATTGAACACGGAAATACCCTGGAAACCCCGTAGGGTGAAAACCAGCAAACGTTTAATCTTCTTATTAAACGCTCGTGAGGGTTTTCACCCCTCACTCAATGGCTTATAAGGGATTCCATCCCTTAACCATTGTTATAAAATCATTACAATAAGTTATCATTTGGTTGTCACATAACTAGCTACAAGCTAATACAATTTACATGTAATCTTTTACTTACATACCGCCACATGCAAAGTTCCTTGTGGCATAATTGTTCTAGCAATGGGCAATACTGCAGCTTGACTTCATCTGCATGAACGAATAATCTTTTTCCTGTCATAATGTTAAACATCACCTTCCTTGGCACCATCTGCCATCGTTTCCTGTCAATGCAGTCATCAACAATCTTGGCAACAAGATTAGTCACAATATTATTCAAACAATGATCAACCTCTAAGAGATTCTTTAATATCTTTCAGACATGCATGAGCACGCATAATATACTAGTTAACTAGTACATATATTCCAGTAAACTCTTGTTCTACTTTTCACAATACTTATTCATACTAATGCATATTTTTCTCATAACCAAGTATTGTTTTTCAAGAGATATCACTACCCATGAGAATATATCACAAACTACCCTCTTTAATCTATATTCACTTCCAGGAAAGGAAAGAAAAGACTACGAAATACCTTTTTAAGAAAAGAGAATTCATCCTATCTTTTCTTACATAAACACATATGCATGTTATATAAAGACAATAAATGTTCCTTATCTTTTAATGTTGCAAATATATATAATAACCATCTTTTCCTATATATAGGAATAACAACCTTTAACTACATGTAGTAATATATTTTCTCTACCAAGAAAATATATATAAAATCAATATTTATCTACATGCGGTAATATATTTTCTTTACAAGAGGAATATATAACCTTAATTTACATGTCCTAATACATTTTCTTTGCCAAGAAAATATAAAACAACAATCCCCTCAAGAACTTTATATGTCCTATACATTTCTTCTCAAGAGGATATTTTGGGTTCTTAGTAAGAACCTTGTGTAATTTATCCCAAGAAATAATAAAGTTACTTAGCTTTTAACATTCTCAAGAAAATCACAAAACTACTTAGTTTTTACTGTGCATAAACTAAGCAACCAATACTTTCAAGAGGACTTATATCTCTGCAATATTTTAATGCCTAAGAACTTTAAAGTGAGATTCTAATATTGTGCCTTCAGGATGCATAAACTTATATGTTCATAGACAACGCAGATTTTTCAAAAAGAAAGGCACCATAGACTTATCATTTGCATCGACAAATTCTTTGCATAGCAATTTCCATTTCCTGCTCATATCACTGCCTCTTTAAAAAGAGTGTGCATAATTTTGGACTTACCTTGAGTGTGATTTCAAGCATGAAATCCGCAATACCTACCCCTAGTGACTGAAAGAAACAAATTTGTGTCTCTTGTCTAGCTTCAAACTCTCATAACCGCAACTCTGTCCTCACCCTTGCAGCTTTCACAGTGAACAGATACATTAAATTACAATAGTTGCTTGGGTCGGAGAGCCGCTACCTGAACAAGATCTTCCTACAGCTTAACCTTTTGATGTATTTGAGTGTTTCGAGGTGAGGCCTTAGTTCTTCAATGGTTGCCTCCTCTTAGCATGAAGTTCTGTCCCAGCTCCCTCCAATCGCGCAGATAACACTCGGCTAATTGGATACGAATTTATGCAGCCTTTTTTTTTTTTTTTATCCGCGGTTCAGCGATGGACACTAATATATAATAGGCATATCACCCAAGGAACCGTTCCTCATCAAGAAAACCGTTCCGGAGTTTGCTCGGGGATTGGGTTTTGTTCATAATCTCATTAAAGCCCCCTACATGAAGTGATGACTCGCTCGCAGTTAATCTGGCGGTTGTCTTTCTCGAAACCGTCTAGAAAAGCAGGTGGCTTCAGTTCCCATTTTTAAGCTGCCACACGCGCCCCCTGTCTGCCATTCTTAATTTACAGCGCTATGGATACAAGAATTAGTTGTTGAAACTAATTCGTAATTTCTTTAAAAAGAATTACTATTTCATTAATTAATATTTTACGCATAGGGATGTTACAAAATAGCTCTGGTCATAAAACATAATTATGACCAGACTAAATTTCCAATTTGATGTCACATCAATCTTACATATAAGTATAATGGGCAATCTAAAGTAACATAGGTGAAGTTTTACTAACTACCATACTCATAATTGAAATGGTTATGAATGTCAATAGCATCAATCTGCCCAGAAAAAAGACACATTTCATAAATTTCAATATTTTATAGTTATGTTTCCATTTCACTTTTCAACAGTTAACCCAGTAAATTTATAGTTATTTTAAATAAATGTAAAAATTTGAATATGAAAATTTAAGTGATTTACTTTTATGATTAGATTTCACTTTTCATTAACTTTCATCCATAATCATCAAAAATAGCATAACAAATTTATAATCATATTATATAAATATGAAAATATAAATATAAATTTTAAAATATAAAGAAATTATTATTTAAAATTTTATTTTTTAATTTAAATAAGAAGAAAATATATCAATATCGTTTATTTTTACTGATGTGACATTGGTACATAAAAATAGACTCTCCATGTAATTACTTTTTCTTAAAGAAGAAAATTTATAAATATCTTTCATTTTTTTTTTCCCTGATGTGACAAGGCACCTAAAAAGAGAGTATGAATGTAATTACTTTTTCTTAAAAAAAATTATCAAGGGATTATAAAAAGTCTTAATTTACCTGTTAGATATTTTAGAATTTTTTTCTTATTTTTTTTTTAAATAATAGATTATCAAGTGATTATAAAAAGGAATTGTCTTAGTGTGATTTTTTGGAAATTTTTACAGTAGGATTTTCCGGTCTAATCTCTCTAAAATCTGGCAGGAATTTACTGAAATCACAAGGTTGATGGGTAATAATGTGCAATGAAGTGCAGTAGGGGTTTTCCAAAGTGTTGAATCCATATATATAGTCAAAATACTGGTTTAAATAACACAAATCGATATTTCACCTCAAATTTTTCCACAGAAAATCCAAAAAATTGCACTAAAAACAACTCCTTATAAAAATCTTAATTTACCAATTAAATATTTCAGAGATTTTTCCTAAAAATTTTCTGATCAAATAAGAATGGTTGGCATCATAACATTAAGGGTAAACTCTCTATAGTTTAAATACCCAATTGTTTTCAAAATAATCAACCCATATACGCCATTAAAACAAATTTTAAAAAATAAAAAAATCATCAAAAATTGTTTGGCCGTGAAAAACTCTAAAACTTTTAATAATTAGATCAGGCCACTTCAAAATCGCCTCTATACGTAATCAAAACCTTTAATAATTAGGTCAGGCCACTTCAAAATCGCCTCTAGACGTAATCAAGTTTTTCTTGGAATATATAATATCCAATATTTCTTATGGGATCTATCTACGGCCTTCGATCCCAACTTCGCTAATATTTCATCCCTCCCAAACCTCTTCAGATTCCAACAGTATGAAGCCCAGCGACCGTGGGCTTGTTTTCCGTAAATCGAGTTCATGAATCCAATCTACCGGGAGTGCGTTTCCGAATAAATCCTGCATTCCATCACCATCGTCAGCATCGGTTAAACTGTTAACGCCCTGCACATTTCTATGATCAGAAGACATAACTTCAATTTCATTCGTCTCTACCGCCAATGTAGCCCGTTCCCTGCAGGACACTTCAGATCTACAATCTAACGGGGACGAGAGCAGATTACAGTCCGGAGAGGAAAGGTCGTTCAAATTCAGTAAACTCTCGTGTAATCCTCCAAAGCGAGCCAAATGTGACGATCTTTCGTCCATTAAACTTGACATGGAAAAGGTACAGTTTCTGGCTTCTGTTTGCCGCCCCATACGCAACGCGATCGGAATCATCTGATATGATGGGATCGTTCACAAGTATGTCGCAAGCGGACATGGAAGATTTTGCAGTTTCATGAACATTACAAAATTTGAAGGCCTTTTCTGAAATAAGATAACGGCAGCCATAACTACTGGAGTCCTTTAGGCTAACCATTGCCTGGGGTCTCACCACAGTTTTAATTCTCACGGGTGTGGGTTTCGATACAGATTTTGACCTCGTTTTTAGATTTTTCGTACCGTTGTGTTGAGACTGGGTCATTGACAGCATCTTCTTGCTCAGATGACCGTTCCAGTAGTTCTTAGATTTCGTTATCTGTTCGCCCAGGCAGTCGTCCTGCTATCAGCGACCACCTGCATGCATGCATAAAATTAACGTATCTTACATTTATTACATGAACATATTAACACTCACATGGGAATGGATGCATTGGAATGGGATGGACAAGAAGAAACATAATGGTTTGAATTCACATATGTTCATCAATTTTCTAAAAAACGTTTAGATTGCAAATATAATGGTTTGACTTCACGTATGTTAATCAAATTTCTAAAATATTTTAGAATCTGCAATCCTCATTTAAAAAAACCAATGGTTGAACTTTGCACAGTGAATAAATGTTCAAATCATTTCCACATACCGATTACCAAGAAGACGATGAAGGTGAATAATAATCTTCTCCTCGTCGGAGGAAATATTTCCGCATATAATGTGGGGACGAAGATAGTTCACCCAATGTAGTCTGCAACTCTTTCCACACCGCATCAGACCTGCAAAACGAAATCTCTCCGCTAACCTCTCACTATAAATTTACATCTGCATTGACAAATCAGTACTATTTGAGATTTGCTGACCTGCTTTTGGGGGGAGATATGTCCACCCACCATCGCCATGAATTCGAATGTAGTCCGAAAGAATCATATCCTCCTTGGCGGTCCACATCCGGCGGTTGCGTCCATCTTTTGAGGAGCAAGGGGACCTGCCCATCCTTGATGATCTTCGTCACTAACAGAACCGCTGATGATCTCCTTTGCAAGGCCACTGTGTGTGTATATATATATATATATATATATATATATTAATTTTACCTTCCCTGGCCCAAAATCGTTACTGCAGCAAATCTTGAGCTATTGATGTACAACACGTGACCTTATGATTATTGGAGCAGAATTTCACTGCTCAGAATCTAAGGGCTATCAAAATTCGTTTCACTATGTCTAATCCAGTTTTTTAATTGTTTATTCTTATTTATTACTTGACATTGATTTATTAATGAACATTTATAATGAATGCCCATGGTGAACAGTGTTTGGACTGGCGTTTATGGTACATGCAACCACTAGGCACAGGGCAATAATAGTTGTAGAGTCGATATGGATAGACAGCATTGCGTTTTCAAATGGTCAAATGAGAAATGAAAACAGTTGAAGAAAAATATCATTGGTGCCAGAACCGTATGCAGTCTGGACAGGAAACTATCATGAAGTATCCCAATGATTATAATATATATACTGCATATTACACTGTCAATCAAATTTGCCGATCAAGTAACAGCGGCGGATTTTTCGCAGCAAATTCTGAGATATCATTAATTCAAATGAAGAACATTATCGTGAGTCGTGGTCATTGAACAACTAACATTGAAGAACATACTACTAGCTAGCTATTGTTTCAAAAAGTGTTTTCAAAAAGTGTAAAGAGAGGCCGATAAAATTGTTAAACTGAAATTATTGATTTGAATAATAAGTGTTATCACTTCAAGAAACTCACCTAAGTTGTATGTCACTGATGCTCGGGAACATTACAAACTCAACAAAGATATTGGATAAAATGATGGATGAATGAAAGAAATGCTGCAAATTCAAGCCAGATAACCACTCCTACTATGCTTAACCCCAGACATGGGTGAACACCCAAGACTACAAGGCTTTTAACCACCAATTACTCACAGTTTGAGAATAAGGCGATCATGGAGAACACTGACCACACCAGCAGATGCACATGACCCTGTGATGGCCGGCTGCAACCATTAGAAAGTCCGTAAATCTGTTATCTAAGACAGAGACATGATGACAGCTCTCTATGTATTAAAACAACAGAAGCCTGCAAGCAAACTCAATGATACATGCTAAATTCTAACACAGAGGTGGAATGACAACCCCTCTACTACTAAAAATCAACAGCACATCAACAACTGCAAAACATGCACAGCCTGGAACAAGAAGAAGTGGAAAATGAACAATTGACAGCAAAAGAAGCTTGTATTAGTTGGAAATGAAGTCCAGAAGTTGCAGGTTACATAGTGGTTACAGTCTCCATAAGTTGAAGCTCACAGTAGAATAACACTCATCAAATTGATTACATCATTTTACTGGGTATATATAGAATGTTTGCAAAAAATCTCAACTAGGTCATGCATGGAGGTGTCTTAATGGATCACCAACCACATTTACAAACTATTATGGCCTTTGATACATTCTTACTGTTTTAATTAACAAATTTGACATTCTTTGGTACTTTGATGTACTTCCTCGAACAGGTGGAATGTTGGCTGAATAAAATTCCATAACTGTTGCACGGTTGAACTGCTCAAGGGTACCCTTCTTTCCTTGACCGTGTTGTTCCTTAACTGTGGTAGCTGATGATTAAATGAAAGTAGGTGGATCATAACTTGCCTCTCTGCGGGCCCAAAATTGGCCAAAAACATAGTAATATACATCAAAAATGGACGAAGAGCCAAGGAGGAACACTAGCCGTCGGATGGCAAAAAAGGATGGCCAAGATCTACTAGCAGGAGGCACTGGAAGCAAAGGGGCAGGATTGAATATTAGCCGTTAGATCAGAGATATGGACGGCGGAGATCATGCTAGAACAGACTATTGGGAGGCGGATGAATAGGGTAAATGAAGGTCGTCGGATCGCGGCAGGAATAATCCAATGGCTTACGGAAGACAGAGTTGACAACCGGTTAATGGGCAGGGGGTTGCGTACGATGGCGGGAATTGGTTTTCCCGCACCACCTTTGTGCAATGGTGGTTTACATACAATGGAAGTGCAAAACAATAGGATTAAGGCACATGTCCAGCGGAAAACCGCTTCCCCGCAGGCTAAAGGACGAGCAGATTGGCAAAGTGGGGAAAGCATATACCATGGATCAATCAGGCAGAATGTTGGACGATAGAGCATTAAGACACATGCTTCAGGCGATGCGAAAGGTGATATGACAAGTAAATTGTCGGCCCGAACTCTATCAAAACTAAGGGTTATAAATTATATTATATGTGCAGTTTATAACGAATTAAACATTAGAGTCCACGATAAGATAAAAACAAGGGTTAATGCAAGATTTTAAAGGTGAATAACAAGATTTAAGGGGAAGGATGCAATGGAATTGGGGGAGTTATAAGGAGGAAAGGGAAAATGAAAGGGAAAAGATGAAAAGTTGCTGCTAGCCTTGCACAAACCACACTAGCACTGCTCAACACCTAATTTAATCAAACAAAAGCTAAAACTGTAGCAGAGCTAACACTGGCTCCTTCTGGGGATGAGATCCTCCCTATGAAGTCTCGAGAACCTGCAGACCATTGCCTTTCCAACTGAAAACCAACTAACCAAAATTCCTAGTGTTCCATTGGGCATGGAGTCTACCTTGTCTGCATAAAACTGATAAAAATGGAATATTTACAACCTTTAAGGTCGCAGATCTTAAACAACATAAATTTTTACAAAACGCCCATTGACTGGGCCATCAAAAACTGTCTCTCCTCCCATACTTTTCAATATGAAGTTGTTGTTCTCTTGAACCTGTGAAATGATGAAAGGCCCTGTCCAGAAAGCATCAAATTTCCCATGATTTCCTTTCTTCTCCTTCAGTGCATCCCATTTCAACACCAAATCACCAACCTGAAAATTATTCCCTTTTGCCTTCTTGTCAAAGGCTTCCTTGATGCTTCTCTGATGTGCTGCAGCTTTTTCAACTAGTTGTTCTCTAATCTGATGCAACTCTGTCAAATCGGTGATTCTGTTTGCTATTTCTTCTCTTCATCCTGTTTTTCTTGAAGGAATTTTGCCACAGGGAGAGTTAACTGTATTGGAAATGCAGCGTCAATGCCATATACTAGTTTGAATGGAGAATTCCCTATGGATTTCTTGATGGTCACTCTGTTAGCCCACAGTACATACTTGAGCTTTGAATCCCAATTATTTTTATTGTCCTCTAACAGCTTTTTAATTATCCTTATCAGACTTTTATTAGAGGATTCTGTTAGACCATTTCCCTGAGGATAATATGAGGTGAAATGAACCAGTTTAATGTCCATTGAATCACACATTTCCACCAACTCTTTGGCCCTAAAGGCTGCTGCATTATCTGTTATTAATTTCTGTGGACAACCAAATCTGTTGAAAATATTTTCTGTCAAAAACTTCATGACCACATTATGATTAGCCTTCCTTGTAGGGACTGCTTCAATCCACTTTGTAAAGTAATCAGTGGCAACTAATATCCACCTATGATGGCCACTGGAATGTGGATTAATTTCTCCAATGAAATCCAAACCCCACTGCTGAAAAGGTCCTTTTGGCTGAATTGGTTTTAGGGGCAGAGATTTCAATTGTTATTTTCCTTCAAATCTTTGGCACCTGTCATAAGATTTAACAAAAGAAAATACATCAGAAAATAAAGTGGGCCAATAGTACCCAACTATGCAAATTTTATGGGCTGCAGTTTTCCAGTAATGATGCCCTCCACACATGATATTATGAAACTGCTGCATTACTTCCTTTGATTGTTCCTTGTCCAGAAACCTTAGAAATATTCCAGATGGGTCCTTCTAGTAGAGTAAATTTTCCATAATGCGATATTTTTCCGCTCTAAGTTTTAAAGTTCTAGCTTGGCTTTGAGTAAACTCTGAAGGGATTTATAGCTTCAACAAGAAATTAATTATTTTAGCATACCAGCTACATGAAGCTAGATTCTCGGCCACTAATTTTTATTTTTTTTTCAGTTGTCTTTTCCTCTTCTTCTACTTGACCATTTTCTGCATTTGCATATAGGAAATCAATGTCCAAAGACCTACAATTTTTTTCATCCAATAACTTGGCAAGACCCTAACCTCTGACCATCTTTGTAGGCTTCAACTCTATGTTAAATTCTATCATTTTAGCAATCCATTTTTCCTTTCTTCCATTAGCATCAGGTTGAGTTAGGACATCTTTTATTGCAGCAGAAGGCACATATGCAATTATTTTTGAATGCAAAATATAAACCCTAAAAGCCTTTAAAGATTTAATAAGAGCATATGCCTACTTTTCCATAATATCATACTTTAGTTCAGCATCCCTCAAATTCTTGCTGAAAAATGTCACTGGATGCTCTGAACCTTCTTCATCTTGCTGCAATAAAACAGCTGGAATAGTGTCTTTAGAAGCGAAAGAAAATATATGGAACTCTTTACTATAATCAGGAATTATTAATGTGGGAGCTTCCACTATAGCCTTCTTGATGAAATCAAATGATTTTCTTACTGTTTTGGTCCATCTTACCTCTACTTCTTTCTTCAACATGGAGGTGACATGCTTTATCAGCTCAACAAAACTTGGAATAAACCTCCTAACAAAATTAATTTTGCCCAGAAAAGACTGTATATCTTTCTTTGATCTGGGGACAGTCAAAGCCTGAATTGCTTTGACTCTTTCTGGGTCAATATGAACACCTGCAGCAAACACAATATGTCCTAACAACTTGCCTTCCTGTAAAGCAAATTGTGATTTTTTTGGATTGACTGATATCCCAAACCTTCTGCACTTCAAGAACACTTTTTTCAAATGCTGCAAATGATTTTGATGACTGTTGGAATAAAATATTATATCATCGACGTAGATAAGCATGAATTTTTCCTTCTCTCCCACAAAAGCTATATCCATAGCTCTCTGAAAGGTAGTTCCAGCATTCATCAATCCAAAAGGCATTTTGGCATACATGAAAGTGCCCCAAGGAGTGGTAAATGCAGTCTTTTCTTGATCATCTTGGTGCACAACAATCTGATTGAAGCCTGGAAATCCATCCAAAAATGACATGACTTGAGCTCCTAAGACCTTTTGTAACAAATGCTCCATCTTTGGTACAGGATAGTTGTCTTTCTTTAAGTATTTGTTCAAATTTCTAAAATCTACACAAAGTCTAATTTCACCACTCTTCTTTCTCACCACCACCAAATTGGCTACCCATTTTGAATTCCTGAGAGGAACAATGATCTTGGCAGCTAGCAACTTTTTAATTTCTTTTTCAGTTAGAGGAAGAAGCATGGGATTTATTGGTCTCAGCTTCTGTTTAAAAGGAACTATGTCTTTTTCCAGAGGGATTTTGTGCTGAATTATATTCTTATCATAAGTTTTCATGTCACTGTACTCCCAGGCAAACACATCAGCAAATTGCCTCATTAAATTTCAGTATTCAGCACTTTGATCAGCAGATAAATGAGTGGACAGATTTATTAACTTGGGCTAACCTGGGCTTCCTATATCATGCTTACAGACTGCTGATTGATTTTCTTTTTGGGCAGCTTTGTAAGGCACATCATTCTGGTCAAACAATCTTTCAAGAGGAATTAGGCCCTTAGGAATATGGTTACTAGGAAGCTGAACAATACGGTTTTTATCAATTTTATTTCTAAGCTGGGACTGGGGTTTTTCCTCCAAGGCATCATTTTCTTGGTCAGTTTGCATCTCATAAAATTCATCAATGACTTGCAAGAACCTATTTATCTCATCATCATCATTAAAAACTTTCCAATGGTGGACATTGTCAGGCAAGGAAGGTCTGTACTTCATTTGGACTTCATAAACTAATTTGGGAGGCATGGGAGGTATAAACAGACTAGCAAAAACAGCAAGGGAATTAGCAAGTTGATTTTGGGCTCTAGGAATATATGAAATACAGAAGAAATCAAAGGAATCCCTGATTCTCCATACCTCATCTCTGTATGCTTTCAGCCTTGGGTTCTTTGCTTGAAATGTTTTATTGACTTGCTGAATAATCAGATCAGCATCACCAAATACCTTTAAATTCTTGATTCCTCTGTCTTTTGCTGCGTTAAGGCCCAATAGCAAAGCTTCATACTCTGCTATGTTATTTGTGACTTGGAAACCAGCTTAAAATACAGCTGAATACTTTATTTTTCTGGAGACACTAACACCACCCCTGCTCCTGTAGTTTCCCTGTAACATGCTCCATCAAAGAACATTTCCCAAACCTGACTTCCTTTCTCTTTCTTCGCTTGAACTGTTGGTTTCCTGAGTTGTGTCTCGGCCTTCTGAGATTCTTCCATTTGGAGAATACATGCTCCAAAATTGGTGTCCACTGCATATATAGGATGATTTGTAGGGTTCTTCTCATAACTAATGATGTATGCTCGTTGTGCTTCTTTATATAACCTCCTGCTTTCTCCTCCAAACACTGGGACAATTGCATAAGATAGATCATTTTGCAAGGTCCCACATAGTCTCTTAATCCATCCTCTGGACAACAGCATGCCAAACTTAGGAGGGACATCTGCCACCACAATATCCATCACCATACTCTTCATGGGCAGCTGAGTTAGGGTAATAGCCAGATATTTAATCAATCCAAGACATTTTACTTTCCTTAAGTCAAAAGAAAATAAGTCATGATAGGGTCTAGTGTTATCAAGGCCCAACTCTTCCATTACGGCCTTAGGCATTAGATTGTGGCTGGCCCTTGTGTCTAACATGAAGTTGTGAAGGATTTTTCATTGAATGGTTAAAAATACATAAAAAGATGGAAAGTTATTATCAGTAGGTTCAATCATGGGACTAAACACAATGGCAGGCTTGTCATCTTGCAAATTAACAGAGTCATTGGAGGTTTGTTTGGCTTCTAGCTCAAAGGATTCAAGAATAGGCTTTCTAAATAATTCACTCTTCACCAACTCAACCAGAGGCATAGAGATTTTCAATTTCTTAACTTGTGATTCAAAGCTGAAAGAAGAAGATGACTTATCAAAACTTTTTACCTCTTGAACTGGAGCTTTGAGGATAACTGGATCAACTACTGGTCTTCTCTGCTTGATATTCTGAGGCACTACTTGGACAACAGCTCTTTGTGGAGGATTTTCTTTGACATTCTTGGCATTGGATCTCAAATTATATCTTTGCTGGTCACCAGTTTGTAGAATAGGTGCTCTGTCCCACTCTTGACTATTTTTTTCCTGCAACAATGATTGTTCATACTCAGGCATTGTCAAAAATGCAGCACTGCCTTTATCCTCCATGCAGTGAATTTCATCCTCATCTTCGTCAAAATGTTCTTCCTGCATGACTACATTTTGAAAAGGGGCTTTAAGTTGCTGATATTCCTTCGAATCTTCACCCCTCTACATAATTTGTAGTTGCTCATTTGTTCTTCTGAAAGGATTCTGATTTCTTGGAGCAAATGTGCTTTGTTGCCTTGTTTTTGCTGAATTCTGCTCAACCTTCAGCTTAGAAATTTCAGCAGCGAATGACTCTATCATCTTAGTAATTTTATCTAATTTTAGCTCTGACGATGATGCAGAAGAAGTAGAAACCTGATTTCTTTGTCTTCTTCGGTCCGCTTGACTCTCTAGCTTTCTACAGGCATAATATTTCATTCTACTTCTAGGGTTGCATCCTGCATGTCTGACAGTGTGGCACATCTCCTTTCTCTCAATAACAAGCAGAAGTCCGAGTCAAAAGCATTGGCATAAGTGAGTTTGGCAAAGGTGGGAGTAGGCTTCATCTCAGCTAGAATCTTACTATACATTCGATTGAATCTTTTATTAAAATCGAGTATAGATTCCCCATTTTCCCTCTTTAGATTACCAAACTCAGTATGATAATACAACAAGTCCTTTTTATCTCCCCATTGCTTCAAAAATGCATCATCTAATGCTTCAATATCTATTATTGATCTCCGGGGTAATTCTCTGAACCACTTCCTAGCCTCTCCATCAAGGCTCTGGACAAAGACCCTCATCCACACATCATTTTCACTTATATCTAAATTATCAGCATAACTGTAAAAAGCTTCAAGGTGTTCTTCTGTTGTTACTCCCTCTGTACCAGTAAATTTAGGCATATATTTTTGATATTCTCCCACAGGCATAGGATTCAATGGAACATGCAAGACTAAAGGCCCATATATACCATCTACAATTCTCTCAATCCTCATAGGTGCTTACTATCCTACCATGATTGGAATATTTGGAATAATACTAATAGATGAAGGAGTAGGAAGTAATGTGATGGATGGCAATGAATAAGGGATGTTATAGCCTGAATGGGAAGCTTTCTTGGGACTGAGATTCAAAGGGGAACTAACTGTACAAGGGACTAAACCAATCTATGAAGGTTTTTCTTTATTAACAGTGTTGATTTCCAAATATTTAAACTGTAAATCTTCAACAACAACTTTATCTTTTAGAGATGAGCTAGATTACTTAGGCTTACCTGATGCCGATGCCCCTTTCTGTGAATCTTTCCTCTATTTAACAATTCTCTCAGGTTCAGGCACTGGTTTAGCTAGTGATTTCTGAGGATTTCTTCGAGTGTGTCTCAGAATCTGAGCCAGAACTTCAATGTGGAGTCGCCAAAGGATAGTCTTCCATCAGTGGAGTTGCCAGACAGATGATTACAACTAGAAATTGTGTTCAAACCTTATCTGTCATCAAATCTTGAACCTGTGTCGTTTTCCCAGGAAAGTTGAGCTCCGATTCTCTTCTCCCCGGCAACAGCGCTAATTAATGTTATCACCTCAAGAAAATCACCTAGGTTGTATGTCAGTGATGCTCGGGAACATTACAAACTCAACAAAGATGTTGGATAAAATGATGGATGAATGAAAGAAATGCTGCAAATTCAAGCCAAATAACCACTCCTACTATGCTTAACCCCAGACATGGGTGAACACCCCTAGACTACAAGACTTTTAACCATCAATTACTCATAGTTTGAGAATAAGGTGATCACAGAGAAGACTGGCCACACCAGCAGATGCACAGGATCCTGTCATGGCCGGCTGCAACCAGTAAAAGGTTTGTAGATATGTTATCTAACACACAGACAGGATGATAGCTCTCTATGTATTAAAACAACAGAAACTTGCAAGAAAACTCAATGATACATGCTAAATTCTAACACAGAGGTGGGATGACAGCCCCTCTACTGCTAAAAATCAACAACACATCAACAAATGCAAAACAGGCACAACGTGGAACAAGAAGAAGAAGTGCAAAATAAGTAATTGAGAACAAAAGAAGCTTGTATTAGTTGGAAATGAAGACCAGAAGTTGTAGGTTACATAGTAGTTACAGTCTCCAAAAGTTGAAGCTCACAGCAGAATAACACTCATCTAACACTGATCAAACTGATTACATCATTTTTCTGGGTATATATAGAATTTGTTTACAAAAAATCTCAGCTAGGTCATGCGTGGAGGTGTCTTAATGGATCACCAACAAGATTTGCAAACTATTATGGCCTCTGATACATTTTGACTGTTTTAATTAACAAATTTGACATTCTTTGGTACTTTGATGTACTTCCTCAAACAGGTGGAATGTTGACTGAATAAACTTCCATAACTGCTGCATGGTTGAACTGCTCGAGGGTACCCTTCTGTCCTTGACTGTGCTGTTCCTTAACTGTGGTAGTTGATGATTAAATGCAGGTAGCTGGATCATAACTTGCCTCTCTACGCACCCAAAATTGGCCAAAAACATAGTAATATACATCAAAAATGGAAGAAGGGCCGAGGAGGAACACTGGCCGTCGGATGGCAAAAAAGGATGGCCAAGATCTACTAGCAGGAGGCACTGGAAGCAAACAGGGGCAGGATTAAATATTAGCCGTTAGATCAGAGAAATGGATGGCAGAGATCATGCTAGAATAGACTATTGGGAGGCGGATGAACAGGGTAAATGAGGGCCGTCGAATCGCGGCGGAATGATCCAATGGCTGATGGGAGATGGAGTTGACAACCGGTTAACAGGGGGGGCTGGGTACGGTGGCGAGAAGTGGTTTTCCCGCACCAACTTTGTGTAACGACAGTTTACGTACAAGGGAAGTGTGATACAATAGGATTAAGGCACATGTCCAGCGGGAAACCGCTTCCCTGCAGGCTAAAGGATGAGCAGATTGGCAGAGCGGGGAAAGCGTATACCATGGATCAATCAGGCAGAAGATCAGACGATGGAGCATTACGACACGTGCTTCTGGTGATGCAATAGGTGATATGACAAGTACACTGCGGGCCCAGGCTCTATCAAAACTGAGGGTTATAAATTATATTATATGTGCAGGTTACAACAAATTAAACATTAGAGTCCAGGATAAGATTAAAAACAAGGATTAATGCGGGGTTTTAAAGGTGAATAACAAGATTTAAGGGGAAGGATGCAATGGAATTGGGGGAGTTATAAGGAGGAAAGGGCAAATGAAGGGAAAACATGAAAAGTTGTTGCTAGCCTTGCACAAACCACACTAGCACTGCTCAACACCTAATTTAATCCAACAAAAGTTGAAATTGTAGCAGAGCTAACAATAAGTTGTATTAGATTTAGGTTGTTTAGTGTACTTGAGTGAAGTTGGTAATACACAATTGAAATAATAATTGAAATATTGAAATGATGAAGGTTGACCAAGATATAATTTACCACTTATTTTACCAATGAAAGATTTAGAACTAATGTGAAGAAATATTGGTTTTCTAGAATGGGCAATTTATACCAAGAAGAAACATTTGGTACAAATTAACTTTACCTCATTTTAGGCATTCTATGACTTTTGATGAAGGGCATTCAATGTTATTTTTGCCAATCTCTAATATGGGGCATTCAAAATACAAGTTGTCTTCTTATTTCTATTTGTACTCCCTATTATTAATGGTTATCTCATTTAAGAAATTATATATATTTGTTATAAAGAAAAACAAATGAAATTTTTGAAAATACTAATAAAGATTTATATAATAATTATATACTTGATTTATTTCAATCATATTAATAAAATTTAATTTTGAAAAATTAATTTTTTTTTTATATATTCTTAATTCCAAAAATATAAATAATGATTACAAAACAAAATAAAAAAAAACATACAATTTAAAAAGATATTTTATAGTATTTATTAAACCCTCAAATGCATACCTGATAAATTTTATATAAAGCAATAATAATCGAGAGGAAAAAAGACAAAATATGCATATGAAGTTTTAAAATTCAATCCATAAGAAAATTTTAAGATTCCATCCATTCCCTGAGATCATAAGGATTTGTACTTTTATTAGTAAAAGTAGAAAATACACGCTAATTCATTTAGCTTTTTTTTATTTCAAAATATTATTGTGATTTTTTCACATTACAATTAATTTAGTTTAGTTCGTTAGAAAAACTGCTAAGTCTATATTTATAATATAATATCTAAATTATAAACTTATTGTAAATAATTTTTTTTTAAAACAAAATTACATTAAAAAGTAGCTATTGCTATTAAAAAAATGAAATAAGATATGATTGTGGGTATATATTCTCTTTTATATATTATTATGTTTTTCAAACTTTTTACTAATTTTTAATTGATCTTTAAAAAATTATTGGATTTTTAAATGTTTTTTAAATTAAATAATTATTAAAATCATATATATATATATATATATATATTAAAAAATTAATTGATTAAAAATCACAATGAATAATAAATCATGTTGAACATTACTCAAATATATATAAAATGGAACTTTCTATTTAATTTTAATTGATTTTTAAAAATTTATTAGACTAGATATCATTTTAGGGATTCAACTGAAGTAAGTCATTCATCTATGACCATTTTCATGATAGGTAGTTACTAATTTCTCATGATTTTTGAATAGTCCAGTTAGCACTAATTGCATCAGGGGATGCTCACAAGGGTGAATTTATTAGATTTTCAAATTTTTGTTTATATGTTTTTAAAATTAAACAATTTTTTTAATATTATAAATAAATTAATATATATTTTTAAATTAAAAATAATAATAAATAATAAATCATGCTCAACACTACCCAAATATATATAAGAAAATTATAACTCATTGTAATGTTCCTAGGAAAGCTATAAATATTTTATTTACCACTGTAAGAAAACAAACTAGATAATATTATTATTCTCTGTTTCGATTAATAATATTGTTAATTTCTGAAGTTAGAAAATGATTGAATAATAAAATATTTTGTAACTTCTCATAAAATATGTTGGAAAGAGGGAGTTGCTCGAAAAAAACCCTAACTGCCTCCCTAATTGAGAAACACTCCAAGGAAAAGGGGTGCAGGGAGGAAAAAACGTGCTGTAATGTCAGATGTAAAGGGGAAAAAATGCTAAGTTTGGTGATGACCAAATAGCATTAGCACTAAGTGCGAAAATGTGCTGAAGATAGAAGTCTTGCAAGCAGGCTTAGGGGGAGGTTTGGTCTCGAAGACGAATCTCATGGTCAGGAAGATGACAATAAGAGGATGAAAATGTGACTATGATCCTTGGGATCTACTGCTTAAGAAATATAGGTAAGCAATACTTTTGACAATTGAAAATCATTATCATAGAAGTACAATAGAATTAACTGGA
Source organism: Pinus tabuliformis (assembly GCA_031772625.1). Taxonomy (NCBI): domain Eukaryota; kingdom Viridiplantae; phylum Streptophyta; class Pinopsida; order Pinales; family Pinaceae; genus Pinus; species Pinus tabuliformis. Next base: position 1,653,385,137 of record CM062816.1, read on the forward strand.
TAGCAAAGATTAATTTATGTACTGTGAAAAAAAATGGTAGAGAAAGAGTAACTGACCAGAATAGGTTAGTTTTGTCCGGCTGATGCTAATTGTAGCATTAGTGACTGTGAAAAGTGGTTATATATTGTTAAAAGATTAGTGGTAAGGTATGTAGAAACTGGTTAAAAGTCTCTTATGAATTCTATGTAAAATAAGTACATGTATAAACTTAACTTAAGAATTCTGTGTAATATAAGAGCATGTGTAAACTTAACTTAAGAATTCTGTGTAAAATAAGAACCTGTATAAACTTAAGAACCCATGCAATTTTTGAACATATGTGAACAAAGAACCGAGTAAATTAAGAACCAGAGGAAATTACTGTAGTTGCTAGCGCAACAAGAAGATAGAAGCATTAATACATGAGTGAAACTATCAGCAAGCTCAAACTAGTAACATGGAACGAGCTACTGAAAACTATAACAAGGCCTACTCCTATAGCCGAATGGGTGGCGTTATTACAGGTAGAGACCACGAAATTAGTAGTCTAGAACCCTGTAGAGCCTTCCTGAAAACCCATTCATAGGAAATGAGACCCTAAGTAGCAAATAATAACAGTGTTTACACTCGCGCCTAGATTTTTGAAAGCTTCAAGAATCATAACCATGGCAGAGGAAACCTAATACTCTATTCATTTCCGCAAAAGTAAAATTGAACCCAAACTCAAGCTCAAAACCGCTACGATAGAATTAAACATGAATATTTAACATGGCAAACAAATGCACTCAGAACAATCAATTCTCATGAAAATTGTACAGACGAACTAGAAAAATAGAAATGTTGTTAGCACAACTCGAAAAGAGCATATGTGTTTACTAGCTATGAAAATAAAACAATTATACAGTCATGTTTAAGGAAAACTAAATCCGCATTGAATCGGCATCATGGAAAACTTAAATGACTTTTGTCCTTTATTACAAAAAATAATAGGCCTTCACCTGAGTTAAAAGTTGAACACATCTACAGTGAAGCCTCAGATACAGGGCCATAGCATTTGATAACCTTAGACAGACTCAAATTTATATAGGTCTACAACTTTTACAAAAGAGAAGACCTCCACCAGGTAAACAAGAGAACTGGTGAGTAGCCCGACATGGGAATTCCATTTAGTTTCAGATCAGAAGCTAGAACTAGCTCCCCTAGATTGGATAAATCTAAACCCGCAAACTTGAACTCGAGAGACTTTTCCTCACGGCCAAAAATCCAAGCAAAGATGCCAAAGATCTTACCAAGAAGCATTCGAGCACCCAAGTCAGGTAAGGGAACTGCAACAGCTTCGTTACAGCTCATGGCCCGTGTTTCCACTTCTACCATACCTGCAAAGGGTTTCGAGTCAAATGTAACAGTAAACAAGCCTGCAATCAGTCAAACATAGTGGAAAAACACAAAGGAGAATCTCTCACCTGGTAACTGGATGGACATCACAAATTCCATGGACAAGAAACCCCTCGGCTGCTTCTGAGACATACCAACTGCATCGTGTTTAAAGGCTGCAAGCCGAGCAACCCACAAGAGGAGAAGGAGAGCCGAGCATGGCACCAAGGGAGGAGGAAGCAAATGAATTGTAAAACCCAACAAGAGAGATTGAATAGCCTAGTCCTGGAAAGTGCCCAGCTGTGAGATTGAAAACCCATAACCACCACTGTCGATGCATCAAAGGATCTCGAGAAGTTCTAATGTGACTGTTAGTGTTACATTTATCATCAACTTAGCTGTACAGTAGAAATTCAATTATCTGAATAATGTAAACAACCCATGAAAATTATTACCATAGTAAAGGTAAGACTATATGTTTGACATATTTAGGGTAATGTGAATGTTTTACTTTTAGTTTTTTTTTAAATTGATATTTTTATTGCATTTGAAATGGAGACATGACATGTGGTATTAGAGCCAGGGACACAAAACTGTGACCTCTGGCAAATGAACTGTACAATTAGTTATTATTTTCTTTTGGATCTCTAACTGTTGTTGATTTATTAACATGTTAAGTATGGAGGAACGAGACAACAACAGTTTATAAGAATAATGGATAGTGTGCCACACAGGAATATGGCTGGCCTAGGACCTGCAACATTTCTTGAAAATAACCTTGAAATATGGGTGCAGTTAGGAGAGGAGTCTCGCAACACAAATTTTACACTACTGGAAACGGTTCAGGAATTAAAGAGTGAGATGGCCTACCTACGGGAGGACAATGCAAGATTAACCTTGGAACATGAAAAAATTATGAAGAGCCTGTCTGATAAGCAAAATTAGCACCAGACAATTCCTAGCCCTAAATAGGAATGAATGTTTGAAGAACAGGGTTATCACATAGAGCATGAACGAAAAATAGGTGCATAATAGAATCGAGAGGAGAATTTGGATAATGTCTCAGAGCACCCAACATAAAAAAGGAAGCGAATAGAATTGCAAGGGGAGTTTCGGAAAATAAAACGCCACTCTTCAATGGAGAGTTGGAAGAAGCAGCTGAAGCCTGGATTATTAACACGAATAAATACTTCCAATTATATGAGTACAATCACAATCTAAAAGCCCGATTGGCTATCTTCCAACTACAAGGGAAGGCCACTTTGCAGTGGGAGGAGGTCAAGATTATACGAGGGGTGAGTGAACAAAATATAACTTTCGAGAAGTTCCAAAAATATTTCAAGGAGAGACATTTGATGGAATGATTTTACGATGAGAAAGCAAGAGAATTTCATGACCCGCGTCTTGGACAACAAACTATGGATGACTTTATCACCCGATTTACCTCTTTGCTCCGATATATACCTTACATACGTGAGGAAAAGGCTAAGGTATAGTGGTTCGTTTGCAATTTACCTGTGGCAATGAGGGAGAGAATTGAGTTTGATAACCCAAAAACGATGGACAAGGTTATACGAAAGGCCAGGATATGCTACCAGCAAAGCAAGCAGAAGGGTGAAATTTTGGGCGGGAAGTGGGCTGCCAAGAAAGGTAATATTGCTATGGGAAATAAGGGAAATCAGGGTAGCACTTGCAAAGGGTTTCCCAAGGGGAAAAGCAATAGAAATATGAATAAAAAATAGCTCAGAATTAAGCCACCATCTGATTAAAGAATTAGTGAGCAAACTGGTAGATTTGATAACGAAGGAACAGCGAGACCCCCAGTACAATGTTGGGGATATGGGCGGCCACATTACATTAAAAATTGTCTTCATTGTAAAGCGACTGAACAAGTTTTGCAAATCCATGAAGCATCAACAATAGGCAATGTGGCCCAGAGCATTCCGAAAATTAATGCTGCTTTCCAAGACCATCAAGCAGAATACCAGCCAAATATGGTGGAGTTTGAAGGTAATATTTTTAATCATACTGTATCTTTTTTAATTGATCCTGGAGCTACATTAAGTTATGTTAGTCTTAAGGTTGTGGAACAGTGTAAATTATAGTCCGTCAAGTTTAAAAACCGTTGGCTAGTACTGCTGGCGACAGGGCCAAGGAAATGAGTGTTGGCCAAGGTCAATAACTGCCCTTTAGAAATAGCAGGTCAGCCTTTGATGGCAGATCTAAACATACTTCCCTTGGATCATATGACGTGTTGATAGGCATGGATTGGTTGGAAGAACGTTGGTTCATTATAAACTGTAAAACAAAAACTATCTACTACAAGAATGAGCTGGGAGAAGGGCAGGAGATGCAAGGCATCCTGAGGCCCATACAGGTTCGACCAATAATCGCCTCTCAACTGACAATGTGTATTATGAAAGGGCGTTAGGTTTATGCTATTCAAGTTGGGTATTGCAACTGAAAGGACAAGGCAACCACATTACATAGTATTCCAGTTGTTCAAGAATTTGGAGATGTATTCCCAGAAGAGATACCAAGACTACCACCCAAGAGAGACATAGATTTCACTATTGAATTGATGCCAGGAGCAGCTTCGGTGTCCCGAGCCCCTTATCATATGAGCACACAAGAACTCACAGAACTGAAAATGTAATTGCAAGAATTGTTGGACAAAAAATTACATCCGCCCCAGCATGTCGCCTTGGGGAGCCCCCGTGTTGTTTGTCAAAAAGAAGGATGGAACCCTTCGAATGTGCATGGACTACCGTCAATTGAATAAGTTAACAATTAAGAACAAGTACCCATTGCCCTGGATTAACAAACTATTTGAGCAAGTAAAACGAGCAACCATATTTTCAAAAATTGATTTTCAATTAGGATTGGTGATCACCAGTATTGCAGCAATAATGCTGCAACTCCTTGGCTTCCTAATTTACACTTATCAACTCGGTAGTTTGTAACAAACTTGGAATCAATGGTGTTGTATGCACAAGTACTAGTTCTTACTGTAGGTTGTCACTTGGTCAGTCGACGCAAGATCACTAGAAGCTCAAGCCAACTTCTATGGATTCCAGAAGAAGCTTTATATGTGATGAAAGGAGAGAAATACTATTCTACAGATACTACTCTAACTATAGAAAGGAAAAATACTGAAATGTAAAGCAAACCAAGGAGATCCTAATTAACCAACTAATCCTACTTTCGCAGAAAGCACTATGAAAATCATGAAAGGAATGTCATTACCTATTCAAGGAAATAAACAAAATCTAACTAAATTATTTATGGAAGCAAATGAGAAAAAAACATCTTTTTGGATTTTCATGTGAATTTGTCATATATGTAATTTATTTGTTTGTGAATGTGGCAGCGAATAGGTGGAAATAGAGGGAAGTTTTGGGACTTGAGAGGATGTAGGATGGTGTGGATGGGTCCTAGGAGGTCTTAGGTGGCCTTATAGAGGCTTTTCCCAAAATTGGCCTTCAAAAGAAAGGCTACAGGAAAATCTACAGGAGGACACAGGAAATCTATAGGAGGAAAAATAGTGTTCTACAAGAGGCCTACAAGAAGAGGCCAGGAGCAGTTTTCACTGTTTTAAAGTTGTGAGAGTGAGGGGAAAGGTAGATGAAGGTTGGAATGAAGTGTTAGGGCACCTAGGGTCTACCAAGAATTATCAGGAGAGAGAAAGACGATTGGATTTGCTCAAAGAGAGAGGAAGAAATTCTATGGAAAATGTAGGAAACTAAGGCAAAATTGAGGGGAGACTTGGGCGACCTTTAGGGCATGGATAAAATGGAGGATGGAATGGCTGATAAACTAGCCTATTGCTAGAATATATCTGTTGCATAAACAACTGACAGTCAGCCAATGATATTAAGCAAGAAAGGAAATAAGTGCATCTAGAAAAAAATAGAGGTTTTGCATCAAGTAAACTATGATCTATGAAAGGAAATGCCGATAACCATTGCAGGAAAGAAAAGCATGAAAGAAAACTATTTCAAATAGGGAAATTAGCATGATGAAGAAGTTCTGAAGCAAAGCAAACTAGACTATGAACCAACTAGAAAGCTACAAACACTAGAAGTCCTATGAATGAGGAAAATTTGTGTTTTTGTGGCAGAAAGAGGGTCTTTGCCTCAAATCATTGTCCTCAAAGGGATGAAGAGAGGCCAAGGCACTGTTGCTAGCCTTTTGGGTCTTTTTCTATCACTACTTAACCTACTATAGAAAGCGCAAATGGAAGCAAACTACTAAATCATAAAAAACAACCTATTATTAACCTTAAAAGAAATGCATCTAACAACAACCTAATCTACAAACTGGAATGAAATATACAAATACATGTAAAGAGGAGCTTGGCTGCTTGGATTGGGCCCTAACCCAAGAGCTTCAGCCCTCTGAGGTAACTCAGTACTAATTCAAAAAGGATTCCATATTTATTATCAAAACAATAACAAGATTACATGAACTGTCAAGATAATAAGCTCGAAGTTAATCAGAGTTTAGATAAGCAAAACTGCAGAAAAAATCCAACAAAAATCTGACCCTAGTGAGGTCCTAGGCCTCTCTACTTATACAAATGAAGCTACCAACAACTCCATTAAAATCAGGGAGGCTTGGCTCCAAAATCTCGAGATAATCATCAGTTATCCTCCACGTACTCGGCTGCCTCCTAATGTATGACTTGGCTGCCTATACTCCAAGTTGAATGAAGGGGAATTCGAAGTGATGAGTAATAAATGAGGGGGATTCCCTCCTATAAGTCCTCTCCTTTGTCCACTTCGAGTTATTGCTGGCATTTGTCCACTGGATCCTTGACTTTGACCACAAAATTCATCAATAATATGCATTAAACACATATTAGACCACATGGCATCATAACTAATTCAACTCACTATATAAGCATAAATATAATCAGAAAATCATACAATAAGCTAAGAGAATGGTTGATTTGACTAAGTTAGGAGGTAAAATGAGCCCATATAATTACCCATTTATGAGGCTCACCATCACCCCCCTATTGAAAGTGTTACTCATCCTCTGAGCAACTTAGTCCATCTCCTCATCTTTTATGGCCCTGGTGACCTCCCTAGCATCCCATGCTTTTGATGAGGTCTCCCCTTCTTTGTCATAGAATCCTGCCTTCATGTCTACCACTTCCCACTGTTGTTTCTCTTCTTCTTCTTTTCTTCCTTCTAGCATGCCTAGCAGCAGTGGGGGACTCAATTTGAGGCCAATCCAATTGACCTTCAACCTGTGCATGGAGTGCTTGATATTGGCACTCTTCTTAATGCCTCTGTCATACTCATTGGAGAATGATATTCCCCGATCTGCAAATTGTGTGGTAAGGTGTTTCATCTCCTGATACATGCATGCACACAGTCATCCCAAATTAACCTTTCCATATCCTCAAAATGTGCAATGGCTTGTGCCTGATCACTAATATATCCAAGGGCAATATGAGGATTATGTTTAAGCAGGCTACGTGTGCTGATGTGTGAAATGCGCTCTGATGGCTCAGCTCTGATCATAAATGGCTCATTCTACTCTTTTATCATCAGCCTTCTTATTTTTTTTGCCCTTAACACTTCATGGCTCATCCATGAGGCCATGGCCATTAGTTGCAGGTCCCCTAGCCTAGCGTTGGGGTCCCACACATTCATGTTTGTGAGGGCCATGTTATGTAGGTAGAATTATGCCATCTTTGCCTTATCTTCTTATGTACTTTGGTCACACAGGTCCATAAACTGCTTGTTAACTTGGAAAGGCATTGTGCCTCTTTGTGCCAAAGTATTTATCTGAAATTGCATCCATTAGTCCTTGAGATACATGCCATAGGATTTTGCTGGCGTGCTACATTGCAATGCCTCCATGGACCAGCTGGCCATGCATGCCAGTTGGGTCTTTTTCTCTTGCAGCTGTCTTCTTAGCAATTCATTTTCAGTTTCAAGGTGACTTCTTGTGATTGCTTCCTGGTGTCTGAAAACACTTAACTCTATGCCCATTTCTTTGAGTTTCTTTTCCATATGGTCAACATCCTCCACTCCTTTGGATTTGGCTATCTGCATCCACCTATGTGTTCTTACTCTTTCTTTCTTCCATTCAGAAAATAGTGGAATTGCAAATTTCTATGGGGTTATCTTTCCTTCCTCAAGTAGATTGTAATAGGAGGTAAGAATAGGTTGGGGATCAGGTTCTTGTATCTCTGGTGCTTCCTCCTTCACCTGTGGCTGTCCTTCTATCCTTGTCTCACGTTTTGGGTCTCCTGTAGTTTTGACAGTGTCTCCTATAGAACTGTCTGGGCCTCGTGTAGGACTGTTTTTGGGTTATGTAGTACTGTGTTTTCCTTCCATGTGGAAGATCTAAGAGTCCCCCTTTCATATGTTATAGGTGTCTTGGAAGGAGATTCTTTCACCTTGGTAGATGTTTAATCTTCAATGGTAATGGGAAACTTGAGAATGTGCATGGAGTCTAGTGGAGTTAGTGGGCTCCTTTCTCATAAACCCTCCTTTCATATTGTCTATACTCTTTTGGAAAACCAAATACGGAGGTGGAGACAAAGAATTTTGAGAAAAATATAGAAACAGAGGAGACTGTGTTTTTTTAAATAAGCAGAAATTTTTTATGTATTTTCTCCTCTCCTAAAGACTTTATTTCCTCCTCAAATTGAGCCCACTTCTTTCATATATTGATATTTAATGGGGGCATTCATGAACCCTACCTCTTCATACTAAAAATCATGCTAAAACTCATGTTTTCTCCCTTCAAAACAACTCACTGCCCCTCCTATAGAAGCATGTTGTCCCTCCTGTAGAATTCCTATAGGTGCTCCTATAGAACCTGTAGGTGCTCCTGTAGAAAACGCCGAGAGCAGGAATATAGGAGAGATCGATGGAGGATGATGGGTATGAGGCTATGGGGGCACAAGGAGACTATTGCAACTGAGGAGAGAATGAAGGAAAAGGTGGTGAGAATGCTCAGGAAGGAGTGCTCATTACCCCTTTTTTTACGGTTGTTTTCGATTATGAGTGTTGGGCTCGCAACGTGTACGTTGCCCAAATTAGGGAAATTGGTCCACACCTGCTTGGTCATCATGACCCTTCCTCATAATCATCCCTCATTATTGCATCAGAGTTATCTCTTCCCCCCACAACCTATCCTTCGCATCTTTTGCTGGAGTTGATTGTGTGCACGTGTGGGTGACATCTCGGTTAAGTGGAGTTAACTAACTAAAGGTGGCCAAGTTATTTGGCCACCTCTCCCTCATTCAAACTCAACCATTTCATTGCTTTTGCATGACTTCTAACTACACAAATGCAAACAAAAGAGTGACGTAGTTACTTACCTGTGATCTGAGTGTCTTTGTTGTTAGGTGTTTTGGATTTTTCTTTTGCATGCCTTCATTTCCCTTTATGCATATTGTGTTATTTTTGCAGGTTCTTCTTTTGCTGGAGCTAAGCTGCATGTGCCTTTTCATCCTTCAGATGTGTTGTCCCTTGCTACTGGTGCTAGACTTCTATGGGATCAATTGTTGTGGGTTTGCAGGAAAGTGACTTGTTTTGTTCATATCTCCTAAATGGTAGACTGGATTGACCTGAAACTTTTTGAGCATGTTTCCATCATCATTATGAACCTCCCATAGAAACTTTTTGGTCAATGGATGCATGGATCTCGAGAAAAACTAAAAATTGTTGAAGGTGATGGAGGTCGATTTCTTGGAAATTGTGCACTGGAATTGGCTAAAATTGCTTAGGCATGTTACCATAATCCATATGCATCTCCTCCTGAAATAGTTTTTTAAATGGATGCACGGATATTGAGAGAATGCAAAAATGGCTGAAGGTGATGGAGGCCAATTTCTTTGGTTACCATGAATTAGAATTTGCTGAAATTGCTTGAACATGTTACCATCATCCATATGCAACTCCCCATGTAACATTTTTTTAAATGGGTGCATGATTTTCAAGTTAGGGAAAAACAAATTTATGCTCTATGTATTTTTGTATCCTATAGGAAAACAAAGCATCCTGTAGTTTTTTTTTTAGGAAAGCAAGGAAAATGAGTGTTAGAAGCTCGAGAAAGACGGGTCGATGATGAAAATAGATAGCAGTGATTGATTGACACGGCCTTGCCCTTGTTGGAGCATTTGAACGAAGTAGGAGAAAGTCAAAATTTGACTTTTTTTACTAGGCTTGACCAATTTTCCTTTTGGTACCAACTTGTTCTTGTTGCTTGCAGATATTGGAGAGTACATGCATGCACGAAGCAAGGATTTCTATTTTTTCTCCTCTTCCTAGGCCTACTAGCCGCCTCAATGAGGTTTTCAACTAGTAGGTCTGCCTAGGTGCCTCAAAGGAGGTTTTGACCTAGGATATTTTTCTCTCTTTTTTCTTCTTTCCAACCCATTTACTTCCTCGTGGAGGTTTTCAATCAATGATCCAATCTGAGGTGCCTCCAAGGAGGTTTTCACCTTATATTTTTAATTTTTTCTTTTATTTTTCATTTTTTTCTACCTTACCCTACTTGTAAAACAAAATCACTTTTAGCTATAAGAAGACTTCCAATGGAGCCATGTGCACATCAAAATGATAGACAAAATGACGTGGAGGCTTTAAATGTATGCTTTGACATGTACCTGGATTTCAGAGATCAAATGATTTGAATTTGAAAGGATCAAGCATAGTTGAGGAAGAGAGTGATGTCACAACTTAGTGACTGTGTGGAACCATATTTCAATATAGTTGTGATGTCCTTGGTCCTTTTGCTGATCTGGATCATTCTTCATGTCTTCTTCTAACATGACCTTCAAATATTCTTCTTTTTGCTCATTTTTCTCTTGAATACGTGGAGGATTTGATGGTAACCATGAGGGATCTCCCTTGATCTCTGATTTTGATGTCTTCTCTTCATCAAGTGTAGCCCATGGTTCTTTGATCTTCTCTTTTGAATCTCCTTCTTCTAGATGTGGTCCTTCAATGATATCAATATAATCTATTTTTTGCAATACTCTTCCTAAGCTATGGTGAATACCATTGAGCTTAAGAGGAGTTGTTTGGAAGTGTTGTACCTCAACATTGTAAATGGGTTGAACTACTTCAATGTGTGGGTTTGGAAATGGTGGTACAGGTAGGTGAGTGGGAGTGTATATTTGAGATGGATGTGGATGGGGTTGTGGTTGGGAAGGTGGTGAGGCAAAAAGAGTGCAAAGAGTGATGTATTGAGGCCTCCACCCCTGATGAGATGCATTCCACTGAGGTTGCAGTTGAGCATAGGGTTGAAATGAATGGGTGGTTGGTTGGTCATGATATTGAGATGTGAAGGACCAAGGAGGAGGTGTGGACCAGGAAGGATGATCAGGGGAGTCCCAAGAAGGTATGGGTGTGACTTGGTTGGGGTTGTAGTATGCTTGAGATGTCCCTTGCATCCCCTGCTGATATGGTCTAGGTCCATGCGGCCTCTTTTGGTTTATGTGATAGATTTGTTCAGTGGCTCCTTCAGCCCCTTGGTATACAGTTTTAAATCCGAGCAAGGACATGCACTTGTCTGTAGAATAATTTCCTTCACAGATTGAACAAACCTCTATAGAGTTCAATGGGCATTCATTCTTGGGATGCGTCCTGGTGTATCTAGGGAAAAAATGGCTAAACCCTCTCTAATTCTTCTTGTTTTCTTTTGATATGTAAGGTATCCATTTGCATAGCAAGAATCTACAACATCTCACTCTTGAAGTCTTCCAACATGTTTCCAACTTAACCTTTAATGGATGAGTTGGAAGAAAAGGTATTGCCCCCAACATTTTTGTTTTCAGCCATTGGCTCCAGAGGAATGCTTTCTTCTTCTTATTCCCATATAGGTTCTTCAAATATGTCTGGATGTTCACCTAAGGGTTCTTCTTGATTGCAGCCACTAAAGAAGAGAGAAGGTTGGCTATGTGAAGTAGTGGGGGTGTTGGGCAAAAAATTTCCTCAGTTATCTCCATTCCTACCAGGCATGAAAGGAAATCTTTCTGGTTGTTTTTTCTTTCCCCACATTGGTAGTACTTGCAAAAAATGAAATTGATTTGAACAAAAAAAATTGCAACTAGCTAAAATAAACTTGCTAAAGGGAAATTTGCAGAATTAAAAAGGAAAGCAAAGAAATGCATAACTGAAGGGAAAGAAATGACCAGTTTACTTTTGCTGAAATGAAATTTGCAGAATTGAGAAAGAAATCAAGGAAATGTAGAACTGAAAGAAAAGAAATGACAATTCTACTTTTGCTGAAATAAGCTATTAGCAGAATGTTGCAAGAAAAAATAGAAGAAATAAGTAATCATAGAATACTCTGACGCCTCCTCGGAAATGGTGCCAAAAAGTGGTGAGCACCAGTATTTCAGAAATAATGCTGCAACTCCTAGGTTGCCTACTTTACTCTTATCAACCTGGTAGTTCATAACAAACTTAGAAGCGACGGTGCTGTATGCACAAATACTAGTTCTTACTGCTCAAAGAGAGAGGAAGAAATCCTTTAGAAAATGTAGGAAACTAAGGCAGAATCGAGGGGAGACTCGGGCGACTTATAGGGCATGGATTAGATGGAGGATGGAATGGCTGATGGGCTAGCCTAATGCTAGAAGATATCTACTACATAAACAACTGACAGTCAACCAATGAGATTAAGCAAGCAAGGAAATAAGTGCATCTAGAAAAAAACAAAGTTTTTTCATCAAGTAAACTATGACCTATGAAAGGAAATGCTGATAACCTTTGCAGGAAAGAAAAGCATGAAATAATATTATTGCAAATAGGGAAATGAGCATGATGAAGAAGTTCTGAAGCAAAGAAAACTAGATTATGAACCAACTAGAAAGCCGCAAACACTAGAAGTCCTATGAATGAGGAAAATCTGTGTTTTTGGGGCAGTAAGAGGGTCTTTGCCTCAAATAATTGTCCTCAAAGGGAGGAAGAGAGGCCAAGGCACTGTTGCTAGCCTTTTGGGTCTTTTTCTATCACTGCTTAGCCTACTATAGAAAGCACAAATGGAAGCAAACTACTAAATCATCAAAAGCAACCTATTCTTAATCTTAAAAGAAATGCATCTAATAGCAGCCTAATCTACAAACTGAAATGAAACATACAAATACAAGTAAATAGGAGCTTGGCTGTTTGGATTGGGCCCTAACCCAAGAGCTATAGCCCTCTCAGGTAACTCAGTGCTAACTCAGAAAGGATTCCATCTTTATTCTCAAAACAATAACAAGATTGCATGAATTGTCAAGATAATAAGCTCGAAGTTGAGCAGAGTTTACATAAGAAATACTGTAGCAAAAATGCAAAAAAAAATTGACCCTAGTGAGGCCATAGGCCTCTCTACTTATGCAAATGAAGCTACAAACAACTCCCTTAAAATCAGGGAATCTTGGCTCCAAAAACTCGAGATAATCATCAGTTATCCTCCGCTTACTAGGCTGCCTAATAATGCATGACTTGGTTGCCTGTACTACGAGATGAATGAACGGGAATTCAAAGTGATGAGTAATAAATGAGGAGGATTCCCTCCTATAAGTCCTCTCCTTTGTCCACTTCGACTTATTGTTGCCATTTGTCCACTAGATCCTTGAATTTGACCACAAAATTCATCAATAATATGCATTAAACACATATTAGACCACATGGCAGCATAACTAACTGAACTCACTCTATACGAATAAATATAATCATTAAAGCATACAATAAGCTAAGAGAATGGTTGATTTGACTAGGTTAGGAGGTAAAATAAGCCCATATAATTACCCATTTATGAGGCTCATTGGGAATATCACTAGATCAGAATCAGAGAGGAGGATATAGCCAAAACTGCTTTTAGGACTCGCTATGGACACCATGAGTTTGTGGTATTACCCTTTGGGTTAACCAATGCTCATGTGACCTTTATGTGTTTAATGAATAACATATTTTATCAATATTTCGATAAATTTGTATTAATATTTATTGACGATATATTGATATATTCCTAGAATATTGAGGAGCACAAAGAACACCTCAGACTGGTGATGCAAACCCTCTGGAAACATCAATTATACACCAAATATAGCAAGTGTGACTTCTTTAAGGAACAAATTTAGTACTAAGGACATATTATCACTAAGGATGGAATTGCGATGGACCCCGAGAAGATAAGGACCATAATGGAATGGCTAGTACCAAAGGACGTAGCGGATATAAGATCTTTTGTGGGATTAGCGGGTTATTACAGACGGGTCGTGGAAGGATTCTCTTGAGTGGCCTATCTATCACCTCCCTACAAAAGAAAGGGAAAACATTTAAATGGACTGCAGAATGTGAAAAAGGTTTTGAACAACTCAAGCATCTGCTCACCACAACACCTATATTAAGCATAGTAGATCTAGGTAAGGACTATGTGGTGTGCACATATGCGAGTAAGGAAGGGGTAGGAGGGGTACTGATGCAAGAAGGTAAGGTAATCACGTATGAGTCCAAAAAATTAAAGGAACATGAGCATAAATATTCCGCTTACTATTTGGAGTTGGTCGCTGTTATTCATGCCTTAAAGATGTGGCGCCACTACCTGATGGGTAAAAAGTTTCTATTAATGACAGATGATCACAACTTGACTAGTTATTTTAGTCATCCTACCTTAAATGCTAGGCAGGCATGGTGAGTAGATTTACTAAGTGGTTTTGACTTCAAGATTAAGCATCTGAAAGGGAAAGAAAACTAGGTAGTGGACACTTTAAGTCAAAAGGTACATTTTCTCTATGAAATTTCTTGCAGCGAGGGACAAACTACCTTCGATGAAATGATTAAAAGGCAGCAGAACAAGATTTAAAATATCAGCAAATAGGACAGGAAGTTCAGAATCCACCCAGTAAAGAAAATCAGCAAGGATACACTATGGATGCTGCTGGCGTGTTGAATTATAAAAAAAGGTTGTATGTGCCAAACCAAAATGACATTAAAAGATTTATTTTAGATGAATTTCATATAAGTCCTTATGTTGGACACCCGAGGTATCAAAATTTGATTACCACACTCTAGAAGGAGTATTACTGGCTGGGCTTGAAAAAAGATGTAGCAGAATATTTGTCACATTGCCTGGAATGCCAACAAGTTAAAGTAGAACATCAGCACCCTGCTTAGTTATTGCATCCACTACCAATTCCGGAGTGGAAATGGGAAACCATCTCTATGGATTTCATAACAACATTACCCAAGTCAAAAAGAAACAATGATTCCATCATGGTAGTGGTGGAAAAGTTAAGCAAATCAACTCATTATATACCGGTACAATCAACTTATAAAGCAATGTAGATTGCCCATATTTTTATGCAAAGCATTTTCAAGCTGCATGGGTTACCAAAAATTATAATTTCTGAACATGATGTGAAATTTACCTCAACCTTCTGGAAGACTCTTTTTAAGGGGTTAGGGACTCAATTAAACTTTAGTACTACCTATCATCCCCAAACAAATGGACAAACCGAATGGGTGAATCAAGTAGTAGAAGATATGCTAAGGTCATATGTAATGCAGCAACCATTTAAATGGGAGGACTATTTGCACTTGGTCGAATTTGCGTATAACAACGATTATCATACTTCCTTGCAGATGAGCCCATTTGAAGTTCTGCATGGATGTAAATAACGCACACCCTCCAGCTGGGGGGGACCAGAGCACAAGTTAATTCTGGGGCCCGAAATGTTAAAAGAGATGGAGGAAATGGTCAAGAAGATACGATCCAACTATAAGGCAGCCCAAGATAGGCAAAAGAATTTCATTGATATGAAGAGGAATTTTAAAGAGTATCAAGTAGGGGATCATGTGTATGTGAGAATTCGAGCAAAAAGGAGTACGTTACAATGGAGTGGGTGCACCAAGTTGGCACCTCAATTTTGTGGACCTTTTCAAATCTTGGCGAGGGTTGGGCTAATGGCATACCAGCTCGCCCTGCCAAGGCATATTCAGGTCCATATTGTCTTGCATGTATTAGAATTAAAAAGATATGTTTATGATCTTAAGCACATAGTCAATTGACATGATGTACAGGTAAAGAAGAATCTTAAGTAGGCCAAGTAATTGTGATGTTAAAGGAAAAACTGACTTCAATTATATTGTTTCAAGTCAAACTAGAAGGAGAATTCTTGGTCGAGCTTCTGAGTATACTCTAACGGAGAGAAGTAATGTTGTGGAAACAAGCCATCACCCAGGTCAAAGTGTAGTGGCAACACTTTGGGCCAGATGAGGCCACTTGGGAGGATGAACAACTCTTGAAAGAAGCTTATCCAAAGTTGTTTTAGGCTAGAAAACATCGGGATGATGTTTGATTTCAGGGGGGAAGATTTAATGTTCCCAGAAAAGTTGTAAATATTTTATTTACCACTGTAAGAAAACAAAATGGATAATACTAGTATTCTCTGTTTGGATTAATAATATTGTTAATTTCTGAAGTTAGAAAATGATTGGGTACTAACAGATTTTGTAACTTCTCATAAAAGAAGTTAGAAAGAGGCAGTTGTTGGCAAAAACCCTAACTGCCTCCACTAACTAAGAAATACTCTAAGGAAAAGGGGGTGGGGGGAGGAAAAAACCATGCTATAATGTCAGACGATAATGGGGAAAAAATTCTAAGTCTAGTGATGACCAGATAGCATTAGCACTAAGTGCGAAAATTTGTTGAAGGCAGTAGTCTTGCAAGCAGGCTTGGGGGCAAATTTTGTTTTGAAGAAGAATCTCATGGTTAGGAGGATGACAAGTAGAGGATGAAAAGGTCAATGTGATCATTGGGATCTACTGCTCAGGAAATACAGGTAAGAAGTACTTTCAACAACCACACTGTGACAAATACTATTATGCTTTGATTAATTGTGAGTGTCGTAGAAGGAGCGAGCTCCCAAACTTATAAATATCTGAAACACAGTGTCAGTAGGGTTTATAACCTATGTGGAATGGATACCTTTTATACTGAAAATCATTACCGTAGAAGTATAATACAACTAACTAGATAACACAGATTAATTTATTTACTGTGAACATAAATGGTAGAGAAAGACTAGTTGACCAGAACAGGTTAGTTTTGTCAAGCTCACTAATTGTAGCATTAGTGACTGTGCAAAGCAGTTGTATATTGTTAAAATATTAGTGGTAAGGTATGTATAAACTAGTTAAAAGTCTCTTAAGAATTCTGTGTAAAATAAGTACATGTATAAACTTAACATAAGAATTCTGGGTAATATAAGAGCATGTATAAACTTAACTTAAGAATTCTGTGTAAAATAAGAACCTGTATAAACTTAAGAACCCATGTAATTTCCAAACCTATGTGAACTAAGAACCAAGTAAATCAAGAACCGGAGGAAATTACTGTGGTTACTAGCGCAACAAGAAGAGAGAAGCATTAATACATGAGTGAAATTGTCAGCAAGCTCGAACCAGAAGTAGGGAACGAGCTACTGAAAACTATAATAAGGCCTACTCCTATAGTCGAATGGGTGGGGTTATTACAGGAAGAGACCACGAAATTAGTAGTCTAGAACCTTGTAGAGCCTTCCTGAAAATCCATTCACAGGAAACAAGACCCTAAGTAGCAAATAATAACAGTGTTTATGCTTGCGCCTAGATTCCTAAAAGCTTCAAGAATCATAACCATGGCGGAGAAAACCTGATACTCTATTCATTTCTACAAAAGTAAAATTGAACCCAAACTCAAGCTCATAACTGCTACAACAAAATTAAACATGAATATTTAACATGGCGGACAAATGCACTCATAACAATAACAGTGTTGTTAACACAACTTGAAAAGAGCATATGTATTTACTAGCTATGAAAAGAAAACAATTATACAGTCATGTTTCAAGAAAATTAAATCCGCATTGAATCAAAATCATGGAAAACTTAAATGACTTTTGTCCTTTATTACAAAACATAACAGGTCATGGCCTGAGTTAAAAGTTGAACAAATCTACAGTGTAGCCTCAAATACAGGGTCGTAGCCTTCGATAACCTTAGACAAACTCATATTTATATATGTCTACAACCTTTACAAAAGAGAAGACCTCCACCAAGTAAACAAGAGAACTAGTGAGTAGCCCAACATGGGAATTCCATTTAGTTGTAGGTCAGAAGCCAAAACTAGCTCCCGTGGATTAGTTAAATCTAAACCCACAAACTTGAACTCGAGAGACTTTTCTTCACGGTCAAAAATCTAGGTAGGGATGCCACAGATCTTACCCAGAAACCTTCGAGCGCCCAAGCCAGGTAAGGGAACTACAACACCTTCGTTACATCTCGTGGCCCACGGTTCCACTTCTACCATACTTGCAGAGGATTGCGAGTCGAATGTAACAGTAAACAAGCCTAGAATCAGTCAAAAAATAGTGAAAAAACACAAAGTAGAAACTCTCACCTGGTAACTAGATGGATATCACAAATTCCACGAATAAGAAACCCCTCAGTCGCTTCTGAGACATACCAACTGCATCGTGTTCAAAGGCTACAGGCCAAGCAACTCGCAAGAGGACAAGGAGAGCCGAGCATGGCACCAAGGGAGGAGGAAGAAAATGAATCGTAAAACCCAACAAGAGAGAGACTGAATAGCCTCTTGGAAAGCACCCAGCTGTGAGATTGAAAACCCATAACCTCCACCATCGATGCGATGAAGGATCTTGAGAAGTTCTGATGTGACTACAATGCCACACTAATTCAACATTGCAGGGAATTAATTGCCAAAATATCTGGTGTGTGATAAGCTCGATGCACGAGCTAATGTGTCCAGTTTGGTGTGAATGACAATTTAATGGGACTGTTAGTGGACTTTCAGTGTTACATCTATCGTTAACTTAGTTGTACAACAGAAATTCAATGATTCAAATAATGTAAACAACCCATGAAAATTATTACCACAGTAAAGGTAAGACTATAATGTTTGACATAGTCAGGGTAATTTTAATGTTTTACTTTTAATTTTTTTTTTAAATTGGTATTTTTATTACATTTGAAATGGAGACATGACATTCACATTTATGTTTTACGTTATGACTCGAAAACATTGTATTCAACCATTATATCTCACTCTAATATTTAATACAATATGAAGGAAATGAGTAACACACTTATCTTTTGAGAGTTAGTTTTCTTTTTGAAATTTATGTAAAGCATAAAATAATTAAAAATCTTTATAGAATTATTAAAGGTAATTTACTAAATTTAAATAATAAAAAATAAGATAATATCTTTAATATAAAAAGGTAAATTTAAAAGTGATAAAATTTATAACTGCAAACTGAATATATAGACATACACTATAGAGGCACACACACAATAAAGGAAGGTCGACTATTTTCAATTCATAACTACAACTTTTTATTATCATGATTGTGTAGCAATATCGGTTGTGTAACAATATTAGTTCATATCATCATTCACTACCATACTGACGACTTTCTTTAATTACCAAGCAATTTTGATTGAACTTAAAGGATGGGTGGCTATTAAATGATGCAGGTGCTAAGGTTGGCATGACTGAAAGGTTGAGTTGGTTGGTCATGGTCAATAAGTAAAATCCTTTGTTGTTATGAAACTAGCTCACAAAAAGATAGAAAAGATAGTTGAACACCTTAGAATTTAGCCTCTTCGAGGGGGAAACCTCCTTTACATTACACAAATGAACAATTCTTGGATGATACAAATGACAAGACCTCCTTTCTATATATAGGAGTCTAAGGGGTCATAATATAATTAGAGCCAACATAAAAATAATAATGTAATGGCACAAGGATAACAATAGTGGGCTTCTATGGGGCATAATAATAACAATATGCGGACTACATGGGCACAACACTATAATAAGGGGGTTGTACTAATAACAATAAGGGGTTACACTAGTAGTATACGGACCTAACATGCCCCTCTCCTTTAAAAAGTGTTGTCCTCAACGCTTGATTAGTTCTTGATGCTTTTGTATAGAATTCTTGTCCTCCCATGTGGAATCTTCAGCGAGTAAGTTCTTCCACTTAATGAGATACTCTGAAATTGATCGATTTTGTAGCTATGGGGTTCTTGTTTTTGTGAATGCTCTAGGTTCCAATATGATTTTTCCTTCCTCTTCAAGTTTTGGCAATATTTTTTTAATTGGGATATTCTGCAACTTTTGAATGAGTGGCCATACTTCTTCATCCTTCTTCCATTCATCCCTTGCTCCATTTATCCAATCCAGTTGGATCATAGAAATAGCACAAAACAATTCTTCCACATCCTCATCCTTTCTTGAGAGTGCATCTACCACCACATTTTGCTTCCCTTTTTTGTAGGATGATTTCAAAGTCATAGCCCAACATATTTGCGACCCACTTTTGTTGCTCTTCAGAGGATAATATTTATTCTAAAAAATATTTTAGACTATCACGATCCATTTTTAACCTGAAGTGTCTTCCCATTAGGTAGGGTTGTCATTTCTTAAGTGCATGTAGTATTGCCAACATTTCCTTCTCATAAATAGATTTATGTAAAAACTTTCCCTTGATTGTATGACATTCAAAAGCAATGGGTCTTTCATCTTGCATTAGAACATCACCAATTCCATTTCCTGAAGCATCACATCCCACAATAAAGGTTTTTGTGAAGTCTGGTGTACCTAAGACCGATGCTTGGCACATTGCCTCTTTAAGATGTTCGAAGGCCTTTGTTGCTTTTGGAGTCCATGAAAATGCATCTTTCTTCAATAATGTTTTTATAGTTGCTGCTATTCTCCCATAATTCTTAACAAACTTGTGATAATACCCTGTCAACCCAAGAAATCATCGCAGATACTTTATGGATGTGGGGATTTTCCATTCCTTAATGGCTTTAATTTTGCTAAGGTCTACCTCAACTCCTTCATGAGATACAATATGACCCAGATATTTCACCTCTTGTACTCCAAAGAAACATTTGGATCTTTTTGCATATAATTGTTTCTCCTCCAATAGCTGTAGCACCTTGTCAACATGTCCAACATGATCCTTCCAAGACTTGCTATAGATTAGTATATCATCAAAAAATACTAACACAAATTTTCTAATGAAGGGTTTGAAAATGGAATTCATCAAACATTGAAATGTAGAAGGTGCATTGGTAAGGCCAAAAGGCATGACCAAAAATTCATAATGACCCTCATGAGTTCTAAATTTTGTTTTTGGAATATCTTCAGTCTTCATTCTGATTTGATGATATCCTGAATGAAGATCCAACTTGGTGAAGTAAATTGATTGATGCAATTCATCCAGTAATTCATCAATGACAGGAATGAGAAACTTATCTTTAATAGTGAGCTTGTTGAACTCCCTATAATATGGACACATGTGCCATGATCCATCCTTCTTGTGCACCAATACTACTGGAGTAGAGAAAGAACTTTGACTAGGTTGAATTATACCAGCCTCTAGCATTTTTGCAACCATACATTCATTTTCACTCTTTTGGGCATAGGGATATCTGCATGGCCTGACATTTGGAGGAACACTTCCTGGAATCAGATGAATAGCATGATCATGATCACGAATAGGTGGGATACCTTTACGAGTCTCAAATACCTTGGAATGATTGTTGAGGACTTTTTGGAGATATGGAGAAATAGATGATTTTGATGTGGAAACATCTAGCGAACATAATTGTGCAATTACACCTCTTTGTTTATTTTTTAGAAGTGTTGTCATACCGTTAGAGCTTATTATCTTTCCCGGTTTCCGTATAATACCCCTTAATTCAACTTCGTTTCCTTCCGCAAAAATTTTCATGTAAAGTTCTCGAAAATTAAAAGCTGTTGTACCTAAGGATTGTAGCCATTGGACTCCTAGTATAACATCAGCACCTCCCATTGGAATGGAAAGCATTTCGCTACTCAAGACGTATTCTCCCATGGATAGCTTGATATTATGGCACGTTCTAGAGAAACTTATCGTTCCTCCACTTGCAACCATTACTTGACACTCTAGTGCTAGATATAGGAAGAAATTCAATTCTTTTGCTATCTTACAGTGAATAAAATTGTGGGTACTTCCTGAATCATTAAACACTATTACCTATTTCTTCTTGATATTAGTTTGAGGAGTGGTAATTCTAGCCAATGCATTACAATATATGGTTGGATTCATTACTTCTTTATCTAGGGTTTGTTCCTCGAGTATATCCTCTTCTTTTGACATTTCTTGTTCCTTTTCTTCCTCCTCTTCACAATCTATGTAGAATAATTTTTTCTCAGCACACTTATGACCTTTAGTGTATTTGCTATCACAACTATAACAAAACCCTTTTTCTCTTTTTTCTTCTAATTGTTGTTGTGTCAACCTTATAGGTTTTGGAAGGCTAGGGACAACAACACTTCCATCTTTATACTTGTGAGTGGTAGGCTTCCTTGTTGCCATAATTTTACTTTCCATTTTTCTTGCTAACCTGAATGCCTTCTCCAATGAATCAGATTCCCAAAGGCGAACCTCATGTTGGATATTATCCTTTAAAGTCCCTATGAACACATCAATCCTATGCTCTTCTGAAATATCTTTTACCCTTATGTTCAATTTTTGGAAGTCCTCAATGTGGTCCATCATTGAACCCCTTTGTTTGAGACTTATTAGTTGGCCAAAAAAAGTGTTGCTTTTTTTATCCTCATATTGTGCTGTCAATTCTTCCATAAAAATTGCCCAAGTGACAATTTGTTTATGAGAGAAAAGCCATTGATACCATACAAACTGATTTGGTTCCAAATATAAAGTGGCAATATGTACCTTTTGTGTGTTTTGCACATTATTGAGATCGAAAAATTGCTCCATCTGTAGTATCCATGTTGCGGGATCCTTGCCATCAAACTTCCTCATATCGATTTTTCGAATATGGTGGTTCTTAGATCCAATGTCAGAGTCCATGAAATCATGACTAACATTCATTTTTTTCTCTTCACGAGTTTCTTTTCCTACCCTTTCACCATCAATAAGTATTTCTTGTAGAAAATTTGTCAAATCTGTCTTCAGATCTGCCATGCCTGTCTTCAAATATGTCTTCAATTCTATCTTCAAATCATCCATTTTAGCTTCCACATCATTCATCTTAGCTTTTACATGTTTATTTAAACCATCCATCTTAGATTCTATTACTTTTTTTGCAAGTGACGTTTGTTGCACTTGGTCCCGTAATTTTGATATATCATGTTGCATTTCTTCGTCTTCTTCATAAGTCATGCTAGAGCTTTCAGGTTGTTTACTAGGTGTTTGCATTTTCTTTCCTCAGGGCATCAATTACCGATAATAATGCTATACTATGGCCCTTGAATTCCTTGAAAATAATTTTTCAAACCAAGCTTAAGCAAAAATTTAAAAAAATCTACACACCTTTTTTCACTTTGTAGGAGCTCGATATTGCCTCTGATGTATCTCTATAATTTTAGATCTTCCAGTTCTGAAATTGCGACCTGTGGTAACCCTCTGCGTCCTCTTTCCAATGCCACTAGTCTGATCGAATTTAGATTATCCAAGAAAGAGTTATGCATAATCTCCCATAGTGACCTGATTATAAACTAATTCATTAGAGAAAACTTTTACGACATACCACGTGTCATTGTTTCAACTTTTGGCTCTGAAAAATATATATAAGAAACTATAGTCTATCCTCTTTCTGTACCTTCTTACGAAATTTAAATCCAATGCTCACAGAGAAAGTTATGACACTTTTCCCCAGGTCACATGTTCGAAATGTAATTCAGGAGTCTGCAGAAAGACCAACTTCCTCATATCATATCTCCGCAAATATAGCATGAAATGCTCTAAAATTAAGACTCGAGGTTCAGCGCAAATTTGTCCCAAATGGGTTTTTTTTTTCCCTTCTGAAACGTCACATAAAAAAAGCTATAGCGAAAATTCCACATTGACCTATTTGGAGCAGCAAAACCCTAGAATCCAAAGCTCTGGTACCAAATGTTATGAAACCAGCTCACAAAAAGATAGAAAAGATAGTTGAATGCTTTAGAATTCAGCCTCCTCGAGGGGGCAACCTCATTCACATTACACAAATGAACAATTCTTGGATGATACAAATGAAAAGGCCTCCTTTCTATATATAGGAGTCTAAGGGGTCATAATATAATTAGAGCCGACATAACAATAATAATGTAAGGGCACAATAATAGCAATAGTGGGCTTCTATGGGGCATAATAATAACAATATGGGGACTACATGGGCACAACGCTATAATAAGGGGGTTGTACTAATAACAATAAGGGGTTACACTAGTAGTATAGGGACCTAACATTTGCACATTGTATCTTTTTAATAATAAAATAATTGTGCTTTAATTACCAAGCAATTTTGATTGAACTTAAATGATAGGTGGCTATTAAATGATGCAGTGGTGCTGAGGTTAGCATGACAGAAAGGTTGAGTTGGTTGGTCATGGTCAATAAGCAAAATCCTTTACACTTTGTATCTTTCTAATAATAATATAACTGTGCGAAGGTCTGGTTTAAAATAAGAAACAAAAAAACTCATCCTTAAAAAAGTTGGTTAATGGGCAAACATGCCACTCAAATTACATTTATTAAAATGCTAGCAAAACCCCCGTTATGTATTAAGTAGAAAAGTAGAAAATGGTGAAACAGATTTCAATGATATTGTTTTAATCTATTAGAATAGATTTTAGTGGTTTGTTAGAATAAATTAATCAAAATTATTAAAATGATTGCCAAAATAATTTGAATAATTTAGCTACATATCATAGTTTTGCATTTGTGATACTAAAAAGCAAAGTTTAATTAGAATTTTTTTTTTGAATACGGTAATAAAATTTTGTTTAGATAAACATGTGATTAAATAAATTTAAGGTGCACTAAAACATCTTTGAAATAGAATTCTCCCATTACATTACAAATTAAAAATACCAAAAAATTATCCAGCTAAAACCAAATTTGCTAAAATAAAATAAAAAATTCTACTTAGAAATTATTATTGCTACGCCATTCTTACGGTTTTATCTCCTTTTATCTCCTTGCTAGTGCAACATATTTAAAAAATATCCCAAACTCTTAATCTCAAATCAATGGATAATCAAATAAAGATTAACCCTTACCCAGTTTGTGTAATGTGAAGAATGCTCCAGATTGTATAAAATTGGAACGGGTGGAAATATTTATAGTAAAAATTCATGGATTGCCCCATGATATTTTGTGGAAACATTGAAGTGATTAGTTTTTTATTTGCACTTTATACTTTTAATATTCTGATTTAAATTTTTGGATGGAGTTTGTTAATAAATAGATAATTTTAATTTATTTAAAATGGAAAAATTAAAATTTGATCATAAATTCTTATTAAATTAATAAAATTATAATTTTTAACCAAACAAATTACAAGTTACAAGATTTTGGGAAAGTTTTCAAAAACATTACAAATCTTAACACTAAATTTACCACATAAAATTTACCCAAATCTCAAAACACACATAAAGTTTAAACAGATCTCAAAACATCCAAAATATAGATAACATTTTAAAATTTTCGAAAAAATAATATTTTCTGAAGTTCAAATCAGAAAAGGAAATTTACATCAAAGTGACCAGAAAAGGATTTCGGATAAATCTATCTAATACTTAAAAGATTTCCGATATTAAGCAACAACATAACATAAAACACACATTATTAAATATATAGAATCTATATTTACAATATGAAGCTCAGAACCATGAACCATGACTAGAAAGAGAATAAGCATTTCATTTAAGCAGAGTAATGTTGGGAATTTTCTGCTAAATTCCAAACAAAATCACTGAACAGAGAAAATGATCTGTTTTTGCCACAGGATCTTTAACACAGGGAAGTTTAAAATAGATTGCTGGAGAAGCTGAGAGTTTTTCACACACATAAAACTTTATATTCATTAATAAAAGATTGCCTGTCCTCTCACAGAGGGATTTACACAAAAACACTTTGATTCCACACATAAAAAATTCTTTGTCTCTACCTGAACAATTTTACACTGCTGTGTAAAAATTTCTTTTAGCTACTGTTGTAAAAAAAACTCTTACATAACCCTGTTGTGCATTACAAAGAAAAACTTCTCTCTCTGTTTAAAAAATAGACACACTGTTGTGTAAAATAAACTTACATATGCGCTACTGCGTTTTTCCCATTACATTCATGTTCTTCGCACTGCTGTGCGTTTCCTTTCATATTCAAAACCACAAAAACAAAAAACATTCCACGCTGCCCTCTTTTTTTCTTTCCCTTTGCACTGCTGTGCGTGCTCTGTTGCATATATTTTCAGAATGAACAAAAAAAACATTACATTACATATTCACTTGGCCATACTCCCGTGAATAATAAAAAAACAATAAAATTAAACTATTACCTACTTTCTACCAACCATCGTAAATTTCATTAATTACATTACTGCCGCTTAAAAAATGAAAATTTTATGTCAAGTCATGTATTAAATTGCTCCTGGTGTAAGCCTGTATGCGACCATTGATTTAATCGAACGACTGTATGCAATCCCCCAGAGGTCCCTATCTGCCGAACTTTACCTGCTGGGGAAATGGTGGTTTTGGAACCGTACTATGGACACACATCTCGAATGGCTGTATGCAATCCCCCGGAGGTCCCTATCTGTCGAACTTTACCGGCTGGGGAAATGGTGGTTTTGGAACCGTACTATGGACACGCGTCGGCAGCTGGATGTGATCGGAGCCTCTCGGGGAAAAACAACTTTTGGCAAAAGGCGGTGTGGGGAATGGACTGGGGGTTTTGCGAAACAGCACTGCAATAAATGCCGCAGTTGGAATTATTAATATTTCAACACTCCCCTTTAATTTCAACTGCTGGGTTATCAGTCATAACCAAATATTTCCTCAAAAATTCAAAACTTTTTTGGTCCAATGGCTTGGTCAGAATGTCTGCAACCTGCTCCTGAGTCCTGCAATGTTGTAAAACAATTTTTCCATTGTTCACCAATTCCCTGATGTAATGAAACTTTGTGTCAATGTGTTTTGTTCTCTTATGAAACACTACATTCTTGGATAACGCAATAGCTGAGCTATTGTCACAAAAAATCATCATTGCTTTTACTTGGTCTTAGCATAAGCTCCTCAACATCCTTCTCATCCAAACTTCTTGACATGCCGCTGCTGTAGCTGCCACATATTCAGCCTCTGCTGTAGATAATGCTACAATAAGTTGTTTCTTAAAGGCCCATGAGATGGCTCCTGAACCCATGTGAAAAGCATAACCGGATGTGCTTTTCCAATCATCTACACTTCCAACCCAATCACTACCAGTGTATCTAATTAAATCTGAACATTCTAAGACAGTATATAAAATGCCAAACTTTTTAGTACCTTTAACATACCTTAGAATTCTTTTTGTTGTTTGCCAATGTGCTTCTTTTAGCCTCTCCATGAATCTGGAAATTAAGCTAACAACAAACATTATATCTGGTCTAGTTGCAATTAAATACATGAGGCTGCCAACTATGCCCTTGTACAAACTAGGATCAAAATCCTTGCTGTTGTCTTCTTTGCTGAGTTTTAATCCCATCACTGTGGGAGTGATTGCTGCTTTGCTTTCCTGCATATTAAATCCCTCCAACACTGCATTAACATATTTTGCTTGTGAGATAAAAATCCCATTTTCATTTTGATCTACTTCTATTCCTAAGAAGTATCTCAGCAAACCCATGTCAGTCATTTCAAATTCCTCTTTCATGACTTCTTTGAAATTTTCAATGAGATAATTATCATTACCTGTGAAAATAACATCATCGACATACAACACAACAATTAAAATTTTACCATCCTTTTCTTTGATGTAGAGGGTGGGTTCTCCCTCACATTTTTCAAATCCATTTTCCAGTAGATAGGAATCTATCCTACTGTACCATGCTCTTGGTGCTTGCTTCAGCCCATAAAGAGCTTTCTTCAATATGCACACTTTGTGCTCTTGGCTTTTCTTTTCATAGCCTAGAGGTTGTTCAATGTAAACCTCTTCCATTAGTACTCCATTTAGGAATGCTGACTTCACGTCCATTTGGTAAACTTTCCACTTGTTTTGTGCTGCTATGGACAGCACTACTCTCATTGTTTCCATTCTAGCAACCGGTGAGAAAGTTTCCTCATAGTCTCTTCCATACTGCTGGTTGTATCCTTTGACAACCAGCCTTGTGTCTTTCTATTTTTGCTTCAACATTACTCTTGGTCTTGTAAACCCATTTGACTCCAATGACTTCTTTTCCTTTTGGTAGTTCAACCAAATCCCATGTTGTGTTTTTCTTTTTCTTTCTATGGCATTGATCTCCTCATCCATAGCTTCTATCCATTTCCTATCCTTAATTGCATATTCGAAATGAATAGGGTCATCAACATGAGAATATAATGAAAACAAAGAATTCATACCTTCATTTGCTGCTTCTTGCTCATAAATGTCACTTAAATTTCTGAACTTCTTACCTCTTTCATTTAGTGTGCAAGTGCTTGAAGAAGCACTTGAATTTCCTCCTTGTGATGTGCTTGGAGAAGCACTTTCATTTCTCCTCAAGGGTGTCTCTTGTTGTCCTTGTGTTGGCGTTGTTGTTTGGGGATGTATTTCAGCCATCTCCTCATCATTTTCATCATGAGACAAACAGTTTTTAACATTCACTGTTTTCTGTATGCTTCCATCCCAAGCTTCCTCCTCAATGAACTGAACATCTCTGCTCACAAAAAACTTCTTGGTAGATGGGATATACAACCTATAAGCTTTGGATTCCTCACTATATCCAATGAAAATACATTTCTCCCCTTTGCTATCAAACTTCTTCCTTAGCTGATCTGGAATGTGTGCACAAGCCACAGATCCAAAAACTTTCATGTGGGTGACTCCTTGCTTTCTCCCACTCCAAGCTTCTTCCCGCACTTTGTTCATCACTGCTTTTGTAGGACACCTATTCAAAATATATACTACACAGTGTACATCTTCAGCCCAATAATCATTTGGCAAATGCTTTGCCTTCAACATGCTCCTCGCCATATCCATGATTGTCCTGTTCTTCCTTTCAGCAACTCCATTTTTCTGCGGGGTGTACCTAGCTGTAAATTGCTTATGAATTCCATTTTCTCTACAAAACCGTAGGAATTCCTTGGAGATATACTCACCTCCTCTGTCAGTTCTCAGAACTTTGATATGCAGCCTGCTTTGGTTTTCTACAAGTGCTTTGAAATTTCGAAATTTTTCAAACACTTCACTTTTGTTCTTCAAGAAATAAACCCAAGCCTTTCTATTAAAATCAACAATGATTGTTAGAAAATATTGGCTACCTGCTAGTGGTGGAGTTTGTATCGGTCCACATAGATCTGAGTGGACAATTTCTAAGGGTGCTTTTGCCCTTATGCTTTTCCCTGATGGAAAACTTTTTCTGTGTTGTTTCTCTAAGATACAACCTTCACAAAGGCTGTCTGATTTCTCTATCAATGGTAATTCTCTTACCATTCCTTTTCTGCTCAACAAGTTAAGACCTCCAAAGTTGAGATGTCCAAATCTCAAGTGCCACAACAAATTTTCATCCTTTGGTTCGCTTTGGAAAGCCTATTGGGTCACTGCTGCAATTACTTCTTTATTTTTCAAATCTGCCCTTATTCTGAGAGGGAACATCCTGTTCCTCATCATTTTCACTTCAGAAATACATCGCTTGCTGGGTGCTCTATCCATGGTGGTGCATACATCATTCACAAAGAAAACATTGTACCCCTTTTGAACAAGCTATCCAATACTTAAGAGGTTACACTTCATTCCAGGAACATAATAGACATCTGCTATGGATTTCTTTTCACCTTTATTTATAAATATTTTTACTTCTCTTTTTCCCATAATAGAAATTTTACTATGAGTCCCAAGTGTGACTTGTGACTTCACACTCTGATCTAAAGCAGAAAACAGGGCTATGTTTTCTGCCATATGGTTGCTGCAACCAGAGTCTAGAAACCATATATCATCATTGTTTGTTTCAGCCATATTACAAGCTAACAACACATTATCTTGGCTGATATTTTCTCGAGTGATATTTTCACTAGATCTATTACCCATATCATGCTGCTTCTTCCTACATTCATTTGCATAATGCCCATATTTTTTACAATAATAAAATTGGACATTGGATTTTTCATACCTTTGTCCTTGAGCATGATGTTGTCCACTTTGTTGACTTCTGCCTTGGCCTTGGTTCTGATTTGGATTGCTGCCTCTTCCTTGAGCATTTGCTGGACTGTTTCTTCCACCTCTGTTTTGGCTTCTGCCTCTTCCTCTCTTGTTTCCTCTGCCTTGACCTCTTTCTCTTCCAAAGGATATCTGGGTCTTGAAGGCATGCTCTAGAGATGAGTTTTCATTTCTACTCAATCTCTACTCATGTGTTAACAGTGATGCATGTAGTTTATCAACTGAAAAGTTTGTGAGATCCTTTGTCTCTTCTATGGTGGTGGCAATCACATCGAACTTTGAGGGTAGGACTCTCAATAGTTTCTCCACAATCCTCCCTTCTTCAAGAATCTCTCCATGAGACCTTATCTGTGTGACCAGACCAATCACTTGTGTGAATAATGAGTCAATATTATCTGACTCCTTCATGCATAGATTCTCAAAATCTTTCCTCAGCAACTATAGTTTTGCTATCTTTACTTTCCCCATTCCTTGATAGGCTGTCTTGAGAGTTTGCCATGCTTCTTTAGATGTCTTGGCTACTGCTATCCTTGGAAACACACTCTCATGCACTGCTTGATACAAAAATAAGAGGGCTTTTGAGTCCTTATAGCTCTTCAACAAATCTTTCTCTGCCTGAGTTAATCTATTAAACTCATCTTCATCTCCTAGTTCTTCAAACCCATATTCAACAAGTTCCCATAAATCTTGTGAAGCAAACAGGGCTCTCATGGTTATTGCCCAATATTCATAGTTTTTCCCATTAAACTGTGGGAGATGAATATTAAAAATACCCATGCTGGTGCTGGTGCTGAAGCCATCTATTCCTTACACTCTCAGCTATGCTTCAAATATTTGACTGTGTATTTAAAATCACTGATTGTCTTCAACAGCAACACAAAAAACTAGCTTGTGAAATACCTTGGATTCTTTGACTGAGTCTTCACTCTGCTGAAGAAGCTGTTGCAGCAAAAATCCTTCCTTCAGCTTCTTTGACACCTTCAAAGAGCCTGGACAAGCTCTAATACCATTGTTGGGAATTTTTTGCTAAATTCCAAACAAAATCACTGAACAGAGAAAATGATCTGTTTTTTCCACAGGATCTTTAACACAGGGAAGCTTAAAATAGATTGTTGGAGAAGCTCAGAGTTTTTCACACACATAAAACTTTATATTCATTAATAAAGGACTTCCTGTTACAGACTTCTTCCTCTCACAGAGGGATTTACACAAAAACACTTTGATTCCACACATAAAAAATTCACTGTCTCTGCCTGAACAATTTTACACTGCTGTGTAAAAATTTCTTTTAGTTACTACTGCAAAAAAAACTCTTACATAACCCTGTTGTGCATTACAAAGAAAAACTTCTGTCTCTATTTAAAAAATAGACACACTGTTGTGTAAAATAAACTTACATATGCGCTACTGTGTTTTTCCCATTACATTCATGTTATTCGCACTGCTGTGTGTTTCCTTTCATATTCAAAACCACAAAAACAAAAAAAATTCTACGCTGCCCTGTTTTTTTCTTTCCCTTCGCACTGATGTGCATGCTCTGTTGCATATATTTTCGGAATGAACAAAAAAAACATTACATTACATATTCACTTGGCCATACTCCCATGAATAATAAAAAAAATAATAAAATTAAACTATTACCTACGTTCTACCAACCATCGTAAATTTCATTAATTACATTACTGCTGGTCAAAAAATGAAACTTTTACGTCAAGTCATGTATTAAATTGCTCCTGGTGTAGGCCTGTACGGGACCATTGATTTAATCGAACGGCTGTATGCAATCCCCCGGAGGTCCCTATCTGCCGAACTTTACCGGCTGGGGAAATGGTGGTTTTGGAACCGTACTATTGACACGCGACAGCAGCTGGATGTGATCGGAGCCTCCTAGGGAAAAACAACTTTTGGCAAAAGGCGGTGCGGGGAATGGACTGGTGGTTTATCAAAACAGCGCTGCAATAAATGCCACAGTTGGAATTATTAATATTTCAACAAGTAATTGTCATTATTAATAGAGTATTGTTTTCATCTTTCAAAGTTAACAAAGAATCCAAAATGGACGGACTGATAGGGTTCTTTCAGAGTTAACAACGAATCCAAAAAGGACGGACTGATAGGGTTCTTTCAGAGTTAACGACGAATCCAAAATGGACGGACTGATAGGGTTCAGTAAACGCCAAGCTAGATTAATGGAACTTAATAATTACTCAAATTTTTACATATCAATTCCCCTCAAATTTAACACAATGGGTCGTACCCCAGAATCAAAGGACGATACATCAACCTATTAGGAAACAGGAACTGAACCCCGTATCATCAACATAATAGAAAAATTGAGAACCCATAAGGGTTCTGAGCTTCAACCCTAGCTGAGCCAGTAATAAAGAAGTATTTAATTTAACGGTTGACATAAATCCTATGCATAGAACCCAGGGCAAAATACCGTGGGTAGTAGCTCCACGGGGTTCCAGTGTTGAAATTTTAATTTCAACTGCTGCTCAGTTAAACAATCGTGCATTTAATTCAGCAAAACCACCAGCTTTATTGCACCGCTTTTGCTGAGCAAGTGGTATTCTCCGGAGGGGTAGCGATACAATCACCATTTGACGTGTGTCCTCAGTATGTTTTCCAAAACCACTTTTCATCGGAGCGTATTGTTCATTTGGCTTGATCGAGCGATAGCCATTCAATTGAGATGAAGGTTGTCCACCGTTGATTGAAGCCAAAGCTGCGTACAGTCTAGCACATGGAGCTTGCATAAAAGTTTTGTTTGACCGCCAATAAAACATAAATGACATTAATTGTGTTCGTAGAATATTGGTGAAGTTTTTAAATTTTAATGTTTTTTATTTTACAGAAGTATGGGCATAGTAAAAACGCAATTGTTATGTTTTAGTTTTGGTTGTTCATTCGTGCATGTAATGAGAAAAAGGGAAGCACACATTACAGCGTGCGGGTGAAACAGACACAACAGTGTGAATGTAAGGGTTGTTTTTGTTGAGGGAAAACAAAAGAATATATACGCAGCAGCTCGTATGGTATGTATATGTTGTTCATTTTGCATATGTAGGTTCTGTTGTTCGGTGAAAAACAACAGGGGAATGCGCAGCAGTGTGTGGGGATTTTTTTTTTGATTGATTCAGTGAAATGAAATGTATTTACGCACAGCAGTGCAGTGAATGTGATTTTTGTTGAATATGTTTGTAATGGAATATGCAGCAGTATAAATATATGTAACTTTACACACAACAGTGTAATATTTTGCAAGCAAAAACAGAGTATGTTCAGGAGAAGACAGAGTAATTTTTTTTTAAGGAACTGGAAGTTCTTGGTGAATCTCTCTATTAAGAGGAAGATCCTTTTGTAACAGGTTGTTATATTAATGAATACAAAGTTTGTTTTGTGGGTTTAAGAAACTCTGTCTGCTCAGAAAACTAGTTTTGCTTCCCTGTGTTAAAGATCCTGTGTAAAAACAAAGTATCATTCTCTGTTCATTATTTTGTTTTGGAATTTAGCAAAAAATTCCCAACATCCAGGAAAATGCCTGGCAAGATGATGATACTAAGCCTTTGCGAGGAGAAAAAATTTGTAACTGAAAATAAACAAATGGTGTAGATTAATAGTTGCAATCGACGAAAGCCAAATCTATTAATAACCAATTATAAGCATGAACACAGTTAGTGTTTAGTTAAATCGCATTGTTACAAATTGACTAAGAATTACCGCACTAGGGAAGTTTCCCTGTCGGGGTTCCAAACCTACAATTGGCACCAGAAAGACCGTCAACATTCATTCAAAATGGAAGTCAGCCATATCTACAAGTATGGAGTTGACATTAACTTACCATTCCTAGAGTCGCCATAACCATTACAGGCTTGTCCGCAACGTTGTAAGATCGAACCTGTTATCAACCTCAGCCACCTGTATTTTGTAAACCCAGTAGAGGAATTAATTGGTTCATCTGGGAGAAATTTAGAATTAAAAGAAGAAACAAGGATATAGTATTACCTGGGTGATGTCAGGATGCCGAAGAAATGGAATGGAGACTCTTCTGTCGCACAGGAGCAAGAACTGGAACCAGTTGTAGAGTGGCACCAGACACTGAGCAAAGGACAGAAAAATGACAAACTCGCCAGGGTTCGGGGGCTGGGGGTAATACGATAACAATCCCCAAATCATAGTAGCTATTGGATTGACTCGTACATATACGATGGAAGAAGTGCCAGGTGCCCACCTCACCTAGATGCCAAACATAGGTCTCCGAAAACTTTGAAAGCTGACGGGAATGGTGATGTGGGTGGCATTCAAGGCAATGAATGCTAAGGTTAAATACTTACACTCAAGCGCAGTCGAGAACCAGATTAATACTTCACCCTTAGCATGTGACCCGAAGTTTACGTAACAAATCCAAGCAAACAAATTGAAACTTGTGCCAATATAAACTATATAATTGTGTACTGTTATTACGTTGATAGGCATTGTCCCTATCAGAATCGGCAAGTTAATTATTTTTTTAATTAATTTTTTTGATGGGATGGCTTGAATTGAAAGATGCCAATATGTTCTTGTAGTCGTCATTAAATCAATGAATGAAATTCGCTACAATAATTTTCTTTCATGTCTAGAACACATACTTAGACTATACTTAAATTATTTTTTTACAAAGCATGATTAAAATTTTATTGTGCCTCTTTTTGATAACCACATATGTAGGATTAAGAAAAAATGAAATAAAACAATTAGTATCGAACACCCATCTTTCACAATGCCTTTGAAAGTGGTCTCTTTGCATTCTAAAATGTGTGCATAGTTGAAACATAAGGAAACATTTTGATACATTACAAATGACGGTTGAAGGATTTATGCTCGAGAATCATCCATAACCATGACAATGAGGCATGTAGGCATAAATTCGAATAATAAGAACATGTTTCACGCATTACAATGATGGTTGAAGCATTACAATGATTGTTGGCATTCTCATCATTACTCCTCCCCCTTAGTATGAAGATGTATATAGATACCTCGGCCCGCACGATCCTCCCCGCCATTCTCTGAATGCTTTCCCAAGTTGTAGGGACGGATCATCGGCATTTACTCAACCTGCCCAGCTCGACACCATGAACAAATCGTTGCGGAGCTACAGTAAATAACTAGGGTTTAGTTTTAGGCATTTTTTTCATTATTGTTTTGAAAGTTTCAAAAGGCTGCATCAAGACCGACATGTTCTTGACCTTCGTGTACGTCGTTGGGCAGTTTTCGTTGATTTTCAATATTAATACAACAAATCCGCAACCAATCTTTCCACACAAATTTTCTGGATTTGAGCGATCATAACACAGCAGAGGCAGAGGAAGGGCGTTTGTGTTAACTTGGTGCCTAGGTTAATTTAAAGTTTGGGTTTTTGCTTGACACACATTGTATTACTAAAAACAAACAAAGAAAACAGAAGAAATGGCCGCGGAATCAAACTCCTACCAACCCCACGAATTTTACTTTGTTGCATACCCATTTTTGGAGTTGGCTGAGTCGAAAGACACCGAGAGAGAGTTTGCACAGTATCGTAAAAAACGGTCTGAGATAATTGACACCATAAGAGCCAAAAATGTAATAATGGCTTATTCTCTGTAATTTTCTGTTATTAATATATTCGACTATAACAATATGGGCTCTTTTGCGATGGTTTCTTTGTTACAGGTAGAGCGGAAAGAAGTTTTGGAGAAAATAAAGCCTCTGTTTGATGAAGAAAAAGCGTACAAGGAACGGTGCAACGAAATAAGTAAAAGGTTATCCGAATTGAATTTCAATTTCAAGAATGTAAGAGTGCCAAAAGATGCCGGCGATAACCATA
The DNA here is from genome assembly GCA_031772625.1 of Pinus tabuliformis. Classification (NCBI taxonomy): domain Eukaryota; kingdom Viridiplantae; phylum Streptophyta; class Pinopsida; order Pinales; family Pinaceae; genus Pinus; species Pinus tabuliformis. The sequence goes on from CM062816.1 coordinate 1,653,420,539, forward strand.
ATATTCCCTCATCTGAAGAAGAGATTGATCGAGCGGTATGGCGGCTTGTTGTTTGCTGCGCAATATCACCTTGAAGTTTGATTCTACTACAAAATTAAATTGTTACTGACAGCTATCTTCTTTTGTTTTTTATGCAGGTGGCTAAACTAGAGGCACAATTTAAGGGAGGGCGCAATACGCGAGTAGAAGAGAACCACCTGCTGAAACAGATAAAAGATCTGGAGAAATCAAGAGGACAAGTTTTGAGCGTTGAAGATTGGAATTTGAAGAGGAAATTGAAAGATATTTGGAATGAGAAGAAAGCGTTGCGGGACATTGATTCAGAAATCCGCTATCTGGAGAAAGATCTCCAACATTATAAATCTTCCATGGACCACCTTTCTCCATCTCTCGATCGACTACGTACTCGCCGATATCAAAACGTACGTTTCAAACTATATCAATCGAATTTAATATTACAATTTAATTGAGTAGAAGTCATTAATTTTATTACAACAATTTTCCTTGCATATGCGCAACCTGGCAACATGCAGTTATCCTATTCTTGGGCTTTACAAGTTTAAACATTCCTGGGTTTTACAAGCTTACGCTGTAGTCTTACTAGCTGGAGGAATTGCTCGGAAAGTTATGGTGCCATTTTTTCTTTAATGCATGTCCACATCTCTCCAAATTCATTATTATAACAATTATAACATATAAAATATATTGTATTCCCTTATAAAAAAAAATTTATGCATGAATAGAAATTATTAATCTTCTTTCTCTCAATTTTCTTTCTTATTTCCTACCAGTAAACTTTATTCATTATCTTTTAGCTACACCCATAATATATCAACTTAAACTTTACTATTTGATCATTCAAAAAAGAGAAAATAAGAAATGGAAACAAAAATGAAATCAATAAATAATATAACAGTTACCATAAGAAACATAAGAAATGCAAAAAATCTAATCACTATCTTGGCCATTCCATTTAATTATTCCAATTTAATTATCCACAATCACTGTTGGATTTTTCACATGGAACAGAGCAATAACATAGTGCTCCAATAACCTCGATGCAATAGTACATGGACTATTGGAAATTGCTATTGTTGATTCCAACGCTCCAATGCTAGGCTCCTTACATTCCAATATGGTGATGCGATAACAATCATGGACCCGATAACCTTTCCACTCTTCTCTATAATGGTTCGGGTCTGAGCTGTCGATGTTTGGACTTCAGCAGTTCCAAAGGTCCCTTCCACTCCACGTGTTGTTCTTGCAATGCGATAATGGTTCTTGCGATGTGATAATGATGCGATAAAATCCTTCCAAAAAGATTCCATTACGATGGAATCAGGACTCTTATTTTACTAATCAAATCACTTGGAAAGGGAATAAAAATATTTTCCACCGATTCTCATTACTATGTGATGGTTTTATCAAATCAATTAAAAATAAAATAAATAAGCTTTTCTGATGATTCCAAATACAATTCAACCCTTTTACCAAACCAATGGATCATAGAAAAAATTTCAAAAGATTCGAGTTATAATTTTCGTACATTATAATTTGGATTATACAATCATTACAATCTTATTTTGATAAATGTGAAATCTAACTCTTTTTATTTTTAAAATTAACCTCATTTAATACAAAGGATCTACTACTTTGAATTTATGACCAATCAAATTTTATATAAACCACTTATATCAATTCAATGGTCTACAAAGTTAAGCCCTGCTCAAAGTAATGACTTTTCAACAAATTCGCTTTAAACTCTATCCTAGCTTCAAAATTTGTTGAGCCAAGTTGTAAAAATTCTCTAGCTTAACATATTTTTTTGAAATACAAAAGTAAAGAAAATATTTTTTTTTAATTTTTTAAAACAAATTCATAATATTTTAATTATAAAATAGTTACCATTTTACATTATAAATTTATAATAAAATATAATTAAAATTTTCAGAATATCCCAAATATATTTCTGAAAAATAAAATTTGTATTATTTTTATGAAATTGTCATTTGCTATAAATGAATTAAAAAAATACAAAATTGCTAACATATTTTTGTTTCGTTTATTTTTATAAAATTGTAACATTGAACAAAAACAATACCCAATGCAAGAAATATATAATTAAAATATTTAATCATCATAAATGGAAATTAATCTTAATTTCAATAATAAAACTAAAGTAGGAGTTGTAAATGTTGAATTACTATTGAAGAAAAACACAAGATCAGATGTGATATTGCCATATAAACACTTCCTAGATTTCCTAATCACATATGTAAAAATTATCATGTGCATCTTTTAAACCTCCATTAAATGTAAACGCTCCACATTGTTTTGTATATGACGTATGAATTACATTGACTTGCAACTACATTATTTGGATTGATGACCATCTCGAAAATACATATTTAAAATTAAAAAGTATATTGTCAATTTTACAACACCAAAAAAATATAATTTAATATTAGAATGAGAAATTAAATGGGTGACTTCATATGGACGTAGTTTTGGACTTGAAATATTATTGAATGTGGTTCATACCCATATCGGGTCCAAACCATTATTGCATAGCAAGAACCACAAGTGGAGTGAAAGGGACCTTTGGAATCCCCGAAGTCTGAACTCCAACAGCCTGGACCCGAACCATTATAGGGAAGAGTGGAAAGGTTATCGAGTCCGCGATTGTTATTGCATAGCCAGATCGGAACGGAAGGAGCCTAGCATTGGAGTGTTGGAATAGCCAATAACGATTTCCAATAGTCCACGTATTTGGATTGATGACCATATAGAAAATACATATTTCAAATTAAAAAGTATATTGTCAATTTTACAACACCGAAAAAATATAATTTAATATTAGAATGGGAAATTAAACGGGTGACTTAATATTAACAAGTAAATTAAAACAACACTGGATAACTAGTTATTCAAAACTTCATAAACTTATGATGATGATGATGATGATGATGATGACGATGATGATGGTTAACGTTCATTGAGACCAAACATTGGTCTATCGGACCTAAAGAAACAAATTATTTATTTTGATTTAAGATTTTATTCCTATGCTCAAAAAGCTTGGAGAGAAGCCTCCCGAGCTCACTATAATTTTGACATCGCAAAATGCTAGGAAGGTCAGTTAACAAAGATTATGAAACTGAGCTCTAATGTGGTTGTACATGGCGCACTCTAAGAGGAAGTGGTTTTCATCCTCGATGTTCCTATTCTCACATAGATTGCAGATCCTTTCCATCCATGGCGTTTTAGGAACTGCCCAACGACAAGTTTCACTATGGAGCTCATGAGAATTCATTCTAATCTTTGCTATATTAATTTTCTTCTTTGAGCTAGTTAAAATAGAGAGATACTTTTGATCTTCTAGGGTGGGGTTGATGACCTACTTATAGTAACTTAATTTTCTTTTAGCCGCTAAATCTTTCTCACACCACATTTTTTCTTTGAACTTAGAAGTAACAATATCTTTAATCTTATTAATGTTTTGCAATGTATCATTCTCGTTGATCTCCTGTTGAGCATCAACCTTGCACTCATTTACCTATCCTTCCAACAGCTTTTTCCCATTTCACTCCTCTCTTTTGTCATCATTTCCTCCATTAACTTGTTCAATTCATTGCATTATATGTCTTTTAACATGATTTGTTGACTGTGCTAATGATTGATTGTTTGTTTAGAATTTTGGTACATGTACAGCAATTCCGCAGCTATTCAGCAATTCCGCAGCTGTTCAGAGATTCCACAGCCTTTTTGTTGTTTGCTATACTCCACGTGTCTTCTCAAGGAACGGGCCACATGGACACGTTGGTATGGATGTATACATGGTTCGTATGCTATTAGTTGGGCCAAATCAGTCACATATACCCCCGGTCAACGCAGGTGCACCCACGGTCAAACAGCCAAGTTCTAGACGGTGGCACGGCTCTGCGTGAGCAAATGAAACACAGAACCATAGCTGGCACTTCCTCCATGCCACGAAGACATCAAGGGACAGGATCTAACCATAGATTTATTCCCCATGATGACCGTTTCCTCCAAACATGCACGGAGTTGCCTACGTGTTGCTGCATAGTGAATTAGTTAAGACTGTAGTTGCTTAGTTTACGCAGAGGACAGTTTGTCCCTGTGCCTATAAATAAAGCGTTTGCCAACGCTTAGAGATTAGCTTTTTCAATATTGTAATTGTTGTAATTACTTTGGTTATCAAACTCTGTTTTAAAGACTGTCTTTACAACACTTTCTCACTGTATTTTGACATGCTGATTTAATATAAGAAGACTGTTCCTGTTCATCTTTACGTAGCTGATCTTTAGCTGGTTGAGTGGATGGAGGGCCCCCATCTGCCCCAACCTATGTACAGTAGCATTTAACTTTATTTTCCTGCCTTTCTTTGTTTTCATTTTCACATGTACAATAATGTATAGTTTGATTTCTGCAATTTTTCATTTCTTTGAACATGTATAATAATGTACAGTTTGATTTCATGCCTTTACATTTCCAGCACTTTTCAGAACTGATCAGTTTGTTCTTGCAGGTGTGTTAGGAGCCCAGGATAGTGTGTTTTTATTTCTTTTTATCACTGATGGTATTTGAAGTTGTCTTGTCTTAGCTGCTGATTTTTACCTTGCTTACTTAGTTTCATTGCTAGTTTACTTCATCAAGTTTTTGACAAGTTTCTTACTAATCTTTTGATGGTCTTCTCATCATAATCGACTAACCTTTATTGGACCAAAATATCATTGAGTGGCAGCTTGGTTTGATTACCTTTTTGACTCATATTACTGATTCTTTCTTAACTGTTTTTCACATGAACAATTTCAGCTAGAGGCAGAATGTTAATGAAGAATGAAGTATTATGATTTGTCATTTAAGTTTTGCAGTTAAAGTAGTGTTTTTCACTTTCCATTGAGTTAACATAGATGTTCTTTTTATCAGCAGCATAGATAGTGGACTAGTGCCATTAGTCACTTTGTTTAATGCTTTGCTTTCATTTGAAGTTTCAATTCCATTTGCAAGTCACTTTTCAAGCTTTCTCTTTAAGTTCAAGAAGCACTTAGAAACCACCATTTGCACACACATTCACTCATTTAGAAACCACCATATACACACACTCACTCATTTGTTTATAAAGACATCACTCCATCTTAGGAAGTTAAATCAACCACAAACATCATCTAAAAACGACAAAAAGAACTAGGAAAGGCTGCTTAAGTATATATTGTACACTTCACTTCGTCAGCCTACGAGCCCCGGGTTGACAATTTATGATAGCAATTTAGACAACACTAAATTGACTAAACATTTTGGCGCCGTTGCCGGGGAAGTGAAATTAGGTAGCCAATTTCTAAAAAAAAAAAATTAAGAAAAAATTCAAGAAAGGAAAATTGATAACCTCTCAAAGTATGCTCTCCTCTTGCACTTAGAGTGATCTGGAGGATCAGAAAAGAGAAAGTTATTAGTTTAATAGTTTCTTAAGTATGCTCTCTTCTTGCACCTAGAGTGACCTGGAAGATCAGAAAGAGAATTATTAACCTGACTTGAAGAAAAATAATAAAAAATGACATGCATAGAGCTAGAGATTCTAGGGGAAGGTTTTTAGCTAGAGCCAGAAGTTCAATTTTTACAAGTCCATCTGCTTCAAGGAATAGACAAGAGACACCTCCCTCATCTCCAACTGACACTCCTAGCCCTAGAATTCCTGGAATTCAAGAGGCAAGAATTGACTCTCCCACACCTTCTATTGAATTTGAATTAGAAAGAGACCCTTTCCTTTCTTCTACAGAAAGACCAATTGTAATTGAGGAAGTAGAATCATCTGAAGAAGAAGGAGAAATCTTTTCTCATTCACCCTTTGTAGAAGAACCAGAAGATCCTGAAGTCTCTAGGGGAACCATTATGACAGAGGAAGAAGGAGGTGGTAGAGGTAGAGGTAGAGGAGGAAGAGGAGGAAACAACAATGGAGGAGGTAGAGGTCCCATTGGAGGAGGAAATAGAGATGGGGATAACTCATTTGGGTTTCCTATCGTTAATGAGGATTCCCGAGCTACTATGAAAAACATATCGCCATCTGTCCTCCCAAACTTCCATGGGTTAAGAACTGAGGACCCTGAAACATTTTTATTTGAGTTTGAAGTCGTGTGTCGAACTTATGACTATCTGGATGACTCTCAAAAACTCAAATTGTTCCCTTCAACATTGAAAGATCAAGCTTTGAAATGGTTCATGGGGTTACTCACTCAATCCATTAGGTCTTGGGATGAAATGAAACAAACATTTTTGGATAGGTATCTGGACTATTGTATGCCTACTAATCACAAGGATGAGGTATTTGAAATGATACAAAGAGAATATGAGAGCCTAGAAGATTTACTTGAAAGATTTCAATATAACCTGAAAAGAGCAAAAATGAGTAACTTAAATGAGGAGACCTTGAAAGCCCTCCTATTAAAATCCATTAGAGATGAATGGATAGATATCTTGAACATGATGGGGAAAGGGGATATATCTCAACTTTCACTCAGTGATATAGCAGAACTATGTATCCATCTCTCAAGGGGCAAATCAAAAACTCAAAAAGGGCCTAGAGATCCTTCTCTCCTTAGAGCAAATAAATCTGCAACTGGATCAGTAAGTAGGGCTGAAATCAGCAATATGCTTGATGAATTCAAAACTGACATCTTAGGGAGTCTTAGTGAACAATTAGATACCCTTAAGATTCACAATAAAAAAAAAGCAGAAGCCGAGGCTTTGGCCATTTTTTGCCCGAAATGTAGAAAGAAACATGCTTTAAGGGAATGTCCCTTGGATGCACACGTTGCAGAAACATGTGTAATTTGCTCAGAAACTCATGAGACCAAGGATTGTCCTTCAATTCCTGGGCTCAAAGCAGTCTTCCAAGAAGATCCAAATACACTTGAATCTCTCTGTTTTGTTGCAAGGAGACCTTGGCAAGGGCAACAGAATCAAGGGTTTAACAACTCTATGAATTTTCAACGCCAACCAAATTGGAATCCTTGGCAACAACCTTGGTCTCAACCTCAAAATCCTTTTCAATCATGGATGCAAAGCATGCAAAATCCTTATGGGAGATTTGCTCAATTCTATCAATATCCTCCATCTTTTCAGAACCAGCAAGCTCCACAACTTCCAAATCAAGGTCAACAACTATCATTGCCATACCCTCAACAACAACAACCTTCTCCACAAAATCAAAATTCTCAACTCTTGCTTCAATCCCAACAGAAGTCAAATCAACTTCCTTCTCAGCCATTGCCAAACCCCAATAATAGGAACCCTCAAAATGCTTACATGATGGAAGGTCAACCATTCCCTACCTATATGATTGTTCCTCTCAATGAGGTACAACTCAGATCAGGTAGAATCCTAGATCAACCTTCTATAAATGTTCAACAGCCAAGCATTTCTGAGGAAGAATCTCTTAAAGTCAATAAGGGTTCTGAAGCATCACTTCAAAACCAAAATATTCAAAAAGAAAAAGAAAAAGAATCAACCCCCACAACTCCCATAGTTGAGCAACCTACATCTTTAGCCACACCTCCTTTTCCTGAAAGGTTACAAATTGACAAAGGAGTGGAAAAGCAAATTTGGTTGCCTGACTATAATTTTCTAGATGAATTGAAGAATGTCTGTATCAAGATTCCCTTGTTACAAGCCATTAAAGAGATTCCCATTCTAGCAAAAACAATAAAGGAGTTGAGCCTTAAAAGACCAGGAAGGAAACCAAGAGATACCAGAAAGATCCACCTGGTAGGGAAAATTGCAGATATCATGATGGGAAAGATTACTATGCAGAAATATGTAGACCCTGGTAGTCCAATTGTCAAAACACATATCAATGGGGTAGAAATACCAAATACTTTGATTGACTTAGGGGCTGCTATCAACATTATGAGTAGACAGACCATGGACCAGTTAAAACTTCCTAACCTTCTCTTTACACCTACCTTACTGCAACTTGCAGATAGATCAATCATTAAACCTGATGGTGTATTGGAGGACATTCCAGTCTCCCTAGACTCTTGGGAATATCCAGTTGATTTTATGATTTTAACTCCCAAGAACAATCTAGGAGGACATCCTCTTATTTTAGGAAGACCTTGGCTGGCCACAGCTGATGCTTTCATAAGTTGTAGGTCTGGGGATATGTATATTTCTGATGGTAGTTCAACAAAGAAGTTCAATTTGTATCCTCCAGCAAAAGCAATTACAGAAATAGGAGATAATGAGTGGATTGATGATGAAGATACTATACAACCTGTCTTTACCATTTCTGAGATTAGTGAAGACAGTCAAATTCTGAATGCATTAGAAAATTTTGAACCATCTTCAGAATATGACTCTACACAATTTCAGTTGGATTCTGACATAGAGTGTCTATCATCTAGACAAATGTCTCTTTTCTCTATGGAAGAATTTGGTAGTTCTGCCATTGAGATCTTTCCAGGAAAAGCATTGAATATCAATAAAAACTTGGAAAAATCACAACAGGAGGAACTAACTAAAATCTTGCAAAAGCATTCTACTGCATTTGCATGGGAGTATACTGACATGAAAGGAATTGACCCTAAGACTTGCATCCATCACATCTACATTGAGGAAAATAGCAGACCAATCAGACAACCTCAAAGAAGGATGAATCCAAATCTTAGGGAGATAGTGAAAGAAGAGCTCCAAAAGTTACTTAATGTAAACTTCATTTACCCCATTTCAGATAGCCAATGGGTTTCACCTTTGGTTATAGTACCCAAAAAGAATGGTAAATGGAGGGTTTGCATTGATTACAGAGAATTGAACAAAGCAACCTTGAAGGATCACTTTCCTTTGCCCTTTATTGATCAAGTCTTAGATACTTTAGCAGGCAAAAAGTATTTCTCATTTTTGGATGGTTTTAGTGGTTACAATCAAATTCAGGTAGCACCTGAAGATCAAGACAAAACCACATTTACTTGTCCTTGGGGAACTTTTGTTTACCGAGTACTCCCTTTTGGATTATGCAATGCACCCGCTACATTTCAAAGGGCTGTACTAGGAATCTTTTCAGATCTAATTCATGATTGTGTAGAGGTCTACATGGATGATTTCACAGTTTATGGTAACACATTTGAAGAAGCATTAGAAAATTTGGAAAAAGTCTTAATTAGATGTAAAGAAACAAATCTTTCATTAAGTCATGAAAAGTGTTTTATGATGTTTACTGAAGGAATTGTTTTAGGACATCATATTTCAGGAGATGGAATTAAAGTTGATAGATCCAAAGTGGAAGTCATCTCTAAGTTACCGATTCCAAATTGCCAGAAAGATGTTGGAAGTTTTCTTGGGTTTACTGGGTATTATAGAAGATTTATTGAAAACTTCACCAAGATAGCATCTCCTCTTTTCAAATTACTTACCAAAGACTGTGAATTCAAGTGGGATCCTGAATGTCAATCTGCATTTGAAACTTTAAAGACTAGAATATCTGAAGCACCCATTCTGAGAGGGCCTAATTGGAAACTCCCTTTCCATATTTCTACTGATGCTTCAGATACAGCTCTAGGAGCTGTCTTGGGACAAAAGGATTTGGTCCCTTATGCCATTTATTACACCAGTAAAAATTTGACTCCCACTGAGTTAAATTATACTGTAACTGAAAAAGAATTCTTAGCCGTTGTTCATGCAATCAACAAATTTAGACATTATATAACCGGCTATGAAACTTTTGTCCATACTGATCATTCTGCAATTAGATATCTTATGAACAAACCTATTACTAATGGCAGAGTTACAAGATGGCTTTTACTTTTACAAGAGTTCAATATTACTGTGTTAGATAGACCAGGGAAACAAAACACAGTAGCTGATTTCTTGTCTAGAATCCAAAACACTAACGAAGATTCTCCTGTAGAGGATAAGTTCCCAGATGAATATTTGTTTGCAGTAACTACTAAAACTCCTTGGTATGCAGATATTGCTAATTATCTAGTCACAGGGAAGCTACCTCTACACTTATTTCCTAATGAGAAAAGGAAAATCATTCAGGAGAGTTCACATTATTCTTGGATTTCTAATGAGTTGTTCAAAACAGGGCCAGATTGTATGATTAGAAGATGTGTTCGGGAAGATGAAATGCCTGACATCCTTAAGGCATGTCATGATGAACCGTGAGGCGGACACTTTGCTGACAAGAGGACGGCCTATAAAATCCTTTCTTTAGGATATTATTGGCCCTCTCTCTTTAAAGATGCAAAGCAATATGTTAAAAGGTGTGACAGCTGCCAAAGAGTTGGGAGACCAACTCCTTCAAATGAAATGCCACTACAGCCACAGGTATATATCGAACCCTTTGAGAAATGGGCTCTATATTTCGTTGGACCTATTAATCCACCATCTAAGCAAAAGAAGTATATATTGGTTTGCACTGATTATGTTACTAAGTGGGTAGAAGCCAAGGCATTGCCTTCTGCCACTGAAAATTCAGTTGTTCAATTTCTTTTTGAGGATATTTTTACTCGTTTTGGTGTCCCAAGTGAAATTGTGACAGATCAGGGAAGCCAATTTACATCTAACTTGATGAAGAAGCTGATGGAAGAATATAAAATCAAACACAGAACATCTACTCCATACCATCCGCAAGCAAATGGTCAAGTGGAATCTACAAATAAAGTTCTTGAAAGCATCATCACCAAGACTGTTCATCTTCATAGAAGAGATTGGGCAGAAAGGCTTCCTGAAGCCTTATGGGCCTATAGAACTACATGGAGGAACACAACAGGACATTCTCCCTATGAACTTGTTTATGGGAAAGAAGTCCTGCTCCCCATTGAGTTCCAAATCAAGACCTTCAAGATGGCAGTTCAATTGGGGATGAGCCTATCAGAAGCCCAAAAGCACAGAATGGACCAGCTAAATGAGCTAGATGAGATAAGACAAGATGCAATTCTAAGGACCGATCTAGTTCAGCACCAAAGAACTAAGTGGCATGATCGACACATCAAAGAGAGGAAGTTTCAAAAAGGAGATTGGGCACTATTGTTTGATTCTAAGTTTAAAGACTTCAAAGGAAAATTTCAAACTCATTGGCTTGGACCATATGAGATTGATGAAGTCTTTAATAATGGAGCAGTTCGAGTGAAGACCATTGATGAACTTCAAACTCCTTTCATTGTGAATGGCCACCGATTGAAAGTCTACCACAAGCCACTCTCAAGGGAGGAATTTGTTAAGTTGTTCCAAGAAGATTCTGCAATAAAGTTGGTGGAGAAGAATTCTTCTCCTCCATCAGCTTGATCTTTGTTCCTTTCAGTTAAAAAAAAAAAAAAAAAAAAAAAAAAACAAAAAAAAAAGAGAAAAAAATCTTTTGTATAAGCCTGAAAACCAATCTTAGATTGGCGGTCTTATGCAGAAAATATGAAGTGAAAATCAGGGTCACCTGACACTTTATATTTTCCAAAAAAAAAAAATCTCTCTTTCTCTGTCCATCTCATCCATCTCATCCATCTCATCCATTCCATCCATCTCATCCATCTCATCATTTTCATTCCACTCTTTCCAGTCCATTCATTCCATCTCATTTTCACTAATAAAGTCTCTCTCAGGACTATTTCATTCAGTCAAGTTGTTTTAATCCTTTTTGTGCAGGCAGAAAAGTGTTGCTGCAATCTCCGCAGCTAGGAGCCAATTCCGCAGCTGATATCAGGATTCCGTAGCCAATACACTCTGTTCCTGCAATAAAAACAAACTCTGTTTCAAAAAGAAAAAATCTGCAGTCAAAAGCACCAGCATCATTCAAGAGCAAGGACACATAGCATATACAAAGGCAGCAATAAATCAAAGGTTAGCATCATAATTAGCAAAGGGATCAAAATGAAAATACACGAAGGTATGTTCTAAACTTCTAACTAACAGTTATATCATTTATGTATGGTTTTCGGATTATGTTATGAGGCAACTTAGTGTAATGATTGAACAAAATCCCGTCCACTCCTCATCCATTATTCTACGTAATCCACCTCACCATCTTCCAAACGGTCCCCTAATTACTGTTGATTCAAACTTAATACGAGCTGCACTCTCATTAATTTTTCGTACTAGAGTGACGTGTACTGTTGTACCACGGCTCTCCAATTGATCATTCCGCAGCCAGGTGTACACAACCACCCGACGTCTATGGGATTCGACCGTTTCATCCTTCACTCATAACACCCTTCTACGCATGCATAACCCCATTTCTATTGCTGTTCACTCCCTCGATTCCATCGTTTTCCCTCTCGGTTTCATTCACTACTCTGTTTCACCGTAAACATATGCTGCTCCATTTTCCTCACCTCTCCGCTCAAAACCCTGACCACCAGTTTCATAATTGCATCACGGCCATTCTGTTGTAGCCGTAATACCCACTGCTGAGCACTGTTTTCCCGTATAGCTCTCTCCTCTAGTAGTCAAACAACGTTGTCAGAGCAGCAAGAGAGCCGGTAACCGAAATGGGCAAGTTATTAAGGGCAGAGCCGGAAGGTTCTAAGTTTCTAAGCGGTTACCCACAAACAAAGAGTGCCCTGCAGAAGGCCAAGTGGTTAAAATTCATTCAGAAATTCAAAGGATATCACAAAGAAGTTACCAAGGCCTTTGCTCGGTCGTTTGATGGAAAAACAAATGCTGTGGAGATTGGAGACCTACAATTCACTGTCACAGAGAGCAGCTTGGCTCAAGCAACTGCGTTGCCTCGTACTGGGGAACGTTGGTTCAAAAATCGGACTGTTGAAAGCCAAGAGTGGAAGAACATGTTGAAAGATCCAGGTATGGATACCACTATCTTCACCAAAGGAATACCTGTAAGTATCATTAAAAAGGAATGGACTGCCTTACTTTTGCTAGTTCAGAAATTTTTAACATGTGAAGGCAGATTTGGTGTAATGTATGTTTATCATGCAAAGATAATGATGCATTTTATGGGTGAACATACCATCAATCTCCCTTACTTCTTGTTGTCTAGTCTAAGAAAAATGAGTGCAACTGTTCAAAAACATGTGGGAAACATTGAGCCCCACTTATCCCAACATGGACTCATCAAAATCTTGATTGAGGAGCAGTTAAAAATGAAAAGGGATACATGGGAAAAGTTCCTTGTTAGAAACCATTTTCTAGAGGCAGCTGAAGCCTCTAGTAGCTTCTCTAGGGCACCCAAGAGAAGTAGAAGAAGGGGGAAAGAAATGGTTACCCAAGAAACTGCTGTAGAAGAAACTGCCCCAGAAATTGTTTCAGAAGAGACTGCTGCCCAAGATACTGATGTAGAACAAACTGCCCAAGAGATTATTGCAGAAACTCTTCAAGAGATTGCCCAAGAAACTGTTCAAAAGGAAAGGAAAAAGGGAAGCAGAACAAAAAGACAAAAGAGAGATAAGGGGAAAACCATTCTCCAAGAACCTGAGCCTTCTAATGAAGAAGATAATCAAACATTAGCTCATAGGCTTGCTCAGCTTCATGAAACTGCCATCTCCAAGAAAACACAAAAGCAAAAACAGCAAGAGCCAAAGAGTACTAGCATCCAAATAAGAAGAAGCAAAAGGCTTATAGAGAGGAAAAGTGCAACTAGAGAGAAACAGTCCCATTTCATTGATTTGGGCACACCTCAAAAGAAGCCAATTCAGCTAGATGTTGAGCTAAGTCCTCCAAGAGAGGAAAGTCCTTTCCAGCAAGAGGAAGAAAGCAATTTTCAGGGATTTGAATTTAGGGCCAGACAAACACCTGATATTGATCCTGTCCAACAGAAGGCATATGATTTTGTGGAAACATTAGAACAATCTGTGGCTGGTCCCAGCACTGTCTTACCCCTTGAACAGCAAGTTCAATCTCTGAAGGAAGAAATATTTGAACTTGAAGTCTTAAATCGCCATATCAAGCAAGAAAATGAAGCCTTGAAACAACAAAGCAAAGTGGACAAAATGGTCCACGACAATACAATGCTTCATTTGGGTCTTTGGCAGAGAAAGAACAAGAAGTTGAAAAGGAAATGCAAGAAGTTAAACAGGGCTTTGGTTAACTTAAAATTCAGGTGCTTGGTTAGAAAACCCAGAGCAAATTTGGCAACAAAGAGGAAAAGGAGAAGGTTGGATGTCTTGGCATAGGCATCTGAACATGCAGACTGAAGGATTATGACAAAGTTTTGGTTGCATGAGGACATGCAACACCCTCACAGTGGGGGTATGTTGAGCCTCAACCTTGCACTCATTTACCTATCCTTCCAACAACTTTTTCCCATTTCACTCCTCTCTTTTGTCATCATTTCCTCCATTGACTTGTTCAATTCATTGCATTATATGTCTTTTAACATGATTTGTTGACCGTGCTAATGATTGATTGTTTCTTTAGAATTTTGGCACATGTACAGCAATTCCGCAACTATTCAGCAATTCCGCAGCTGTTCAGAGATTCTGCAGCCTTTTTGTTGTTTGCTATACTCCACGTGTCTTCTCAAGGAACGGGCCACATGGGCACGTTGGTATGGATGTATACATGGTTCGTATGCTATTAGTTGGGCCAAATCAGTCACATATACCCCCGGTCAACGCAGGTGCACCCACGGTCAAAAAACCAAGTTCCAGACGGTGGCACGGCTCTGCGTGAGCAAATGAAACACGGAACCACAGCTGGCACTTCCTCCACGCCACGAAGACATCAAGGGACATGATCTAACCATAGATTTATTCCCCATGATGACCGTTTCCTCCAAACGTGGACGGAGTTGCCTGCGTGTTGCTGCATAGTGAATTAGTTAAGACTGTAGTTGCTTAGTTTACGCAGAGGAGAGTTTGTCCCTGTGCCTATAAATAAAGCGTTTGCCAATGCTTAGAGATTAGCTTTTTCAATATTGTAATTGCTGTAATTACTTTGGTTATCAAACTCTGTTTTAAAGACTGTTTTTACAGCACTTTCTCACTGTATTTTGACATGCTGATTTAATATAAAAAGACTGTTCCTGTTCATCTTTACGTAGCTGATCTTTAGCTGGTTGAGTGGATGGAGGGCCCCCATCTGCCCCAACCTATGTACAGTAGCATTTAACTTTATTTTCCTGCCTTTCTTTGTTTTCATTTTGACATGTACAATAATGTATAGTTTGATTTCTGCAATTTTTCATTTCTTTGAACATGTATAATAATGTACAGTTTGATTTCATGCCTTTACTTTTCCAGCACTTTTCAGAACTGATCAGTTTGTTCTTGCAGGTGTGTTAGGAGCCCGGGATAGTGTGTTTTTATTTCTTTTTATCACAGATGGTATTTGAAGTTGTCTTGTCTTAGCTGCTGATTTTTACCTTGCTTACTTAGTTTCATTGCTAGTTTACTTCATCAAGTTTTTGACAAGTTGCTTACTAATCTTTTGATGGTCTTCTCATCATAATTGACTAACCTTTATTGGACCAAAATATCATTGAGTGGCAGCTTGGTTTGATTAGCTTTTGGACTCATATTACTGATTCCTTCTTAACTGTTTTTCACATGAACAATTTCAGCTAGAGGCAGAATGTTAATGAAGAATGAAGTATTATGATTTGTCATTTAAGTTTTGCAGTTAAAGTAGTGTTTTTCACTTTCCATTGAGTTAACATAGATGTTCTTTTTATCAGCAGCATAGATAGTGGACTAGTGCCATTAGTCACTTTGTTTAATGCTTTGCTTTCATTTGAAGTTTCAATTCCATTTGCAAGTCACTTTTCAAGCTTTCTCTTTAAGTTCAAGAAGCACTTAGAAACCACCATTTGCACACACATTCACTCATTTAGAAACCACCATATACACACACTCACTCATTTGTTCATAAAAACATCACTCCATCTTAGGAAGTTAAATCAACCACAAACATCATCTAAAAACGACAAAAAGAACTAGGAAAGGCTGCTTAAGTATATATTGTACACTTCACTTCGTCAGCCTACGAGCCCCGGGTTGACAATTTATGATAGCAATTTAGACAACACTAAATTGACTAAACATTTTGGCGCCGTTGCCGGGGAAGTGAAATTAGGTAGCCAATTTCTAAAAAAAAAAAATTAAGAAAAAATTCAAGAAAGGAAAATTGATAACCTCTCAAAGTATGCTCTCCTCTTGCACTTAGAGTGATCTGGAGGATCAGAAAAGAGAAAGTTATTAGTTTAATAGTTTCTTAAGTATGCTCTCTTCCTACACCTAGAGTGACCTGGAAGATCAGAAAGAGAATTATTAACCTGACTTGAAGAAAAATAATAAAAAATGACATGCATAGAGATAGAGATTCTAGGGGAAGGTTTTTAGCTAGAGCCAGAAGTTCAATTTTTACAAGTCCATCTCCTTCAAGGAATAGACAAGAAACACCTCCCTCATCTCCAACTGACACTCCTAGCCCTAGAATTCCTAGAATTCAAGAGGCAAGAATTGACTCTCCCACACCTTCTATTGAGTTTGAATTAGAAAGAGACCCTTTCCTTTCTTCTATAGAAAGACCAATTGTAATTGAGGAAGTAGAATCATCTGAAGAAGAAGGAGAAATCTCTTCTCATTCACCCTTTGTAGAAGAACCAGAGGATCCTGAAGTCTCTAGGGGAACCATTATGGCAGAGGAAGAAGGAGGTGGTAGAGGTAGAGGTAGAGGAGGAAGAGGAGGAAACAACAATGGAGGAGGTAGAGGTCCCATTGGAGGAGGAAATAGAGATGGGGATAACTCATTTGGGTTTCCTATCGTTAATGAGGATTCCCGAGCTACTATGAAAAACATATCGCAATCTGTCCTCCCAAACTTCCATGGGTTAAGAACTGAGGACCCTGAAACATTTTTATTTGAGTTTGAAGTCGTGTGTCGAACTTATGACTATCTGGATGACTCTCAAAAACTCAAATTGTTCCCTTCAACATTGAAAGATCAAGCTTTGAAATGGTTCATGGGGTTACTCACTCAATCCATTAGGTCTTGGGATGAAATGAAACAAACATTTTTGGATAGGTATCTGGACTATTGTATGCCTACTAATCACAAGGATGAGGTATTTGAAATGATACAAAGAGAATATGAGAGCCTAGAAGATTTACTTGAAAGATTTCAATATAACCTGAAAAGAGCAAAAATGAGTAACTTAAATGAGGAGACCTTGAAAGCCCTCCTATTAAAATCCATTAGAGATGAATGGATAGATATCTTGAACATGATGGGGAAAGGGGATCTATCTCAACTTTCACTCAGTGATATAGCAGAACTATGTATCCATCTCTCAAGGGGCAAATCAAAAACTCAAAAAGGGCCTAGAGATCCTTCTCTCCTTAGAGCAAATAAATCTGCAACTGGATCAGTAAGTAGGGCTGAAATCAGCAATATGCTTGATGAATTCAAAACTGACATCTTAGGGAGTCTTAGTGAACAATTAGATACCCTTAAGATTCACAATAAAAAAAAGCAGAAGCCGAGGCTTTGGCCATTTTTTGCCCGAAATGTAGAAAGAAACATGCTTTAAGGGAATGTCCCTTGGATGCACACGTTGCAGAAACATGTGTAATTTGCTCAGAAACTCATGAGACCAAGGATTGTCCTTCAATTCCTGGGCTCAAAGCAGTCTTCCAAGAAGATCCAAATACACTTGAATCTCTCTGTTTTGTTGCAAGGAGACCTTGGCAAGGGCAACAGAATCAAGGGTTTAACAACTCTATGAATTTTCAACGCCAACCAAATTGGAATCCTTGGCAACAACCTTGGTCTCAACCTCAAAATCCTTTTCAATCATGGATGAAAAGCATGCAAAATCCTTATGGGAGATTTGCTCAATTCTATCAATATCCTCCATCTTTTCAGAACCAGCAAGCTCCACAACTTCCAAATCAAGGTCAACAACTATCATTGCCATACCCTCAACAACAACAACCTTCTCCACAAAATCAAAATTCTCAACTCTTGCTTCAATCCCAACAGAAGTCAAATCAACTTCCTTCTCAGCCATTTCCAAACCCCAATAATAGGAACCCTCAAAATGCTTACATGATGGAAGGTCAACCATTCCCTACCTATATGATTGTTCCTCTCAATGAGGTACAACTCAGATCAGGTAGAATCCTAGATCAACCTTCTATAAATGTTCAACAGGCAAGCATTTCTGAGGAAGAATCTCTTAAAGTCAATAAGGGTTCTGAAGCATCACTTCAAAACCAAAATATTCAAAAAGAAAAAGAAAAAGAATCAACCCCCACAACTCCCATAGTTGAGCAACCTACATCTTTAGCCACACCTCCTTTTCCTGAAAGGTTACAAATTGACAAAGGAGTGGAAAAGCAAATTTGGTTGCCTGACTATAATTTTCTAGATGAATTGAAGAATGTCTGTATCAAGATTCCCTTGTTACAAGCCATTAAAGAGATTCCCATTCTAGCAAAAACAATAAAGGAGTTGAGCCTTAAAAGACCAGGAAGGAAACCAAGAGATACCAGAAAGATCCACCTGGTAGGGAAAATTGCAGATATCATGATGGGAAAGATTACTATGCAGAAATATGTAGACCCTGGTAGTCCAATTGTCAAAACACAAATCAATGGGGTAGAAATACCAAATACTTTGATTGACTTAGGGGCTGCTATCAACATTATGAGTAGACAGACCATGGACCAGTTAAAACTTCCTAACCTTCTCTTTACTCCTACCTTACTGCAACTTGCAGATAGATCAATCATTAAACCTGATGGTGTATTGGAGGAAATTCCAGTCTCCCTAGACTCTTGGGAATATCCAGTTGATTTTATGATTTTAACTCCCAAGAACAATCTAGGAGGACATCCTCTTATTTTAGGAAGACCTTGGTTGGCCACAGCTGATGCTTTCATAAGTTGTAGGTCTGGGGATATGTATATTTCTGATGGTAGTTCAACAAAGAAGTTCAATTTGTATCCTCCAGCAAAAGCAATTACAGAAATAGGAGATAATGAGTGGATTGATGATGAAGATACTATACAACCTGTCTTTACCATTTCTGAGATTAGTGAAGACAGTCAAATTCTGAATGCATTAGAAAATTTTGAACCATCTTCAGAATATGACTCTACACAATTTCAGTTGGATTCTGACATAGAGTGTCTATCATCTAGACAAATGTCTCTTTTCTCTATGGAAGAATTTGGTAGTTCTGCCATTGAGATCTTTCCAGGAAAAGCATTGAATATCAATAAAAACTTGGAAAAATCACAACAGGAGGAACTAACTAAAATCTTGCAAAAGCATTCTACTGCATTTGCATGGGAGTATACTGACATGAAAGGAATTGACCCTAAGACTTGCATCCATCACATCTACATTGAGGAAAATAGCAGACCAATCAGACAACCTCAAAGAAGGATGAATCCAAATCTTAGGGAGATAGTGAAAGAAGAGCTCCAAAAGTTACTTAATGTAAACTTCATTTACCCCATTTCAGATAGCCAATGGGTTTCACCTTTGGTTATAGTACCCAAAAAGAATGGTAAATGGAGGGTTTGCATTGATTACAGAGAGTTGAACAAAGCAACCTTGAAGGATCACTTTCCTTTGCCCTTTATTGATCAAGTCTTAGATACTTTAGCAGGCAAAAAGTATTTCTCATTTTTGGATGGTTTTAGTGGTTACAATCAAATTCAGGTAGCACCTGAAGATCAAGACAAAACCACATTTACTTGTCCTTGGGGAACTTTTGCTTACCGAGTACTTCCTTTTGGATTATGCAATGCACCCGCTACATTTCAAAGGGCTGTACTAGGAATCTTTTCAGATCTAATTCATGATTGTGTAGAGGTCTACATGGATGATTTCACAGTTTATGGTAACACATTTGAAGAAGCATTAGAAAATTTGGAAAAAGTCTTAATTAGATGTAAAGAAACAAATCTTTCATTAAGTCATGAAAAGTGTTTTATGATGTTTACTGAAGGAATTGTTTTAGGACATCATATTTCAGGAGATGGAATTAAAGTTGATAGATCCAAAGTGGAAGTCATCTCTAAGTTACCGATTCCAAATTGCCAGAAAGATGTTAGAAGTTTTCTTGGGTTTACTGGGTATTATAGAAGATTTATTGAAAACTTCACCAAGATAGCATCTCCTCTTTTCAAATTACTTACCAAAGACTGTGAATTCAAGTGGGATCCTGAATGTCAATCTGCATTTGAAACTTTAAAGACTAGAATATCTGAAGCACCCATTCTGAGAGGGCCTAATTGGAAACTCCCTTTCCATATTTCTACTGATGCTTCAGATACAGCTCTAGGAGCTGTCTTGGGACAAAAGGATTTGGTCCCTTATGCCATTTATTACACCAGTAAAAATTTGACTCCCACTGAGTTAAATTATACTGTAACTGAAAAAGAATTCTTAGCCGTTGTTCATGCAATCAACAAATTTAGACATTATATAACCGGCTATGAAACTTTTGTCCATACTGATCATTCTGCAATTAGATATCTTATGAACAAACCTATTACTAATGGCAGAGTTACAAGATGGCTTTTACTTTTACAAGAGTTCAATATTACTGTGTTAGATAGACCAGGGAAACAAAACACAGTAGCTGATTTCTTGTCTAGAATCCAAAACACTAACGAAGATTCTCCTGTAGAGGATAAGTTCCCAGATGAATATTTGTTTGCAGTAACTACTAAAACTCCTTGGTATGCAGATATTGCTAATTATCTAGTCACAGGGAAGCTACCTCTACATTTATTTCCTAATGAGAAAAGGAAAATCATTCAGGAGAGTTCACATTATTCTTGGATTTCTAATGAGTTGTTCAAAACAGGGCCAGATTGTATGATTAGAAGATGTGTTCGGGAAGATGAAATGCCTGACATCCTTAAGGCATGTCATGATGAACCGTGAGGCGGACACTTTGCTGACAAGAGGACGGCCTATAAAATCCTTTCTTTAGGATATTATTGGCCCTCTCTCTTTAAAGATGCAAAGCAATATGTTAAAAGGTGTGACAGCTGCCAAAGAGTTGGGAGACCAACTCCTTCAAATGAAATGCCACTACAGCCACAGGTATATATCGAACCCTTTGAGAAATGGGCTCTATATTTCGTTGGACCTATTAATCCACCATCTAAGCAAAAGAAGTATATATTGGTTTGCACTGATTATGTTACTAAGTGGTAGAAGCCAAGGCATTGCCTTCTGCCACTGAAAATTCAGTTGTTCAATTTCTTTTTGAGGATATTTTTACTCGTTTTGGTGTCCCAAGTGAAATTGTGACAGATCAGGGAAGCCAATTTACATCTAACTTGATGAAGAAGCTGATGGAAGAATATAAAATCAAACACAGAACATCTACTCCATACCATTCGCAAGCAAATGGTCAAGTGGAATCTACAAATAAAGTTCTTGAAAGCATCATCACCAAGACTGTTCATCTTCATAGAAGAGATTGGGCAGAAAGGCTTCCTGAAGCCTTATGGGCCTATAGAACTACACGGAGGAACACAACAGGACATTCTCCCTATGAACTTGTTTATGGGAAAGAAGTCCTGCTCCCCATTGAGTTCCAAATCAAGACCTTCAAGATGGCAGTTCAATTGGGGATGAGCCTATCAGAAGCCCAAAAGCACAGAATGGACCAGCTAAATGAGCTAGATGAGATAAGACAAGATGCAATTCTAAGGACCGATCTAGTTCAGCACCAAAGAACTAAGTGGCATGATCAACACATCAAAGAGAGGAAGTTTCAAAAAGGAGATTGGGCACTATTGTTTGATTCTAAGTTTAAAGACTTCAAAGGAAAATTTCAAACTCATTGGCTTGGACCATATGAGATTGATGAAGTCTTTAATAATGGAGCAGTTCGAGTGAAGACCATTGATGAACTTCAAACTCCTCTCATTGTGAATGGCCACCGATTGAAAGTCTACCACAAGCCACTCTCAAGGGAGGAATTTGTTAAGTTGTTCCAAGAAGATTCTGCAATAAAGTTGGTGGAGAAGAATTCTTCTCCTCCATCAGCTTGATCTTTGTTCCTTTCAGTTAAAAAAAAAAAAAAAAAAAAAAAAAATCTTTTGTATAAGCCTGAAAACCAATCTTAGATTGGCGGTCTTATGCAGAAAATATGAAGTGAAAATCAGGGTCACCTGACACTTTATATTTTCCAAAAAAAAAAATCTCTCTTTCTCTGTCCATCTCATCCATCTCATCATTTTCATTCCACTCTTTCCAGTCCATTCATTCCATCTCATTTTCACTAATAAAGTCCCTCTCAGGACTATTTCATTCAGTCAAGTTGTTTTAATCCTTTTTGTGCAGGCAGAAAAGTGTTGCTGCAATTTCCGCAGCTAGGAGCCAATTCCGCAGCTGATATCAGGATTCCGCAGCCAATACACTCTGTTCCTGCAATAAAAACAAACTCTGTTTCAAAAAGAAAAAATCTGCAGTCAAAAGCACCAGCATCATTCAAGAGCAAGGACACATAGCATATACAAAGGCAGCAATAAATCAAAGGTTAGCATCAAAATTAGCAAAGGGATCAAAATGAAAAAACACGAAGGTATGTTCTAAACTTCTAACTAACAGTTATATCATTTATGTATGGTTTTCGGATTATGTTATGAGGCAACTTAGTGTAATGATTGAACAAAATCCCGTCCACTCCTCATCCATTATTCTACGTAATCCACCTCACCATCTTCCCAACGGTCCCCTAATTGCTGTTGATTCAAACTTAATACGAGCTGCACTCTCATTAATTCTTCGTACCAGAGTGACGTGTACTGTTGTACCACGGCTCTCCAATTGATCATTCCGCAGCCAGGTGTACACAACCACCCGACGTCTATGGGATTCGGCCGTTTCATCCTTCACTCATAACACCCTTCTACGCATGCATAACCCCATTTCTATTGCTGTTCACTCCCTCGATTCCATCGTTTTCACTCTCGGCCTCATTCACTACTCTGTTTCACCGTAAACATACGCTGCTCCATTTTCCTCACCTCTCCGCTCAAAACCCTGACCACCAGTTTCGTAATTACATCACGGCCATTCTGTTGTAGCCGTAATACCCACTGCTGAGCACTGTTTTCCCGTATAGCTCTCTCCTCTAGTATTCAAACAGCGCTGTCAGAGCAGCAAGAGAGCCAGTAACCGAAATGGGCAAGTTATTAAGAGGAGAGCCGGAAGGTTCTAAGTTTCTAAGCGTTTACCCACAAACAAAGAATGCCCTGCAGAAGGCCAAGTGGTTAAAATTCATTCAGAAATTTAAAGGATATCACAAAGAAGTTACCAAGGCCTTTGCTCGGTCGTTTGATGGAAAAACAAATGTTGTGGAGATTGGAGACCTACAATTCACTGTCACAGAAAGCAGCTTGGCTCAAGCAACTGCGTTGCCTCGTACTGGGGAAGGTTGGTTCAAAAATCGGACTGTTGAAAGCCAAGAGTGGAAGAACATGTTGAAAGATCCAGGTATGGATACCACTATCTTCACCAAAGGAATACCTGTAAGTATCATTAAAAAGGAATGGACTGCCTCAGTTTTGCTAGTTCAGAAATTTTTAACATGTGAAGGCAGATTTGGTGTAATGTATGTTTATCATGCAAAGATAATGATGCATTTTATGGGTGAACATACCATCAATCTCCCTTACTTCTTGTTGTCTAGTCTAAGAAAAATGAGTGCAACTGTTCAAAAACATGTGGGAAACATTGAGCCCCACTTATCCCACCATGGACTCATCAAAATCTTGATTGAGGAGCAGTTAAAAATGAAAAGGGATACATGGGAAAAATTCCTTGTTAGAAACCATTTTCTAGAGGCAGCTGAAGCCTCTAGTAGCTTCTCTAGGGCTCCCAAGAGAAGTAGAAGAAGGGGGAAAGAAATGGTTACCCAAGAAACTGCCCCAGAAATTGTTTCAGAAGAGACTGCTGCCCAAGATACTGATGTAGAAAAAACTGCCCAAGAGATTATTGCAGAAACTCTTCAAGAGATTGCCCAAGAAACTGTTCAAAAGGAAAGGAAAAAGGGAAGTAGAACAAAAAGACAAAAGAGAGATAAGGGGAAAACCATTCTCCAAGAACCTGAGCCTTCTAATGAAGAAGATAATCAAACATTAGCTCATAGGCTTGCTCAGCTTCATGAAACTGCCATCTCTAAGAAAACACAAAAGAAAAAACAGCGAGAGCCAAAGAGTACTAGCATCCAAATAAGAAGAAGCAAAAGGCCTATAGAGAGGAAAAGTGCAACTAGAGAGAAACAGTCCCATTTCATTGATTTGGGCACACCTCAAAAGAAGCCAATTCAGCTAGATGTTGAGCTAAGTCCTCCAAGAGAGGAAAGTCCTTTCCAGCAAGAGGAAGAAAGCAATTTTTAGGGATTTGAATTTAGGGCAAGACAAACACCTGATATTGATCCTGTCCAACAGAAGGCATATGATTTTGTGGAAACATTAGAACAATCTGTGGCTGGTCCCAGCACTGTCTTACCCCTTGAACAGCAGGTTCAATCTCTGAAGGAAGAAATATTTGAACTAGAAGTCTTAAATCGCCATATCAAGCAAGAAAATGAAGCCTTGAAACAACAGAGCAAAGTGGACAAAATGGTCCACGATAACACAATGCTTCATTTGGGTCTTTGGCAGAGAAAGAACAGGAAGTTGAAAAGGAAATGCAAGAAGTTAAGCAGGGCTTTGGTTAACTTAAAATTCAGGTGCTTGGTTAGGAAACCCAGAGCAAATTTGGCAACAAAGAGGAAAAGGAGAAGGTTGGATGTCTTGGCAGAGGCATCTGAACATGCAGACTGAAGGATTATGACAAAGTTTTGGTTGCATGAGGACATGCAACACCCTCACAGTGGGGGTATGTTGAGCCTCAACCTTGCACTCATTTACCTATCCTTCCAACAGCTTTTTCCCATTTCACTCCTCTCTTTTGTCATCATTTCCTCCATTGACTTGTTCAATTCATTGCATTATATGTCTTTTAACATGATTTGTTGACCGTGCTAATGATTGATTGTTTGTTTAGAATTTTGGCACATGTACAGCAATTCCGCAACTATTCAGCAATTTCGCAGCTGTTCAGAGATTCTGCAGCCTTTTTGTTGTTTGCTATACTCCACGTGTCTTCTCAAGGAACGGGCCACATGGGCACGTTGGTATGGATGTATACATGGTTCGTATGCTATTAGTTGGGCCAAATCAGTCACATATGCCCCCGGTCAACGCAGGTGCACCCACGGTCAAACAGCCAAGTTCCAGACGGTGGCACGGCTCTGCGTGAGCAAATGAAACACGGAACCACAGCTGGCACTTCCTCCACGCCACGAAGACATCAAGGGACAGGATCTAACCATAGATTTATTCCCCATGATGACCGTTTCCTCCAAACGTGCACGGAGTTGCCTGCGTGTTGCTGCATAGTGAATTAGTTAAGACTGTAGTTGCTTAGTTTACGCAGAGGACAGTTTGTCCCTGTGCCTATAAATAAAGCGTTTGCTAACGCTTAGAGATTAGCTTTTTCAGTATTGTAATCGCTGTAATTACTTTGGTTATCAAACTCTGTTTTAAAGACTGTTTTTACAGCACTTTCTCACTGTATTTTGACATGCTGGTTTAATAGAAGAAGACTGTTTCTACTCATCTTTACGTAGCTGATCTTTAGCTGGTTGAGTGGATGGAGGGCCCCCATCTGACCCAACCTATGTACAGTAGCATTTAACTTTATTTTCCTGCCTTTCTTTGTTTTCATTTTCACATGTACAATAATGTATAGTTTGATTTCTGCAATTTTTCATTTCTTTGAACATGTATAATAATGTACAGTTTGATTTCATGCCTTTACATTTCCAGCACTTTTCAGAACTGATCAGTTTGTTCTTGCAGGTGTGTTAGGAGCCCGGGATAGTGTGTTTTTATTTCTTTTTATCACTGATGGTATTTGAAGTTGTCTTGTCTTAGCTGCTGATTTTTACCTTGCTTACTTAGTTTCATTGCTAGTTTACTTCATCAAGTTTTTGACAAGTTGCTTACTAATCTTTTGATGGTCTTCTCATCATAATTGACTAACCTTTATTGGACCAAAATATCATTGAGTGGCAGCTTGGTTTGATTAGCTTTTGGACTCATATTACTGATTCCTTCTTAACTGTTTTTCACATGAACAATTTCAGCTAGAGGCAGAATGTTAATGAAGAATGAAGTATTATGATTTGTCATTTAAGTTTTGCAGTTAAAGTAGTGTTTTTCACTTTCCATTGAGTTAACATAGATGTTCTTTTTATCAGCAGCATAGATAGTGGACTAGTGCCATTAGTCACTTTGTTTAATGCTTTGCTTTCATTTGAAGTTTCAATTCCATTTGCAAGTCACTTTTCAAGCTTTCTCTTTAAGTTCAAGAAGCACTTAGAAACCACCATTTGCACACACATTCACTCATTTAGAAACCACCATATACACACACTCACTCATTTGTTTATAAAGACATCACTCCATCTTAGGAAGTTAAATCAACCACAAACATCATCTAAAAACGACAAAAAGAACTAGGAAAGGCTGCTTAAGTATATATTGTACACTTCACTTCGTCAGCCTACGAGCCCCGGGTTGACAATTTATGATAGCAATTTAGACAACACTAAATTGACTAAACATCTCCCAATAGTTTAACCAAGCCCTTCTGTCTTTATGCCACCCTCAATTGAGCCTTAGGTGGTTTTGGCTTGAATTTAAAGCTAGCTTAGGAAGTCTATAATCGTCTATGTTATTGAGTTTGTGCTTGTACAATAGAAACCTAATCATAGATAGGCTCTCAATAGGGGAAAAACCTGCTTCTATAACAAGAATAGGATAGGGTGTATTACTTTTAATTTTTAGGCTATAAGTTATAAAACGCTTCTGGATTTGCTCAATATTTATCCATGATTCTCTAGAGATGCTACAACCCCAAACCCCACAGCCATATAAGATAACAGGAGTGATTAAAGTTTCAAAGAAGAACTTCTTTTTATCCCACATTACGAGGTTTGTTGTTTTACAATTATTTTCAAGAC
Source organism: Pinus tabuliformis (assembly GCA_031772625.1). Classification (NCBI taxonomy): domain Eukaryota; kingdom Viridiplantae; phylum Streptophyta; class Pinopsida; order Pinales; family Pinaceae; genus Pinus; species Pinus tabuliformis. The sequence goes on from CM062816.1 coordinate 1,653,447,552, forward strand.
AAAAATAAGCGTTCCACCCACCATTAATCCTTTTCTCAATGCTATGGTTCCAGTTGAGCTTGTGATGAATATCAATTCCTAGGTACTTGTAAGAATACACTTCCTCCAAGTTATTATTGTCATACATAAAATTAGCGTAAGTTTCCTTCTTGGATTTGACAATCATAACTTTTGTTTTGTCAGTGTTAGCAATCATACCCATGGTAGAGTAGAAATCCTTAAGAAGCCTGAGTTTCTTATCAAGATCAGATGGGCACCTTGCGAAAAGAAAAATATCATCAGCATAGAGAAGAAGGATGACGACTATCCCAGCTAAGATCGTGCCATCACATCTTGCTTCCTCTAAATAGCCTTCAAGCTTATCAATGTAAATGCCAAATAGGGTAGGGGAGAGGGGGCAACCTTGTTTAACTCCGATGTTACGCTTAATATCTTTCGGCCACCCCTCATTTTTCTTTAGCTTGGCAATTACATTCTCATATAACCTTATAGCAGCATCTCTCAACTCGATAGGAACCTTTAGCTCTTCTAATCTATTCCAAAGGTTGTGTCTAGGAACCTTATTGAAAGCCTTTCTAAAGAAAGCAACAAAATAAATTGGATTTATCATTACGACATTCCTCCGTAATGATCCTCAGCATAACGAGGTGGTCTGTTGTTGAGTGATGCCTTCTGAAACCTGCTTGTTCTTTAGTCCGCTTATCTTCACTTTTAAGACATATGCTTAATTTATTTTCCAAAATACTACCATATAACTTGGCTAAGAGAGGGATGATCATAATTGGCCAATAATTAGAGGGGTTATTTGCATCCCCACTTTTAAAAATAGGGATAATGAGGCTCTCAGTCCAATGTTTAGGGAACCCTTGCTTGATTGTTTGATTGAAAAGCTTGTGGATGTGGGGGATGAGGACATGACCTCCAATTTTTAATATTTCCACCTGGTAACCTTCAATGTCCTTAGCTTTCCCATTAGTTAGGTGATTAACCCCAAACTTAGTATCTTCTAAAGAGAAAACTTCTTTCATTGTGAGCAGGGTTTCCAAATTATCCATGACATTTGGAGATTCATAAAGCTTTTTAAGATAGGAATTCCAATCATGAAGAGCAATTTTATTATTATCTTTAGTCTTCCTAGTCAAAATCTGCCTCCAAAATTTAATAGGAGCTACCTTCAATAGGTGTAAGAGATTCTCCTGTCTTTGACGAATGTACTGCCTCTTTTTCCTTTTAGTTAGGGCTTTGTATATTTTTATCTTTTCCATTTTAAGAGATTCATAAAAAACTTCCTTAATTTCTCTCCTCGCACTTTTATAATATTTGTCATACCATGGGTTGGTTTTGCTATTTCTTTTATTTTTTGGAACTTCAATTGAGAACTTGTTAATAGAATATGAGAGGGTTGTAGCAAAATTATGATAGAGGTCTTCTATGTTGTCTATACTAGATAAAGGAAGAAAATTAGTTTTTAATTCATTTAGAAAGAGATCGTTTTTATTTCTATCAAATATTAAGTTCTTTTGGCTGTAAGTATTATTTTTTGTGGGAACTATATGCATGACAAAATTGAGAGTTATAAGTAAAGGCTTACGATCTGAGTCAGGTTCGTGATCATTTAGGATGTCAAAATTTATTATTTCATTGTATAATGGGAGATCAGAAATAACGTTGTCTACCACACTACTACCAATTCCATGGATGTAAGTCATATTGCTGGGATTGGGCCACTTCCTTAGACCGTTCCAAATTATGAGATCCCAAGCACTATAGAGCTTGACTAGCTCCGACCCAAACAACTTTTCTCTGAGCTTTTTGGAGCTCCTTTTGTACCTACTAGCCAGAGTAGGGTCTTCGTCTAACCAAAGAGGATTAGGGTTGGAATGATTGATTAGAATAATAGCTTGGTTGTTTGAAGTTCGAGCATTAAGTCACCTATTAAAAGGATATTACTGTCATTCCTTAGGCTAGAAATCTCATTCTCTATACCATTGTAAGGGTTAGTTTTATCTAAATTCTTCTTCTTATAAAATTTAGAATTGATGGGGGGGGAAATAACATATTGCTATGTAGGACTTTTTATTATTAATGTCACTAATCTCTATCCAACTATATTGGTTGTGAGGGTTGATTTTATAAATCCTAGCATGGGGGAGATGTTCTTCTTAATGTAACAAGCTATTCCCCCAATGCCTCTACGGGAGGATCGCTTGTTCCAGGTAGACCATAGCGTAAAGCCATCTATGTTAGGGACCTTATATTCTTCATGCTCCGAAGTTTCAACAAGTAAGATAATATCAACATCATTTGAAATCCAACTTAGCTTGGGGCCTTTGTTCCATGGGAAGCCCCGACAGTTCCAAGAAAGGATCCAGAGCATGTTTAATTGCTATTGATTACTATCTTTTTGGTTTCTATCTCGAATAAAGGCTTTTATATTTCTGATTATTGCTCATTTTCCTTCCTTTCTAGCTTCTTTTACCTTTTGAACCTCCTTTTCTAATTCTGCTTGATCTTCTAGAATGAGATATTCATTTATGAATATTCTCGTTCCTTTTAGACTTGAGGTTTTACTGAGTATGTCGTACTTATGATCAGTGGAGCTCACCTTTATGCGGATTAGTCTTCCTTTATTGTCGGCTAATTTCCCCAACCTTGTTGCTTCTGGGAGACACACTATTTCAATTTGTAATCTATTATGTAATTCCTCTATCTACTTCCTCTTTTAAACTGAAGATTGTAAGGTTCAAGGCCCTTTTGTTACGTTCATGGTCTAATTCTATTAATTTTTTCATTTCATCTTTAATTGGTTTGATATCTAACTTATCTACCACATTACTTAGGGTGAGGCGGCTATTAACTTTTTCTTATAGTTCTTTAATCATGTCTTTCATTTTAAGACTCTTTAAAGTATCTTAATCTCCTTGCTGAGATGGTTGGTTAGTATCTTGGTTTTGTTTTTCTATAACCTGCAATTTAGTCTCCATTGCCTCCATGTTATTCTCCAGCAGTTCTATTTTATTTTCTATTTGTTTTTGCATCGTGTCTTCAAGAGATGCAAATTTATTTTCCAGCATGGCTTCTAACTCTTTTTGTAGTCTAGCTTCTCTTTCTTCTCTACGTTTCTCTAAAGACTCTATATACTCATAAAGGCCTTGTAGAGTAACTGTGCTAGGTCTGCCCTTGGTAATCTTTGCTAACTGTGGTGACATATTCATACTTGAAATTATATTAGAAAATATCTATTAGAAAAAGAAAAAGATAACCAATGCACCTGATATCAGCAAACCTGACTGTAGATCGCCCATGCCCACTATAGCCCACAGACTGGAGATGTGAGCCTCAGAATCGGGTTTAAATGACGAAGAATATATGCAAGCCTCTGCCTTGGTCATATAGTGAGCCTCACCACTGATCACCGAAGATGCAAGCCTTATGGTCTTATATCATAGAGGAAGTGTATATATAAAGTACGTGTTTAACTCTTTCACTGAGCCTCAGAACCAAAGAATATATGCAAAAAATGGGAGGAAGTGTATATATAAAGTACGTGTTTAACTCTTTCACTGAGCCTCGGAACTCTTTCATAGAAGAATATATGCGAAGAATGCGAGGAAGTGTATATATAAAGTACGTGTTTAACTCTTTCATAGAGCCTCAGAGCTCTTTCACCGAAGAATATATGCGAAGAATGCGAGGAAGTGTATATATAAAGTACGTGTTTAACTCTTTTACCGAAGAATATATGTGAAGAATGTGAGGAAGTGTATATATAAAGCACATGTTTAACTCTTTCACCGAGCCTCAGAACTCTTTCACCAAAGAATATATGCGAAGAATGTGACGAAGTGTATATATAAATTACGCGTTTAGCTCTTTTACCGAGCCTCAAAACTCTTTCACCGAAGAATATATGTGAAGAATGCGAGGAAGTGTATATATAAAGTACGTGTTTAACTCTTTCACCGAGCCTCAGAACTCTTTCACCAAAAAATGTATGGGAAGAATGCAGGGAAGTGTATAAATCTAAGACGTTAAATTGATTAATAATTATATTAAATTTACTCTTCAAATTTTACCTCAACAAAAATGCTAAAGGACACTCATCTTACTTAGATGTAGATGAAATTTTAATAAAATAAAACTCGGGAGATTAAAAAATATCATAACATATTTAAAAACAAATAACTTAACATTACATCATTGTAATAATTTTACAATGGCGTGCTAAATTGAAGGCATAAAATGACTGGCACAAAAATTTAAGTGGTCAGATATTTGACAAGGTAGAGTGATGAGTGATGACCCTTTCTATATATCGAAGTGAACCTGAGGATATTATAGATGATAGCATTCATAACCTTAGTTGAATGTTATTTTGCTTATCACATATTGTACTAATTTGATAGTAATCATAAATTAAGGTAAGTTAAAAACAATGCGGATCTTCATAATGAAATTTCAAATTTATATCAATTAAATGAATTACATGTCATAATATTAAATTAAATAAATTACATGTCATAATATTAAGTTAATTTGTTATTAGAATTTCAAAATTAAAATAATATTAATTAATTAAAATTAATTATAAATTTTATTTTTTATAATAAAAATAAATCATTAATTTTAATATTTAATTATAATTTTTAATAATATATTTATAAATAATTTAATTTTAATTATTATAAATTTTTTTACTTAACAATAACTAGATATTAACTCAGAATGGTTATTATCAAATCAGATCTTTTTACCTCAAGCTGTATTCGCAAAAGGCATCTAGAGTTTAAGACCAAACAAATCTTGCGTTTGCGCATGCATGAAAGCAATTTGCTTCACGTTAAGCGCGGCTAAAAGTAACGAATTTTCATCCGACTAGCAGTAACCTCTATCGCATATTCAAACCACTGTTGAATTAAACTGCGGATATGTTTTCATGGACCGAAATTTGAGAAAAAACCGTAAAGAAACTAAAATAATCTTAATATATTCATATACATTAAAACTTTTAACAAAATTATATATAAATAATAATATTAATATGCATTAATTCTTTTTAACAAATTTATATATAAATAATAACATATACATTAAAACTTTTAACAAAATTATATATAAATAATAATATTAATATACATTAATTCTTTTTAACAAATTTATATATAAATAATAACATTTATATTTTTAGTTATTGAATAATTATTATTTTATTTATAACTATAGATTTGTCTTAAATACAGATTTAATATGACTTGAGAGAAATCTAATTTTTTCACTTGCAATATTTTAATGTTTTATATAGCTATTTAAGATTTTTTCTTTGGAAAAAAAATAAATATGTTTTGAATGATATAAACAAAATTTTAATTTCAATGACTAACCAAGAAAGTTACACATCATACTAGACTGTAAAATTAACCTCTCCACTCAACTAATCACAAATTTACATTTATACACTCATAAAAAACCAATTATATATAGATAATAATATTGATACTTTCATTATAGTCCAATTAGTAATCTACATCTGTACATTATACTCCAATTAGCAATCTACATCCGTAAAGAAAAACTTAAAAATTAATCTAAAAAATGGCAAAGGTTTTGTCAATTTTTTTTAATATCATTCTTTAATTTAAATGGTTTGATAACATTGTTTTACGATATAAAAAAAATTACAAAATTATAATCTATGTTGGTGTAATTTCATTTTTATAAAAGTATAATATTTCAAAAAAAACTTAAAATATTGAATCATCCTAAATTGAATTTAATCTTAGTTTCACGAATAAAACAATCGTGGATCGATAACCTTTCCACTCTTCTCTATAATGGTTCGCTCCGGGCTATCAGAGTTCGGATTTCGACGATTCCAAAGGTTCCTTCCACTCCATTGTGATTCTTGCGATGCGATAATGATGCGATAAAAGTCTTCCAAAAGGATTCCATTACGATGGAATCAAGACTCTTATTTTACTAATCAAATCACTTGAAAAGGGAATAAAAATAATTTCCACAATTCTAATTACTATGTGATGGTTTTATGAAATCAATTAAAAATAAAATAAATAAGCTTTTTTGATAATTCCAAATACAATTCAACCCTTTTAGCAAACCAATGGATCATAGAAAAAAATTCAAAAGATTCGAGTCATAATTCTCGTACATTATAATTTGGATTATATAATCCTTACAATCTTATTTTGATAAATGTGAAATCTAACTCTTTTTATTTTTAAAATTAACCTCATTTAATACAAAGGATCTACTACTTTAAATTTATTTATGACCAATCAAATTTTATATAAACAACTTATATCAATTCAATGGTGTACAAAGTTAAGCCTTGCTCAAAGTAATGACTTTTCAGCAAATTCGCTTTGAACTCTATCCTAGCTTCAAAATTTCTTGAGTCAAGTTGTAAAAATTGTCTAGCTTAAAATATTTTTTTGAAATAGAAAAGTAAAGAAAATAAATTTTTTAAAACAAATTCATAATATTTTAATTATAGAACAATTACCCTTTTACATTATAAATTTATAATAAAATATAATTAACGTTAATATCCCAAATATATTTATGAAAAGCAAAATTTGTTTTATCTTTATAAAATTGTCGTTTGCTATAAATGAATTAAAAAAATACAAAATTGCTAACATCTTTTTGTTTTGTTTATTTTTATGAAATTATAACATTGAACGAAAACAATACCCAATGCAAGCAATATATAATTAAAATATTTAATCATCATAAATGGAAATTAATTTTAATTTCAATAATAAAACTAAATTAGGAGTTGTAAATGTTGAATTACTATTGAAGAAAAACACAAGATCAGATGTGATATTGCCATATAAACACTTCCTAGATTCCCTGATCACATATGTAAAAATTTAAAATAAACTTAATATGCGGGTTTCTATTAAACGTCCATGAAAAACAAATTGCGTGCATCTTTTAAACCTCCATTAAATGTAAATGTTGCACATTGTTCTGTATATGACGTATGAATTACATTGACTTGCAACTACATTCTTTGGATTGATGACTATCCAAAAAATACATATTTAAAATTAAAAAGTGTATTGTCAATTTTACACCACCAAAAAAATATAATTTAATATTAGAATGGGAAATTAAACGGGTGACTTCATATGGATGTAGTTCTGGACTTGAAATATTATTGAATGTGGCTGTATCAAGTCTGAACCATTATCACATCGCAAGAAACAAAAGTGGAGTGGAAGTGACCTTTGGAACCGCCAAAGTCTGAACTCCGACAGCCCAGACCTGAATGATTATAGAGAACAGTGGAAAGGTTATTAGGTTTGCAATTGTTATCGCATTGCCAGATCGGAATGGAAGGAGCCTAGCATTGGAGTGTTGGAATCGCCGATAGCAATTTCTGATAGTCCACGTACTATCGCATCAGGGTTATTGGAGCACTATGTTATTGCTCCGTTCCATATCCTTTTTATGTAAATTAATGTTTAAAGATCAAAATAATAATATAGATAATTTCTATCAAACTGAAACTTTATACAAAATTAGATCAATTTTAAAATATAATTTATGTAAAATAATATTAAAAATGTTTTAAAAATAAATACAAAGACATTATTACATAAACATAGTAATATAAATATTAATAACATACATAAGAAAATAAAAATTAGGAAGAGATATATATGTTTTTGAATCAAAATAATGTAAATTATTTTATTTAAAATATATTAGATTGGAATCATATATATATATATATATATATATATATATATATATATATAAAGTTTACATTTATTAAACACTATTTCACCCACACATATATATATATATATATTATAAATTATTATAAAATCAAAGTTTTAATAAATCTATTAGGTTTGTGTTAATTATTTGAACATAGTCTTGAAACAAATTTGTGAGGTACAATATTATTATGATAACTCGCTTCATTTCACACAACCTTGTGCTGAAGATAGAAGCTTTTTCATGCAAAAGTCAATAATATATTAACAACCATTCATTGATCTAGTCAAAAGCACTGCCCTGAAGAGAGGTAGAAATGTCAAGATAAGCATATAAGAAGACTGCCCAGAGACAGGGAACTCAGTCTTAAGCCAGTAATCAGGACCCATGCAGGGGAACAAGTTATGATCTTCTTGATATTGCAGGGTATACAAAAATTCAAAAATAAACCAAAAATTCCACATAGCCATTTGAACAAAAACTTGCCTAGTTGTATGGGCCGCAAGGCACGTTGACAAGGCAACAGAGAGCATTCTATTCATCTGGAGGCTCTTTAACTACACGACACCAACCGAAATCATGCAGATCCCTTGCATGAGCAGCTTTAGAATTGGAAGGACCAGGATCAACTAGCGCCATCACAACATCCTGAGCACTGCGAGTTTGAGCATCTGGTACTTGCAAATACGCGCTGCCATTCCCCAGCTAGAAGTTCGAAGTCGGAATAGAGACATGCCCAAGGCCCTCCGAATGAGAGTTAGAATCCCCCATCTGAGCTGCCTCATGGAAGATCACCAAAATGTGAGTTGTTATCCTTGGGTGGTTCAGAGAGCTGTTGAAGGTGAAAATGGTAGAGCCAGACGTCGGAGATGGCATAGGGTGGTGGCTGGAAGTATGAGACCGCCCTTTCCCACTGCGGGTGCGAGTATAATGGCTTGCAAAAAAATCACTGGAAAGGGAGGGTGAATCAGAGGAAGGGCTGGAAGGCGCACGTCGAGGATGGCCTCTGCGGCACCGCATTCTATGGCGCAAACGAGGCATCAGGGAGAAAGCAGTAGCAGGAGAGAAGCGATGCTGAGCAACGGCGATGACAGGGCTAGAGTGAATAAGATAAACATTCATACAAAGGCCAGAGGCCCAAGAGAAGAACCAGAGGATTAGCTGAGGCAGCTCCGCAAAAAGAAGAGAGAATAGCTCCAAAATAGCCTCCCCTTTCAAGCCACGAGAGGCATCAGGTATGACGGAACCAACATCAAACAGATAGAAATCTGAGTTGAAGCCAGACGTAAGATAGTAATGTGAGTGAATCGACGAAAGCGATTCCAGAGCAAGCCCATGGCTGAGCCTTGATTTATCTTCCCCTTGCGCGCATCGAGAATCACCCGCCATAACTGTTGCATTGAAGAAATATGAGTTCTGAGGCAAGCCGGAGCGTGCAGGGGAATTAACCAGAGCAGTGGACATGATGGGAGATCCAGAGCCACTGGAATTAATGCAAATGAGACCTGCTCTTCTCAAATGCAGAGATTCATTGTCCATAAGTTGATTATCCTTTCTGTACTGGGTAGGCAGGTGTCGTTCCACCTTGCCCCACCCATGTCCCATCACATTTAAGGCCTGACTATACACCCGCATCCAGGAGATATGCATCCCTTTCGACCAGAATTTTGCACTCCTGTTCTTGATCATGTTTCTGAATTATGTCTAGTGCCCCAGTGAGGAGACTGTACTCAGTTTCCACCCCCAAATTAGCAAGTAGATCAGCGACCTTGTTGCCTTCCCGCTTAACATGATTCAATATGATGGCCTGATTGGTGTGAAGCGATTGTTCTTTTGCATCCAATCTAGCTTCGAGTCTCCAACTGTTGACAATTTTTTTCGCATGAGCCCCATTGAGGAGTTGATTGGCCAGGTTGATGAAGATTAGGGAATCACCTTCGATCTCCAGAGGTTGGAAGCCATGTCACTAGGAAAGGAGTAATCCTTGCTAGAGACCCTCCAGTTCAGCCGAGTTGTTTGTGTCCCGGCCTATGCTTATGAGTTATATAAGGAGAGGCAAACCTTCATGATCTCTAAATATGCCACCAAATCCTACTTTACCGGGGTTGCCCTTTGAAGCTCCATAAAAGTCGAGCTTGAAAGTATGCTTTGGAGGGGGGGTCCAGGAGTGCTTTTTGATGCTGTTGCCTTCTGAATGCCTGTGATTGTGAGTACCTTGTGGGAGTTGTATGTTCCAGTTTTCCCAAATGGCTTTCTCATTTGCAAGAATGGGAAAATCTTCCGGATGCCAAGTGTTAAGCACCAAGGTCTCTTTAAGATTGAGACAAAAGTTGCCCCAAATGATTGCTAAAGGAGTGCTTTGATCTTTGAATATGCGCTTGTTCCTTTCTTTCCAGATTGACTAGAGGAGAAGGCCGGAAATCATTCTCCATAATTGGTTGAGAAGTTCACTTTTGTAAGGGTTTTGGTGCCAATGGCGAATGGAATTGATGATATCTTTGGACACTCTCCATCTTTTTTGACAACGAAAGCTGGCCTTCTCCCATAGTTGGTTGGCAAGAGTGCAAGAGTCCAAGAGATGCTGGAGTGTTTCCTCCTGATAGTTGCAATTGGGACAAATGGAGGGCCCATGAAAGTTTCTTCTCCTAATATTTTCCCAAGTGAGGATTTTCCAATGCCCCACAAGCCAGAGGAAGAGAGAGACTTTGGGCCAAGTACCCGGTGACCAAATTTTTCCCCAGATGGGATCCAAGGGCGTTGGATCTGTGCAAATAATTTTATAATCCTCTTTGGTGGTGAAGGAACCTCTAGGGGTATAGCCCCATCTTAAAATATCCCTGCCTTCGGAATATCTAATGCGTCGATTTTGGAGCTCCCTCTCCAGGTCCTCCTTAGTCTGGTTATTTGCATTCCTGATCAACCTGTCGATTTGCTTCCATTGTCTGTAACCTTGTTCTGTCTCTGGAGTACACTATTTCTGGATGGATTCCTTTTTTTGCTCCTCCCATTCTTGGCATGGAAGTGGTCTGAAGATGCCGTTGAGCTTTGGTAGTTGGTTCCAGGTATCCGTCCAAAACCAAGCAGTGCTACCATTCCTTATTTCCCAGAAACTATGTTGTTGGATCATCAAGTGTTGTCTGGTAGCGTTCCATATTAGTGATCCCTTTTTAGTGGGAGTGAATCTAATAAGCTCCATCCTTGGTCTGTGATTGGCATATTTGGCTGTCCAGATGGCTGCCCATGGCTTATTGGGAGTGGAGAGCCATTGCCACCATATTTTTGTGCCCATGATTGCATTGTTGTAGTTAGGATCTCACAGACCTATACCCCCTTTTTCTTTAGGCTTGCATGTTGTTGTCCATTTTTCCAAGGCCCATTTGCGATTTGTGCCCGTTGCACCCCAAAGGAAATTGCGCTGTAGAGCTTTTATTTTTTTAAGGACCCATTTAGGCATTGCAAGGATTGAGAAAAGGTAGAGCAGCATTGCCTCTAGCACAACTTTGATTAGCACTAATCTGCTAGCTATGTTCAGTGTCCTGTGAGTCCATAAAGTGAGACGAGATTCAAGTTTCTCAAGGAGCATATGCCAAGAGGCATGCTTGATGGCAGAGTTAATAAGGGGGGGCTCCAAGGTATTTGGAAGGTAAGGAGGCTATGGAGAAGCCTAGAATGCGGGCAATAACATTTTGAGTAATAGGGGGGTGTGAAAAAGGAAGATCTGCGATTTAGCTGTGTTTATGCTTGTTCTTGAAGCATCAGAGAAGTCATTCAAAAGGGATTTAAACAGGGAGGCTTCCTGAACAGAAGGGTACCAAAATAGCATGTTATCATCAATGAACTGTTGATGAGTGATGGCTGGAGAATTGTGAATGGATAAACCTTTGAGATGTTTGGAGAGGAGGGCATGTTTTATATGGCGACCAAACCTTCTGCCATTAGAACCAAAAGGAATGGGGAGAGGGGATCTCCTTGTCTAATACCTCTAGAGGGACTGAAAGGACAAGATGGTATGCCATTTATGAGGATAGAGAAGAATGTTGTGGAGATTAAGCTCAGAATCCATCGAACCCACATAGGGGAAAAACCAAAGGCTGTTAACATTTTTTCAATATAGGTCTAGCTTAACTTATCAAAATCTTTAGAGAGGTCAATCTTGAGAATCATACCTGCCTGTTTGGAGTGCTTGAGGGAGTGTATGATTTCATGAGTGAGGATGATGTCGTCCAATATTTGTCTTCCTTCTACCTTACCAGATTGTTCAGGCGATATGAGCAAGGGTAGAAGCGGCTTCAACCTGTTGGCAATGACTTTAGATATCACCTTATAAATAACATTGCATAGAGCGATTGGGAAAGATTTGTCTGAAGTACTGGTGTTCTATTCTTTTGGGATGAAGGCAATGAAAGTTGAATTTAGAGAGGGCAGAAGCCAATGAAGAGTGCGTGATTCCTCCACCACTAGCCATACCTCCTCTTTTATAAGATCCTAGAATGAGTGGAAGAATGTAGTAGTGAAGCCATTCGGACCAGGGGCTTTTCCGTCCTTGAGCTGGTGCATAGCCAAATCCACCTCCTGAGGCATAACTGGTCGAAGAAGGAGTTGGTTGTGTTCTTCTGTGATAATTTTCGGCACATTTTGAGTTATTTTTTCTATAGTAGGTCGTCTATATGTTTGGGGTTCTTGATGAACCTTCTGGAAGTGACTAATAAACTCTTGTTCGACCTTTGCATGGTCTTCCACTCTTTCCCCTCCTTGCTTTTGTATGAAAGAGATGGTATTGTGCATTCTTCTCTGAATTGTCATTCTGTGGAGGAATTTAGTGTCTCTTTCTCCTTCTTTCATCCATCTAATCCTAGATTTCTGCTTCCAGAGAATTTCTTCCTGCTTTCTTCCCTCCTCCAATTGATTGTGTAATTTTCCTATTCCAAAGTCCCTTCCTTGTATCCCTCTGTGATTATCTGTTGCTGGAGGTCTATCATTTCTTTGTTTAGATCTTGTTGAGCCTAGAAGATGTTACCAAAATTCTCTTGATTCCAACGCTTGATTTGGGATTTCAGGAATTTGAGTTTTTGTGGAAACTGAAACATTTTTTATCCCTATGGCGAAGGGAAGTTGTTCCAGGTGGATCTGATGAGATCGTTGAAGGCAGTATGGGAGAGCCAAAAAGCTTCGAAACGAAATGGACGCCTAGTAGAGTTGCTTGGTCTTTGCCATTGGAGTGAGATAGGCCAATGATTAGAACCCGAATATGGAAGAAATGATGCCACGATGTCGCCTCCAAGATGCATTGTGTTATTAGAGATGAGGAATCTGTCTAGTTTAGAAGCTATTTGTTTCCGCCCAACCCTACGATTTCTCTAGATGTGCATGCCATTGCAGAATTGCAAATCAATTGGAAGATTGTTTTGGATAAATTCTTTAAAGTGGCCATTTTCCTGTTCTAGCTTGGCTCGGCCTCCTTGGTTTTCCTCCATCTTGGTGATCATGTTGAAGTCTCCTCCAATGACCCAAAGAGGATAGACTCTATTGAAGTTAAACACTTCTATTGTGTCTAGTAATGAAATTTTGTTGCCTGCTTCCTGTGGGAAGTAGACATTGGTGAGATGGTCGTGAATGTTGGTGCCAATTATAAGTAGCCTATATTATGTGATGGGAGGCATGAATGTCTGAAAGCGTTATAGCTTACGTGTTCTAGGCAATTGATAGTCCCCCAGAGGCACCCGAAACATCCACTGCAACCGAGTGACAACCTGGCCATGCTCTAGAGAGGATGTTTCCAAGAGTGTTACTATCACATTTCATTTCCTGCAAAAAGAAAATCTGGGGCTGCTCCTGCTTTATCATTTTTTATCATTCTGAGTTTCTCGGGGCTATTGAGCCCTCTTAGATTCCATGAAGTGAGCTTCATGATTCACTATTAGTGGTGGGCTTGTAATACTTTGTCAACTTAGCATATCTGCCTGAGTCTACCAGGATTTTTCCTATTGTAATAGTTCTTTGGAGATATGTCCTTCTTCCACGTTTTTTGGAATCTTTAGGAAGGAAGTCACCATCCCATTGACTGCCTGACTGAATACCCAGTTGTTGTTGCTAGTAAGCCTTGGAGATGATGACTTCTAGTGTGCTGAGCTGATGCTCTGGAATCTTGTCGTAATCCTTCTTTCTGCATGCTTGTTCAAGCTCGAGAATGTCAAGCCCTCCCAAATCAATGCTTTCCGGTTCTTTGTCCATATGTTGCGTCTAACTACTTTCAACTGAAGTGATTGCTAAGTACAAGGTTTGGCTGGGGAAACCGTCAACATCCATTTCATTAGATTTCCAGTTAGGGTCCTTTCGAGCTGCCTCAGGAATCCCAATGATGTCTTTTAGGGGTAGGGGATTGGGAGAGGAACTAGATAGGGCGGGGAGAGGATGAGATGATCAGAGGTGGGATTGGCAGCGAGTTTAGAGGTGGTTCTTCTAAAGTTTTAGCAAGAACCTCAAAGATGTTGCCTGTGGAGGGAATGGCGGTAGTGTCTTGCTGGGGTTATTTCCCCAAGGAAGGTTTTTGTGTGATCTTTTGTGATTTGAAACTTTGGTAAAGCCATCATGGGACAGCTTGTCTAAGGAATCAGAGGTTTGGGGTTTACCATTTAGAAGACAATCTCGAAAAAGATTCCCATGGGCATGACACTTACGATAGCGAAAGGGTACATGTTCATAATCCAAGGGTTGAATGCATTCATAGTCATCATGGAAGAGACTTACCAAGTCTGGAAGGGCTTTTTCCAGGTGCATGAAGACACAGATATGGGCATATGGGGTGTATCTGCGCAACTTCGTTTCTTCAGCAATTTTTATAAACTCTCCCAACCCTTTGCCAGTTTCTCTGAGCGATTCTTCATCCTAGTATTCCGACGGGAGCAAGTACATCCTGATCTAGACTGGTGCCCAGCTGAAATCCTCCTTGTCCGGGTTAAATCTCTCTACCCATTCCCTTAAATAAAAACGAGAGGAGTTGAAGAAGTAGGGACCTTCATCCATAACCCTATTCCGATCTTTGATGCAAATGAAAATCGTAGTGAAGAACCCTTTTGGTCCTAGCTGCAGGGTAACATGTCCCTTGGGTTTCCATTTGGCAGAGATCCATCCTTGCAAAGCTTTTTCAGTTGGCCATAATCCAATAAATTTTCCAATGAGAGCATGGTCCTTCATATACTGGATTTGACTATTGATTCTATGGCTGGGAAGTTCTATCTTGGGCCTTTCAGCTGCTATGGGTTTGCATGTCATTGATGTAACCTTGGGTGCTTCCTGTTACCCTATCTTTCCTTCTGGTACTTCACTGCGCTTGTCTGACTGATCAGTGGAAGCATTTGTCGTTTCTTGCATTGGGGGATCTCTTTTATATGTATCTTCTTGTTCTAGCCCAGAGGGCTTTGTCGGTTTCTTCACTAGAGGATCTCTTTTAGTTGAAGGGGAAGGCTTTGAAACCCCCCCCCCCCCTAGAGGGAAGCCATTGCAATGCAGACTATGCTAGCAGTCTGCTGTCACGATGAGGTAGGCGGACGAAAGATGGAGGCAAAGAGGAATCAGTCTGCACCGTTGCAGGGGCGCTCAGAAAGCCCTAGGTTGTAGAGCTTCCACCTTGGCTCCAATACAAAGGTATTATTACATAAACATAGTAATATAAATATTAATAACACACATAAGAAAATAAAAATTAGAAATATATATATATATATATATATATATATATATATATATGTTTTTTAAATGAAAATAATGTAAATTATTTTATTTAAAATATATTAGATTGGATATATATATATATATATATATATATATATATATATATATATATATATATATATATATATATATATATATATATATATATATATATTAAGTTTTTCCGATTACATTTTAAATATATCTAATATATCACACAAAATTGATTTCACATCAACAAAACCCATGTATCCAAAACCTTCTAGAATGGAATATATCTATATATATCTATATATATAAAAGTTATTTTAATTGGAATTGTACAAGCCATTTTATGTAAAATAACATTACAATAAAAATTAAAAATATTACTATAATTTTATCAACTTCAAAATACACTCTAGTAAAAACAAAAGTGTAATTTAATTTATGGTAAATAAAAGAATAAATGATCTTATTTAGATAATAATTTAATAAAAACAAAATAACATCTATACATTTTAAAATAAAAATATATTAATTTATTTTCAATTTTATCTTATAACTATGTTTTTTTGTTATTTTAAAAATTATTTTAATTTCAGGTAACCTTCTAAAATATATTTTTATCACCATTTTTAATTTATTAAAAAAATCTAAAAAATAAATATAGAAAGGTTGATCCTTTCTAACTATTTTAAAATTAATCTTTAATTATCCATGTTCATTGTGAAACAACAAATTTTGAAATGTAATTGTAAAACTTATTTTTATTAAACATCAAAAATTTAAAATGTCAAGTGGAAAATAAAAATAAAACATCAAATTAGTTTTAAAATATGAAGTGCATCTTAAAATTAATTATAAAAAAAATGGATGTGCATCAAATTATCCATATTCATTGTGAGGTAACAAATTTTGAAATGTAATTGTAAAGTTTATTTTCATTAAATATAGACATTTTAAAATGTCAAGTGGAAAATAAAAACAAGGCATCAATTAATAAATGATAAGTATTGATTTTTGAAAAATAATCAAGATTGAAATATAATTCTAAAATTTATCTTTGTTGAACATTAAATTCTTAAAATGTAAAGTAGATTAAATTTAATTTGAAAAATTATAGACATCAATACTAGTGAACCAGTGAACTTTGAAATATATTTGTTAAATAATAATATTTGAAATGCAATTAAAAAAAAAAAGATCAAAATATGGAATAGAATTAAAAAATAAATTGAAATAGATGGTGAATATAATTAGAAGAATAAATTATGCATTCAATTATAGATGTCCAATAAAACATGAAATGTAATTTAAAAAAAATCATTTTTATTACACACACGGGCGCGCACACACACATATAAATTTAATAGGAAAAAAAAAGAATATTAATATATAAATACAAAATTTTTTATCCCCATATTTATGAAATTATAAATGTTGAAAATCAATTAAAGATCTTATGTATCTATTAAATTATGCATGTCCATATTTGTGAAATAGTAATTTTGAAGCTTACTTTTAAAAATTTATAGTTTCACTAAACATAAATTTTAGAATGTAAAGTGGGAAAGAACAATACAACATTATAAATATACATGGTTTTGAAAGAGTAGAAAAACATTAAATTTTTTGATGTAAATTGGAAAATAACAACACATCATAAATATATGGATTCCAAGTTGTAATTATAACACATAAAATTTTGAAATATTATATTAATTTTGTCTTTATTAAAGATAGAAATGTTAAAATATGAAGTGTATATTAAAATTAATCAGAAAAAAATGGATATGTATCAAATTATCCATGTTCATTGTGAAACAACAAATTTTGAAATGTAATTGTAAAACTTATTTTTATTAAACATAGAAATTTTAAAATGTCAAGTGGAAAATAACAACAAAACATCAATTAATAAATGATAAGTATCTATTTTTGAAAAATATTAAATATTGAAATATAATTCTAAAATTTATCTTTGTTGAACATTAAATTCTTAAAATGTAAAGTAGATTAAATTTAATTTGAAAAATTATAGATATCAATACTAGTGAATGAGTAAGCTTTGAAATATATTTGTTAAATAATAATTTTTGAAATGCAATTCTAAAAAAAAATCAAAATATGAAATAGATTAAAAGAATAAATTGAAATAGATGATGAATATAATTAGAAAAATAAATTATGCATTCAATTATAGATCTCCAATATTAATATTCATGACATTTAATTAACAATATTAAAATTATTAATGACATTAACATTATTATTATAAATGATATCATCAACATTTAATATTAAAAATAATATTAAATTTTTTTAATTTTATTAATATTATTGATATTAATTAATTAATTAATATAATATACCATCAACATTCATAACATTAAATTTAAAAAAAAAGTAATATTAAGTTTTAATATTATTTATAAATGTTAGATATTAGGCTTTTGTGATCCATATTGTAAATGAGAGTGTCTTTCGGATTAATATTGTTTCCTTGGGTTCATAATCCCTTGGGGTTTTAGTATTAATCCTTTGGGTTTATTATTAACTTGGGTTTATAATAACAATCATGGTCATCTTTATTAATCTCTTGTATTTGTAATATCAATCCCTTGCGCTTCTTGATCCCTTAGGTTTTTAAAATTTATCCGTCAGGTTCACCAATTCCTTGGGTTTATAATAATAAACCATTGGGTTTATTAGTTCCTTAGGTTTATAATATTAGTCCCATAGGTTTAATATTATTCCCTTTGGTTCATAATCCCTTAGGGTTTTAGTATTAATCCCTTCGTTCTATTATTGCTTTGCATTTAGAATATCAATCATGGTCAACCATTGTCAATCATAGCAAACCATGGTCAACCATGTTTGAATGTTGTATTGTGACAACGATTGTCTCATTATGAAGATAAACCATGTTTATTTTAGTGTTTGTAGTGTTTATATTTGGGCTTAACAATGTTGGGTTTATAACATTAGTCCAATGGGTTTAATATTATTTCCTTGGGTTCATAATCCCTTGGGGTTTTAGTATTGATCCCTTAGTTTTATTATTCCTGTAGATTTATAATATCAATCCCTTAGGTTTATTATTCCCTTAGGTTTATAATATTAGTCCCTTAGGTTTAATATTATTCCCTTGGGTTCACAATCCCTTGGGGTTTTAGTATTAATCCCTTGGGTTTATTATTCATTTGGGTTTATAATATCAATCCATTGGGTTTATTATTCCCTTAGGTTTATATTATCAACAAGGGATTGTGACAATGATTGTCTCACCATCAAAATAAACCATGTTTATTTTAGCATTTGTAGTGTTTATATTTGGGTTTAACAATGTTGGGTTTCTAATATTAGTCCAATCAGTTTAATATTATTTCCTTGGGTTCATAATCCCTTGGTGTTTTAGTATTGATCCCTTAGTTTTGTTGTTACTTTAGGTTTATAATATCAATCCCTTGGGTTTATTATTCACTTAGGTTGATAATATTAGTCCCTTGGGTTTAATATTATTCCCTTGGGATCACAATCCCTTGGGTTTTAGTATTAATCCCTTGGGTTTATTGTTCTCTTAGATTTACATTATCAATCATTGTCAACCATGGTTGAATGTCGCATTGTGACAAGGATTGTCTTAGCATCAAACTAAATCATGTTTAATTTAGTGTTTGTATTATTTATATTTGGGTATACCAATGTTGGGTTTATAATATTAGTCCAATGGTTGAATGTCGCATTTTGACAAAGATTGTCTCACCATGAAAATAAACCATGTTTATTTTAGTGTTTGTAATATTTTTATTTGGGTTTACCATATTAGTGCAATGGTTGGATGTGCCATTTTGACAAATATTGTCTTACTATGAAAATAAATGTTGTTTATTTTGGTCTTTGTAATATTTACATTTTGGTTTATGAATGTTGGGTCTATAATATTAGTCCCTTGGGTTTAATATTATTCCCTTGCGTTCATAGTCCCTTGGGGTTTTAGTATTACTCCCTTGGGTTTATTATTCCCTTAGGTTTATAATACAATCATGGTCAACCATGGTCAACCATGGTTGAATGTCACATTGTGACAAGGATTGTCTCACCATGAAAATAAATCATGTTTATTTTAGTCTTTGTAATATTTATATTTGGGTTTACGAATGTTGGGTTTATAATATTAGTCCCTTGGGTTTAATATTATTCCCTTCGGTTCATAATCCCTTGGGGTTTTAGTATTAATCCCTTCGTTTTATTATTTCTTTGCGTTTAGAATATCAATCATGGTCAACCATTGTCAATCATAACAAACCATGGTCAACCATGTTTGAATGTCGCATTGTGACAATGATTGTCTCACCATCAAAATAAACCATGTTTATTTTAGTGTTGTAGTGTTTATATTTGGGTTTAACAATGTTGGGTTTATAATATTAGTCCCATGGGTTTAGTATTATTTCCTTGGGTTCATAATCCCTTGGGGTTTTAGTATTGATCCCTTAGTTTTATTATTCCTTTAGGTTTATAATATCAATCCCTTGGGTTTATTATTCCCTTAGGTTTATAATATTAGTCCCGTGGATTTGATATTATTCCCTTGGGTTCACAATCCCTTGAGGTTTTAGTATTAATCCCTTGGGTTTATTGTTCATTTGGGTTTATAATATCAATCCCTTGAGTTTATTATTCCCTTAGGTTTATATTATCAATCATGGTCAACCATGGTTGAATGTCACATTGTCACAAGGATTGTCTCAGCATCAAAATAAATCATGTTTAATTTAGTGTTTGTAGTATTTATATTTGAGTATACCATTTTTGGGTTTATAATATTAGTCCAATAGTTCAATGTCGCATATTGATAAATATTGTCTCACCATGAAAATAAACCATGTTTATTTTAGTGTTTGTAATATTTATATTTTAGTTTACCATATTAGTCCAATGGTTGGATGTCCCATTTTGATAAATATTGTTTCACCATGAAAATAAATCATGTTTATTTTTGTCTTTGTAATATTTACATTTGGGTTTACGAATGTTGGGTCTATAATATTAGTCCCTTGGGTTTAATATTATTCCCTTGGGTTCATAGTCCCTTGGGGTTTTAGTATTACTCCCTTGGATTTATTATTCATTTCGGTTTTAATATCAATCCATTGAGTTTATTATTATCTTAGGTTTACAATATCAATCATGGTCAACCATGGTCAACCATGGTTGAATGTCACATTGTGACAAGGATTGTCTCACCATGAAAATTAATCATGTTTATTTTAGCCTTTGTAATATTTATATTTGGGTTTACAAATGTTGGGTTTATAATATTAGTCCCTTGGGTTTAATATTATTCCCTTGAGTCCATAATCCCTTGGGTTTATTATTCATTTGAGTTTATAATATCAATCCCTTGGGTTCATTATTCCCTTGGGTTTATAATATCAATCGTGGTAAACCATTGTCAATCATAGCCAAACATGGTCAACCATGGGTTTATTATTAACTTGGGTTTATAATATCGATCATTGTCATCTTTATTAATCTCTTGTATTTGTAATATCAATCCCTTGCGATTCTTGATCCATTAGGTTTTTAATATTTATCTGTTGGGTTCACTAATTCCTCGGGTTTATAATAATAAACCATTGGGTTTATTAGCTCCTTGGATTTATAATATTAGTCCCATGGGTTTAATATTGTTCCCTTCTGTTCATAATCCCTTGGGGTTTTAGTATTAATCCCTTTGTTTTATTATTTCTTTTTGGGATTATAATATCAATCCCTTGGGTTTATTATTCCCTTAGGTATATATTATCAATCTTGGTAAACCATTGTCAATCATAGGCAAACATGGTCAACCATGGTTTTATTATTAACTTGGGTTTATAATATCAATCATGGCCATCTTTATTAATCTCTTGTATTTGTAATATCAATCCCTTGTGCTTCTTGATCCCTTAGGTTTTTAATATTTATCTGCTGGGTTCACTAATTCCTTGGGTTTACAATATTAGTCGCTTATGTTTAATATTATTCCCTTTGGTTCATAATCCCTTGGGTTTTTAGTATTTTATAATCCCTTGGGTAATGACAAACAAAAGGGACTAATATTATAAACCCAATGTATACAAACCCTAAGATAAATATTAAAAATATTGAAATAAACATGGTTGAATTAATAAAACCTCATAATAATAATAATTAATATTACTAATTATGAATTATTAATATTTAATATTACTAATATTATTATGAGTTTATATTATTGTAATAATATTAATATAATAATCATAAATACATAAATATATAAGAATATCATTGTTATTATTTATATATTTATTAATTATCATAAATGGCTAGCCTTTAAAAAATTACACATAATAATTCACTTCCCACAATTCTATTTATTATTGGATCAGGATTATTATTATGAACTATTATAATAATAATAATAATAATTCAATCTAATTGTGATTATTATTATTATTATATAATTATATTATTTTATTTCTTGAATAATATAATGATAATCTAATTAATTAATATTATTATGAGTTTATATTATTATTATAATATTAATATAATATTCATATAATAATATATATAAATAATATGGTTGTTAATATTTATATAGTTATTAATAATAAGTTGGCCTAAAGCGGATATCAACCACATTGGAAAATGTGGTTGATATATATGCTTGATATACGCCTATCCATGTATATAACCATATTTACCTTGGTAAATATGGTTGTGCTAGTATATACCACAATAGTGTAATATCACAATTAACCAAAACAAGTTGATACATTAAGAACTAATTATAGAACACTAAAAAAACCAAGTAGCATGGGAAACCCATAAAAATAATATTGACATGCCATTATCATTAATAACAGAGAGCTTATTAATCCATATTAACCGAAAACATAACATAAATCACACATAACCAAATATATATATAAACTATATTTACAATATGAAGCTCAGAACCATAACTGGAAAGATAATAAGCATTTCATTTAAACAGAGTAATGACCATTATTAATAGAGTATTGTTTTCGTATTTCAGAGTTAACAACGAATCCAAAATGAAGGGACCCTACCATTATTAATAGAGTATTGTTTTCGTATTTCAGAGTTAACAACGAATCCAAAATGAAGGGACTCGTAGGGTTCAGTGAACACTGAGCCAAATTAATGGAACTTAATACTTACTCAAATTTTTACATATCGATTCCCCTCAAATTTGACACAATGGATCGTAGCCTCGAATCAAAGGACAATACATAAACCTATTAACAAACAAGAATCGAACCTCGTATCATCGGCAGAACAGAAAAATTGAGAACCCATCAAGGTTCCGACCTTCAACCCTAGCTGAACAAGTAACAAAGAAGTATTTAATTTAATGATTGACAAAAACCCTAGGCATAGAACCCTAGGCATAAAATTTAGCACAAGGCTGATTTGGTTTAGCAGCAGCCTAAAACTAAGTAGGTCGTGAGGGCAGAAATATAAATAAGAAACTATGTAGTGGGAACATGAAACTAATGATAGCAACCCTAGTTGGCTTAGTGAGAATGTCTAAAATAAAATTTAGCATAAGGCTAAGCTGGCTTACTAGCAACCCAAAACTTAGGCCCTCAAGGCAGAAACTGTATAGTAGCAACATGAAAGATATTGCCTTCTAGGAAAGTAGAAAGAGTGTCTAAGTAATGACAACGAATTAGATGAAAAAGGGACTGGGGGTTAACAGAAGGACGAGGTGGCTTACCAACAGTGTGAGCTGGGTTACTCATAATATGTAGAAGAAAATTTAGCGTGAGGCTGAGCTGGTTTAGTATCAGCCAAAAACTAAGTCGCAAATACGAAAAGATAAATAGGAAACTGTGTAGTAGCAGCACGAAACTAATGAAAATAGCCCAAGCTGGGTTAGTGCGAATGTGTAGAAGAGAAATTTGCACAAGGCCGAGGTGTGTTACGAGTAGCCCAAAACTAAGTATGCCCTCAAGGTGGAAAGATAAACAAGAACTATGTAGTAGACCACAACAAATATCAAACCCTTAAAGGGTTCAAGAACACAACGGTGTAATATAAGCTGGCTTAGTGAGAATGTGTAGAAGAAAATGTTGCACAAGGCCGAGGTGTCTTACGAGTAGCCCACAGCTAAGTAGGCCCTCAAGGCAGAAAGATAAATAAGAAACTATTTAGTAGACCATAACAAATATCAAATCCTTAAAGGGTTCAAGAACACAATGGTGTAATATCACATTCGCAATTAATGAAAACAAGTTTATACATTAAGAAACGATTATAGAACATTGAAAAACCCAAGTGCGTGGGAAACCCATAAAAATAGTAACAACATGTCGTTATTACTAATAACAGAGAGGCTATTCTCCCATATTAACCAACAACAGAACATAAAACACACAATATGAACCTCAGAACCTATAGAAAGTTAGAAACTATATATACAATATGACGCTTAGAACCATAACTGGAAAGAGAATAAGCATTTCATTGAAGAAGAGTAATTTTCATTATTAATAGAGTATTGTTTTCATCTTTCAAAGTTAACAATGAATCCAAAATTGAGGGATTGATAGAGTTCTGTGAACGCCAAGCTAGATTGATGCAACTTAATAATTACTCAAATTTTTACATATCAATTCCCCTCAAATTTAACACAATGTGTTGTAGCCCAGAACCAGATGATGATACATCAACCTATGAAGAAACAGGGACCGAACCATGTATCATCAGCAAAATATAAAAATTGAGAACCTGTCAAGGTTTTGAACTTCAACCCTACCTGAACCAGTAATAAATAAGTATTTAATTTAACGGTTGACAGAAACCCTAGGCATAGAACCCAAGGCGAAAGACCATCGGTAGTAGCTCCATGGGGTTCCTCGAAAATAACTGGCAAGATGATGATACTAAGCCTTTGCGTGGAGAAAACATTTGGAACCAGAAAATCAACGAATGGTGTAGATTAATACATGCAACCGACGAAAACCAAAACTATTAATAAACAATTATAATAATGAACTCAGTTAGGGTTTAGTTAAATTGCATTGTTACAAATTGAATGAGAATTACCTCACTAGGGAAGTTGCCCTGTCGTAGTTCCAAAGATGCAGATGGCACTGGAAAAACCATCGTTTTGCATTCAAAAGGGAAATGAGCCATATCTGCAAGTACATAGTTGACATTAACTTGCCATTCTAGAGTCTCCATAATCAGGACAGGCTTGTCCGCAACGTCGATCAACCTCGTCCACCTGTATTTTGTAAACCCGGTTGAGGGATTAAATGGTTGATCTGGGAAAAATTAAGTAAAAGAAGAACCAGCCATATAATATTACCCGGGCGATGTCATGATACCGAAGAAATGGAATGGAGAGTCCTCTGCCCCACAGGAGCAAGAATTGGAACAAGTTGCAGAGTGGCACCAGAGGACGAGAAAAGAAATAAAAATGACAAAATCGCCAGGGTTTGGGGGCCGAGGGGTGAGACCATAACAGTCCCAAAATCACAGTAACAATTGGATTCATTCGTCGATCTACAATGGAAGAAGTGTCAGGTGGCCGCCTCAGCCAGGTCTTAAGCATAGGTCTCCAGAAACTTTGAAAGATGATGGCGATGGTCACATGGGTAGAATTTAACGCAATTAATGCTAAGGTTAAATACTTACACTCAAGTGCAGTCATGAACCAGATTAATACTTCACTCTTTGCATGTGACCCGAAGCTTATGTAACAAAGCCAAGCAAACAAATTGAAACTTGTGCCAATATAAACTATATGATTGTGCACTGTTATATATACCACAATGGTGTAATATAACATTAGCAATTAATAAAAACAAGCTAATACATTAAGAACCAGTTATAGAACACTAAAAAACCGAGGTGTGTGGGAAACCCATAAAAATAATAACAATATGATGTTATTACTAATAACAGAGAGGCTATTAATCCATATTAACCAGCAACATAACATAAATAGCACATAATTAAATATATAGAAACTATATTTACAATATCAAGCTCAGAACCATAACTGGAAAGAGAATAAGCATTTCATTTAAACAAAGTAATGGCCATTATTAATAGAGTATTGTTTTCATCTTTCAGAGTTAACAACGAATCCGAAATGAAGGGACTAGTAGAGTTTAGTGAACACTCAACCAAATTGATGGAACCTAATGATTACTCGAATTTTTACATATCAATTCCCCTCAACTTTGACATAATGGGCCGTAGCCTCGAATCAAAGGACAATACATAAACCTATTAACAACAAGGATCGAACCTCGTATCATCAGCAGAACAGAAAAATTGCGAACCCATCAGGGTTCCAACCTTCAACCCTACTTGAACCAGTAATAAAGAAGTATTTAATTTAATGATTAACAGAAACCCTAGGCATAGAACCCAAGGTGGAAGACTTAGCAAGATGGTGATAGCAAGCATTTATGTGGAGAAAACATTTGTAACTGGAAAATCAACGAATGTTGTAGATTAGTACCTGCAACCGACAAAAACCAAAACTATTAATAAACAATTGTAACTAGCAATTGGCTCAAAAGGTGCAAAGAGAGTTTCATAAGCAAAGAAAAATCGATAATTTTTTTAAATTGGAAAATTTGTATAAAGAAGGTATTTGTAGATATATATGTCATATGGCATATGTATTGACATATTTTAATTTATATACATAAGAGTGTTGTTGTTTAACGTTGTTATTCCCTTGTAAGAGATTAATACCAGAATGACCTAGCATTTCCTTCCTCTTACCCTACTACTATATATATATATATATATATATATATATATATATATATATATAACACTAATTTGATATACCTCTAAAAATAGAGAATAATGAGTGTTGGAAACTACTATTTAAACTCAATTAAAATGATTGTATTATAATATCTATGGTCCAAATTATATAATTAATTAATACTATCTTTAATTAAAATGATTGGATTATAAAATCTACAGTCTAAATTATATTATTAATTAATACATTATATATATATATATATAGAGAGAGAGAGAGAGATTGCTTTAATTTACATATAAATGATAAGTGGTTTGAATTTCATATATACTCTAAATCCAAAAAAGATATTTGATAAACCACTCACAAAATACCTAAAATAAGGAAAAAAATTAGTTTGCAAAATTTAATGGATAAAAAAGACATTAAATTACCATTACCTAAAAATAATTTTTTTAACTAGAATAATGAAATTTTGTAATGGAGATTAAGCCTCGGATAAATAAGATCCATAAAAGAGCTTTTTAAAAGATAACTTAAACTATGGCATAATAAAAAAAAAAAAAAAAAAAAAACAAACAAACAAACAAACAAACTTAAATGGAAACAACAAAAATTGATAATTATACTTGATAAGAGGAAGTCAATTTCATTGTTTTAACAACTTCCAACATTCATATATGAAATGATAATCAAGTAGGAGGTAGGAGACATTGTGAACAAGGAGACTCGCAAGCTCACTGAAAGATAGTGGCATAAAGCTTGAAGGCAAGGTTCTTTCTCCCTAAACATAAAAGGTCTCATTCCCTCTATTTTAATTATTAAAATAAATCACAACTCTAAAATTAAACTCTTTTTAATTTATTTTAAAAATAGTTATGTTAAATAGATTCGAATAAATTTCGTTTTAAGAGTAAGGCCGTAATATAATCACATTGTTGAAATGTCTACATATAATGTAAATTATGTTTTTATGATTATCAATATGAGAACATTTAATTTACTGTAAATAATTATCATATAAAATTATTTGAATAATTCTATATAAATAGATTTTGTAATATAAGATGACTATTTTAGTTTAATGAAATGAAGAAATTATCTTTAGCGGAAATGCAAGTTGATAACAATTACGCTTATATAATAACACTATCATACTTGAACAAACATCTCGAGAAAATTCAAATGAGGTGAAGAGACATCAAGAAAAAATTCAAATGAAGTTAAGAAGCACTCAATTCATAAACAACTGTTGCCCTTAACGTTTTACATTGGTGTTGAAACTGAAGAAATTTCTCTTCATATGCCAACTCAAAATGCCTACAAAATTTAACATTTTTCACACAATGTGTGATCTTTCTTCACATAATCTATAAACATTTTAGTTGGGAAAACTAATAGTGAAATTGGGATTAAGGATCAATCATCATCACTAAAAAATGCTTAGGAGTACTTAGCTCACTAACTTCTAACAAGTATTCCATCCTGTAAGTAGTTCCACAAATGATAAACTTCTCTTTTCTAACAAGTATTCCATCCTGTAAGTAGTTCCACAAATAATAAGCTTCTCTTTGTTGTGTAACTGCTCAATGCTTTGATTTTCATTCCCACATAAACAGCGTTCTGAATTCTCCTCACCACCACAAAAAGCATACACACAGTGTTTGCAACCCTACAATACAGTGAATTAAAATCCCCATTCCCTTCTAACAAAATATTATGTAAACCATGGTTCAAATCCCTGTAGATCAAACTAACCCTAAAAAGAAACACCAGTAAAAATTGTGGTCATTACCATGAAGCAAAGTCTTGCTTGTTGATGAATACAAAGAGCACACATCAACTTTTCTACAGAGCCCTGAAGCACTGTATCTATGGGATGTATCTTGGAATTTATAGCGAAAAAGTTGGGAATCTTCCTCCCAAGAATTTGTATGAGGAAAATTGAACAATTATCTGAATTTGTATGAGAAAAATTGAACAATTATCCATAAACAAAGGCGATTTTAAATTAAGCCTACTACTCATTTGACAATTGAATTATAATGGATTTTCCCATTCATTAAAAAAAAAAAATCATCCTCAATATTTACCCCACACACACACACACACACACATATATATATATATATATATAATAATTTAATTTTAAAATCAAAGTCCATAAAAATATATAGATTTGAAGTTGTAATCTTATCATTCTTCAGAAAAAAATTTATTCCAAAAATTTTAATCCTCTAAAACCATAATAACAAATTCTGAATTTTGATATAAAAAATAAATTTAAACTATTTATTTCAATTTATCACATTTCAATAAAAATATCTTAAATATTTTATCCTTCAGTCTTGACTATAATTTTATACAATTTCATTTTACTCCTCTAAAAGCATCCTAATAAATTCATAATTTTGATATCGAAGAATCAGTTTAAACTATTTATCTTAATTTATCAAATTTCAATAAAATTATCTTAAATATTTATCTTACTCTTTCACTTCTAACTAACTTACAGCCTTCCTAACTTACAGCCTTCCTAGCTTCTTGTTATCAACCTTTGAGTCAGGAATTTAGCACATACTTATTAAACATCCATGTTCTCCATAGAACTTTGAAAATTAACGCAAAAAAGCTTTTCTGAATATTCAATATAGTTGCTCATGTAACGATTGCTTTAAGCACGATTGCTTTAAGCATAATTTCGATTTCTCGTATGTGATGTAGTGTTATCACAGAGATGACATGTATAGACTTGGCAAATTTTTTTATTTAGGTTGATCGAAAGTACCTCAAGCTAAACAACATAACTAAAAGCAAATATTTCCTCACAATTAAAATAGGAAAGAACCCCATAAACATGATGCATATGCTCCTTCATACATCATTTTATCATGTCGTGTCAGGTGAAATGAGTACATGGAATTTAATTCTTGCTTGCAAACATTAAGAAGGTTGTTCATGATGGTCGTTCCATCGGTATTATTAAATTGTGTAATATTCATGAATGAATTGGGTTCAGTCGCAATCACAAAAGTTTGAGAAAGCCTGACAGACCCGCCTCTAATTCCGACTTAAAAAATGTGCACACAAATAATTTAGACGACAGGCCACTAACTTCGACGTAGAAAATGGTGCACACAAATGTGAAGTGGAGCGCAGAAGGGCGGGTGTAAAATTTTGTGACAGGTATGACATAGAGAAGTGCACATATGTCAAATGGACACAAAGAATGTAGACGGATGAACTGATTCAAAAGAAAGCTTATCCGCCTAATTATGAACGCAATTAGAGATTAGTTAAATCGATTTGTTACAAATTAACTGAAAATTACCTCACTGAGGAAGCTTCCCTGTCGGGGTTCCAAACCTCCAGATGGCACCTGAAGTACCTTCGGTAAACATTCAAAAGGGAAATTAGCCATATATGCAAGTATGGAGTTGACATTAACTTACCATTCCTAGAGTCCCCATAACCGTGATAGGCTTGTGCAACGTCGTAAGCTCGAACCCATTATCAACCTCACCCACCTGTATTTTGCAAACCCAGTTGAGGGATTAACGGGTTGATTTGGGATAAGTTTAGAAGTAAAAGAAGAACCATCCCTATAATATTACTTGGGTGGTGTGAGTATGCCAGAGAAATAGAATGAGGACTCCTTCGTCACACAAGAGCAAGAATCAAAACCAGTTGTAGAGCGGTGCCAGAGGCCACGCAAGGGAAAGAAAAATGACAAGCTCGTGACGGTTTAGTGGGGGTAATACCCTAATTGTCACCAAAACATTGTATTCATTGGATTGATTTGTAGATCTAGGGTGCAAGAAGTGCTAGGTGGCCAACTACCAAACATAGGAAACTTCGAAAGCTTGCGGGGATGGTCACGTGGGTCTCATGCAAGGCAAAAAGTGCTAAGGTTAAATACTTATGTTGCACGAGTTTTCAGTAAGTAGGTAGAGTATCCCGTATGACTAGAGGTATTGCTCAAATTTACAAGAAACGTCAGTGATAATAATATAATATATTAAAATTTAATATATATTAAAACGAAAAATAAAATAATTTATTTATTTCTCTCCAAAACTTGAATCAAATTCTATCTTGCAAAGAAACATGTAAAAGATTGAACTTTGAAACATTGCCAAAAAAAATTAGAATATTAATCCTTGAGAGCAAAGAAACATGCAGAACTCCCAAACTGGAAAAAATATTGGTATTACTCGATAATTAGGTCATTTCATGCAATGCTATATGTCAAGTCATTGGTTCAGTTCATGCAATGATATATGTCAAGTCATTGGTTCAATTCTTCGCCCTTGATGTAACCTCACCAACATTATATATAGTACATCTAATTATAATAGAGATAAGAAAAAATAAAATATATATTAATAGTAATTAAAAAAAAATTAAAACAATAGAGTTTAAATCCAATGTTATTTTAAAAAGACTTTGTATAATAAAATTATAAATTTCCAAGTTGATATATATTTTATACTTAAATAAATATGAAAATTAAATTAAAAATTGTTTTTTAATAATGTTTATATTTCATACTTTCAACCATTTTTTTCCTTTAATATTTCATCTTTTGTCCATTCAGCTTGGGCGATAATGATGGTTTTGTAAATGGCCAACAATCTTCCTCAATTCCTTTATATCCATCCTCCATCCATGTATATGAGGAGAATGGATAGCTTTCCAATGACAAAGATCAAGATTGGCTAGATGCCTCATCTTCATTTGGATAGAAGGGTTTTCCATAAATAGGTTGTTTCTCTTAGTTTTCAAACCCATATCCAAATCTAAACCCAGCTGCATACCCTTAGCTTCACACAATTCAATTAGTTTGCACCCATGCTGGCAATGTCAAATAGACATACGTTTGCACTTATTCATTGCAGTGAAGCTCCCAAAAAGTCAAAAATTCGTTGCAGTGAAGCTCTTGAAAAGCTCCAAAGTACCCATTGAAGCTCGCAGTGGTTTTGGAACATTTCTACTCAGTTCCTAAGCTCCCCGCTTTGGGTACATACTCTCCAATCCTTAGAAACAATACCCATGTAACTATGTTAAATATTTACACACAAGCGCAATCAAGAACCCGATTAATACCTCACCCTTAGCATGTGACCCGAAGTTTATGCAACAAATACAAACAGACAAATTGAAACTTGTACCGATATGGACTAAATGATTGTGTACTCTAACATATATTAAACTTGATTAGTGATGTGATGATGTATGTACATAATGTTTATTTCTTTTTACTTTTTCTTATCATGTAACTTTTTCTTTTTTATTTTCTTGTTGTTGGGGTATATTGGTTGTGGGTGACTCTTAGAAAAATTCAGTTAAAATAACTTTTAGAAGTGAGGAAAAAGATAATTTGAATTTAAAACATATAGAATGAATTAAAGAATATTTTTATTTTTTTAATTAATTATATTAACTTGTTTTTCTTTTACACTTTTAAAGAGGTGTAAAGTTGTTTATCAAAATTTTAATAACTATAGAGGTTATACTCCTAATCCATTTGTCAAATTCAAACCAACAAGTTTTAATAGTAAATGGATAGTCTAAAAATATAATGATATAATAATGAAACAATTTAATATTTATGTAATAATAAGCTAAAACTAATCCATTTCTATGTCAAATTCAAACCAACAAGTTCTGATGGTAAATGGATAGTCTAAAAATATAATGGTATAATGATGAAACAATTTAATATTTATATAATAGTAAGCTAAAATGAGTTAACATGTTTGTTTTAGTTTAAACTTTCAAAGAACTATAAAGTTATTTATCATGACTTTAATGACGATATAGATTGTACTTCTAATCGATTTCTAGGTGAAATTGAAAGCAAGGAGTTTTAGTACTAAATACAGACTTCTCAAAATATAATGATGAAAAACCTTAATGTTTATAAAATAGTAAGCTAGAATGAGTTAATATGTTTTCTTTTAGTTCAGTCTAGATAGTATATATTACTTTTATTTATATGAAAGTATAATAATCGGTGAAAAGAAATATATTGTTTTTTTTTTATTTTTTAATTAGCTATATGCTCTAAAATAATAAGTATGGAATTAAAATACAATAATTAACATGGAATTGTTTAAAATTGCGGTAATGTTAAAAATGAGAAAACACATCATTTCGATTTGATTAAATTAAGAAAAATTACAATTTTATTTTCATTGGCCATATATAATGTAAATAATTAATATGTATAATTTTAATAAACTATGTATTTGATTTTAAGAGAATTTAAGTTTATGAGAAATCACTCAAAATAATTTATGGAAGTGAAAAAAAAGATAATTTGAATTTAAAATATATAGAATGGATTAAAGAATATTTATACTTTTGTTTTTTTTTGTAAGTTTGGCAGGACTACATTTATTATGTTCGCTGAATTGAAACAGTAACTTTACATCAAAAAATTTCTTAACAGAACACCTAATCACTATCTATCCAAGACGGTGTAGACATTTCTATTCTTGTTTTAGAACTAATATATATATGTTATTTAATCAACAATATTCTTAGCATTATTGGTTTCAATAAGATTTTTTTTTATTTTGAAAAAGTAGTGAAAAAAATGAAATTTTACTTTTATTTTCAAAAATAGCGAGAAAATGCTACAATTAATTTAATAGATTTCTGCCCACATTTAAATTTAACTTCCTAAATTATAAAAAGGATTATTATGATTTACAATCTCATAATTAATATAAAAAAAAATAAATTACCCATCTAAATCTTTACTAAAACTAATATCAACTAGTAAAACCACATTAAAAAACATATTTGTTAAGAAACATATTTAAGTAATAAAAAATATTAATTATTAATTATTGTGAATTGTTTCCAATTATATGTGTTTTTTACTTAGAACTTTTCATATAATTTAAAATAGAAAAACATAATAAAATAATAACATGTTAATTTTTAAAAAATATTTTCTTAGATATGTGTTGAGAGGGAAAATTAGGGAAGGAAAGAGTCAACATTATTAGTAAAGTGTTAATCAAACTAATAAACGTTTAAAGTTGTTTATGGCTATTTTGTTACTATCTGATTGAGTGAGCGTATATTGTGTAATGTTATTATATAAAATTTTAATTTGAGAATGAATGTTAAATTTTATTGTTTATTAGATAAATTTGAAATTTTTAGTAGAATGTGTTTTTTTTAATTTGTGACTTTTTAAGTTGCGCTATTTAATTTATTTAGTTTAATATTGAAGTGTATAGGAACCAAGTAATGATGAAAATGGAATGTTTTTCTAATTCATTTCATATTCAAACAATGAATGAGCATTGTTGCTATTCTGATTGATATGTTTTTTTTTTCTTTGTGGTACACAAGTGAAGTTTTCTTTTGTTGCCAGCAAAGGTTGTTGCTTTTCATATGGATTATGCTATTTGGAAATTCCTTGCCTTCGAGATTATTGAACTTCTGTTTCGTTGGCTTCCTTTGTCAGTATTGATGAAATTTGATGAAATTTAAGTTGATTTGTAGACAATGATGTACTGTTTTGGAAAACCCAGTTTTCCTTGTGACTTGTGATTGATACTGTGAGAAAGAGTTAGGATTTATTACTTTCTCCACTCGTTTTCCTAATCATTGCTTCCTAGCACCATACCTTAAATATAGTGGTCAATTGTCTACTATGGTGTTTGCTGGCATGCCTAGAAGTTATTTGCATACAAAAAATATTTCATTGTTAACCCTTTTATGAAAATATTTAGAAATGGTGGAGTTCTTAGTGTTGAGGAGTGAGGATTCTTCTCTCTATTGCAAAAATATAGTCTAGGAAATTATGAATAGGTGTTTTTGAAACATGTTTCTAAAAACCTGGAATCACATTTTCTCATTTGCAGTAGTATTGATAACGTTTAGAAGAGGACAGGGCTTCCACATGGTGGTGTAATGCCACCAAAGGAGGCTATTTTCTTTAAAGAAAATTTTTGTTGGCTATATCTAGACAAAGATTATGAAGATTACCCTACTTATGGTTACACTATCTACTAGTTGGAATTGAATAGAAACAATTGAGGTAATTCATTTGTTCATATTGTTGACATACAATGTATGTCATTAGGGTTATATATGAATCAACTTGTTTATGTTGTTAATAATGGTTGCATGTCTGCCTGGTCACTTGAAGAGATAAATAATTTTCATTACTATAAAAAGAGCAAAGTTTGGAATATTTTGAAGATAATTAGGGACATATATGGTTGTTGATTGAATCTTTCTCTGGAGATATAAATAGCAAATGTGCAGGTTACCTACCTTTGCACATAGTTGGAGAAAAAGTCCTTATGCTGGGTTGTTCTGGAGTGCAGTTAAAGTTGTATGCTTTACTTAGTGGATTGTGCAAAACAATGATTGTTGATGAATTTTTCATGTTTGAAATGTCATGATTCTATCTACAAACAATTGAATGTTTTGATGATGTGATTGAAAATGGAAATGTTTTTCCACTTTTTCCTAATGAAGATACTATTGTTGAGATATCCCCACTACCCGCGGATGTATTCAAATAGTGTTTGAGGCATGAACATGTTTTTTTTATATATTGTTGAAGATTGTATGTATGTTTAATGTTTTTAAATATTTTTTTGAACATCATTGTAGTTCACATTTTGAAGTTATATCAAGGACATAGTCTCATCCTTCTATCTACAAAGGGTTGAAGGTTTTAATTATGTCATTCAAAATGGAAATGTGTTTTCACTTATTCCAAATGCAGATTGTATTGTTCACATACTGACACTGCGTGTGGATCTATTCAATTACACTTAGAGGCTTCAACATGTTTGTTTTTTGATAATGTTGAAGACCCTATGTTTGTTTAAAGTTTTTACATATTCTTTTGAAGATAATTGTAATTCATAGTTTGAAGTTATACTGGAGAGATAACTAAGCTAAATTTGGAATGGGGTTTGTAGACTCATGCTTCTATATGCAAACAGTTGAGGATTTTGATGATCTCATTCAAAATGGAAGTGTATTTTCGGTTATTCGAAATGCAAATTGTATTCTTCACATAGATGCACTACGTGTTCATGTATTGAATTAGCATTTAAGGCTTGAACATGTTTATTTTTTGATAATCTTGAAGAAGCTATGTATGTTTTTAAATATTTTTTTATCATCACTGTAATACACATTTTGAAGTTATATTGACAACATATGTATGGTAAATTTGGAATGTGATTCATATTTCTTTGTTTTTAATTTGTGGAACTTCTTGTTGTGTCGATTATGTTTAAGGGGGATATTTTTCCATGTTTTCCAAGTTTGTTGTGGGAAACATAATTTCTCAAATATTTCTTATATGCACTTTTGTTAATTTTTAGATTTTTTAATATTGAGGAGTATGTATTAGTGTCGAAGGTAATTGTGAAATGAATTTTGAACTGACTTTAACATTATCATAGAAGTATTAAGTGAAATAAGAAGCAAGAGTGGTGCAAAAATACCTTTCTCTCCGGGTAAACGACAATGATCAAATGAATACCTACAATAGTGGCATCAATAGAATATGGAAGTCATTAAAGCACACAGAAGAGATGCATATCAATGAAAGAAAAGAGCCTTAGAAAATGATGAAGAAGGAGGAGTTGTAAATCGTAAGTATGAAAGGAGGAGTGGTTTTCTACAGTGAAGATTTTGTTTTGATGGTCATTACGTTGGATGTTTATGATTTGAAAGAAATTATAGTTTTTTAAGGTTTACTAACTTTTTCCTTTTTCCGAAACATTGTGTTTCAAAAGAGAGTCTTCATATGAAGAACAATGGTATTTTCTACGAAAAGAATGAAATAAATGCAATTTTGGGAGCTGATGAGAACTGTAGGAATGAACAATTTCCTGAAATGGTTGAAAATTTGGGAGACTATGTTGGAGAAGAGAGTCAGCCATTTCTTAGTAGAAACTATATTGTTAATATAGTACCCTTGTTGAATCTATATGTAATGTTTTTTTTGCAACAATGTCAGAAGTTTAAATTTTTTCTTTTGCATTTTTTTTCTTGTTCATCTGAAGTTTTTACTGTTGTATTTTTTCCCATATTGTTTTATTCAGAACAATTCCAAAATGATTACTAACCACCAAATAGATTCAAAATAAATCGAACCTTTATAACTTCTTGAATGTGAGGGTCAACGACCAACTTGTCAAACTTCAACAAATGATGAAACATATGGTTCACTAATCATAGTTTTAGAAACTTTCGTCTTTACGTAGGAAAATAGTTTTTTTGCATGTTTGTTTGCTTTGTTGCTGATTCTCTCCAAATTTTGTTGTTATTCCATATATCTTTTGAGATGTTGTACGTTTTGGAACATTTTGTTTACATAGGGTCCATCGATAAAGATGAGAACCTTGGGGGCTATGGAAATGGTGCAAGAGATGTTATAATGGAAGATAGGGAATCTTATACCAAGGAAGAAGTTGTTGCATTTTATTTTTTTGGTGATAGTAATATGATTGCTAGAATGGTTGATAATTTTGGTTGGTCTGTTTGAAAAGTTGGACCAATATTTGTCGATGTAGCTCTATAAAGAATATTATTGAACCCAAATAATGTGAGGAAAATTTTCCTCTTTGTAAAGTAGATATGCTTAATGCGGATTTAATTTGAAAGGTTTCGTGGTTTTCAATTTTAAATCTATATTATTTTACACATTTATTTTTTTATTTTTTTGGTAGAATATTTCCCAAGCGAATAGTGGTTAAGAAAAAAAATTGCAACCAATATTAGTTCCATGAATTGCACATGGACGATGCAACAATGAAGAAAATGTAAATGGTTTTTGTTTCACAAACAAATTTATTTGTTTTGTAGATGTTTCGTTCTGACAATGGTTATTTTCTTTCTTCCAAGAAAAAATTGGTGAGGTGTAATGAATCTAGAAGAATGATTTTTGTAACAACCCTGGTTAAAAACTCATGTAAAAATATACATATCACGGTTGATGACAAACTTATTCCAAGATGAATGTTTGGTAAAACATCCTAGTGCTTGTTCATTCGGTTATTAAGGCTAAAGGAAATTGGAAAAGGCAATGGCCTTAATTGGTGTATTATTTATAAAAAAAATGGAAATTAGGAGAAAACAAAAGTGAAATGTCACAAGTTTCATGTGAGGAGGAAAATGAAGGAAAATAATGGAAAATGAAGAAAATAGAGGCCTCATTGATAAAAACGCTCTAAGGATTAGTGAGTAGGCTTGCTAGGTGTAACCTTTTGTTAGTTCAATTTTGGACCTCTCTCATTATTCTCTCTCTCTCTCTCTCCCTCTCTCTCTCTCTCTCTCTCTCTCTCTCTCTCTCTCTCTCTCTCTCTCTCTCTCTCTCCTCTCATACTCTTTGACACTTAGAATTTTCTTGTAGCATTTTGACATTGGGTCAATAAAGGCAAAGAAGGAAAGAGGAAGCAAAGATCAAGTAGGGAAAGGGAGGATCAAGATGCTACAACAATATTCTTTGCTGGTATGGATTTGCATGTGTATTTTCTTTACTAGATTTAACATGCATGGTATTTCATGTCATTGTTTTGTTGTTATCGCATGGTTTTCACTAGGTGTGATAGTTTTTTTCAGCGTAGCCTTGCCATTTCCAGATAAACATGTTTTGAAGGGGTTCTCATGTTTTGGTTGAGTTGGATTGCCGGGTGGATTTGAAGCTGAGTGAGGTGGCTCTCAGAATGATAGAGAACATGGTTGAGTGATCCCTGAACCAAAATCTGGATCACGGTAAAGGCACTGGCCTAGTGATCCCTAAGCCAAACTATGGGTTGTGGTAAATGTAGGATTGTGTTGCCTCGGTGCACCTAGGAATCCTTGTCGGTGAATAGAAGGATATACGGTAAAGCCAAGAGGTGGTTTTGTCTCTCTTAGGCCTAGTAATCCTATGTTTTAGATATGCGGTAAACCTTAGAGAGTCGGTCTCGATTTAGGGCCTATTGATTTGGGTTTGGATTACGGTAAAGCCTGAGAGACTAGGAGACAGTAAAATTCCTCACGATGTTGGTAGAGAAATCTGGTGGCATTCATGGTTGTTTGGCCTAGCGATCAAGTGGAGATCATGGTGAAGCATGTTATGACATATTTATTGTGTTAGCCTAATGATCCGTAATGGATTACAGTAAATCCTGGTTTCTATTGATGAGGGTAAGGTGGTTCAGCCTTGGTATATATATGTTATTTAATCAATAATGTTCTTAGCATTATTATTTTCAATGAGATTTTATTTTTATTTTCAAAAAGTAGTGAAAAATATGAGATTTTACTTTTATTTTCAAAAATGAGCAAGACAAATGCCACAACTAATTTAATAGATTTCTATCCATATTTAAACTTAACTTCCTAAATTATAAAAAAAGATTAATATTGTTTACAATCTCATAATTAATATTAAAAAATAAAAATAAGAATTACTAATACAAATCTTTACTAAAACTAATACCATCTAGTGCAACCACATAAAAAACATATTTGTTAAGGAACATATTTAAGTAATAAAAAAAAATATTATTAATTATTTTGAATAGTTTTCAATTATATGTTTTCTTTTACTTAGAACTTTTCATATAATTTAATATAAAAAAAACATAATAAACTAATATCATGTTAATTTTAAAAAAAATTCTCTTACATATGTGTAGAGAGGGAAAATTATGGGAATGAGAGAGTCAACACTACTCAGTACAAGTGTTGAAACGTTTAAAGTTGTTTATGGCTGTTTTTGTTACTATTTTATTGCGTGAGTGGATATTGCGTCATGTTATTATATGAAATTTTAATTTGAGAATGAATGTTAAATTTTAGTGCTTATTAGACGAATTTGAAATTTTTACTAGAATGTGTTTTTTTTTTTTTTAATGAATTTTTATGTTGGATTGTTTAATTTATTTAGGCTAATATTGATGTGTATAGGAACCAAGTAATGATGAAAATGGAATATTTTTCTAATTTATTTCACATTCAAATAATGAATGAGCATTGTTGCTATTTTGATTGATACATTTTTTTTCTTTCTAGTACACAAGTGAATTTTTCCTTAGTTGCCAGCAAAGGTTGTTTCTTTTCATATGGATCCTGCTATTTGGAAATTCCTACCCTTTGAGATTATTGACCTTCTGTATAATTGGCTTCCTTTGTCGGTATTGATGAAATTTGAGTTGGTTTGTAGACAATGGGGTACTGTTTTCGAAAACCAAATTTTCCCTGCGACTTGTGATAAATATTGTGAGAAAGAGTTAGGATTTATTTCTTTCCCCACTCGTATTCCTGATCATTGCTTCCTAGCACCATACCTTAAATATAGTGGTCACTTATCTACTATGGTGTTTCCTAGCATGCCTAGAAGTTATTTGCATACAAAAAATTATTTCATTGTTAACCCTTTTATGAAAATGTTTAGAAACGTTAGAGTTCTTAGTCTTTAGGAGTGAGCATTCTTCTCTCTATTGCAAAAATAGAATCTAGGAAATTATGAATTGGTATTTTTGAAACATGTTTCGAAAAACATGGACTCACATTTTCTCATTTTTAGTAGTGGTAATAATGTTTGGAAGATGACAGGGCTTCCAAACGATGGTGTAATGCCACCAAAGGAGGTTATCTCCTTTAAAAAAATGTTTTATTGACTATATCTAGACAAAGATTATGAAGATTACCCTACTTATGGTTACACTATCTACTAGTTGGAATTGAACAGAAACAATTGAGTTTATTCATTTGTTCCTATTGTTGACATACAATGTATGTCATAAGAGTTACACAGGAATCAACTTGTTTGTGTTGTTTATAATGGTTGCACATCTGCTTGGTCACTTGAAGAGATAAATCATTTTCATTACTGTCAAAAGAGCAAAGTTTGGAATATTTTGAAGATAATTGGGGACACAGATGATTGTTGCTTGAATATCTCTCTGTGGATATAAATAGAAAATGTGCAGGTTACCTACCTTCACGCATAGTTGCAGAAAAATTCCTTATGCTGGGTTGGTCTAGAGTGTTGTTAAAGCTGTATCACTTACTGAGCGGATTGTGCAAAATAATGATTGTTGACGGATTTTTCATGTTTGAAGTGTCATGATTCTATCTACAAACATTTGAAGGTTTTGATGATGTGATTGAAAATGGGAATGTTTTTTAGCTAATTCCTAATGTAGATACTATTTTTGAGATACCCCCACTACCTATGGATGTATTCAATTAGTGTTTGAGGCATGAAAATGTTTTTCTTGTATGTTTTTGAAGACCATAGGTATGTTTAATGTTTTTAAATATTTGTTTGAACATCATTGTAATTCACATTTTGATGTTATAGAAAGGACATAGTCTCATCCTTCTATCTACAAACGGTTGAAGGTTTTGATCATGTCATTCAAAATGGAAATGTGTTTTCACTTATTCCAAGTGCAGATTGTATTGTTCACATACCGACACTACGTGTAGATCTATTCAATTATGCTTTGAGGCTTCAACATGTTTTATTTTCCATACTGTTGATGACCCTATGTTTGTTTAAAGATTTTACATATTTTTTGAATATAATTTTAATTCATAGTTTGAAGTTATACTGAAGATATAACTAAGCTAAATTTGGAATGTTGTTTGTTGACTGATGCTTCTATCTGCAAATGGTTGAGTCTTCTGATGATTTGATTCAAAATGGAAGTGTATTTTTGGTTTTTCGAAATTAAAATTGTATTCTTCACATAGATGCACTACGTGTGGATGTATTGAATTAGCATTTATGTCTTGAACATGTTTGTTTTTTGATAATGTTGAAGACCCTGTGTATGCTTTTTAATATTTTCTTAGCATCATTGTAAATACACATTTTGAAGTTATATTGACGACATACATATGGTAAATTTGCAATACGATTCATATTTATTTGTTTTTAATTTGTGGAACTTGTTGTTGTATCGATTATGTTTAAGGGGAACATTTTTCCATGTTTTCCAGGTTTTTGGTGGGAAACATAATTTCTCAAATATTTCTTCTATGCACTTTTGTTAGTTTTTAGTTCTTTCAAGATTGAAGGGTATGGATTAGTGTAAAAGGGAATTGTGAAATGAATCTTGAGCTAACTTTCAGTTTATCATAGAATTGTTGAGTGAAATAAGAAGCAAGAGTGGTGTGAAAACACCTTTCTCTACTGGTAAACGACAACAATCAAATGAATACCATCAATAGTGGAATCAATAGAATATGGAAGTCATTATAGCACGCAGAAGAGATTCATAGCAATGAAATAAAAGAGCTTTAGAAAGTGATGAAGAAGGAGGAGCCGTAAATCGTAAGTATGAAAAGAGGTGTGGTTTTCTGTAGTGAAGGTTTTGTTTTGATGGTCATTTTGTTGGATGTTTATGATCTGAAAGAACTTATAGTTTTTTAAGGTTTATTAAATTTTTCCTTTTTTCGGAACATTGTGTTTCGAAAGAGAGTCTTGATATGAACAACAATGGTATTTTCTATGAAAGGAATGAAATAAATGCAATTTTGGGAGCTGATGAGAATTGTAGGAATGAACAATTTCCTGAAATAGTTGAAAATTTGGGAGACTATGTTGGAGAAGAGGGTCAAGTGTTTCTTGGTAGAAACTATATTGCTAATATAGTACCCTTACTAAATCTATATGTAATTTTTTTTACTGTTGTGTTTCCTTCCCGTATTGTTTTTTCAGAACAATTTGAAAATGATTACTAACCACCTAATAGATTCGGAATAAAAAAATATTAATTATTAATTATTGTGAATCGTTTCCAATTATATGTGTTTTTTACTTAGAAATTTTCATATAATTTAAAATAGAAAAACATAATAAATTAATAACATGTTAATTTTAAAAAAATATTTTCTTAGATATGTGTTGACAGGGAAAATTAGGGAATGAAAGAGTCAACATTATTTAGTAAAGTGTTAATCAAAGTAATAAACGTTTAAAGTTGTTTATGGCTATTTTGTTACTATCTTATTGAGTGAGTGTATATGGTGTAATGTTATTATATAAAATTTTAATTTGGGAATGAATGTTAAATTTTATTGCTTATTAGACGAATTTGAAATTTTTAGTAGAATGTGTTTTTTTTTTTAATTTGTGAATTTTTAAGTTGCACTATTTAATTTATTTAGCTTAATATTGAAGTGTATAGGAAACAAGTAATGATGAAAGTGGAATGTTTTTCTAATTAATTTCCCATTCAAACAATGAATGAGCATTGTTTCTATTATGATTGATATGTTTTTTTTTCTTTGTAGTACACAAGTGAAATTTTCTTTTGTTGCCAACAAAGGTTGTTGCTTTTCATATGGATTATGCTATTTGGAAATTCCTTGCCTTCGAGATTATTGCACTTCTGTTTCATTGGCTTCTTTTGTCAGTATTGATGAAATTTGATGAAATTTAAGTTGATTTGTAGACAATGATGTACTGTTTTGGAAAACCCACTTTTCCTTATGACTTGTGATTGATACTGTGAGAAAGAGTTAGGACTTATTACTTTATCCACTCGTTTTCCTGATCATTTCTTCCTAGCACCATACCTTAAATATAGTGGTAAATTGTCTACTATGGTGTTTGTTGGCATGCCTAGAAGTTATTTGCATACAAAAAATATTTCATTGTTAACCCTTTTATGAAAATATTTATAAATGGTGGAGTTCTTAGTGTTGAGGAGTGAGGATTCTTCTCTCTATTGCAAAAATATAGTCTAGGAAATTATGAATAGGTGTTTTTCAAACATGTTTCTAAAAACCTGGAATCGCATTTTCTCATTTGCAGTAGTATTGATAACGTTTAGAAGAGGACAGGGCTTCCACATGGTGGTGTAATGCCACCAAAGGAGGCTATCTTCTTTAAAGAAAATTTTTGTTGGCTATATCTAGACAAAGAATATGAAGATTACCCTACTTATGGTTACACTATCTACTAGTTGGAATTGAATAGAAACAATTGAGGTAATTCATTTGTTCATATTGTTGACATACAATGTATGTCATTAGGGTTATATAGGAATCAACTTGTTTATGTTGTTAATAATGGTTGCATTTCTGCCTGGTCACTTGAAGAGATAAATAATTTTCATTACTATAAAAAAAGCAAAGTTTGGAATATTTTGAAGATAATTAGGGACATAGATGGTGGTTGATTGAATCTTTCTCTGGAGATATAAATAGCAAATGTGCAGGTTACCTACCTTTGCGCATAGTTCGAGAAAAACTCCTTATGCTGGGTTGTTCTGGAGTGCAGTTAAAGTTGTATGCTTTACTCAGTGAACTGTGCAAAACAATGATTGTTGATGAATTTTTCATGTTTGAAATGTCATGATTCTATCTACAAATAGTTGAAGGTTTTGATGATGTGATTGAAAATGGAAATGTTTTTTCACTCTTTCCTAATGAAGATACTATTGTTGAGATATCCCCACTACCCACGAATGTATTCAATTAGTGTTTGAGGAATGAACATGTTTTTTTATATATTGTTGAAGATTGTATGTATGTTTAATGTTTTTAAATATTTTTTTGAACATCATTGTAATTCACATTTTGAAGTTATATCAAGGACATAGTATCATCCTTCTATCTACAAACGGTTGAAGGTTTTAATTATGTCATTCAAAATGGAAATGTGTTTTCACTTATTCCAAATGCAGATTGTATTATTCACATGCTGACACTGCGTGTGGATCTATTCAATTACACTTAGAGGCTTCAACATGTTTGTTTTTTGATAATGTTGAAGACCCTATGTTTGTTTAAAGTTTTTACATATTCTTTTGAAGATGATTGTAATTCATAGTTTGAAGTTATACTGAAGAGATAACTAAGCTAAATTTGGAATGTGGTTTGTAGACTCATGCTTCTATATGCAAACAGTTGAGGATTTTGATGATTTCATTCAAAATGGAAGTGTATTTTCGGTTATTTGAAATGCAAATTGTATTCTTCACATAGATGCACTACGTGTTCATGTATTGAATTAGCATTTAAGGCTTGAACATGTTTATTTTTTGATAATCTTGAAGAAGCTATGTATGTTTTTAAATATTTTTTTATCATCACTGTAATACACATTTTGAAGTTATATTGATGACATATGTATGGTAAATTTGGAATGTGATTCATATTTCTTTGTTTTTAATTTGTGGAACTTGTTGTTGTATCGATTATGTTTAAGGGGGATATTTTTCCATGTTTTCCAAGTTTGTTGTGGGAAACATAATTTCTCAAATATTTCTTCTATGCACT
The DNA here is from genome assembly GCA_031772625.1 of Pinus tabuliformis. Lineage (NCBI taxonomy): Eukaryota > Viridiplantae > Streptophyta > Pinopsida > Pinales > Pinaceae > Pinus > Pinus tabuliformis. The sequence continues at coordinate 1,653,492,067 of CM062816.1, forward strand.
TTTGTTAATTTTTAGATTTTTTAGTATTGAAGAGTATGTATTAGTGTTGAAGGTATTGTGAAATGTATTTTGAACTGACTTTAACTTTATCATAGAAGTGTTAAGTGAAATAAGAAGCAAGAGTGGTGCGAAAATACCTTTCTCTCCTAGTAAACGACAATGATCAAATGAATACCTACAATAGTGGCATCAATAGAATATGGAAGTCATTAAAGCACACAGAAGAGATGCATATCAATGAAAGAAAAGAGCTTTACAAAATGATGAAGAAGGAGGAGCTGTAAATCATAAGTATGAAAAGAGGAGTGGTTTTCTGCAGTGAAGATTTTCTTTTGATGGTCATTTCGTTGGATGTTTATGATCTGAAAGAAATTTTAGTTTTTTAAGGTTTACTAACTTTTTCCTTTTTCTGAAACGTTGTGTTTCGAAAGAGAGTCTTCATATGAAGAACAATGGTATTTTCTACAAAAAGAATGAAATAAATGCAATTTTGGGAGCTGATGATAACTGTAGGAATGAACAATTTCCTGAAATGGTTGAAAATTTGGGAGACTATGTTGGAGAAGAGAGTCAGGCATTTCTTGGTAGAAACTATATTGTTAATATAGTACCCTTGTTGAATCTATATGTAATGTTTTTTTTGCAACAATGTCAGAAGTTTTAATTTTTTTTCTTTTGCATTTTTTTCCTTGTTCATCTGAAGTTTTTACTGTTGTATTTTTTTCCGATATTGTTTTTTTAGAACAATTCCGAAATGATTACTAACCACCAAATATATTCAAAAGAAATCGAACCTTTATAACTTCTTGAATGTGAGGGTCAACGACCATCTTGTCAAACTTCAACAAATGATGAAACATATGGTTCACTAATCATAGTTTTAGAAACTTTCATCTTTATGTAGGAAAACACTTTTTTTACATGTTTGTTTGCTTTGTTGTTGATTCTCTCCAAATTTTGCTGCTATTCCATATATCTTTTGAGATGTTGTATGTTTTGGAACATTTTGTTTACATAGGGTCCATCGATAAAGATGAGAACCTTGGGGGCTGTGGAAATGGTGCAAGAGATGTTATAATGGAAGATAGGGAATTTAATTCCAAGGAAGAAGTTGTTGCATTTTATTTTTTTGGTGATAGTAATATGATTGCTAGAATGGTTGATAACTTTGGTTGGTCTATTTGAAAAGTTGGACCAATATTTGTCGATGTAGCTCTATAAAGAATATTATTGAACCCAAATAATGTGAGGAAAATTTTCCTCTTTACAGAGTGCATGTGCTTAATGTGGATTTAATTTGAATGGTTTCGTGGTTTTCAATGTTAAATTTATATTATTTTACACATTTCTTCTTTTATTTTTTTGGCAGAATATTGCTCAAGCGAATAGTGGTTAAGAAAAAAAAAATTGCAACCAATATCAGTTCCATGAATTACACATGGATGATGCAACAATGAAGAAAATGTAAATTGTTTTTGTTTCACAAACAAATTTATTTGTTTTGTAGATGTTACGTTCTTACAAAGGTTATTTTCTTTCTTCCAAGAAAAAATTGGTGAGGTGTAATGAATGTAGAAGAATGATTTCTGTAACAACCCTGGTTAAAAACTCATGTAAAAATATACATATCACGGTTGATGACACACTTATTCCAAGATGAATGTTTGGTAAAACATCCTAGTGCTTGTTCAGTCAGTTATTATGGCTAAAGGAAATTGGAAAAGGCAATGCCATTAATTGGTGTGTTATTTATAAAAATAATGGAAATTAGGACAAAACAAAAGTGAAATGTCACAAGTTTCATGTGAGGAGGAAAATGAAGGAAAATAATGGTAAATGAAGAAAATAGAGCCCTCATTGATAAAAACGCTCTATGGATCAGTAAGTAGGCTTGCTAAGTGTAACCTTTTGTTAGTTCAATTTTGGACCGCTCTCATTATTCTCTCTCTCTCTCTCTCTCTCTCTCTCTCTCTCTCTCTCTCTCTCTCCTCTCATACTCTTTGACACTTAGAGTTTTCTTGTAGCATTTTGACATTGGGTCAATAAAGGAAAAGAAGGAAAGAGGAAGCAAAGATCAAGTAGGGAAAGGGAGGATCAAGATGCTACAACAATATTCTTTGCTGGTATGGATTTGCATGTGTATTTTCCTTACTAGATTTAACATGCATGGTATTTCATGTCGTTGTTTTGTTGTTATCGCATGGCTTTCACTAGGTGTGATAGTGCTTTTCACCGTAGCCTTACCATTTCAAGATAAACATGTTGTGAAGGGGTTCTCATGTTTTGGTTGAGTTAGATTGCTGGGTGGTTTTGAAGCTGAGTGAGGTGGCTCTCAGAATGAGAGAGAACATGGTTGAGTGATCCCTGAACCAGAATCTGGATCACGGTAAAGCCACTGGCCTAGTGATCCCTAAGCCAGACTATGGGTTGTGGTAAATGTAGGATTGTTGAGATATCCCCACTACCCACGAATGTATTCAATTAGTGTTTGAGGCATGAACATGTTTTTTTTATATATTGTTGAAGATTGTATGTATGTTTAATGTTTTTAAATATTTTTTTTAACATCATTGTAATTCACATTTTGAAGTTATATCAAGGACATAGTATCATCCTTCTATCTACAAACAGTTGAAGGTTTTGATTATGTCACTCAAAATGGAAATGTGTTTTCACTTATTCCAAATGCAGATTGTATTGTTCACATACTGACACTGTGTGTGGATCTATTCAATTACACTTGGAGGCTTCAACATGTTTGTTTTTTGATAATGTTGAAGACCCTATGTTTGTTTAAAGTTTTTACATATTCTTTTGTAGATAATTGTAATTCATAGTTTGAAGTTATACTGAAGAGATAACTAAGCTAAATTTGGAATGTGGTTTGTAGACTCATGCTTCTATATGCAAACAGTTGAGGATTTTGATGATTTCATTCAAAATGGAAGTGTATTTTCGGTTATTCAAAATGCAAATTGTATTCTTCACATAGATGCACTACTTGTTCATGTATTGAATTAGCATTTAAGGCTTGAACATGTTTATTTTTTGATAATGTTGAAGAAGCTATGTATGTTTTTAAATATTTTTTTATCATCACTGTAATACACATTTTGAAGTTATATTGAGGACATATGTATGGTAAATTTGGAATGTGATTCATATTTCTTTGTTTTTAATTTGTGGAACTTGTTGTTGTATCGATTATGTTTAAGGGGGATATTTTTCCATGTTTTCCAAGTTTGTTGTGGGAAACATAATTTCTCAAATATTTCTTCTATGCACTTTTGTTAATTTTTAGATTTTTTAATATTGAAGAGTATGTATTAGTGTTGAAGGTAATTGTGAAATGAATTTTGAACTGAATTTAACTTTAACATAGAAGTGTTAAGTGAAATAAGAAGCAAGAGTGGTGCGAAAATACCTTTCTCTCATAGTAAACGACAATGATCAAATGAATACCTACAATAGTGGCATCAATAGAATATGGAAGTCATTAAAGCACACAGAAGAGATGCATATCAATGAAAGAAAAGAGATTTAGAAAATGATGAAGAAGGAGGAGCTGTAAATCGTAAGTATGAAAAGGGGAGTGGTTTTCTGCAGTGAAGATTTTTTTTTTTATGGTCATTTCGTTGGATGTTTATGATCTGAAAGAAATTATAGTTTTTAAAGGTTTACTAACTTTTTCCTTTTTCTGAAACATTGTGTTTCGAAAGAGAGTCTTCATATGAAGAACAATGGTATTTTCTACGAAAAGAATGAAATAAATGCAATTTTGGGCGCTGATGAGAACTGTAGGAATGAACAATTTCCTGAAAGGGTTGAAAATTTGGGAGACTATGTTGGAGAAGAGAGTCAGGCATTTCTTGGTAGAAACTATATTGTTAATATAGTACCCTTGTTGAATCTATATGTAATTTTTTTTTTTGCAGCAATGTCAGAAGTTTAAATTTTTTTTCTTTTGCATTTTTTTTCTTGTTCATCTGAAGTTTTTATTGTTGTATTTTTTTCCCATATTGTTTTTTCAGAACAATTCCAAAATGATTACTAACCACCAAATAGATTCAAAATAAATCGAACCTTTATAACTTCTTGAATGTGAGGGTCAACGACCAACTTGTCAAACTTCAACAAATGATGAAACATATGGTTCACTAATCATAGTTTTAGATACTTTCGTCTTTATGTAGGAAAACACTTTTTTTGCATGTTTGTTTGCTTTGTTGCTGATTCTCTCCAAATTTTGCTGCTATTCCATATATCTTTTGAGATGTTGTACATTTTGGAACGTTTTGTTTACATAGGGTCCATCGATAAAGATGAGAACCTTGGGGGCTATGGAAATGGTGCAAGAGATGTTATAATGGAAGATAGGGAATTTAATTCCAAGGAAGAAGTTGTTGCATTTTATTTTTTTGGTGATAGTAATATGATTGCTAGAATGGTTGATAATTTTGGTTGGTTTGTTTGAAAATTTGGACGAATATTTGTCAATGTAGCTCTATAAAGAATATTACTGAACCCAAATAATGTGAGGAAAATTTTCCTCTTTACAGAGTACATGTGCTTAATGTGGATTTAACTTGAAAGGTTTCGTGGTTTTCAATGTTAAATTTATATTATTATACACATTTCTTTTTTTTTTTTTGGCAGAATATTGCTCAAGTGAATAGTGGTTAAGAAAAAAAAATTGCAACCAATATTAGTTCCATGAATTACACATGAACGATGCAACAATGAAGAAAATGTAAATTGTTTTTGTTTCACAAACAAATTTGTTTTTTTTGTAGATGTTTCGTTCTTACAAAGATTATTTTCCTTCTTCCAAGAAAAAATTGGTGAGGTGTAATGAATGTAGAAGAATGATTTTTGTAACAACCCTGGTTAAAAACTCATGCAAAAATATACATATCACGGTTGATGACACACTTATTCCAAGATGAATGTTTGGTAAAACATCCTAGTGCTTGTTCATTCAGTTATTATGGCTAAAGGAAATTGGAAAAGGCAATGGCATTAATTGGTGTATTATTTATAAAAATAATGGAAATTAGGAGAAAACAAAAGTGAAATGTTACAACTTTCATGTGAGGAGGAAAATGAAGGGAAATAAAGGAAAATGAAGAAAATAGAGGCCTCATTGATAAAAACGCTCTAAGGATCAGTAAGTAGGCTTGCTTAGTGTAACCTTTTGTTAGTTCAATTTTGGACCTCTCTCATTACTCTCTCTCTCTCTCTCTCTCTCTCTCTCTCTCTCTCTCTCTCTCTCTCTCTCTCTCTCTCTCTCTCTCTCTCCTCTCATACTCTTTGACACTTAGAGTTTTCTTGTAGCATTTTGACATTGGGCCAATAAAGGCAAAGAAGGAAAGAGGAAGCAAAGATCAAGTAGGGAAAGGGAGGATCAAGATGCTACAACATTATTCTTTGCTGGTATGGATTTGCATGTGTATTTTCCTTACTAGATTTAACATGCATGGTATTTCATGTCGTTGTTTTGTTGTTATCGCATGGCTTTCACTAGATGTGATAGTGTTTTTCAACGTAGCCTTGCCATTTCCAGATAAACATGTTGTGAAGGGGTTCTCATGTTTTAGTTGAGTTGGATTTCTGGGTGGATTTGAAGTTGAGTGAGGTGGCTCTTAGAATGATAGAGAACATGGTTGAGTGATCCCTGAACCAGAATCTGGATGACGGTAAAGCCACTGGCCTAGTGATCCCTAAGCCAGATTATGGGTTGTGGTAAATGCAGGATTGTGTTGCCTCGGTGCACCTAGGAATCCTTGTCGGTGAATAGAAGGATATACGGTAAAGACAAGAGGTGGTTTTATCTCTCTTAGGCCTAGTTTAATCCTATGTTTTAGATATGCAGTAAACCTTAGAGAGTCGGTCTCGATTTAGGGCCTACTGATCTGGGTTTGGATTGCGGTAAAGACTGAGAGACTAGGAGACAGTAAAATTCCTCACGATGTTGATGGAGAAATCCGGTGGCATTCATGTTTGTTTGGCCTAGTGATCAAGTGGAGATCATGGTAAAGCATGTTATGACATATTTATTGTGTTGGCCTAATGATCCGAGATGGATTACAGTAAATCCTGGTTTCTATTGATGAGGGTGAGGTGGTTCAGCCTTGGTATATATATGTTATTTAATCAATAATGTTCTTGGCATTATTATTTTCAATGAGATTTTATTTTTATTTTCAAAAAGTAGTGAAAAATATGAGATTTTACTTTTATTTTCAAAAATGAGCAAAACAAATGCCACAACTAATATAATAGATTTCTATCCCTATTTAAACTTAACTTCGTAAATTATAAAAAAAGACTAATATTGTTTACAATCTCATAATTAAAATTAAAAAATAAAAATAAAAATTACTAATCCAAATCTTTACTAAAACTAATATCATCTAGTGCAACCACATAAAAAACATATTTGTTAAGGAACATATTTAAGTAATAAAAAAAATTATTATTAATTATTTTGAATCCTTTTCAATTATATGTTTTCTTTTACTTAGAACTTTTCATATAATTTAATATAAAAAAACATAATAAATTAATATCATGTTAATTTAAAAAAAAAAAATCTCTTACATATGTGTAGAGAGGGAAAATTAGGGAATGAGAGAGTCAACACTACTTAGTACAAGTGTTGAAACATTTAAAGTTGTTTATGGCTATTTTTGTTACTATTTTATTGAGTGAGTGGATATTGCGTCATGTCATTATATGAAATTTTAATTTGAGAATGAGTGTTAAATTTTAGTGCTTATTAGACGAATTTGAAATTTTTACTAGAATGTGTATTTTTTTTTTTTTTTTTGATTGTTTAAGTTGGACTGTTTAATTTATTTAGGCTAATATTGATGTGTATAGGAACCAAGTAATGATGAAAATTGAATGTTTTTCTCATTTATTTCAGATTCAAATAATGAATGAGCGTTGTTGCTATTTTGATTGATACATTTTTTTTTTCTTTTTAGTACACAAGTGAATTTTTCCTTAGTTGCCAGCAAAGGTTGTTGCTTTTCATATGGATCCTGCTATTTGGAAATTCCTACCCTTTGAGATTATTGACCTTCTGTATAATTGGCTTCCTTTGTCGGTATTGATGAAATTTGAGTTGGTTTGTAGACAATGGGGTACTGTTTTCGAAAACCAACTTTTCCTTGCGACTTGTGATTGATATTGTGAGAAAGAGTTAGGATTTATTTCTTTCTCCACTCGTATTCCTGATCATTGCTTCCTCGCACCATACCTTAAATATAGTGGTCACTTATATACTATGGTGTTTCCTAGCATGCCTAGAAGTTATTTGCATACAAAAAAATATTTCATTGTTAACCCTTTTATGAAGATGTTTAGAAATGTTAGAGTTCTTAGTGTTTAGGAGTGAGCATTCTTCTCTCTATTGCAAAAATACATTCTAGGAAATTATGAATCGGTATTTTTGAAACATGTTTCGAAAAACATGGACTCACATTTTCTCATTTTCAATAGAGTTAATAATGTTTGGAAGATGACGGGGCTTCCAAATGATGGTGTAATGCCACCAAAGGAGGTTATCTTCTTTAAGAAAACGTTTTATTGGCTATATCTAGACAAAGATTATGAAGATTACCCTACTTATGGTTACACTATCTACTAGTTGGAATTGAACAGAAACAATTGAGGTTATTCATTTGTTCCTATTGTTGACATACAATGTATGTCATAAGAGTTACACAGGAATCAACTTGTTTGTGTTGTTAATAATGGTTGCACATCTACTTGGTCACTTGAAGAGACAAATCATTTTCATTACTGTCAAAAGAGAAAAGTTTGGAATATTTTGAAGATAATTGGGGACACAGATGGTTGTTGCTTGAATATCTCTCTGTGGATATAAATAGAAAATGTGCAAGTTACCTACCTTCATGCATAGTTGCAAAAAAATTCCTTATGCTGGGTTGGTCTAGAGTGTTGTTAAAGTTATATCACTTGTTGAGTGGATTGTGCAAAATAATGATTGTTGACGGATTTTTCATTTTTGAAGTGTCATGATTCTATCTACAAACAGTTGAAGGTTTTGATGATGTGATTGAAAATGGGAATGTTTTTTCGCTCATTCCTAATGTAGATACTATTTTTGAGATACCCCCACTACCTATGGATGTATTCAATTAGTGTTTGAGGCATGAAAATGTTTTTCTTGTATATTTTTGAAGACCGTATGTATGCTTAATGTTTTTAAATATTTGTTTGAACATCATTGTAATTCACATTTTGATGTTATAGCAAGGACATAGTCTCATCCTTCTATCTACAAAACGGTTGAAGGTTTTGATTACGTCATTCAAAATGGAAATGTGTTTTCACTTATTCCAAGTGCACATTGTATTGTTCACATACCGACAGTACGTGTAGATCTATTCAATTATGCTTTGAGGCTTCAACATGTTTTATTTTCGATAATATTGATGACCCTATGTTTGTTTAAAGATTTTACATAATTTCTGAATATAATTGTATTTCACAGTTTGAAGTTATACTGAAGAGATAACTAAGCTAAATTTGGAATGCGGTTTGTTGACTTGTGCTTCTATCTGCAAACAGTTGAGTCTTCTGATGATTTGATTCAAAATGGAAGTGTATTTTTGGTTTTTCGAAAGGAAATTTGTATTCTTCACATAGATGCACTACGTGTGGATGTATTGAATTAGCATTTAAGTCTTGAATGTGTTTGTTTTTTGATAATGTTGAAGACCCTGTGTATGTTTTTAAATATTTTCTTAGCATCATTGTAAATCACATTTTGAAGTTATATTGACGACATACATATGGTAAATTTGGAATACGATTCATATTTATTTGTTTTTAATTTGTGGAACTTGTTGTTGTATCGATTATGTTTAAGGGGAACATTTTTCCATGTTTTCCAAGCTTTTGGTGGGAAACATAATTTCTCAAATATTTCTTCTGTGCACTTTTGTTAGTTTTTAGTTTTTTCAAGATTGAAGAGTATGTATTAGTGTCAAAGGGAATTGTGAAATGAATCTTCAGTTGACTTTAACTTTATCATAGAAATGTTGAGTGAAATAAGAAGCAAGAGTGGTGTGAAAACAACTTTCTCTACTGGTAAATGACAACGATCAAATGAATACCATCAATAGTGGAATCAATATAATATGGAAGTCATTATAGCACGCAGAAGAGATTCATACCAATGAAACAAAAGAGCTTTAGAAAATGATGAAGAAGGAGGAACCGTAAATCGTAAGTATGAAAAGAGGTGTGGTTTTCTGTAGTGAAGGTTTTGCTTTGATGGTCATTTTGTTGGATGTTTATGATCTGAAAGAACTTATAGTTTTTTAAGGTTTACTAACTTTTTCCTTTTTTCAGAACATTGTGTTTCGAAAGAGAGTCTTGATATGAACAACAATGGTATTTTCTATGAAAGGAATGAAATAAATGCAATTTTGGGAGCTGATGAGAATTGTAGGAATGAACAATTTCCTAAAATGGTTGAAAATTTGGGAGACTATGTTGGAGAAGAGGGTCAAGTGTTTCTTGGTAGAAACTATATTTCTAATATAGTACCCTTACTAAATCTATATGTAATTTTTTTTACTGTTGTGTTGATTTCCCGTATTGTTTTTTCCGAACAATTTGAAAATGATTACTAACCACCTAATAGATTCAGAATAAATCGAACCTTTATATCTTCTTGAATGTGAGGGTCAGTGACCAACATGTCAAACTTCATGAAATGATGAAACATATGGTTTGACTAGTCATGGTTTTAGAAACTTTCATCTTTATGTAGAAGAACATTTTTTTTGCATGTTTGTTTGCTTTGTTGTTGATTCTCTCCAAATTTTGTTGCTATTCCATATATCTTCTAAGATGTTGTATTTTTTGGAACATTTTGTTTACATAGGGTCCCTTGATAAAGATGAGAACCTTGGGGGCTATGTAAATGGTGCAAGAGATTTTATAATGGAAGATAGGGAACCTGATTCCAAGGAAGAAGTTGTTGCATTTTATTTTTTTGGTGATATTAATATGATTGCTAGAACAGATGATAATTTGGGTCGGTCTGTTTGAAATTTTGTAACCAATATTTGTCGATGTAGCTTTACAAAGAATATTATTCAAGCCAAATAATGTGAGCAAAATTTTCCTCTTAGTGGAGCACATGTGCTTAATGATAATTTAATTTAAAAGTTTTAGTGGTTGTCAATGTTAAATTTATATTATTTCATACATTTCTTTCTTGATGTTTTTTAGAAGAATATTGCTCAAGCATATAGTGGTTGAGAAAAAAAATTGCAAGCAATATTAGTTCCATGACTTGCACATGGACAATGCAACAATGAAGAAAATGTAAATTGTTTTTGTTTCATTAACAAATTTTATTTGTTTTGTTTCATGTGTAATGATTGTAGAAGAATGATTTCTGTAAATACCCTGGTTGAATACTCATGTAAAAATATACATACCATGGTTGATGAGAGACTTATTCCAAGATGAATGTTGGGTAAAACATCCTAGTGGGTGTTCATTCGGTTATTATGGCTAAAGGAAATTGGCAAAGAAAATAGCATTGATTGGTGTATTATTTATGAAAATAATGGAAATTACGAGAAAACAAAGGTGAAAGGTCACAAGTTTCATGTGAGGAGGAAAATGAAGGAAAGTAATGGAAAATGAAGAAAATAGAGGCCTTATTGATAAAAAGGTTTTGAGGATCAGTGGGCAGGCTTGGTAAGTGTATCCTTTTGTTAGTTCGATTTTGGAGCTCTCTCATTATTCTCCCTCTCTGCCTCCTCTCATACTCTTTGACACTTCGAGTTTTCTTGGAGCATTTTGACATTGGGTTAATAAAGGCAAAGAAGGCAAGAGGAAGCAAAGATCAAGTAGAGAAAGGTAGGATCAAGCAGCTGCAACAATATTCTTTGCTGGTATCAATTTCTATATGTATTTTCCTTACTAGATTTAGCATGCACAATATTTCATGTGGTTCTTTTGTTGTTATGACATGGGTTTTGCTAGGCCTTTTCTAGATAACCATGTTGTGATGGGGTTCTAATGTTTTGGTTGAGCTGGATTACCGTGTGGATTCGAAGCTGAGTGAGGTGGCTCTCTGAATGATAAAGAACATGGTTGAGTGGTCCTTGAACTAGAATCTGGATCACAGTAAATCCACCGGCCTAGTGACTCCTGAGCTAGACTATGGGTTGTGGTAAGTCCAGGATTGTGTTGCCTCGGTGGGCCTAGGAATCCTTGTTAGTGAATAACAGGATATACGGTAAAGCCAAGAGGTGGTTTTCACTCTTGTGGGCCTATTATTCCTATGTTTTGGATTTGCGGTAAAGCTTGGAAAGTTGGTCTCTTTTTAGGGCCTAATTTTCCGGGTTTGGATTGCAGTAAAGCCTGAGAAACTAGGAGACAATAAAATTCCTCATGGTGTAGGTGGAGAAATCTTGTGCCATCCATGGTTGTTTGGCCTAGTGATCAAGTGGAAATCATAATAAAGCATGTTATGACATGTTTATTGTGCTGGCCTAATGATCCGGGATGGATTACATTAAATCTTGGTTTCTATTGACGAGGGTGAGGTGGTTTAACCTCGGTATATATGTGTTATTTAATCAATAATGTTCTTAGCATTATTATTTTCAATGAGATTTTATTTTTATTTTCATATAATTTAATATTAAAAACATAATAAATTAATATCATGCTAATTTTTAAAAAATATTTTCTTACATATTTGTAGAGAAGGAAAATTAGGGAATCAAAGACTCAACATTACTTAGTACAAGTGTTGATCAAATTAATAAACATTTAAAGTTGTTTATGGCTATTTTTTACTATTTTATTGAGTGAGTGGATATTGTGTAATGTTATTATATAAAATTTTAATTCGAGAGTGAATTTTAAATTTTAGTGCTTATTGGACGAATTTGAAATTTTTAGTAGAATTTGTTTCTTTTTTTTTCTTGTTTTTCTTTTTTTATTTTTTAATTTAATTTATGAATTTTTAAGTTGCACTATTTAATTTATTTAGTCTAGTATTGAAATGTATAGGAACCAAGTAATGATGAAAATGGAATGTTTTTCTAATTTATTTCACATTCAAATAATGAATGAGTGTTGTTGTTGTTCATATTGATACATTTTTTTTTCTTTCTATTACACAAGTGAAGTTTTCCTTTGTTTCCAGCAAAAGTTGTTGCTTTTTGTATGGATCTTGCTATTTGGAAATTCCCCCCCTTTGAGATTATTGAACATCTGTTTCATTGGCTTCCTTTGTTAGTATTGATGAAATTTAAGTTGGTTTGTAGACAATGGTGTACTTTTTTGGAAAACTTGCTTTTCCTTGAGACTTGTGATTGATACTGTGAGAAAGAGTTAGGATTTATTTCTTTCTCCACTTGTTTTCCTGATCATTGCTTCTTAGCACCATAACTTAAATATAGTGGTCGCTTGTCTACTATGGTGTTTCTTAGCACGCCTAGAAGTTATTTACATACAAAACATTATTCCATTGTTAACCCTTTTATGAAAATGTTTAGAAATGTTGAAGTTCTTAGTGTTAACGAGTGAGGATTCTTCTCTCTATTGCAAAAATACAGTCTAGGAAATTATGAATGGGTGTTTTTGAAACATATTTCTAAAAACATGGACTCGTAGTTTCTCATTTACAATAGTGTTAATAACATTTGGAAGAGGACAAGGCTTCCAAACAATGTTGTAACACCACCAAAGGAGGTTATATTCTTTAAAAAAAAAATATTGGCTATATCTAGATAAAGATTATGAAGATTGCCCTACTTATGGTTACACTATCTACTAGTTGGAATTGAATAGAAACAGCTGAGGTTATTCATTTGTTCCTATTGTTGACATATAATGTATGTCATTAGGGTTATACAGGAATCAACTTATTTATGTTAATAATAACGGTTGCACATTTGCATGGTCACTTGAAGAGATAAATCGTTTTCATTATTGTCAAATGAGAAAATTTTGGAATATTTTGAAGATAATTGGGGACATAAATGGTTGTTTCTTGAATATTTCTCTATGGATATAAATAGAAAATGTGCAGGTTACATACCTTTGTGCATAGTTGGAGAAAAAGTCCTTATGCTGGGTTGGTCTTGAGTGTAGTTAAAGTTGTATGATTCATTAAGTGGATTGTGCAAAATAATGATTGTTGATGGATTTTCATGTTTGAAGCGTCATGATTCTATCTGCAAACGATTGAAGGTTTTGATGATATGATTGAAAATGGAAATGTTTTTTCACTCATTCCTAATGCAGATACTATTGTTGAGATAACCCCACTAGGTGTGGATGTATTCAATTAGCGTTTGAGGCATGAACATGTTGTTTTTGTATATTGTTGAAGACCGTATGTATGTTTAATGTTTTTGAATATTTTTTTGAAAACCATTGTAATTCACATTTTAAAGTTATATCAAGGACATAATCTCATGCTTCTATCTACAAAGGGTTCAAGATTTTCATTATGTCATTCAAAATGGAAATGTTTTTTCACTTATTCCAAATGCATATTGTATTGTTCACATACCAACACTACGTGTGGATGTATTCAATTACACTTTGAGGTTTCAACATGCTTGCTTTTTGATAATGTAGAAGACCCTATGTTTGTTTAAAGTTTTTACATATTTTTTTGAAGATTATTGTAAGTCACAGTTTGAAGTTATACTGAAGAGATAACTAAGCTAAATTTGGAATGTGGTTTGTGGACTCATGCTTCTATCTGCAAACAGTTGAGGATTTTGATGATTTCATTGAAAATAGAAGTGTATTTTTGAAATGCAAATTGTATTCTTCATATAGATGCACTACATGTGGATGTATTGAAATAGCATTTAAGGCTTGAACATGTTTGTTTTTTGACAATGTTGAAGACCCTGTGTATGTTTTTAAATCTTTTTTTAGCATCATTGTAATACAAATTTTGAAATTATGTTGACGACATACGTATAGTAAATTTGGAATGTGATTCATATTTATTTGTTTTTAATTTGTGGAACTTGTTGTTGTATCGATTATGTTTAAGGGGAACATTTTTCCATGTTTTCCAAAGATTTTAGTTTTTTCAAGATTCAAGAGTACGTATTAGCATGGAAGGGAATTTTGAAATGAATTTTGAACTGAATTTAACTTTATCATTGAAGTGTTGAGTGAAATAATAAGAAATAGTGGTGCGAAAATGCCTTGCACTACTGGTAAACAACAACGATCAAATGAATACCAACAATAGTGGCATCAACAGAATATGGAAGTCAATAAAAGACGTAGAAGAGATGCATATCAAAGAAATAAAAGAGCTTTAGAAAATCATGAAGAAGGAGGAGTTGTAAATCATAAGTATGAAAAGAGGAGTAGTTTTCTGCAGTGAATATTTTGTTTTGATGGTTATTTCATTGGATTTTTATGATATGAAAGAGCTTATAGTTTTTTAAGGTTTACAAAATTTTTCTTTCTTTCCGAACATTGTGTTTCTAAAGAGAGTCTTCATATGCACAACAATGGTATTTTCTATGAAAAGAATGAAATAAATGTAATTTTGGGAGCTGATGAGAACTGTAGGAATGAACGATTTCTTGAAATAAATTGAAAATTTTGGAGACTATGTTGAAGAAGAGGGTTAGGCGTTTCTTGGTAGAAACTATATTGTTAATATAGTACCCTTGTTGAATCTATATGTAATGTTTTTTTGGTAACAATGTCAGAAGTTCAAGTTTTTATTCTTTTTCATTTTTTGTCTTGTTCATATAAACTTTTTGTTGTTGTATGTTTTTCCGTTATTATTTTTTCAGAACAATTTAAAAATTATTACTAAACACCAAATAGATTCAAAATAAATCGAACCTTTATATCTTCTTGAATGTGAGGTTCAATGACCAACTTGTCAAACGTCACGAAATGATGAAACATATGGTTTGACTAATAATAGTTGTAGAAACTTTCATCTTTACGTAGGAGAACATTTTTTTTCATGCTTGTTTGCTTTGTTGTTGATTCTCTTAAAATTTTGTTGCCATTCCATATATCTTCTAAGATGTTGTATGTTTTGGAACATTTTGTTTACATAGGGTCCCTTGATAAAGATGAGAATCTTGGGGGTTGTGGAAATGGTGCAAGATATTTTATAATGGAAGATAGGGAATCTGATTCCAAGGAAAAAGTTGTTGCATTTTATTTTTTTGGTGATAGCAATATGATTTCTAGAGTGGTTGATAATTTGGGTCGCTCTGTTTGAAATGTTGGAACCAATATTTGTCGATGTAGCTCTACAAAGAATATTATTGAAGCCAAATAACGCGAGGAAAATTTTCCTCTTAGAGGAGCACATGTGCTTAATGTTGATTTAATTTGAAAGGTTTACTGGTTGTCAATGTTAAATTTATATTAATTTACTCATTTCTTTCTTGATGTTTTTTGGAAGAATATTTCTCAAGTGAATAGTGTTTGAGAAAAAGAATTGCAAGCAATATTAGTTCCATGACTTGCACATGGACGATGCAACAATGAAGAAAATGTAAAAAAAAATTGTTTCATTAACAAATTTTATTTGTTTTGTAGATATTTCATTCTTACAAATGTTATTTTCTTTCTTCCAAGAAACATTTGGTCATGTGTAATGAATGTAGAAGAATGATTTCTGTAACAAATCTGGTTAAAAACTAATGTAAAAATATACATACCATGGTTGATGAGACACTTATTCAAAGGTGAATTTTGGGTAAAAAATCTTAGCGGTTGTTCATTCAACTATTATGGCTAAAGGAAATTGGTAAAGGTAATGGCATTAGTTGGTGTATTATTTATGAAAATAATGGAAATTGGGAGAAAACGAAGGTGAAAGGTCACAAGTTTCATGTGAGGAGGCAAATGAACGAAAATAATGGAAAATGAAGAAAATGGAGGCCTCATTGATGAAAAGGCTCTAAGGATCAGTGGGCAAGCTTGGTAAGTATAACCTTTTGTTAGTTCAATTTTGGAGCTCTCTCATTATTTTCTCTCTCTGTCTCATCTCATACTCTTTGACACTTAGAGTTTTATTGGAGCATTTTGACATTCGGTCAATGAAGGCGAAGAAGGGAAGAGGAAGTAAAGATCAAGTAGGGAAAGACACGATCCAGCAACTACAACAATATTCTCTGTTGGTATTAATTTGCATGTGTATTTTCCTTACTAGATTTAGCATGCATCATATTTCACGTGATTACTTTGTTGCTATGGCATGGGTTTTGCTAGGTGTGATAGATTTTTTTAGCCTAGCCTTGCCATTTCCAGATAACCATGTTGTGATGGGGTTCTCATGTATTGGTTGAGAATTTTTGGGTGGATTCGAAACTGAGTGAGGTGGCTCTCCGAATGATAGAGAACATGGTTGACTGGTCCCTGAACTAGAAACTGGATTACGGTAAAGCCACTTACCTAGTGACCCCTAATCCAGACTATGAGTTGTGGTAAATCTAGGATTGTGTTGCCTCAGTGGTCCTATGAATCCTTGTCGGTGAATAGCAGGATATACGATAAAGCCAAGAGGTGGTTTTCTCTCTCTTGGGTGTAGTAATCCTATGTTTTGTATATGTGGTAAAGCTTGGATAATCAGTCTCAGTTTAGGGGCTAATGATCCAGGTTTGGATTGTGGTAAAGCCTGAGAGACTAGGAGAGTAAAATTCCTCATGGTGTAGGTGGAGAAATCTGATGGCATCCATCATTGTTTGGCCTAGTGATCAAGTGGAGATCATGGTAAAGCAAGTTATGACATTTTAACTGTGTTGGTCTAATGATTAAGGATGGATTACGGTAAATCCTGGTTTCTATTGATGAGGGTGAGGAGGTTTAGCCTCGGTATATATGTGTTATTTAATCAATAATGTTCTTATCATTATTATTTTCAATGAGATTTTATTTATATTTTCAAAAAGTATTGAAAAAAAGAGATTTTACTTTTATTTTCAAAAAGTAGTGAAAAGAATGCCATAACTAATTTAATAGATTTCTACGCACATTTAAAATTAACTTCATAAATTATAAAAAAAGATTAATATTGTTTACAATCTCATAATTAATTTAAGAAAAAAGAAGATAAATTACTAATCTAAATCTTTACTAAAACTAATATCAACTAGTACAACCACATAAAAAACATATTTGTTAAGAAACATATTTAAGTAATAAAAAATATTTATTATTAATTATTTTGAATTGTTTTCAATTATATGTTATCTTTTACTTAGAAATTTTCATATAATTTGATATAGAAAAACATAATAAATTATTATCATGCTAATTTTTAAAAAATATTTTCTTACATATGTGTAGAGAGGGAAAATCAGGGAATGAATGAGTCAACATTACTTAGTACAAGTATTGATCGAAGTAATAAATGTTTAAAGTTGTTTATGGCTATTTTTGTTACTATTTTATTGAATGAGTGGATATTGTGTAATGTTATTATATAAATTTTTAATTTGAGAATGAATGTTAAATTTTAGTGCTTATTATACGAATTTGAAATTTTTAGTAGAATTTGTTTTTTTTAATTTATGAATTTTTAAGTTGCACTATTTAATTTACTTAGTCTAATATTGAAGTGTATAGGAAGCAAGTAACGATTAAAATGGAATTTTTTTATAATTTATTTCACATTCAAATAATGAATGAGCGTTGTTCCTATTCTGATTGATATGTTTTTTTCTTTGTAGTACACAAGTGAAGTTTTCCTTTGTTACCAGCAAAAGTTGTTGTTTTTCGTATGGATCATGCTATTTGGAAATTCCTCCCCTTTGAGATTATTGAACTTCTATTTCATTGGATTCCTCTATCAGTATTGATGAAATTTAAGTTGGTTTGTAGATAATGGTGTATTGTTTTGGAAGACTCGCTTTTCCTTGCAACTTGTGATCGATACTATGAGAAAGAGTTAGGATTTATTTCTTTCACCACTCGTTCTCCCAATCATTGCTTCCTAGGACCATACCTTAAATATAATAGTCACTTGTCTACTATGGTGTTTCCTCGCACGCCTAGAAGTTATTTGCCTACAAAAAAATATTTCATTGTTAACCCTTTTATGAAAATGTTTAGAAATGTTGGAGTTATTAGTGTTTACGAGTGAGGATTCTTCTCTCTATTACAAAAATACAGTCTAGGAAATTATGAATGGGTGGTTTTGAAACACGTTTCTAAAAAAGTGGACTCACATTTTCTCATTTGCAATGGTGTTGATAACGTTTGGAAGAGGACAGGGCTTCCACACGGTGGTGTAACGCCACCAAAGGAGGCTATATTCTTTAAAAAAAGTTTTATTGGCTATATTTAGATAAATATTATTAACATTACCTTACTTATGGTTACACTATCTACTAGTTGGAATTGAACAGAAACAATTGAGGTTATTCATTTGTTCCTACTGTTGACATACAATGTATGTCATAAGGGTTATATAGGAATCAACTTGTTTGTGTTGTTAATAATGGTTTCACGTCTGCTTGGTCACTTGAAGAGATAAATCATTTTCATTACTGTCAAAAGAGAAAAGTTTGGAATATTTTGAAGATAATTAGGGACACAAATGGTTGTTGCTTGAATATTTCTCTGTGGATATAAAGAGAAAATGTGCAAGTTACCTACCTTTATATATAGTTGGAGAAAATGTCCTTATGCTGGGTTGGTCTGGAGTGTAGTTAAAGTTGTATGATTTACTGAGTGGATTGTGCAAAAAAATTATTCTTGATGGATTTATCGTGTTTGAAGTGTCATGATTCTATCTACAAATGGTCGAAGGTTTTGATGATGTGATTGAAAATGGAAATGTTTTTTTGCTCATTCCTAATGCAGATACTATTGTTGAGATAGCCGTACTACCTATGGATGTATTCAATTAGCATTTGAGACATGATTTTATTTTTTTTGTATATTGTTGACAACCGTACATATGTTTGATGCTTTTAAATATTTTTTTGAACATTATTGTAATTCACATTTTGAAGTTATATCAAGGACATAGTGTCATGATTCTATCTACAAACGGTTAAATATTCTGATGATGTCATTCAAAATGGAAATGCTTTTTGCCTTATTCCAAATGCAGAATGTATTGTTCACATACCAACACTACGTGTGGATGTATTCAATTACACTTTGAGGCTTCAACATGTTTGTTTTTTGATATTGTTGAAGACCCTATGTTTGTTTAAAGGTTTTTACATATTTTTTTGAAGATACTTGTAATTCACAGTTTGAAGTTATATTGAAGAGATAACTAAACTAAATTGGGAATGCAGTTTGTAGACTCGTGCTTCTATCTGCAAATAGTTGAGGATTTTGATGATTTGATTCAAAATGGAAGTGTATTTTTGGTTATTCAAAATGAAAATTGTATTCTTCACATATACGCACTACGTGTGGATGTATTGAATTAGCATTTAAGGCTTGAACATGTTTTTTCTTATAATGTTGGAGACCTAGTGTATGTTTTTAAATTTTTTGTTAGCATAATTGTAATACACATTTTGAATTTATATTGATGACATATGTATGGTAAATTTGGAATGTGATTCACATTTCTTTTTTTTGAATTTGTGGAACTTGCTGTTATATCGATTATGTTTAAGGGGAACATTTTTCCATGTTTTCCAATTTTTTCGTGGGAAACATAATTTGTCATATATTTCTTCTGTGCACTTTTGTTAGTTTTTAGTTTTTTCAAGATTGAATAGTACGTATTAGCATTGAAGGGAATTGTGAAATGAATTTTGAATTGACTTTAACTTTACCATAGAAGTGTTGACTGAAATAAGAAGCAAGAGTGGTGCAAAAATACCTTTCTCTACTGGTAAATGACAATGACCAAATGAATACCGACAATAGTGGCATCAATAGAATATGGAAGTCATCAAAGCACGCAGAAGAGATGCATATGAATGAAGGAAAAGAGCTTTAGAAAATGATGAAGAAGGAGAAGCTGTAAATCATAAGTATGAAAAGCGAAGAGGTTTTCTGCAGTGAATATTTTGTTTTGATGATCATTTCATTGGATGTTTATGATCTGAAATAACTTATAGTTTTTCAAGGTTTACTAAATTTTTCCTTTTTTCAGAACATTGTGTTTTGAAAGAGAGTCTTCATGTGAATGACAATGGTATTTTCTATGAAAATAATGAAAGAAATGATATTTTGGGAGCTAATGAGAACTGTAGGAATGAACAATTTCCTGGAATGGTTGAAAATTTGGGAGACTATGTTGGAGAAGAGGGTCAGGCGTTTCTTGGTAGAAACTACATGGTTAATATAGTACCCTTGTTCAATCTATATGTAATATTGTTTTTTGAACAATGTCAGAAGTTCAAGTTTTTTTCATTTGCATTTTTTTCTTGTGTATCTGATGATCGAGGTGGATATTGGTGGACACCTACCAATTACACTTGGACCCCCACCATTGTTTTTTTAGTTTTTTAGTCTCCTTAATTATAGCACAATTTACTATTTTTAGCAATTTTTCGGGTCCTGAACTTCCAGAGCCGTTTTGAGGCCATGAACAACATTTTTTTGGAAAACTGGGAGCAAGATGGGTCCATGGACCAATGTTTCTCATCCCGAAGTTGTAATCCTCATATATATATTTCTAACGAGGTATTGTGTGCATCAAATGGAGATCGTATGCCCAATTTATGACCCCGGGAAGTTGTTGTACCAATTTACCCAAAACATGGCCCATAGCTTGGTGCTTCATCTCCTAGGGTTAGGTTTTTGGATGTTTAGGGTTTTCCATTGTTTCTCAACAACAAATGGGCCTTTGAGCCTCATTGTAAAATAGTTCAGAGGCATGTAGCTTCCAAATCACTCCTCAAAGATAAGCTACCAGTGCCTGAGCTGGTTTATTTCCATTTCTATTTGTAAGAATATTTCAGTATTTTACATTGATGAAATGAAGTATTATTTCTGTTGTATCTCTTTATTTATGGTTATATCTGTAATTTGTTGTGTTCCTATTTAAAGCTTGATCATGTGAGGTTTTTACTATTGTATTTTTTTCTCGTATTGTTTTTTCAGAACAATTTAAAAATGATTACTAACCACCAAATATATTCAGAATAAATAGAACCTTTATATCTACTTGAATATGAGGGTCATCTACCAACTTGTCAAAGTTCATGAAATGATGAAACATATGGTTTAACTAATCATAGTCTTAGAAACTTTCATCTCTAGGTATACACTAGTAGAAAATGACTAATTAGTTACTAAAAAAACAACTAAAATTTGCATTTAAACAATCATTTTTCAATCAGTGACCAATAGCAGTTAGTTTACAGTATCTTATAGCGCGACCAATGTTTAGTCATTTTTAGCTTAGTCATTAATTGGTTTCCTCAATTTTACCATCTAGTAGTATATTTAGTCATAAATTTGGTCATTAATATGTCATTGGTTTAGTCATTAATTGTCGCAATTAATGACCAAATATAAAACAAAATATATTAATCTATGAATCCTCGAGAGAACCAATTAATGACCAAAGAAATATGACCAAAATGTTGGTCATGTTATAAGATACTGTAAGTTAGCTACTAATAGTCACATATATGCAAATTTAGTCATCATTTGAAACCAATTAATGACCAAAGAGATATGACTAAAAATTAGTCATGTTATAAGATACCGTAAATTAGCTACTAATAGTCGTATATATGGAAAATTTAGTATCATTTTAATAAAAAAATTAACATTTGCAGTAGTCATTTATCTTTTTTTTGTATTTTCATATTCATTATATAAATGACTAATTTAGTAGTTTCTATTCATTTCATTTAATTTCATACATAATCATTATAAATTACTAATTTAGTCATATATTCATTTTATTCATGTTCATCATTAATTAATATAAACTACCAATCTAGTAGTTTTAGATTGATTTTATGTGTTCATTATTAATCAACATAAATTAATTAGTATGATTTTGCGACTAAATTTAAAAACAAATGCAATACAATGTGCATGTTTATCTAATATGATAACACAAAATTGCATATGTTAATTACAAGGCTAAATAATATCAAGTGCAAATAAAAATAATTTCAACCATATAAATTTTATTATATAAAATATCGGGTATTAGAATATGACTTTCCAACTTAATATCGGTTGGACTACAATTTACACATGAAATATTGTTTCATCATTTAAGAACATTATCACTGTGTTGCCAAAGAATTGCAAGTGAATTGACCAACTCTGAAGGCTTGACTATCAGTCTCTGTGAGTGTGTCTTATGTAGGATATTGGCTCTAAGGGTATCACTAGAAAGATTCTCTTCTGTCTCTCATTTTTGCATTTGTCAATTCAGTGTTATTGTTCTCCTCTTTCTTCAATTGCTGCTTCTTACCATTAATATTGAGTTCCTCTCCTAAAAATCAAAGAAGATACAATGCAGAGTTTAAGACACGAAACACGATGAATACTTGAATATCAAATAAAGTAGACTATAAAATATTTATATGAAATATACCTCAACATTCGATAGTGGCCACTATGCGGCTAAATGACCTGTATAAACAAAGCAAATAAAATGTCACCATAGAAAATAACACCTTAGGAAATTAGTATTCAACCTCCAACAAAACCTTAGGCACAATCATACCAACTAAGTTACATGTTAAAAATATCATACAATATAGAACTTGTGAAACCAAATGGAAAAAAAATATCAATGTAGAAAATATCCTTATTGCTTGTTCTAAAAGAGTCATGTTCCTTAAATTTGGATATTCCTTTTCCCACAGTAAACTTTCCTCGCTATTATGACCTATGTTTTTAGGATCATGATATTGATCCAACATCATATTATTTTATGGAGACAAAATGATTCAACTTTCGAAGATGAGTACCTGACTTGGTTGAATAAAGGTGCTCGCTATGAGAAGTGTCAAAACCTTAGGGAAGAAGAACACTAAGGCCTAAGAAAATATATCACCACTTGTCCACTAAAATAAAAATTTTGAATCCCACAATGGCCTCTAGGAGTACGTTTCATTTGATGGATATCACACTCTGAGAAATGGTTGTCTAATACAATGATAAGTGTACATATATTGTCACAATGCCCCTCAAATTCAGACCCTATAGTTGTGTCCTATAATATTAATCATAGTATACTATTTAATTATAAATTATGACAATCAGGTAATTATTAGTTTGAATAATTAGTTTGAAATTGCTTTTTTAGTATTTATGTATACATAAAAATATTTGGAAAAAAAAGGTATTTTTTATGACTAGTTAATTTCTAGTGAATCTAAATACACAATAAATTATGGTGCTTTGGTGTTTCTCTAGTGGTTGTCTGCTGATTGTACCAATTGCTCCCATGTCCTCTACTACTTTTGGTGAATTTTGCTTTGATGATGTACAATGCCAATGCAGTGGACATGTATCCTTGATGTTTTTCTAAGCTAAAGGGAAGCTTCACAAGTAACAACCAAAACATACCCTCAAATATATTATTGGGGGGCAAAATGGAGTAATTATATGACAAGCCAAGAAACATTGCACGTTAATAATATTCCCTTTAATATTGATTATAATTTCTGTGATTTGGATGTGGAAAAAAGAGGTCGGCAGGCGAATAGCTAGGGTTATAGGCTTTTGCAGAGGTTGTTCTAGATGGAAGGACATAAAGGAGGGAGCTCTAGTCCCTCCTACAAGCAGGCTACGACCAGCAAGGCTAAAAAACCATTAGAAAATGATAGAGGTCCTTCAGAAGGAAGGAAAAGGAATAGTGAAGAGGAGCAAGATGGAAACAAATCAAGGAAGAATATTAGCACTAAGGAAAATTAGGAAGAAGACAAGGAACAGGGAACAAAAGACAAAGAACAAAAGGGACCATGTAAACCCAGAGCTGCGGTCACACCCATAGTAGTTTTAAATGATCCTACTCTGCAGGTGCATAGGAACCACATGCAGACATATGCAATCATTTGTAAATTCATGGTTTTATGGCCCACTGAAAAAGCTTTACAAACGTGGATTAAATACCACTGGAAACCAAAAGGAGGTATAGACCTACATCTTGGTTCAAGGGGATTCTTCACTGTAGTCTTTGCAAATATTGAGGATAAGGACAGAGTGTTTGAAGGAGGGCCCTACTTTTATGCAACAGTAGGCCTCTATATGTGACCATGGATTATGAATTTTGTCCCGGAGTGTGAGACTTTTACTTCGGTCCCGGTTTGGGTAAGACTCTATTCTCTACCTCTTGATTACTAGCAAATGGACTCCTTATTTGTCATAGGAAATAATTTAGGACATTTTGTCAAAGCTTCTGAGGCCACTAGAAGGGGAAAATACACTTTCTTTGCAAGAATATGTGTGGAGATGGATCTCTCTGGATCTCTACCAGATGGAATAATCTTGGAAGTGTTTGATTAAGAATGGGTGCAAACAATAGATTATGAACATATTCCATTCCAATGTTGCAAATGCCATGAGCATGGGTACCTATTTAGAGACTGCCCTCTTAGTAAAATAGAGAACAAGAGTAAAGCTAACACAATGAAAGATACTGAAAGCTTTCACAAAGTGGTACATAAAGGAAAAGGAGGCGAAAGGGGGCCAAAACTACATCAAACAGAAGGGCAACGGGCCAATCAGAACAGGTTCCAGGTACTCGAAGAAGAAGAAGTGATAACAAAAGCAGATCAGGCAAAGGGAGGAAGTCCAAGGGAGGAGGAGAAAGAAGAAGATGGTGAACAAACACAAGATACTAATAAACAGAAAGAAACTATGATGAGTGATGTAAAACTGGAGATGGACCAGGAAATGACCTAGAAAGGGATGGAAATGGATGACCACGAACTACAGGAGATTCTTGATAAAGAAAACCTAGATCTAGAAGGATTCTTGAAACAAGGAACCAAGGAAGGGGTAGACTCGTTACCTCTAGAGGAGTTCAATAGGGTTCAGCAGCTGTTCATATGGAAAACTTATACCAAAGGGTGGGAGAGGCAAAGAAACAATGAAAGATAGGGCAGCAAAGGTGTGAAATCTATGAAAACCACACCAGGATTAGCACCCAGAAACCCAGGAAAGAAAAGAGGTAGAAAAAAGAAAAACGAGCTATTGATGGAATGTGGAAAGCTAATGATATATTCAAGTAAGATGAAAGACCTAACCAACTACTCCTTTACAAATCTTTAATAATGAAGTTCACTTCTTGGAATATCAGGGATCTAGGTAGTAAAAGAAAACAAAGATTACTTAATAATAGAATGAAACAAGTAGCTCTGGATGTGATCTTCATCCAGGAAACTAAATGTTCCATTCAAAAAATAAAAGAAATTCATAGCAAATGGCTCAATTGATTTGAGTTTCTGGAATTCAAAGCAGAGAATACTGCAGGAGGCATACTCACTCTTTGGAACCCCCAAAAAATTGGCATAATAGATGCTGAGGCATCTAGGGATTATTTGTCAGTGGTCATTCAGCCTGTAGGAGATAAGGAAACCTACTTGGTCATGAATGTATATGGCCCCCAAAGAATGGATGATAAACTCAAGTTTCTAAATTCTCTGGAGGATCTCAGAGATAGACATGCAGGAATACCATGGATCTTCGGGGGTGATTTCAACATGATCAAATCACTTTGAGAGAAAAAAGGGGAACCCAAATTCTAAGCAAGGAATCTTTAGCATTTCAAACCTTTATAGATAATTTGAAGCTAGTGGACATTGTAACGAGTAATGATCTCTTTACTTGGAACAATAAAAGAGGAGGAGAGTCTCAGGTTGCCTCAAAATTAGATAGATTAATAATATCAGAGGACCTTATGCTTATTGCCAAGGAAATGATAGCAAGTGTTCTCCCCTTCGGAGGTTCAGATCATTGGTTGGTTCAACTGGAGGTTCAGGGCATTGATACCCCCAGGAATAGACCTTTTAGATTTGAGAATATCTGGCTCTCCCACCCAGATTTCTTTAGCAACATTGCCAACTGGTGGTCAGAAAATTCGAATATTCAGGGCTTAATAATGTTCCTTCTTCAAAAAATACTTAAACACATCAAGATCAGGCTCAAATATTGGAACAAGAATGAATATGGCAATATTTTTGAAGAAAAAAAAGCTGTTGAAGGTAAAATGCAGGAACTCAACCAAGCCCTTATCACGGATGGCTTTGATAAAGTCATAAGTGATAAAGTTACCAAATATCATCAAGACTGGGAAAATTTATGTAAACAAGAGGAAATATTTTGGAAACAAAAATCTAGAGTTCAATGGCTAAAAGAAGGAGAGCGAAACACTAAATTTTTCCATAGATCCACTATGGTGAACAGAGCGCATAACAGGATTTCCTTGATCAAGGATGAGGGAGGTAATCTTCTCAAATCTCATGAGGAAATAGAAGTTGTGCTTGTTCAACACTTTCGAGGAATAGCAAAGGAAACCATTTCAGATAGAGAACATTCCATCATGGACTTAACAATACATATACCTAGGTTGGTGTCTAGAGAGGACAATTTCAATCTTAATAGGCTAGTAACTGAAGATGATGTTAGTGAGGTCCTCAAAGAAATGCAGAATGGTAAGGCACTAGGCCCTGATGGTTTCATTGTGGATTTCTTTAAAGCTTGCTGGAATATAGTCAAACAGGATATTCTAAATGTAGTAGAAGATTCCAGGGTGAATAGAACTATTTTGAAGGCGCTTAATACCTCCTTTATCTCCCTGATCCCTAAACAGGACTTGGCTCAAACTCCTGACAGGTTTAGACCCATAGCTTTGTGCAATGTGGTTTACAAGATAATATCCAAGGTTGTGGCCAATAGACTCAAACCTCTTCTTCCTACACTAGTTTCTGTGGAACAATCTAGATATGTGGAAGGTAGACAAATTCTCAATAACATCATTCAAGTGCATGAGGTGGTGCACTCTCTAACTAGCAATAGGAAGGCTGGAATGATCATGCAATTGGACATATCCAAAGCTTATGATAAGCTGAATTGGACCTATATCAGGAAAGTTATTATTGCTTTTGGGTTTGATCACAACTAGGTTAGATGGGTTATGGCCCTAGTTACTTCTTCCAGCTTTTCAATTTTGGTTAATGGTTCTCCCTCGGAGACTTTATTCCTTCAAGAGGACTCAGGCAGGGAGACCCATTCTCTCCCCTTCTCTTCATCCTCATGATGGAAGGACTGGGTCGGCCTATCAAGCATGTAAAAGAAGTTGGTAAGATTAAAGGTCTCCAACTTTCTGACAATGGACAGGCCTTGACTCATCAACAATTTGTTGATGCCACGCTACAGGGAATCCCCACGGTCAAAGAAGCTCTTGCGTATAAACAAATCCTGAGTGACTTTGCCATGGCTTCAGGTATGGAAGTTAATCTCTCCAAATCTAAGATTTTTTTCTTTAATACTAATTTTGCTACTCAGAGGAATATCTCCAAAATTCTAGGCTTTCAAAGGGATATCCTCCCATCAAAATATTTGGGAGTTCCTCTAACTACCAAACCTTTGCACAAGAGCATTTGGGAGCCAGTGATTAATAAGACTCAGGATAAAATTAGGAAATGGACTATTAGGTCTTTAAACTTGGCTGGTAGGTTGGTGGTCACAAAGGGTGTTCTTCAATCAATCCCAGTCTTCATGCTATCAGCTCTCCCAACACCAAAAGGAGTCTTGCAACAATTCAGATCCATACAAAGAGACTTTATTTAGGGTAAGGATGAGGAAAGAAAGAAATGGGCCTTGGTTGGCTAGGATAAAATATGAAAACGTAAAAACCATGGGGGGCTCAGATTGGATGATCCGAAGATTCTTAGCAAGGTTTTAGGGGAAAAGTTATGGTGGCACTCGGGTCAAAGATCCAAAGGCTCAGTGGGCTAGTATCTGGAAAGAAAAATATGCCAACACTTGGCAAACTAGTGATCACATAAGAATTTCTGGAAGTATAAAGGGATCACACATCTGGAATAAGGCCTGGGAGAACAGAGGATTATTACAAAAAAACAGCTTCTGGGAAATCAGAGAAGGAAATATGGGTTTATTTTGGGAGGATAAATGGCAACAAGAACCTATAATGTTATCAGAGGATTTTTTGGATCTCAAGAATGAGACAAAAACCAAAGGGCTATCTAAGGTAAAATATTTTTGGGATCAAACCAATAGTGCAGGAAAATGGAGAACTTGGAGGAACATTGATTACAAGGATGACAAACCCTTGAAAGAAAAAGCAAATGAGCTTATGAAATTGTTGGAACAAAGGAAGATATTAGTGACAGGAGGGAATGACTAACTTAGATGGGGAAACAATAATGAGGATTCCTTTAATCTTAAGGAGGCAAAATGATTACTCCTTGAGCTGGATTCCCATGTTCCAAACAATATTTGGACGAACCTATGGAGGCATTAAGGCTAGATGAAGATCAAACATTTCATGTGGATGGTTTATCATAAGAAAATTTTGACTTGGGATAAAATAAGGAAGAGGAGTGTTCTGGGGCCTTCCAGATACCAGCTCTGTGAAGCCCAAGAGGAAACAATGGAGCACCTTCTTAATAATTGCAATTTCACCTCATGGTTGTGGAATACTTTTGCTTCTATTTTCCAACAGACTGACAGGGACCAAGTGAGCATTATCAATACCCTAACCAATTGGAGATGTAACTTTTTAGATTATGAATTTCTGGGCACTGCTTGGGCTCTTATGCCAGGCTTCATTATATGGAATGTCTGGAAAGAAAGGAACAAAAGAATCTTCAAGAATGAAAAAAGTCCCTCCCAACGCCTTTTTGAGCAGATCTTAAAACATCTTAAGGAGACAATTGGCACCACAGTACATAATCCCCCTAAGAATCTACCCTCAGATGAGAATTCTCAGTCAGCTGGGTATGCAAGGGCTTATTCCTCAAGGCCTGGACAAGAAAGTAGTGAAAATGGATACTGAGAAGGATTTCTAGCATCCTCCCTGTCAGGGTTTTTTGAAATACAATGTTGATGGATCTTCAAAAGGAAACCCAGGAACTATTGGCTTTGGAGGGGTTTTAAGGGTTGAAGAAGGAAGTATTCTCTTCATCTTTCATTACCATTTAGGAAGAGCCACTAACAACATGGTGGAATTAATGGCTCTGGAGCAATGCTTAGATTTTCTGAAGCAGGATAACTTCCTAAATGTGATTATAGAAGCTGATTCTGAGTTAATCATTAACTCGGTTAAGAGAATTAGTTGTGGAATGGCGCCGAAAAATGTCTCAAAACACTAGAGGCTGATCTAGGTTTTCCAAAGAATTCAGAGTCACCTCCAAAGCCTTCGCACAGTAAGTTTTAACCATATGAGCAGAACGACCAATAAGCTGATGGATATTCTGGCTAATCAGGGAGTGAGTTGTACTGAATGCAGGGTTTTGATGGATTGGCAAGAGTTGCCTCAGAGCAGACTAAAGGCACATGGTCACGACTAGGCGGATAAAGACAAGAAGGTGTTTCGAAACAGAGCCATGGAGGCCAGTTCTAAATGACTTGATTTCATCATGATTTGCTATTTTTTTCATAATTTGGTCTTTGATCAGAAGCAAGCCACTGACGGCCTCAGTAGCCCTAGTATATACAAACTCAGAAACCCACGGTGGAGGCTGCTCAGATGTCTCAATTTATCGGTTGGTCAACCAAAGGGAAAGAAAAACACCTTCCATGGGGTCATGTACAGGCGTAGAGGAGATGGGGTGAGGGGTCAAAATCCTGGCTTTCATGGCAGCCGTAATACACTTGATTTTCTTTTTTGGGAGGCAAAACTGCTCCCCTGGTGGTATTTGGTTTATCGCAAGCCTTTCAAGCAGGAAGCAGTTTTCATGAATTGGCAGCGATTCCACTCACCTACCTACACATGGCATGGGGGCGGGACCGAATACTGCCCTCATCATGCCCTAATGTTTGGGGCTTTAGGGCCCTGTGATATCATCCTCAGTCGCCAGATTTTTCTAGGCAGATCTACGGTCAGGAACGATCGTGCATGTTGGTGGGTCCTGGTCATTAAGCGACGAGCATCTTTGCATTGCGATATCTTCCTCTACCATTGGATCGAGCGAGGAGAATGGATGGTAGGGATTAAAGATGCAAGTCTAGTGGTTCAGATGCGTAGGAGGAATCATGGTTTTACGCATGTTCTTCTAACCGTACGGCCCAAGCATTGTCTATTTTCTAAGGGTTTTGAGGTTATGTTTCTAGGGTTGGAGGTTCAAGCCTTTGGCAGTTAGAGTTTAGACTTTCTATGGTCCACAGTGCCTTGTGGATGGCTATACTTTATGTAAAATATTTCTTGTTTTATTGAAATAGAAGGAACAACTCTTGCTTCAGCAAAAAAAGATTATAATTTCTTTGCATGATCATGTAATACTAAAGTATCAAGTAGGGACATTCAAAATTAGTCATCCATCAATATTACCTTTGAGAGTGCTTAGTAGTTAATGCTTCCTATCACACACATAGTAGGTCACCAACTTCAAGGATAGCAATATAAACACAACAAAAATCAAATTAAAGTAAATTCCAGGAAGTCAAATGCGACTAATCTTGAGTCAAGAAAATACCAAGCCCTTCACATTAGCAAGGAATTCTTAGGCACTAAAATACAAAATCCTTTTATTGAATCATTTTCACCTTTTCTTTAATTTCTTTAATTGAGAACATAACTTTCAAGCAAAAAATAATAATAATAAAAATAAATAAATAAATTATATATATATATATATATATATAAAGAAAATCATTGAAAAAGGTCTCAGAATCCTAACAAATACTGGAGTGATTGTTGTATCAATTAAATAGAAAGGCAATAGTTCGATATTCTTTTAACTCATGGAATAAATTGAAGAATATGAAGCTTTCTCATCGCTTGATCCTAATTAAATTGTAATCTGTGGGTTTAAATCAAATAATCAATTTCAGTCCAAGATAGTTAAGAGATAACTTTGGAGAAGGAATTCTAGAAGCATTGGGATAGTATAAGTGGAATTAACTAGGATGAAAATGAAGCACTTTAGTGGGTGCTCCGAAATATTTTAATGCGACTGAAAATGATTTATACTCCCTCCACACATTTTAAAATAGAAACCATTTAGTTGCATCTCATTTATTTTCCACCTTTCTATATTATGTAATTCTTTGAGCAAGAATATAGCATTCATAAATATTGTCATGAAAGAGTACTCTTCATAATCGAAACAAGTTGAGCTCTAACAAATAAACAATTTCATGTAGTGAATAAGTCTTACATGGTAGATTTCAGTGATTAAAATGACAACTTTATTCTTAATCTCATTACAAAAAAAATAAATTCAACCCTAACTAGTTGGGATCTAACAAATCAAGAATTTCATGTAGTAAAATAAACTTACATGGTAGATCCCAATTATTTGCAATGACAATATTCTTGATCTTATTACAACGTAGAGAAATTCAAGAGTACATATATATTTCTTTATCTAAGACAAAATTTGAAAACATTCTGAGATTTCATAGAAATATAATGATAATATTTACCTATGGTACATGAGAATGCTATCTACATCTAGCACCTATCACTAGACAATAGTGTTATTGAGACACCATCTCATGGCATTAGACTCATGTATATAGATAGTGTTATGGAGATACCTTGCAACACCTATTCAACACTACCTTCAAGCTTCAAATTCATCAATCGATTTACTTTAGTAGCAAATTCTAGTGGGATTTCATTAAATACAACTTGAAAAAAGCCATTTATGATAGTTGTAGTTTCCTTCTCTGGATCTAACCCCGTCTAGAAATAGAGTAAATGATATTCCCCAAATTTTGAGGTACTTGCTTCATGTTAAACATGGGCTATTGGGTTCTTCCCATGGAAAAGGTTGTGAATATTATATGTATAATGGAAGCAAACATGAAATTCAAGGTTGCTCCTAAATTATCTCGAGTGAATTATAAAACACCATCTACATAAAAAACCATCTAACAAAAGCCTACCCAAGATCCAACTTAAGAATTAAAAATGTTGCAAATAGGAGATCCCTTAAACAATATCAACTATTTAATTGCATAATCACACTAAAATAGACAAATCTTTAAAATGCTGAAAAGTGTGAAAAAATGGAGTTGGAATATTATAGTTATGTCGGGGTAGATATAGCTATGTAAAATGTAACTTTTATATAAAAAAATGGAGTTTAAATATTATAGTTATGTTAGGGTAGATATAGCTATGTGAAATGTAAATTCTATATAACATTCTAAATATCCTTTTTCAGTCATCTAAGAGACTAACATTTTTTTATCTTCAGTTAATAACTTAATACTCCACCAAAAATAACACTGAATTGGTTCTTCACCAACCAAGGGGGAATTTTAAACCAGTGTGAAAATGCTTACTCATTGCCTTGCCATACTTTTATTTGTGTGTGGATTTAAGCTAGTGTAATGTAACTTCTACATATTTGACAATCTAAATGTAAAAAATTACCCAGATTGAAGTTATAAAATTAACATATACACAATATGATACTATATGCATGAGTTATGAGTAATGTGACGTTTACATGTTATATCAAGACAAACTTTTTCTCATCTCATTAACTCTTACCTTATGGTTGGTGATGGATATAGCCTTTAAAATTATGAGCCATCCTTGTCATATCTTATATTTAAAGATGGATATAGCTTTTAAAAGCATCAACCTTGTTTTTTTATTTTATGTACAGTCAATTTAAATGGAAGTTCTCATAATTTTATTCAATATTATCTTGTACAACTGGAAATAAAATGATGTGGGGGTGGTGTTTCTAGTAATTTTCACACTTGTTTTAACTACCTAAATTTAGGCTATTTAAAATAAACAGGGGTGGTGTTTCTAGTGATTTTAAAACTTGTTTTAATTACCTAAATTTAGCCTATTTAAAGTAAATAGTTGCATTGACCATCTTATCTTAAAGTAAGTAACTTGTGTTTCTAGTGATTTTCAAACTTGTTTTAATTACCGAAATTTATCCTATTTAAAGTTAATAGTTGCACTGACCATCTTATCTTCAAGTCAATAAATTTGCTCGAGGGCATCTTCATGATATCCACCATAATTGAAAATAATGAAATATTAGTAGTATCTTGCACTAAATAGACAATGTTGACATAGAATATTTTATTGCTTTTTTTACTCTGTGTCACAAATTTATTGATATTTTATGATTCTTGGTTTCGATTTCAATGTCAAGATTGGATTCATCATGCCTGCTAGGATTTCTAGTTGTGAACGCATCATATTGTTCACTTGTAATTGTATAAAAAACAGAGGGTATGCACAATGACATGTAGTGACATGTGGTTGTCTATTTTACTCGATGATATGCTTTATTTTTTAATACGTTCCAATCCTACCACAATGAAATTATGAGAGACAAGAACACAAGAAGGATTATCAATAAATGAAATTAGAGACTTTAGAATGCAACTCAAATTGTACCTAAATGTAATGATAAGTATTTGAAGTTGTCTGGTCATCGATGAGCATCAAATCACACTGTGAAAAAATCCTTGCATTATGAGAATTTGGTTGCACCTGCACTAATACTCTACAGTATTTCCTTAACTTTCCTATAGATATAATTTTAGAAACAATCCTACTCCTACAATTCTTCCCTATATGGATCATCTTTGTCCTTCCTATTGATAGTTATTTTTCAAGGAAACAAAATATAACTCTCCAATTGTATCATCGGCTTTCAAAACAATGCTTGAGTATTTCCAGGTGATTTTTGAACCAGTCTCTACTCAGGTCCACGAAATCTTTGATTTATCTCCATCGCACAAACTGCTTTTCGTAGTAAAATTATAAATCCCATGTTTGCATTCCTCATCCCCAACATATCAATTCTTTTCAGTGGAATACTTTATCATTTCTCCCTCAGTGCAATAGAGATCCACTACTGTGGCATGGAGATGATTGGTGCCATAAAATGGTGCAGTGCATCCTTCAATATATGTCACAGAACTCCTCTCACCTCACAGAATGCCTCTCATTTACAACAATAAGAGTCCCCTCAAACTTCCTAGTCTCCATCTCATTCATCCTCAAATAAGTGGATATTTCCATGGGTGACAAAGTGTGTTTGGGGATTTAATAGGAGTTATCACTAAAAGAAGAGTACATTTCCTCATAACAGTTATCAGTACGAAGAACAACCCTGCCAAGCTACTTCCTAACTAGATCAAGATACTCCCAAATTACCTCTTATAATGAACAAAAGATAACCTCAACTACTTATAGACTCTACCTATGCATGGTAGCAATGACAACACTATGAAGAAAAACATATACAACAATGTTGGTCAATCACTTCTTTTAGTCAAGGCCATGCGCAGCTTTTGAAAATTATCAAGCAAGTCATGGTCCACCTCATCCAGGGTCCTCTTCTTCTTCTACTCTCTTTGTTTAGGTTCAGAATAATAGCAAAGGTCTTGGAAATTTATGGGTGGGTAAAATTTATCAGACCATTTGGGTTCTTCCATTTTTAATCATTGTCTGTAAGCATTGAGTCTAAATTGCAAAAGCCATTCATGCTCCTTGCTTTTCACTGAAATTAACCTATGATTTGGAGAGTTGTAAGGTTTAATGGATATAAGTATATTCTACTTAAAATATAGTAACATGGTTTAAAATTATAGGCATTGAGATTAAAATCTAAGGATGAAAAAGAAAGGATTTTATGTTTATGATTCTAAGATATTTTAATTTCATGTAAAAAAGTTTGAGGAAGGTATAGTATTTGCATCCTACCAGAAAATTTTCTTGCATCACTCGAGCCCTTTGAATTTGCACATGGTAGATTCCATTTCACAAACAATCAATCACTAAAAAAAGGTGAAAGGAAAAAATAAAATTTCATGCATTACCCTAGAAAAGCTAGGGAGGAGCAAATTGATTTGTACAATAACGACATGAAAAATGCTTACTTGTCCATTGTATTTTAATGAATTGTTGGCCACAATCAATATCTGCATTATCATAATCATTAAACCCTTTATACAATAAGGACATGCAAAATGCTTACTTGTGCATTGCCTTTTTATGAGTTGTTTGTCGCAATCAAGATCTGCATTATCGTAATCATTAAGCCCTAAACTCTAGATGAAATGTATGCTTTGATCATATAAACCCTCGAAATTTTTTACCCATAAGAACAAAAAACATCTTTAGTAAAAAGGAAGAACCCTTCCAAGTCCAAATTCATACCCATGTACAAATGGAAAAAATCTCCATGCCCAATGACCTTGCCCTTCCTCCATCTAATCCTTGATGTTGTGTTTCCCATATTTTATTTTAATTGAGCGATAAAATGGAAAAGAAAAGGAAAATAAATATTTGTAATTGAAAAAATAAAAGAAATATTTAAAATATAAAATAAAATATATAAATTGCAATTGGGTTAAATGATTTATTTTTAATAAGAATTTGTTATTTTTGCATAAGGCACTAAATTAAAAAGAAGAATAAGAAGTTTAAAATGATATTGGGATGAGTGTAAACATTTAAATATGGCCTCAATTAATAATAAAAAGTTAAATTAATAAAAATAATAAAATTCAATTTGTTATATTTTGATTTTGTTATTAACTTGTGAATAAGTTTGTTTACAATACCACAGGCCAATACCATGACTAATCAATACTACAAGTCCAAAAACTTTATAACAATGTGATAAGATTCTTAACCGTGGATATTCACCCCCCACATTATTATTATTAACTTGTAAAAAATAGCCTTTTTTACAATACCATGTGTCAATACCATGTATCATGAATACCACGTGCCCAAAAAACATACATTATTTCGCAATCAAAATATTTTATAACAATATGAAAAGATTGTTAACCATGAATATTCAACCTCACTTTACCATGGATATTATCTTGTAAATCAGGTTTGCTACAATACCAGGGGCCAATACCATGGCTTATCAATACCACATGCCAAAAAACCATAACTTATTTCATAGTAAAAATATTTCATTTTAATTTAGTTTTACAACATTTTTTTAATTGAATCTAAAAGGAAAAATGTTACAAGTAGTTTTTGAGATATATCTAAACCCTCTATCCTCACGACCACTAACAATATTCTCATAGAATTTAAATTAAGGTTTTAATAAAAGTAAGCTAATATGGATCTATGCCGGTTGCTTATATATATATATATATATATATATATATATATATATATATAGAACTGGCATGGATCCATCTTAGCTAAGGATCCAGGGGATGAGAGCAAACAAATTGACTAATTATAATAGAGTGCATGATTTTTTAAAGTTTTTCATTATTTTATTTTCTTTGACATGATTGATCCAAAATATAGGTTTATTATCTTACGACCAATTAGGTTTTTTTAATTTAGATAATTTCTTAAACACAATACAATGTGATCAAATTTAAGAGAGAGTTGGGGAGGGGGTGGAAAGAGGGATGGAGATAGTGAAAAAGTTGGAGGGCAGAGAGAGAGAGAGATAGAGAGAGTGATGGGACAGAGAGAGAGAGCTAGTTGGAGTGGACGAGAGAGGGAAGAAAGAACAAAGGCATAGAGAGATGGAGGTGGAGAGAGAGAGGAGTGAGAAGGGAGAGATGGGGAGGGAGTGAGGGATAGAGGATAGGAGGGAAGAGGAAGAAGAGGAGAGGATAGAGATAAGAAGAGAAGGGGAAGAGAGAGAGTTGGAGATATAGATATGGAGAAGGATAGGTACGGGGGGAGATAGTGATAGAGTTGGATGGAAGAGAGAGAGAGAGAGTGATATTGATTTGGGGGGGAGAGATAGAGGGAAGTGGGAAATAAAGTATATATAGGAAGGAAGATAGAGATGAGGACAGAGAGATGGAATTGGAGGAGGCAGGAGAGGGAGGGAACAAGAATGACATAGAGGGAGAAAGGTGGAGAGAGAGAGAGGGGGTGACAAGGGAGACATCAAGAGAGAGTGAGGGAGAGAGGAGAGCAGGAGGGAATAGAGAGAAGGATATAGATAGAGAGGGGGAGAAGGGGAAGAGAGAGATAGACAGAGAAGGAGAAGGGAGGGAGAGAGATTGTGTGTATGTTTAGGGGATGAGATAGAGAGAGGGAATAACAAAGAGACACAAATACAAATATAGATATTATATAGTTCTATATAACCAACCTAGATCCATATTAACCCTATAACTATCAAACGTCAAGAGGGATCCAATCTCTCGAGGTGCAAACATTTCCTCAAGTTTTCCACTAGAAAAAAAAAAAATTCACCTCAAGAGATTGGATCACTTTCAGCGCTTGATAGGTTCGGGATTAAGATGGCTCTAGGTCTGATAATATGAAATTAAAGTAGTTTTTATTTGATATTATAGTCTTAAAAAAAAAAAATCTCTTCAACTTAATTTCAAATTGGAACTAGATCCCATTAGATTCAAGAAATATATTTTTAAAAAATAAATAAATATTTTTTTATTAAAAAATATATTTTTAAAATTACAAATTATTAGAGATAAATAATGAAAAGTTGGCTCAACTATACACCGTGTGAGGATGAAGAAGTGTTAAAGTAAGCATAGCCTTTCAAAAAATTGTTAATAGCCTTTCAATCCCCTATCACTTGTTAGTTTAGATTGCTTGACACAATTAAGATAAATAACATACAAAATTGATTCATATTATTGTAGTACTTATTAGGTAGTTGTATTTTTGTTCTTAGACTAAATTAGTCATTCATGTTAGTTATTTTTAGTTGTATTACTTATTATCTAGTCACATATTTTAACCCACGACTAAATTAGTGATTTATGTTAGTCATTTTTATTTCGGTCACTTAAGATTGCTCATTTTTGGTAGTATTTCACTTGGAAAAGTTGTGGTGACTAACATTTTTAGTCACCTAGTAACTAATTTCTCATTTTCTACTAGTGGTAGGAGAACATTTTTTTTGTATGTTTGTTTTCTTTGCTGTTAATTCTCTCCAAATTTTGTTGCTATTCTATATATCTTTTGAGATGTTGTATGTTTTGGAACATTTTGTTTACATAGGGTCCGTTGATAAAGATGAGAACCTTGGGGGCTGTGGAAATGGTGCAAGAGATGTTATAATGGAAGATAGGGAATTGGATTCCAAGGAAGAAGTTGTTGCATTTTATTTTTTTCGTGATAGTAATATGATTCCTAGAATGGTTGATATTTTGTAGGTGGAGAAATCCAGTGGCATCCATAGTTGCTTGGCCTAGTGATCAAGTGGAGATCATGGTAAAGCATGTTATGACATGTTTATTGTGTTGGCCTAATGATCCGGGATGGATTACGGTAAATCTTGGTTTCTATTGATGAGGGTGAGGTGGTTTAGCCTTGGGATATATGTCTTATTTAATCAATAATGTTCTTAGAATTATTTTCAATGAGATTTTATGTTTATTTTAAAAAATTAGTAAAACAAATGCCACAACTAATTTAATGGATTCCTACGCACATTTAAACTTAACTTCCTAAATTATAAGAAAAGATTAATATTGTTTACAATCTCATAATTAATTAAAAAAAGAATAAATTACTAATCTAAATATTTACAAAAACTAATATCAACTAGTACAACCACATAAAAAACATATTGGTTAATAAACATATTTAAGTAATAAAAAATATTTATTATTAATTATTTTGAATTGCTTTCAATTATATGTTTTCTTTTACTTAGAACTTTTCATATAAATTAATATAGAAAAACATAATAAATTAACATCATGCTAATTTTTAAAAAATATTTTCTTACATATGTGTAGAGAGGGAAAATTAGGGAATGAAAGAGTCAACATTACTTAGTACAAGTGTTGATCGAAGTAATAAACATTTAAAGTTGTTTATGGCTATTTTTGTTACTATTTTATTGAGTCAGTGGATATTGCGTAATGTTATTATATAAATTTTAATTTGAGAATGAATTTTAAATTTTAGTGCTTATTAGACGAATTTGAAACTTTTAGTAGAATGTGTGTTTTTATTTATTTATTTATGAATTTATAAGTTTCACCATTTAATTTATTTAGTTTAATATTGAATCGTATAGGGACCAAGTAATGATGAAAATGGAATGTTTTTCTAATTTATTTCACATTCAAATAATGAATGAGCATTGTTGCTATTCTGATCGATACATTTTTTTTTCTTTGTAGTACACAAGTGAAGTTTTCCTCTCTTTCCAGCAAAGTTTGTTGCTTTTCGTATGGATCCTGTTATTTGGAAATTCCTCCCCTTTGAGATTATTGAACTTCTGTTTCATTGGCTTCCTTTGTCAGTATTGCTGGAATTTAAATTGGTTTATAGACAATGGTGTACTTAATTTTGGAAAACCTACTCTTCTTTGCGACTTGTGATCGATATTGTGAGAAAGAGTAAGGATTTATTTCTTTCTCCACTTGTTTTCCTGATCATTGCTACCTAGCACCATACCTTAAATATAGTGGTCACTTGTCTACTATGGTATTTCCTTGCACACCTACAAGTTATCTGCATACAAAAAATATTTCATTATTAACCCTTTTATGAAAATGTTTAGAAATGTTGGAGTTCTTAGTGTTTAGGAGTGAGGGTTCTTCTCTCTATTGCAAAAATACAGTCTAGGAAATTCTGAATGGGTTTTTTTGAAACATATTTCTAAAAACATGGACTCACATTTCCTCATTTGCAGTAGTGTTGATAATGTTTGGAAGAGAATAGGGCTTCCACGCAGTGATGTAATGCCACCAAAGTAGGTTATCTTATTTAAATAAAAGTCTTATTGGCTATATCTAGACAAAGATTATGAAGATTACCCTACTTGTGGTTACACTATCTACTAGTTGGAATTGAACAAAAACAATTGAGTTTATTCATTTGTTCCTATTGTTGACATATAATGTATGTCATTAGGGTTATACAAGAATCAACTTATTTGTGTTGTCAATAATGGTTGCATGTCTTCTTGGTCACTTGAAGAGATAAATCATTTTTATTATTTTCAAAAGAGAAAAGTTTGGAATATTTTGAAGATAATTGGGGACACAGATGGTTGTTGATTGAATATTTCTCTATGGATATAATTAGAAAATGTGCAAGTTACCTACCTTTGTGCATAGTTGGAGAAAATGTGCTTATGTTGGGTCAGTGTGGAGTGTAGTTAAAGTTGTATGATAGAGAACATGGTCGAGTGATCCCTGAACCAGAATCTCGATCATGGTAAGGCCACTGGCCTAGTCACCCCTGAGCTAGACTATGGGTTATGGTAAAGCCAGGATTTTGTTGCCTCAGTGAGCCTAGGAATCCTTTGCAGTGAATAACAGGATATACAGTAAAGCCAAGAGGTGGTTTCCTCTCTCTTGGGCATAGTAATCCTCTCTCTTGGATATGTGGTAAAACCTGAGAGACTATGGGACAATAAAATTCCTCACGGTGTAGGTGGAGAAATCCGGTGGCATCCATGGTTATTTGGCCTAGTGATCAACAGGAGATCATGGTAAAGAATGTTATGACATGTTTATTGTGTTGGTCTAATGATCCAGGATGGATTACAGTAAATCATGGTTTCTATTGATGAGGGTGAGGTGGTTTAGCCTTGCTATGCCCTGGTTGGTTCTGTTAGTTTGAGTCCCACATTCATGCTTGGAATATGGCATGAGGTTGAATGACCGAAGAGACATTTGTCTTAGCCATTCTATGGTCGCTTGGAACGTGGTAGTCCCATCCCAGGTTTGAATTTTGCATCATTAGTGAAAGGTTATTTCTCCTTGTATTTGTATGAGTATTATACTAATTTATATGTGGATCATATGGTTGGGATTCCATTGGTATTTCTACTGGTATTATGTTGGTTATTTATGTGTTTTATGATAGTGGCTATGTATGGATCTCATCAAGCTTTTACTTGTAAATGAATAGACAATGTATCTATGACCTAATAGATGTCAATGCAACAAATTATATAAGAGAGATATGATTCTTAGTGATTCTGAGTTAAGTATGAGACCCCTATGCTTAGATTTTTTAATTACACTAGTAGATTACATATTTGTGATATGTTTGACGAAATACCCGTCATGGCTAGTAGGGGTCCATTCAAGGTCTCGTTAGTCCCTAGATAGTGGCATTCCTATAGCATGAGAGCGTCCAAAGCCTCCTCGACACTAGCATGCCTATAGTATGAGAGCGTGCAGAGGTTAAGTCGTCAAACAACTTCAGTGGGACCCATGGTCTAGCTACTTGAAGTGTTGGGATGGTTCTCAAGGGTCATGTAACCGAAGTGGAAGGTCTTTATCTTGTCTTATAGTTGATTCAATTTCCTTAAGGTCAGATAGGACGTTGAATCTTGTCATAGTATCCTCTTGTGGCATGTTCACCCTCCTTAGCTAATTACTTAGGTAGATGTGGGAGGAGGGCATTATAGAGTGGTATCAGAGCATGCTTCACCCCTTGGATTGGATGGGTGATGTGTTGGTCATGCATTCATGTCGATTTCATATCTATTTCTTATGCTTGTAGTCCATGTGCTTCTTTCATTTGCATGGTGTTGATCATGGTTGTAGTGATGTCACTATGTGAAGGTTGATCGTGTTGTTGTGAGATGTGTCATCATGAGTGCATGGTTGTATAAGCATTTGTTATGCATGTCAGTGTTTATATGTTGTTAAGCATGCATTGTCATGGTGATAGCTGTTGTGCATGAGGTAATTATATGCAGTTAGTTCATGATGATGATATTGGTATGTTATGATGCTAATTTGTTGGATGAAATAGAGCAGGAGATGCAGATCATTAAAGTGAAGTTGTAGCATTGGACCTCGAGGCAAGAAAATGTCCTCATACATTTTTGTATATTGGGCATGTCGATATTTACATTAAGGATTGTTATATGCATTATGGTTATGTGTATTCCTTTCATTCTATTGATCTTATGGTTACATACGTGA
Source organism: Pinus tabuliformis (assembly GCA_031772625.1). Classification (NCBI taxonomy): domain Eukaryota; kingdom Viridiplantae; phylum Streptophyta; class Pinopsida; order Pinales; family Pinaceae; genus Pinus; species Pinus tabuliformis. The sequence continues at coordinate 1,653,534,085 of CM062816.1, forward strand.
TAGATGTTAGTTGATTTGAATAGTCATATGCACATGTGTGGGATAGTCATGAATGATAGTAACTTATGATTATATGCATTTCTATTGTTGTTTTAGGTTATAAAACTTGATGATTATGTTATATGTTATATGTTGTTGATGAGTATGTTATAGGTTAACTTGTTGTTTTATGCTAATAAATTAATGATTAGGGTTATTGCATTAAGATGTTGATGTTATATGTATCATATTGAGTTGGATTGGTCTATGCAAATTGTTGGGGTTATGACATTAAGGTATAAGTTAATATGTTGTGATATTATGTCATACTAATCTAAACTGACTATGCATATGTGATTGTTATGCATGAAAGATAAATGTTTATGAGCTTATGATGTGAACATGTTAGTTAGTTATCGTTATGTATATCATGACCTTATTTGTGCTTGAGCTGATGTGCTATGAAGTTATACCATGCTAATCTAGGTTACTTGTGCATACAAGATAGCCTCCCATGAGATATATTAAGGTATGAGCTTGCTTATGTCGTATACTTTGTGCTTGAATGTTTGATTATGTCATTTATTGGGTGTTTGAGTGTTTGGTGTCTATTATGCTGTCTTGTTGATTAATTTCACATGGTATGCTTACAAGTTGGTTGAATGTTTGATGAATTGTATAATATGAGTATGTGTTCAAACGGTCTTGTTTTAAGATGGTTGTACTAACACGTATGTGTTGAGAAAGTTGATATGTACTTAAGTGTAAGTAGGTGATAGTTGTAGCATTATGTATTATGTCTGGTGAATGTGAGTTGATTGTTGATTATGACATGATTGTTAGTATTGGTAAAGGTTGATTTCAAATTTATATATATTATTATCTTGATATTTGGAACATGTGGTTGACATCTATGAATAGTTGCTGGGTAACATTCCTAGTATTAGCTTGACAAGGTAATAGTTGATGTGCTTATATATACTTAACAGTTGGGTGAAGTGATAGCACATAGTAGCAAAAATTGCAACAAAGTAAAAAGGTAAAAGAAAGGAATTGGGCAATAATTCCTTTGGCTATGTTTGGAAACCCTAATTCCAAAGGAATGAGTGCTTTGCATAAATGAAGTCCTCCAAACCTTGATTTGTCTGAAATTATGTGGATAAGTGATATATTCATGGACATGTATTTGACAAGACATGGCGTGGATGTGTTTTTTGAAAGCAACGTGCTTATCACAACAAGGTAAGGTAATTAATGTATTGTTATGTTTATTTATGCACTAACAGTTATGTGTTTATGGGAGTGTCATGTAGGGAGTTTCATGCGAAGAGAAGTTGCCATGAAATCTTACACAAGGCTCATGTTGAGATTCCTTGGGAACCATGGGGATTGAGTCACGTATCTATTGTTAGTCTTGTGCTTTTGGTCCTTGGTGATTTGTTGAGCCTGATTTTGGTTTTGTTCACGACTGGTGCAAGGCCTTGCCACTTTGTTTGTGGTGTCGTATTGTTATTGGTTTCCATGGTTTTATGTTTCTTGCTTCTTTGTATTGTCTTTTAGGTTTTGAGAGTCTTGGGAATTGGTTGGGAAAGAGAAAAGTTAATGGAGCTCATGGAGATATGTGTGGTACCCAATGGGTAACGTAAGACACGAATGAAGCTCAGTGCATGAGTAACTGCAATGGAAGGTAAGACAGCTCAGTGCATGAGTAACTGCAATGGAAGGTAAGACTATGAAAATTGGTTGGACTCGTTGGGTCCATTGTGTTAAATGGATGGTAGAAGTACATACATGAGAAAGGTAAAGTAAATGGATCTGAGGTGTCAGATGCCCTTGCTAAGTTGGGAACTGTGGTTCTCAATGTTGTGAAAGTTGTGCATAAATAAGGAAGTTCTCTTAACCTAGGCCTTATGGTATCTGGTAATTATGTTGTGATCGTAACTATGTTGATGTTTACATATGTATACATTCCTTATTTTTACTTTGTGAAGGGGCAGCAACTTCCATATGAATACTTTTCAATGTATATGTTTTTCAATATATTCCAAAACATACTCAAAATCCTTAGTCTACTCTATTTTTATTCCGTTTTGTTGGGGGTAAAATTTAAACTTTTAGCTTTGTTTGGTTGTGCAAGCCAAATGTGTGAATTAACCTCAGCCAATCTTGTCTCGAAGAAACCCGTGTCTCTTCTTTCACACAACACGATAAGGAAATAATTGTGAAGCCATGGAAAAAAAGTTGACTCCTCCGAGAAACACATGCACCATGAAAAAAATGATCAAGCGTGACCCATTGGCTCGGTTGTACATGTATTTCGACATGCACACCATGGTTTATCTCAAATGACCTGAGCAAACAACATTTTGGTTCTACAATCAAATTGCTCACGCAGATGACACTTGCGTGCACAAGACACAAGGCATTGGAGGGTGAGAAAAGAGTGGAGACAATGACAATAAATAAGATGAAAATGAATAATATAGGTGTCTTTATATCAACCTCAGGTGGATGTCCTGATGTACTAAGGTTGATTTTTTTAGGTCGACACCTACAATTGACTCTGAAGTGAATATGCTCTGTCTGAATCATTGATCCACGGTTATTGTGATTGGAGACCAAAGTGGTTGCTATGATGGGAGAGCCAACCAATGAATCCAATGGTTGAAATTTCAATTAAAAGAAAAAACGATTTTGAACGTGGGTGTTGTTGTTGGTAACATGGCATCATCATTCAATGAGTGGAAGGGGGAGAGCCACCGCTTCTTCTTCCACCAGTTATACACATCTGTTACAATTCATGCCTTATAGTTATACACGTGTTACAATTCATGCCTCTCGGTAACAATTATAGGGATAATAAAGCTTACACAGTTGATGCTTTATTTTTATTCGTGAATGCTTCCAATGCCTATGTGGTTGGTACGACGAATGTGGGTAGTGGAGACTGATGAAGAACAAAGTTACATCAGAGGGATCCTTATGGCCGTGCAATAAAACAATGAATAGAGCATTTCACGAGAATCGATGAGGTGCATTTTTTGTCTCGATGATTTTGAAAATGGGGAGCTTGTTGCATTTGTGTTGCCTTGTTTGCGTTATTTTAACACACAATGCATTGTTCACATGATTCTATGTCATTCCAATTTCCCTATCTGTACGAAGATCATATGGAGAGCGGTAGATGATAACTCAGGAGGAAGATAGGATGTAACTTGCAAGAACCCAAGTTTGAAAATTAGACTAATAATCAAATTACACTAATAATCGATTCTTGGCAGTTACCTCAACATTTACTTTCTAAATTTTAAGACATTTTGAATAGAAATCAAATGAATACTATGTGTTTGCGAAGGTGCAGAGGTCGATGTCAAAACTTTGGTGAAATAATCGGCTCCATGATTTTGGAGGAAAATAATTGAGAACCATTTCTTTGTCATTGCCTCTGATGCCATCTCATTTGATCCATCCTGGTTTCTCACAAGCCTAGCAGAATTAGTGTTCTGCATAACCCTGGCAATTACACTCCTATATTATGCACAGGCATCCCGGTTGGTCGAAATCCACAATCTTCCACAAATAGTTTATCAAGTTTGTAAAGCACTCGGCGATGGCCTCAAATCTGAAGGTTTTCAACCAAAAATATTCATTGAGTTGTAAGTAGATTAAAATATATGGTTTGAGAAAGAAAATTGAATAAATGAGTAATGATATTCAAATTAATGTGCAGAAAGGAGAAAAAGTCATGTAGTCCTTTTCATTATTAAATATCGAAGCAATTTTTAAATATAAATTGAATTATGGTGAAGAATTCTGTTGAAAAAAAATAAATCATTTGTATTATGCATAATTAAAGGGAAATCTATACAGAAAATTTACTCACCTGTGATTTGCTGCAATTACTGCAAGCCATAAGAACTTAGCTCCAATAACCCCTTCAGTTACACTGTAAAAAACGTGGGCGAGGATTACCAGGGGAGATTAGTATGCACCAATAGAACGCCAGCCAATATTCTCACCATAGTTGTATAGGGTCCAATACCTCCTCTACGAACAATAAGAGATTTACAATGAGATTATGCATGAATAGAAGAAAAAAAAAATTGACAGTAGGGCTCACTTCAAAGAAGGAGAGTGCATCAAAGAGGGAAAGTACATATGAGGTTCGTGAGGCTGCGTTGGGAAGGGAGGTTACAACAAGTGAAACGGAAAATCTCCTTACCGCCCGTCAATCCCTAACAAGAAAGGACGTCAATATTAGACACCTCATAAAACCTTAACTAGCAATTGTTCCTAAAGATGCAAAGTACAGTTAAGGAATAAAAGAGTTGGGAAGATCATCTAAACAACTTACTAGTGAACTAATGAATGTATATGACTGATTGGAATAACGAAATCCCTAAACTGTATCATACTTATGTGTTTTTTTTAGAAACAATAGGTAAATGGTATCAAATCTAGGTATCAAATCTATGTTAACCTGACGCTGTGAGATTGAGATATTTGTGTTTCTCTTTTCTTCTTCTTGCTCAAAATCTTATCCAGATCAAGTTGAACTTCCTACTGAACTTAAATGAGGTCTAATGGTTGATTGGTAAGAGTTATGAGTTTTCTTGTAATCATAGTAAAGCATGTTTATGTCTAAAATGAATTATGTCTTTGACCGTACCTTTGTTGAATATGTAATTTCAACGCAGCCGTACCAACGCCCAAACCGCGCAGCAAAACCACAAACCACCTTGAGGGATATCGGACCGCTTTTGCGTGAAGGCAGTTTCCGTATATTTGAGCCCGATACAATATAGTGCAGACGCGTGGCTCTCCCCATACGTAAGCAAGTCTGACTTCTCGGGTGCTATCGTTCAGTCAAGTAAGGCCTCCCGATATCTCCGTCCACCATCCGATCTGCTCCATCGATCTCCGTCATCGATTGTTCCAAGATGCACACGAGCCTGCATTAAAATCATGCGTGGATTAAAATTCAAGTTTTGGGTTGACCGCCGTTAAAATAATTTAACGAATTAAATGTTCCCGTAGAAGTTTTGGTAAGAAATTTAAATTTTAATGTTTTTATATATATCGGAGGTATGGGCATATGTACACTATGTAAGTTTTTTTTTAATGCGTATTGACCATTGTGTGAGAATGTATTAATTTTGCACAACAGTGCATAAGAAAAATATAGGGGGAGCGCAAAAGAAAATTGTATGTTTTTTGTTGACTGGTGGTGAAGCTCGCAACAGAGGAAAAACCAAGAGCATATGCACAGCAGTGCGGGGAGTATGAGTTTTTGGGAATTGCATATGTAATTTTTTTTTACAGCAGTATGTGTAAAACAGTTTTACATCAGTAAGTGAAAAATGGTTTTTACAGCAGTTTATGTAAGCTCTTTTACAACAGTAAATCCATGTAAATTTATTTTACAGCAGCGAATGAAGATTTTACACAGTAGTGTAAAAATCATTTTGTAAAAGAGGCAGAGTATTTTTGGGTGAATCCCTCTCAGCAAAGAGGATGAAGTTTGTATCAGACATTTTGTTTTAATGAATAGAAATGTTTTTATGGTGATGTAATACTCTGTTCTTCAGTCAATTTTTTTTAAGCTTCCCTGTGCACAAAAGATCCTGGAGTAAAGGAAACAGAGCATTGCCTCTGTGGAGTTTATTTTGTTTGTTTTTGGGATTTTGCCAGAAAAATCCCCAACAGTGGTATCAGAGCAGGCTTAGGCTCTTTGAAGGTGTTCAAGAAGCTGAAGGGAGGAGTCTTTTGTTGCAGCAGTAGATCTTCTCCAACAGAGTGAAGGCTCAATCAAGAAAATACTCAAGTATTTCACAAAGTTTTTTTTATGTGTTGCTGAAGAAGCAGTCTGTTGTTTTAAAATACACAGTCAAGAAATTGAAGCATAGCTAAGGATGCAAGGAATGGCCAGCACAAGCACTGGTATGGGTATGTTTAACACCCAGCTCCCACAGTTTAATGGGAAAAACTATGACTATTGGGCAATAACCATGACAGCCATGTTTGCCTCTCAAGATTTATGGGAAATAGTTGAAGATGGTTTTGAAGAACCAGCAGATGAAAATGAGTTTAATAGATTAACTCTAGCAGAGAAGGATCTGCTGAAGAGCAATAGGAAGAAGGATTCAAAAGCTCGTGTGTTGTTGTATCTAGCAGTAGACCAGAGTGTGTTTCCAAGGTTAGCAGCAGCTAAGACATCCAATGAAGCATGGCAAACCCTCAAGACAACCTATCAAGGCATGGAGAGAGTGAAGACAGCAAAACTACAGTTGCTGAGGAAAGATTTTGGGAATCTGTGCATGAAGGAGTCAGACAAGATTGACTCATTCTTCACACATGTAATTCGTCTGGTCACACAGATAAGGACTCATGGAGAAAATCTTGAAGAAAGGGGGATTGTGGAGAAAATATTGAGGGTCTTACCCTCAAAGTTTGATGCGATTGTCACCACCTTTGAAGAGACAAAGGATCTCTCAAACTTTTCAGTTGATGAGCTTCATGCATCACTGATAACACATGAGCAGAGGTTGAGTAGAAATGAAAACTCATCTCTAGAGCAAGCCTTCAAGACCCAGATGTCCTTTGGAAGAGGAAGAGGTCAAGGCAGAGGAAACAAGAGAGGAAGAGGCAGAAGCCAGAACAGAGGTGGAAGGAACAACCCAGCAAATGCACAAGGAAGAGGCAACAATCCAAATCAGAACCAAGGTCAAGTCAGCAGCCAACAAAGAGGACAACATCATGCTCAAGGACAAAGGTATGAAAAATCCAATGTCCAATGCTATTATTGTAAAAAATATGGGCATTATGCCAGTGAATGTAGGAAGAAGCAGCATGATATGAACAATAGATCAAATGCAAATGTCACTAGAGAAAACAGCAGTCAAGATAATGTGTTGCTAGCTTGTAACATGGCTGAAACAAACAGTGAAGACATATGATTTTTAGACTCAGGTTGCAGCAACCATATGACAGGAAACATAGCCCTCTTTTCTACTCTAGATCAGAATATGAAGTTAGAAGTCACACTAGGAACTGACAGTAAAATCTCTGTTATGGGAAAAGGAGAGGTAAAAATATTTACAAAGCAAGGAGAAAGGAAAACCATAGCAGATGTCTACTATGTCCCTGGAATGAGATGTAATCTCTTGAGTATTGGACAGCTTGTCCATAAGGGGTACAATGTTTTCTTTAAAAATGATGTATGCACCATCATGGATATAGCACTCAACAAAAGATGCATTGCTGAAGTAAAAATGACAAGGAACAGGATGTTCCCTCTTAGGATCAGGGCAGATTTGAAAAACAAAGGAGAAATTGCAGCAGTTACCCAAGAGGCTTTCCAAAGCGTGCCAAAGGATGAAAATTGGTTGTGGCACTTGAGATTTGGACATCTCAATTTTGGAGGTCTAAAATTGTTAAGCAGAAAAGGAATGGTGAAAGGATTACCATTGATAGAGAAACCGGATAGCCTATGTGAAGGTTGCATTTTGGGGAAACAACATAGAGAAAATTTTCCATCAGGTAAAAGCATAAGGGCAAAGGCACCCTTAGAGATCATCCACTCATATTTATGTGGACTGATGCAAGCTCCATCATTAGCAGGCAGCCAATATTTCCTAACATTCAATGATGACTTTACAAGAAAAACTTGGGTATATTTCCTTAAAAACAAAAGTGAAGTGTTTGAGAAATTCCAAAATTTCAAGGCATTTGTGGAAAACCAAAGCGGGCTGCATATTAAATTTTTGAGAACTGACAGAGGAGGTGAGTATATCTCCAAGGAATTCCTAAGATTTTGTAGAGAAAATGGAATTCATAAACAGTTTACAGCTAGGTACACCCCACAGCAAAATGGAGTTGCTGAAAGGAAGAACAGGACAATCATGGACATGGCGAGGAGCATGTTGAAGGCAAAGCATTTGCCAAATGATTATTGGGCTGAAGCTGTAAATTGTGCAGTTTATATTTTGAACAGGTGTCCTACAAAAGCAGTGTTGAACAAAGTGCCGAAAGAAGCATGGAGTGGGAGAAAGAATGGAGTCACCCACATGAGAGTTTTTGGATGTGTGGCCTATGCACACATTCCAGATTAGTTAAGGAGGAAGCTGGACAGCAAAGGGGAGAAATGTATCTTCATTGGATACAGTGAGGAATCTAAAGCCTACAGGTTGTATATCCCATCTACCAAGAAGTTTTTCATCAGCAGAGATGTTCAATTCATTGAAGAGGAAGCTTGGGATGGAAGCATAGAGAAAACGGTGAATGTTAAAAACTGTTTGTCTCATGATGAAGATGATGAGGAGGTGGCTGAAATGGATCCCCAAACAGCAGCACCAACACAAGGACAACAAGGGACACCATTGAGGATAAATGAGAGTGCTTCTCCAAGCACACCACAAGGAGGAAATTCAAGTGCATCTTCAAGCACTTGCACACCAAATGAAAGAGGTAAGAAGTTTAGAAATCTAAGTGACATTTATGATGAAGGAATAAATTCCTTATTTGCCTTGTATTGTCATGTTGATGAACCTATTCATTTCGAGGATGCAATTAAAGATAGGAAATGGATAGAAGCTATGGATGAAGAGATGAATGCCATAGAGAGAAACAAAACATGGGATTTGGTTGAGCTACCAAAAGGTAAAGAAGTCATTGGAGTAAAATGGGTTTACAAGACCAAGAGCAATGCTGAAGGTAAGATAGAAAGACACAAGGCAAGGCTGGCTGTCAAAGGGTACAAGCAGCAATATGGGAGAGATTACAAGGAGACTTTCGCACTGGTTGCAAGAATGGAAACCGTGAGAGCAGTGCTGTCCATAGCAGCTCAAAACAAATGGAAAGTCTACCAAATGAACGTGAAGTCAGCATTCCTAAACGGAGTGTTAAAGGAGGAGGTTTACATTGAACAGCCTCTAGGCTATGAGAAGAAAGGTGAAGAGCACAAAGTGTGCAAATTGAAGAAAGCTCTTTATGGGCTGAAGCAAGCGCCAAGAGCATGGTACAGCAGGATAGATTCCTATCTATTGGATAATGAATTTGACAAGTGTGAAGGAGAACCCACCGTCTACATCAAAGAAAAAGATGGTAAATTTTTAATTGTCGTCTTATATGTTGATGATGTTATTTTCACAGGTAATGATGATCAGCTCATTGAGAATTTTAAATGAGTCATGAAAGAGGAATTTGAAATGACTGACATGGGTTTCTTGAGATACTTCTTAGGCATAGAAGTAGATCAAAATGAAAAAGGAATTTTTATCTCACAAGCTAGATATGTAAATCAAATGTTGGGCAGATTTAACATGCAAGATTGCAAAGCAGAACTCACTCCCACAGTAATGGGATTAAAACTCAGCAGAGAGGACAACAGCAAGGATTTTGATCCTAGTTTGTACAAGAGTATTGTTGGTAGTCTTATGTATTTAACAACAACTAGGCGTGACATTATGTATGTTGTTAGTTTAATTTCCAGATTCATGGAGAAGCCAAAGGAGGCACATTAGCAGGCAACAAAAAGAATTTTAAGGTATGTCAAAGGTACCAAAATGTTTGGAATTTTATATAATGTCTCAGAACATTCAGATTTGGTTGGATACACTGATAGTGATTGGGCTGGAAGTGTATATGATCGGAAAATAACTTACAGTTATGTTTTTCATATGGGTTCAGGAGCCATTTCATGGGCTTCTAAGAAGCAGTCCATTGTAGCATTGTCTACAGCAGAGGCTAAATATGTGGCAGCTACAGCAACAGCATGTCAAGAAGTGTGGATGAGAAGAATGTTGAGAAGCTTAGGCCAAGAGCAGGCAAAAGCGACAGTGATTTTTTGTGACAATAGCTCAGCTATTGCATTGTTAAAGAATTCAATGTTTCATAAGAGAACGAAACACATTGATACAAGGTTTCACCACATCAGAGAATTGGTGAACAATGGAGAAATTGTCTTAGAACATTGCAGGACTCAGGAACAGGTAGCAGACATCTTGACAAAGCCATTAGATCAGAAAAGCTTTGAATTTTTGAGGAAGTGTCTGGGTATGACCGAATGCCCAACAGTTGAAATTAAAGGGGAGTGTTGAATATGTAATTTCAACGCAGCCGTACCAACGCCCAAACCGCGCAGCAAAACCACAAACCACCTTGAGGGATATCGGACCGCTTTTGCGTGAAGGCAGTATCCGTATATTTGAGCCCGATACAATATAGTGCAGACGCGTGGCTCTCCCCATACGTAAGCAAGTATGACTTCTCGGGTGTTATCGTTCAGTCAAGTAAGGCCTCCCGATATCTCTGTCCACCGTTCGATCTGCTCCATCGATCTCTGCCGTCAATTGTTCCAAGATGCACACGAGCCTGCATTAAAATCATGCGTGGAGTAAAATTCAAGTTTTGGGTTGACCGCCGTTAAAATAATTTAACGAATTAAATGTGCCCGTAGAAGTTTTGGTAAGAAATTTAAATTTTAATGTTTTTATATATATCGGAGGTATGGGCATATGTACACTATGTAAGTTTTTTTTTAATGCGTATTGACCATTTTGTGAGAATGTATTAATTTTGCACAGCAGTGCATAAGAAAAATATAGGGGGAGCGCAAAAGAAAATTGTATGTTTTTTGTTGACTGGTGGTGAAGCTCGCAGCAGAGGAAAAACCAAGAGCATATGCACAGCAGTGCGGGGAGTATGAGTTTTTTTTGGGAATTGCATATGCAATGTTTTTTTTACAGCAGTATGCGTAAAATAGTTTTACATCAGTAAGTGAAAAATGGTTTTTACAGCAGTTTATGTAAGCTCTTTTACAGCAGTAAATCCATGTAAATTTATTTTACAGCAGTGAATGAAGATTTTACACAGCAGTGTAAAAATCATTTTGTAAAAGAGGCAGAGTATTTTTGGGTGAATCCCTCTCAGCAAAGAGGATGACATTTTGTTTTAATGAATATAAATGTTTTTATGGTGATGTAATACTCTGTTCTTTAGTCAATTTTTTTTAAGCTTCCCTGTGCACAAAAGATCCTGTGGAGTAAAGGAAACAGAGCATTGCCTCTGTGGAGTTTTTTTGGTTTGTTTTTGGGATTTTGCCAGAAAAATCCCCAACAACCTTTAACTCAGTTTGCTGTTGTTCTTTGTTTTCTAAAAGGTTATGCTTCTAGTCTTATAGTTGTGGAAGCTGGGAATTGAAGCAAATTTCTTGTATAATTGGTCTTTTCAAAGCTCATAAAATGTTTGAAAGAAACACGAGAATGGAGATCAATAAATGGGTTGTAGATGAAACAAAAGGGAGAATATAGGAACCACTTCTAGTTGATTCTGTAAACAAACATACGAGATTGGTATTAACAAATGCCTTGTTCTTCAAGGGTACATGGAAAAAAGAATTTGATTCCTCAGCAACATAGGAAGGTACTTTTAATTTGCTTAATGGTGAAACTGGGAAAGCGTCCATGATGACTACAAAAAAGAAACAATTTATTAAGAGAGTTGGCAATTACAAAATTATATGTCTTCCCTATGTCCAAGGAAAGAAAAAGGTGTCATTTTGCATGTATTTCCTCTTGTGCAATAAGAAAAGCGACCTGCCTGATCTATAGAAAACTATTAATCTTAATTTTTGTGAGAATCATCTATCCCGAGGACATGAAGTTGAAGTCGGATTTTTTCAGCTACCTCCTTCAAGATTTCCTTTTCTTTTGGGGCACAAAAATTTCTGAAAACGTTGGGTTTTCCTTTTCTTTTGAGGCACAAAAATTTCTGAAAAAGTAGGGTTTTCCTTTCTTTTAAGGCACAAAAATTTATGAAAAAATTGGGTTTGGTGCTGCCTTTTTCTAATGTGGTAGACTTCACGGAAATGGTGTATTTCCAGGTCACTGCACATTTCAAATGTTTTTCACAAGTCGTTTCCAGAGGTTAATGAAAAGGGAACTGAAGCTGCGGCTGTTACTGTCAATGCTTCTTGTGTCAGACCTTGTACACGTTGCCCCCACTTCCATGGCCGAGAATATGAATTCGCTCCAAGTCTGCGATATCCGACACGTATCTGGACACAGATGCACTCTTCGGAAGCAAAGGAAATTGATAAAGCTGAGAGAATCTGAATTCGCTCCAAGTCTGCGAGATCCGACACGTGTCTGGACATAGATGCACTCTTCGGAGGCAGAGGAAATCGATAAAGCTGAGTCTGTTGGCGTGCAGGGATGGGGATATTCAGCTGCGGATTTCTGGGACCAACATTTGGTTTATTTCTTATGGTTGGATCGAACAAATTAGACTCTGAAAATCACAAGGCAAAAGGGCCCAAAGCAAAATTATCCCAGCTGGAGTTCGAGGAGAAAGGTTGAAATGGCAGAAGATGAAGTCGTGACTGTTGAAACAGCAGCAGAAGAGACGGGTGAAGTATTGGCAGGGTCAACAGATTTCCCGCCAGTGGCTTTCCACGTGTCAAATTTTGACAAGATGAAAGAAGACGAAAATCAAGCATAAGGATTCGCTGGAACGACGAAAATGGGGCACTATGATTGGGTGGCTGAATAGTGTTTGCCAAGCCCAACTCGGTAGAATAACACCTTCGGTATAATTAATGTTGACAGCTGCAAGGTACACGCTACGAAATCCAACGCTTAACAATTGGCACAGATCTAAATTCATATTTTTCAATATAAAACGATATGAACTCTTGAATTAGTTTGTACTTTCAATTTGATTGAAAAATATATTTATAAACATTGTTTTGTATGTTTTTGTAATTAGATATAGTCAGTCTTTTTTTATGGTAGGTATTTCAAAATTTCTGTAAATGTTTATAATATCTTAAAAAAACGTTCCGGATAACAGTTTAAAATAGATATTGGAACCCTTTTCAGTTGTATAGATGCAAAAAATTGTAAATGTGGGCCGCATAAAACTTTCAAATGAAAAGTAAAACACCATAGTATATTATATAAAGTTATTTGTTTATTTAAAAAAATAACTAACTATTTTCAAAATATTGGTATTTTTATAATATGATTGTGGATAGAACGTATTCATTCTCGCTGAAATGAATGAATAAAAGTTGAATATCGGCCTAAACGACACAATTTTTGTGAAAGTGCTCGGCGTGGTGGAGTGTTAATTTTTATGTTCGTTTTGCATTATTTGAGGGATTGAAAAGGTTTCTGGGGTCATGCCCTCCATGCTATTGTGTATGTAACTGGCTGCATTGAAATTATTTGCAAGCAAAAGTCGTTAGGATATGGACTGCCGATGTTCTTACATTAAGTCGGTTTGCATGAAATTGTTGGCATGGCAGAATTACAGGAGACATTTTAATCTTTTAGAGAAAAAGTATTTTAGTTTTCGAAAAACTTTCTACGTTACTTGAATTGTGGAATTATTGTTTTCGATAGCCTTATGAATTAAGGTATCTAACTAGATGAAGTTAAGTGCACAACTAACTTTCTTATATTATTTCATATTAAATTTTATTTGAAGGCTAGTAAGATTGAAGGCTAGTAAGAAGAAAAAATCGAATATAAAAAATCATTTTTTTAAATAAAATATAATTATTATATATATCTATATCATAAATTTAAAATTTATAAATATATAAATTTAAAAATATATATAATAAAAAATAAATTAAAAATTATAATTTGAATTAGAAATATAAATTAAAATATCTAAATAAATAAGTTTATTTTTATATTACCTTTTAATTTGATTATATTATGTTAAGATTTAAATGAAGCATTAAATGAATTTTAATATGAAAATCAAGCATAGTCAATGAGAGGTAATAACCATCATCACATTATGACAAAGATTGTCTCATAGTTTAACATCATATTGTGACAACCATGCTCATCCATGGTCCAACGTCACATTGTGACAAAATTCTCCGAATATGAAAATCGACTGTGGTCAACGATGGTCTAACATCACATCGTGACAAAGATTGTCTTAATATGAAAATCAACCATTGTCTACCATGGTCAATAATAGTCAACTACGACCAATAAACATAGTCATACTGTGACGATGATTGTCTCTTTGTCCAGCGTCACATTATGACAACTATGGTCATCCTTGGTTAACAATGGTCAACCATGGTCAAATGCTGCATCATGACAAAGATTGTCTCAATATGAAAATCAACCATGGTCCAAGGTTACATTGTGACAAAGATTATCTCAATATGAAAATCAATCATGGTCGACCATGGACCATGGTCCATTGTCACATTTTGAGAAAGATTGTGTCAATATGAAAATCAACCATGGTCAACAATAGTTAGCCATGTTTATTTTAGGGTTTCTAATATTTATCTTAGGGTTTATATATCTTGAGTTTTATAATCCTATGGGTTTTTAGTATTAATCCCTTATGTTTAATAGTCCCTTGGATTTATAATATCAATCCATTGGGTTTATTAATCTAAGGGTTCATATTCCTAGGGTATAATATTATTCATAGGGTTTATAATATTAATCCTAGGTTTTCATGTAAATCCCTTCAGTTTATAATTAGGGTCAACCATGGTCCAATGTCACATTGTGACAAAGATTGTTTGAAGATGAAAATCAACCATTTTCAACCATCATCTACCATGGTCATTCATGGTCAACCACGATCCAACATCACATTGTGACAAAGATTGTCTCAATATGAAAATCAACCATGTCCAATCATTGTAGACCATGGTCAACCATGTTCAATCATGGTAAACCATGGTCAACCATGTTCAAATGTTGCATTTCTCAAAGATTTTCTCAATATGAAAATTAATCATGGTCAGCCATGGTCAATCCTTGTCAATCATGGTCAACCATGGTCAACCATAGTTAATCATGGTCAATCTTTGTCAATCATGGTCAACCATGGTGAACCATGGTCAATCCTTGTCAATCATGGTCAACCATGGTCAATCATGGTCAACTATGGTCCAACATCACATTGTGACAAAGATTGTCTCAATATGAAATCAACCATGGTCAACCATCGTCAATCATGGTCAATATCAAAATCAACCATAGTCGAACATCTCAATGTGACAAAGGTTGTCTCAATATGAAAATGAGCCATGGTCAGCCATGGTCCAATGTGCATTGTGACAAAGATTGTCTCAATATGAAAATCAATCATGGTCAACTATGGCCAATAATGGCCAACGATCGTTAATAACCATGTTCACATTGTGTTAAAGATTGTTTCATGGTCCAACATTTTATTGTGACAACCCTGGTCCAACATTGCATTGTAACAAAAATTCTCTCAATATGAGTATCAATCATGGTCAACCATGGTCCAACGTCACATTGTGACAAATATTTTATGATTATGAAAATTAACCATGTCCAACCATGTTCAATACTCATGGTCACATTATGATGATGATTGTATCTCTCTCCAATGTCACATTATGACAACCATTATTAACCATGGTCAACAATGGTTAACCATTATCCAACGTAGCATTGTGACAAAGATTTGATCAATATGAAAATCAACAATGGTCAACCATCATCCAACATCACATTGTGACAAATATCTCAATATGAAAATCAATCATGGTCAATCATGGTTCATCACTGCATTTTGACCAAGATTGTGTCAATAGGAAAATCAACCATGGCCAACAATAGTCAATGATGTTTATTTTAGGGTCTGTAATATGTATCTTAGGGTTTATATACCTGAGGTTTATAACGTTAGACCATTGGTTTTAATATTATTAAATTGGGTTTATAATCCATTGGCTTTTTAGTATTAATCTCTTGTGTTTATTAGTCCCTTGGGATTATAATATCAATCCCTTGTGTTTATTAATCTAAAGGTTCATATTCCTAGGGTATAATATATTCATAGAGTTTATAATATTAATCCTAGGGTTTAATATAAATCTATTGAGTTTATAATCATGGTAAACCATGGTCCAACATCACATTATGACAAAGATTGTTTCAATATGAAATTCAATCATGTTCAACAATCCTCAACCATCATCAACCATGGTCAAATGTCACATTATGACACAGATTATCTCAATATGAAAATCAATCATGGTCATCCATGGTCAATCATGGTCAACCAAGGTCAATCATGGTTAATCGGTTTTAGTCATGGTCAACCATAGTCATTCATGGTGAATATACCATGGTCAATCATGATGAATATTAAAATCAGCCATGGTCAATCATGGTCAACCATAGTCCAACGTCACATTGTGACAAAGATTGTCTCAATATGAAAATCAATCATGGTTAGCCATGGTTAATCATTGATGACCATTGCCAACCATGCTCAACCATGGTCCATTGTCACAATGTTACATTACATTGTAATTTATTCAATGTCACATTGTTACATCACAAAACTTGGGTTTAATACAAAGTTTATAATATTAGGACTTTTTAATATTCAATTTATCATATGAAAGTTTAAGTTGGGTTTATAATTTGTAGTATTAGGGTTTATAATATTAATCTTAGGGTTTGATATTAATCCCTAAGGTCTATGTTCCCATGATTTAATATAAATCTTAGCCCTTTGTTTCTGATATTGGTCCCTTGGGTTTAATAATTACTTAGATTTATAATGTTGATCCTAAGGTTCATAATATTAATCTTAGGGTTCAATGTTTCTTTTAATGTTTATAATATTTACCTTAGAGTTTATATCCCTTGGGTTTATAATATTAATATGTTGTGTTTAATATTATTCCCATGAGTTTATAATCTCTTTAGTTTGTTATTTCCTTTCCTTTATTATATCAATCCCTAGAGTTTATTAGTCCCTTGGGTTTATAATATCAATCCCTTGGGTTTATTACTCTAAGGGTTCATATTCATACGGTATAATATTATTAATGTGATTTATAATATTAATCATAGGGTTTAATATAAATCTCTTGGGTTTATAATTATGGCCATCCATGGTTGAACATCATATTATACAAAAGATTGTCTCAAGTTTAAAATCAACCATGTTCAAACATTTTCAACCATGATCATTTATGGTTAAGTATGGTCCAACGTCACATTGTGACAATGATTGTCTTAATATGAAAATCAACCATGGTCAACCATGTTCAATCATATAATGGCATGGCCAAGCATGGTCAAATGTCGTGTTGTGAGATATTGTCTCAATATGAAAATCAATCATGGTCAATATCAAAATAAACCATGGTCCAATGTCACATTGCGACAAAGATTATAGCAATATGAAAATCAACCATGGTCAACCATGCTCCAACATCACATTGTGACAAATATTGTCTATATATGAATATCAATCTTCGTCAACTATGGCCAGTCATGGTAAATGATCATTAATAACCATGGTTGCATCATGACAAAGATTGTCTCATTATAAAAATCAACTATGGTCAAGCATGGTCCAACATTTCATCGTGACAAATATTGTCTCAATATGAAAATCAATCATGGTCAACCATGGACCATGGTCCATTGTTGCATTTTAACAAAGACTGTGTTGATATGAAAATCAAGCATGGTCAACAATAGTTAACCATGTTTATTTTAGGGCTTGTAATATTTATCTTAGGGTTTATATACCTTTTGTTTATAATATAAAACCCTTGGATTTAATATTATTCCCATGGGTTAATAATCCGTTGGGTTTTTAGTATTAATCCCTTGCATTTAATAGTCCCCTAGGTTTATAATATCAAATTATTGGGTTTATTAATGAAGGGTTCATATTCGTAGCATATAATATTATTCATACAAATTATAATATTAATCATAGGGTTTCATATAAATCCCTTTAGCTTAAAGTTATGTTCAACCATGATCCAATGTCACATCGTGACACAGATTGTCTAAAGATGAAAATAAACCATGTTCAACCATCATCAATCGTGGTCAACCATGTCCAATCATGTAAACCATCATCAACCATGGTCAAATGTTGCATTTGACAAATATTTTCTCAATATGAAAATCAATTGCAGTCAACCATGGTCAATCATGGTCAATATGAAAATCAACCATGGTCAATCATGGTCAACCATCAATCATGGTCAATATGAAAATCAACCATAGTCCAACATCTAATTATGTCAAAGATTGTCTCAATATGAAAATCAACCATGGTCAACCACAACTAACCATGGTCCAATGTCACATTGTGACAAAGATTGTCTCAATATGAAAATCAATCATGGTCAACTATGGTCAATAATGGGCAATGATTGTTAATAACGATGGTCACATTGTGTCAAATATTGTTTCATTTCCCAATGTCACATTGTGACAACCATGGTCAACCATGGTCCAATGTCAGATTGTGACAAATATTCTCCCAATATGAGTATTGATCATGGTCAACCATGGTGCAACGTTACATTGTGACAAAGACTATTTGAATATGAAAATAAACCATGGTCAATACTCATGGTCACATTGTGATGATGATTGTCTCTTTGTCCAACGTCACATTATGACAACCATTGTCATCCATGTTCAACAATGGTCAACCATGGTCCAACATCATATTGTGACAATTATCTTAATCTGAAAATCAATCATGGTCATTCACCATCCATTGTTGCATTGTGACAAAGATTGTGTCAATATGAAAATTAACCATGGTCAACAATAATCAACCATGTTTACTTTACGGGTTGTAATATGTATTTTAAAGCTTATATACCTTGGGTTTATAACGTTAAACCCTTAGGTTTAATATTATGCTCTTGGGTTTTTTGTATTAATTTGGTGTGTTTATTAGTCCTTTGGGTTTATAATATCAATCCCTTGGGTTTATTAATCTAAGGGTTCATATTCTTAGGGTATAATATATTCATAGGGTTTATAGTATTAAACCTAGGGTTTAATATAAATCCCTTGGGTTTATAATCTTATAGTTCAATGCTTATTTTAGGGATTATAATATTTACCATAGGTTTTATTTCCCTTGGGTTTATAATATTAGTTCTTTGTGGTTAATATTATTCCCATCAGTTTATAATCCATTGGGTTTATTAGTCTTTTTCATTAATGATATCAATCCCTTGGATTTATTAATATGCGGGTTCATATTCCTACAGTATAATATTATTCATAAGGTTTATAATATTAATCGGAGGGTTTAATTTAAATCTTTCAGGTTTATAATCCATTGGTTTATAATATTTATCCCTGTTCTTAACCATAACTATAATTATTATTAGTAATTATAAATTATCATTATTAATTATAAATTATAAAATTTAATAACTAATATAATCTTGATTTTTAGTATCAATCTATTTGGTTTGTTAAGAGTGATTACAATTTACTTTTACTATTAATATTAATATTAATATTAATATTATTTATTTATAAATATAAATATTTTATTATTTTTTATTATTATTCATAATTATTTTATTTAAATTATTTATTAATTGACTATTTAATAATAATAATAATAATAATAATAAGTAATTTATAAATAATAATAAAACTATTCATATTAATATTACTAAATAAATAATAATAAATGTATTGGATATAGGCCTATCAACTTATCTCAACTATATATATCAATGCGATTATGCTATGCTAGTATACTATTTGCAAATGGGAGAAAATGAGTAAAAAAAAACTACAAAAATATCCAATTCAACCTATTATCAAAACATCTCCTATAAAAATATTTTATTAATTTATAATAACTCTATAACTACTAATTCTTCTATTTTAATTTATAAATATAAATATTATACATTTTACCATTTTCATATTCAAGCAATTATAACATACATCCCACTTTCTCCAATATCTTATTTTTCATCAATAAACTATTTGAAACCCTAAATAACCTCGACATTCTTTATTCACGAGTCGTAACATGTTGCAGAACGTTTCCAAGACATTGGCTTACAAAAAAAACCCTCCACACATCTACAGAGATGAAAATTTGAAATTCATGAATCCAACTTGTTCAATGGAAAGACCAACCACTCTTATATTTTAATATGTCCGGTATGGTTAATTTTTTTCTCTATTAGAAAATTCATTCACAGTGATGTCCCTCCTCATTTCCCACGAAGTCATTTTAGTGAAACAATAATGCAATCATATGACGACTGCCAACAATAATTTAATCAAACGCTGACTTTTAGAACCATATTTGGTGATTTCCTTAAATCAAAAAAAATTCGTTGACCCTCCTAAGTTCTCTGGACGAACTTCCATTAGTTTATATGTTTTTTATATCAACCCCTTCACATTCCACTTTAACTGTCAACAATGTTATGAGTCCAAAGACATCGATTCCATAACAACCACAATTAATCTCAAACATCCTTAAATTATGAAAGCATTGAATTTCTACATAACAAGACAGACTGTATTGAAATCTTTCACTCAGCACTCGAAATAAATAGGATCAAAGTTTTGATAATCAGCATAGTTATATAAATAATTGTAAATGTCCATATGCATCAATCTATGGGTTTTAAGAACAAAAAAATTGATAGGGTATCATGTATTATAATAAATTTAAAATCATATTAAATAAATATAAATATTTATATATTATATTTAAAAATCTAAAAAAATTTAGTGAAAATTCCATTCATTGATTTATAAAAGTTTTATTATTTTTTTAACAGATCCAAATTTATAATTAGTTTAAAAGGGAAAAGAAGAACATGGAATAGAAAGAAATTTATACTAAATAAAAAGATTAATTTATTAACAATATTATCTCTGTGATTATATTTATGGGACTACTCTGATGGTGTTTATGGGATTCATTTAAGGTTTGCTAATTTATTTTTATGGGATTCATTTAAGGTTTGTTAATGTTTTATCTCTCTTATTCGTCTTTAGTGTCCAAAAAATGTAAAACATTGGAGCTAAAATTTTTAAATAAAATTAGTTTAGTTTAGTTAAATTTTATTCCAGTTATTTAATATTAATATCTCTTATAAAATTTGATTTAATTGATTGATAATATTAAGACAATCATTGTCATATTCAGCTTTATGTCATATGTCATATTCAGTTTTAAGGGTTGGCTCAGTTGATCAAAATCAGTACCTTGCTATTGAGAGGATCAAGATTTGGTAAACCACAGCCTAAAAAAGATAAAAATAATTCTATACTCCACAGTTTTCACTTTCTTCTCATTCAAAATCTAACAATTACTAGCCCAGCGACTGTGGGTTTGTTTACTGTAGATCGAGTTCATGAATCCAATCTACCTTTGATCCATCGAAGAAATCCTCCATTCCATCATCATCATCAGCGTCGGTTAAACTGTTATCGCCCTGCACATTTCCTTTATCACAACACAACTTCAATTTCATTCGTCTCTACCGCCAGTGTAGTTATATGACGGAGACGAGAGCAGATTACAGATTACACTGTACAGTCCTTTTTATGGTTGCAATACATATTTTTTTAGGGGAGCAGATCTTGACCACGTCTTCAGATTTTCCGTACTGTTGTATTGAGATTGGGTTATGGACAGCATCTTCTTGCTCACATGACTGTTGTAGTAGTTCTTGATTTCATTGTCGGTTCGCCCAGGCAGTCGCCCTGCGATCAGCGACCACCTGCATGCACGCAAAAAAATAACCTTCACAGAACATATTACTATGACATGGCCATTGATGAACTGTTATGTTAACCTAAGCCCATTTTAGATTTTAGAAATATTTTATTAACTCGATTGCAGATTACGAAAATATTTTAAAATCCGATAGACAGGATTAAAATTAATTGTTGTTTAACCTAGCTCTTGTCGGTTAAATTTCTAAATATTTTTGAAATCCACCTTCATCATAAGAATGGCCATGGTTGAATTCTGCCCAAGTGAATAAATGTTGAAGTCATTTCCACATACCGATTGCCAAGAAGACGATGAAGGCGAATAATGAGCTCCTCCTCGTCCGCGGAAATATTTCCTCGTTTAATGTCAGGACGAAGATACTTCACCCAACGTAGTCTGCAACCCTTTCCACGCCGGATGAGACCCGCAAAACAAATTATGTCCGCTTATTTATCTAACCTCTCACTACAAATTTAGTGTTTGAATTATGATTAAATATGGCCGATCATAAAATGGTGTATATAAGCATTATTAAAAAGTCGGAAATTCGTTGTTTCACATAGTTTTATAGGTTAAAACTATTAAAAATCGTTTCTTTCGGACGGTTAATATAAATATTTTAGAGTTTCATAGGTTAAGTTTTTAATTGTTTCTTTTATTAACATTGGTATATTAATCATTTCTTTTCTTTGGGTCAGGCATCTTCTACCTATGTTAGTTGATATGTGTTAATTATAATAAACAAATAAAAACGAATATTAAATATATATTTAGTTAATTTTAATCAAAGTATTATCAAAATTTAATAATTTCTTTTTATTATTTTTTTAATATTAGAAAACATATAAATATTTTATTTTTATTGTTAATTATAGATAAAATATTTAAATATTTATGTGAAATTAGATAACTTTATATTAAATACAAAATAAAATATTTATATATAAAAGAATTTGATATTTTCATTTTTAAATGACAAAAAATATATAAAATGTTAATCATAAATAATCTGAAAAAAAAATAATTTAAAAATGTGTACTTTATTTAAATTTTAATAAAAAGTTAATATATGACATTTAAAAAATATTTAAAATAATAAATAAAATATTTCAATATGATGTAAGCAATATAATGTATATGTAAAAATATATTAATAGTAAGAAGAAAATTTTAGTGTGAATAATATGATTTAAAATAAAATATTTTAATGATTATGTTAAATAAAATATTTCAATATCACTTATTCATTTAATATATATGGTTAAAAAAATATGATGTATATAGTATATAAAGAAATTGAAAATAAATAATTTTTTATGGTTAAAATGTTTCAAGTATTCTCATTATTTTATATTCTAGGTTTTTTAGTTAAATTTGTCTAAAATTTGACAAAGATTGGTTGGAATTGAAACTTTAAGTTATGTAGTTTACACAATCCAAGTGCCTAAAAAATTTTTAAAGGTGTTAAATCCACACACACATATATATTAACTAGTGATCTCTCAAGCATCAAATCTCTCAATATGGAAACTTTTTTTCAAGTTTTGCACTTGAAAATAAATTTGCAAATAAAGAGAATTGATTCGTGACGGAACTTGCTAGATCTATAATTAAAATGATTTATAGTGATTATATTTATAATTTTATAGATTAAATCCATGATTAAAATAAATTTATATGGGTTATAATTTTAATTTTATAATTAAAAATCTAAGATATTAATATATTTTGGTCTTTTCTTATCTTTATAACAAAAAAAATTCAATAATTTTTTTTTGGGTATTAAACCCATAATTATATTTTCACATTTGCTTTAATTAATTATAAATTTATTACACCACTTATTTGATTATAAATTTATTGCCACTTATCAAATTATAAAAATGAAGTGTCCAACTATCCCTATTTATATTTCTTATACTATTCAAGAGTTTGTGATTTGCTCCAACACCAGCAGATACCTATCCATGTTCAACAGCGAATTAACAGCTGTGCTAGTAGAGTTTTGAGTGTATTAAACGTCCTTTAAAACTTCCTCCTAAATATTTTTCTTCGCCGAATTTTAGGAAAAATAAAGTTTTTAAAACCACACCAAGTAAATGGCTTTCTTAAACACCCAGATACCTACAGAAAATTGGGTCGAATCCATTAAATCTACTTCGAATAAAGGATGCACGGCTCCAAATTATTGAGCTTCCACGGAGTTTCAAGTAGCAATCATAATGAATGTCCACGGTGAACAGTGTTTGGCCTGGCGTTTATGGAACATGCAACCACTAATGACAAGGGAACAATAGTTGCACAGTAGATACAAAAAGACACCGGGGTTCGCCATGATTGCGTTTTCGAATGATCAAGAAGTGGAAAAAAATGTATCATTGGTGTGAGAGAAAAAAAAAATGCAGGAAACATATCCATAATCTGGACGGCAAACTATCATGCTGAATACCGATAATTATAATATATGCTGAATATTACGCCATTCAATCAAAGGTGCGAGATCAAACAACAACGTATGCCTCGCAGCAAATTCGAGATATCACTGTTTCAAATGAAGAACATGGTACTCGACGCAATTGTTCGGTCAAGAACGTTCTCATGATCATTGAACAACTAACGTTCAAGAGACCGTTACGCACTTTGCTTTAAAGGTGTAAAAAGAAGTTAATAGAATTATTAAAATGTGGTAATTTTAATCACACGTATATATTTAAAAAAAAATATTTTTAAATTTTTAAATTTTAATATTTCAATATTGTTTGTTATTAAAAAAATACAATACCAACTAGTTAAAAAAAAAAAAATTTCAAACTGTGAGAATGCAACAGAATTTGTCAAAAACTACAATATCAATCCATTGATTGATTAATTTTATTGTGAAATTATATGAGAAGATAAAAATAGTACAGTCGCATTTACCCAATTGGATTAATGGAGAACTACAATTATGGATAAGCCAAACTACCTCATGGAAATGGAAAGCTAAAATAATGGATTAATGGAAAGTTAAACTACCCATTGTTAGATGTTTCATTTTAAAATATATTTGAATTAAATGATTTTATTTTATATAATTTAAAAATTAAATTATTATTCATTAATCTTAAAATTGGAGACTTTCATTCGACTCAGATCCTGGATTACGAGAACACACCCTTTTGTCGGCATTGCCATCTCACAGAGCACCAGAGCTCTTGTCCCTAGAGGCCTGCGCAAAAGAAGAAAGCCAATCCTAAGCCGAAATCAAAAAGCTGGAAACCTCATGATCCTCCCCCCATGGATGATTTTGATTCCAGCGCATGAAGAGGAAGGGGATGTGGAAGGAATGGCCGCAATGCAGACACGGGATCCGCCCTCGACTGGTCCTGAGGACTCTTCTGCTCCTCCCAAAGCACAGAAAAGAACTCATGAGTCCTCTCCCTTGGATTCAGACAAGGAGGCCTCTCCTTTAGCCTAGCTCAGTTTGCAAATCATACCAGCTCAGCGCAACAATCTTGGTTGGGTCAGAGTTGGTAAAAAGAAAGGAAAAAAATGCCGAATAGCTGATTCTACCCGTGTTGGGTAGAATCCTCTGTTCCGCTCTTGTTACTTTGTTCTTCTTGTCACTTCTTGTTCAGCGTTGCTCTCTTCTTGTTTTCTCTTTGGGGCCGAGGTGGATAGACTATCCTTTCCGGCTGCCTGTTTTCTTGCTTCTCTGAGTTGTAACTTCTTATTGTACCATATGTCCTCTTAATAGAATTAGTCTTTACTGAAGAAAAAAAAATAAAAATAAAATATTATTAAATTTAATTAATTGTAAAATAGTCTATAATAATATTATAATCACTATAAATTTTTAAAAAATATTTTTCAACTGATAAAATTATATATATATATATAAAATATATAATAATTAACCAAAATTTATATGAGCTAAACAATTATTAACGTCCATTGAAAATAGAGCTCAAACTTAGTTTTATTTCCTCGAAAACCTAGGTCAACCTTAAACATTCAACCACTTATTTTTTAAGTTACAATTTTAAAGTCTTTATTTTTATTTTTCTTAAAACTAACTTAATTTTTCTTAGAAATATGAGATTTCTCTAACCATCGATAAGTAGTAAATCAAGACAAAATACTAAATTTTTAGTTGTTCTACTTGATCCAAGGGTAATCACAATTTCCAATGAATTAAAAACAATGAGTAACCATAAAACAATGAGTAACCATTGATAAGTAGTAAACCAGACAAAATACTAGACTTTTAGCTGGTCTGCTTGATCCCAGGGAAATCACAATTTCCAATAAGTCAAGAACAATTAATAACAAACAATTTAATTCCAGCAACTTATTAATAATTTGGTTTTATTTTCTCACTGTTAAGTAAAAAGAAGGCGAATTGGAGAAATCACCACCGAGTTCCGGAAGTATAACTATATACTGATCACCACCACCGAGTTCCCCAAGCATAACCATCATTTTAACCTCAAGCGGTTATTTGCAACAATTTACTCAATATTTCATGTGCATGTTTCTTTTCAATACAATTCATACTTGCATTGTGATTATAAAAAGGAAATTATAGCATTTCCAAATTTGTTTTTCTCATGTAATATTAAAAAAAAAACAAAACACTTAAATGCATTCCCAAAAACAAGACACCAAGTAAAATCGATAAATATAAATATGAATTTAAACGAAACCAAAAAAAGAGAAAAACGATATCAACATCTCCTATAAATATAACGTTATCTGCAAAGTTACTTGCTGTAATTTAAATTTTACGTGTAGAATATTGTTAGAACACGGGAAATGATCAGACTTACAAGAATGTAAGGTCTCCAAAGAACATGAATTATATGGACACTGGAATTTACGCACCCAAAATATATTATCAAGACATTTTACATTATATTCATGGAGTCAATACAGTTAACTACACCAAATGAAAGTTTTGTGGACCTTAATAACATAAGGATGCATTATAAAAGTTCAAATTTACGAAGAATTTGAAAGAAATTGTGATCTAATTCAAAGATGGAAGCCTTTCTTTTGGTTAAAAAAAAAAATCATTGACAAACTAAAAAAATAAATTTATTGTATTGCAAAGAACTAGGAATGCAAAGAACTAGGAATAAAACAGTAACGAGAGAGACACCAAAATGTTGTCGTTTGGGAACATTTCAAAAAATTGATATATATTGAATTATTTCTCAAAATTATTGTTATTGTAGTAGTAGTTATTACAATTGATGACATGGTTTATGTTAAGTGTGAAGCCAAATTCACAGAAGATTCTAGATCAGATCTTTCTAGATCTCCAGGATTCTAGATCTTTCTACACTACCAGTAGTTTCTAGAATCACATGCAAGATTCTAGATCCTCCTACGCCAGTGGTTTTTAGATCATTCTAGATCTCTATCTGAATCACACACAAGATTCTAGATCCTTCTTCTACCTCTATAATTTCTCTGGCCAAGGAAAACAAGCCAAGGCCCAAGCCTGTTATGTAATGCAAAGTGATTTCTGTTCTCTAATGATTGTTTTATCTATTCCATTGTTTCTAATTAAGTAATCTTGTTGTTTCTCCATTTGTCTCTCTCTGTGAATTATTCTCTGCTATTGCCGTCTAAGTCTCTGAGTATAAATCCACTGTGTGTTATGTATGTTCTAGTCTAACAACTGGTATTGTGTGTGTTATGTATGTTCTGGTCTAAAAACTGGTATCAGAGCTAGGTTCAAATATCCACCGTGCAAGCCGCTTAGTGCCATCGCCTTGCTCTGGCAGCGTTCGTTAAAACTATGGTTGTTACCCCTAGCGCTGTTGAAGGATCTGTCCAGGAAATAGCTGAGGAACACTGGAACTGCTGCAAGAAAAACAAGGTCGTGGACCTATGTTGAAATGTGTTGCTGGAGTTTGAAAAGTTGAGATATGTGGAGACTGGAGTTGAAACGTGATGTTCGTAAGTTTTTTTTACATCAAGCTGGCACGTATACGTCAAGTTTTTTTTCTCAAACCAGTATATGTATGTGTGAAATGTGAAAAGGTTAAAACATTATATATGTTTTTATATTTATTATGAAACATATATAATTATATGTTGGAATTTTGAAAAGTACATTTTAAAAAGGAGCAAGAATTTTGAAAAGGGTATTTTAAAAGGAGGAAAATTATTATTAGTAAATTTTAAAGAGTAATAATTAAAGTTTTATTTTTAAGTGGAGTTTTTGTGTTTTGGGGCATGAATTAGATTGAAAATGGAGAAAACACTTACAGATATGGAGAACTTGAGCGGGGCTAATTTTGCCCTATGGAAATCACAGATGGAGGATATACTGATTTTAAAGGATCAATATTTGATGATTGAGGGCACAACAAAGAAACCCTCATCGATGACAAATGAAGAATGGAATAAGCTAGATAGAAAGGCGATTGCAACAATCTGCCAATATTTAGCAAAGAATGTTTATTTCAATGTGTCCGGAGAAAAGACAACTGAAGGATTATGGAAGAAGCTCCATGATCTATATGAGAAGAACACAGCATCAAACAAAGTGTTCTTGATGAAAAAACTTTATAATCTCAAAATGAAGGAGGGTGCTTCAGTTTCTGAGCACTTGAATATATTTAATATTATTACTAATCAACTTACCTCTATTAAAATCATTTTAGATTATGAAATTAGAGCAATTTTTCTAATGTGTTCTATGCCAGACAGCTGGGAAAATTTAATTGTAGCTATGAGAACTTCAAAAACTACAGGGACCCTAAAGTTTGATGATGTCAACAGCAGTTTAATGAATGAGGAGCTGCGGCGCACGTCAATTGTGGAAAACCAGGGAGGAGAGGCTCTAGCTCTAGGTGATCGTGGTAGGAGAATGGATCGAGGTCGACAAGGGCGATCAAGATCGAGAGGCCGATCAAAATCAAGGAGAGGAAGAATCATCTACTTCCATTGTGGCAAACCTGGGCACATGAAGAAAGAATGTTGATTTTGGAAGAAAGGACAAAAGGGTCAGAGACCGTCTAGTACAAATCACAAGTCATCTAGCACAAATGAAGGTGAGACTACTATTGTAACCACAGATGGTGATGTATTGTTTACTGTTTTAGTAGAGGATGCATGTGTATATACATCTAGTAGTAGCTTTGATTGTATCCTTGACTCTAGGGCATCTCACCATGTAACCCCATGCAAAGATAGTTTTGTTTCATATAATCTTGGTGATTATGGTAGAGTGCATTTAGGGAATAATCATTTTTTGCAGTATTTTTAGCGTGAGAGATGTCTAGATCAAGATGAAAGATGGACAAGGTATATTGTTGAAACATGTTAGGCATGTACCAGAAATGTGCATGAGTTTAATCTCTATGGGATGACTAGATGATGAAGGCTATTCGACAAGCTTTGGAAAAGGAGGCTAGAAAATTAGCAAAGGTGCATTGGTCATGGCCAAAGGACCCAAGATAGGAACATTATACACATTGAAGACACTGATAGGAAAATCAGATTTGGTTGCTGTCACAAAAGAAGGAAATTCAGCAGATCTGTGGCATAAGCGTTTGGGTCACATGAGCGAGAAGGGTTTAAAAATCCTTGTTGATAAAAATTTATTTTCATGTTTGAAATCCTACAGTCTTGATCTTTGTGAGCATTGTATATATGGTAGACAAAGAAGGGTTTCATTCCTTAGAGGTGGCCATGATAGAAAGAAAGATGTGTTAGAATTGGTACACTGAGATGTGTTTGGGCCTGTTAACATCAAATCTTTAGGGGGAGCATAATATTCTATAACATTTATAGATGATGCATCTAGGAAAGTTTGGGCATATCCTATGAAAAATAAAAGTGAAGTGTTTGGAACATTTCAAAAATTCCATGTTGCTGTTGAAAGAGAGACTAACAAATTGCTGAAGGTTTTAAAAACATATAATGGTGGAGAATACTACTCAAATGCATTTAAGGAATATTATAACAGGTTTGGCATAAAGCATGAGAAGACTGTGCCTAGTACTCCTCAATAGAATGGTGTCGCAGAAAGGATGAATTGTACTATTATGGAAAAGGTGCGAAGTATGTTGTCCAATTCCGGTTTGGAGAAGAATTTTTGGGCTGAAGCAGTCAGGATTGTTTGCTACCTCATAAACAGATCTCCAACTACAGCCTTGGATTGCAGTATCCCTGAAGAAGTTTGGACTGGTAATAATTTGAATTATTTTCACTTGAAAATCTTTGGATGTGAAGCATTCGTACATATTCCCAAAGAAAATAGAACTAAGCTAGATGATAAATCTATGAAATGCATTTTTTGGGGATATGTGGATGAATATTTTGGTTATCGTCTATGGGATCCAGTCAAAAATAAAATTATTAGAAGCAGGGGTGTTATATTTAATGAGTCAGAAATGTTCAAGAGGATTATAGGTGAGTTGGAGGTCAAGAAGGTTATTGACAGGTTTGAAGAGCAGCAGGAAAACATACCACCAATACAAGAAAATGAACAACAAATTCAGGAGCATTAAGAACAACAAGTGGAAAATAATGAACAACGAGGAGGAATCTTGCAGGAACCTTTATAGGAGATTCAACCTGATAATGCACCACCATAGTTGGTTCACAGATCTTCTAGGCCTCATAAGCCTTCACAAAGGTATCTTCCTTCAAACTATATTTTGTTGACTGATGAAGGTGAACCTAATTGTTTTCAAGAAGCTTGTAAAGTCAAGCACAGTAAAGAATGGAAGAAAGCAATGGAAGAAGAAATGAACTCTTTGTAGGAAAATAAAACTTGGGAGTTGGTAAACCTCCTAAAAGGTAGAAAGGCTCTACAAAACAAATGGGTGTATAGGGTTAAGCAAGAAGGTGACGAAAAGAAGAAGAGGCATAAAGCAAAGCTGGTGGTGAAAGTTTTTGCCCAAAAAGAAGGTATTGACTTCACTGAAATTTTCTCACCTGTTGTTAAAATGTCATCCATTAGAGTCATTCTTGGTCTAGTTGCTGCTTTAGACCTGGAATGTGAATAGCTAGATGTAAAAACTGCTTTCCTTCATGGTGAATTGGAGGAATAAATTTATATGGAGTAGCCAGAAGCCTTCATAGAAAAAGGCAAAGAAGGCCTTGTTTGTAGGTTGAAGAAGAGTCTCTATGGGTTGAAACAAGCACCTCAAAAATGGTACAAGAAATTTGATTTATTCATGTTGGAACATGGTTTTCAGAGGTTGGAAGTTGACCATTGTGTCTATATCAAGAGGTATGATCAAGGAAAGTATATCATATTATTGTTATATGTGGATGACATGCTGATTGTTGGGCATGATAAGAATAAGATCAATAGGTTGAAGAAAGATTTGGGTAACAAATTTGCAATGAAGGATTTGGGACTAGCACAACAGATATTGGGCATGCGCATTATGCGTGACAGGAAAAACTAAAAGTTGTGGCTGTCATAAGAAAAATATATCAAGAAGGTGCTTGACAAGTTTAATATGAAGGATGCCAAGCCAGTTGGTACACCCCTTGCAGCCCACTTCAAGCTGAGTACTGAATTATGTCCTTTTAATGAAAAAGAGAAAGAAGAGATGAGAAGAATTCCTAATGCTTCAGCAGTTGGCAGCTCAATGTATGCCATGGTATGAACATGACCAGACATTGCATATTGAGTAGGAGTAGTGAGCAGGTTCCTTACCAATCCAGGGAAACAACATTGACAAGCAATAAAATGGATTTTAAGGTATCTGAAGGGTACTAGTAATTATTGTTTATGTTTTGGTCATGATGAGACTGTGCTTGAAGGATTTATAGATGCGGATATGTCTGGAGATATGGATACCAGAAAGTCCACTACAAGTTATTTGTATACTTTTGCAGGTGCAACAGTATTTTGGGTGTCAAGGCTACAAAGAATAGTAGCCCTCTCTACAACAGAAGCAGAGTACATAACTGCAACAAAAGCTTGTAAAGAGATGTTGTGGATACAACGATTCCTAGGAGAGATAGGAATAAAGCAGGACAAATATGTGTTATATTGTGATAGTCAGAGTGCCATTCGCTTGGTGAAAAACCCAGAATTTCATTCAAAAACCAAGCACATTGACTTAAGGTACCATTGGATCCGGCATGTGTTGGAGGAAGAACAGTTATCCTTGGAAAAGATCCATACAAATAGGAACCCTGCCAATATGCTCACTAAGATTATACCACGAAATAAACATGAGTTATGTAGAGGCATGATAGAACTCGGTGTGACTTGATGACTCTTATTTGGCTTCAAGTGGGAGAATCTTAAGTGTGAAGCCAAATTCACAGAAGATTCTATATCAGATCTCTCTAGATCTCCAGGATTCTAGATCTTTCTACACTGCCAGTAGTTTCTAGAATTACATGCAAGATTCTAGATCCTCCTACATTGCCAGTGGTTTCTAGATCATTCCAGATCTCTATCTAAATCACACACAGGATTCTAGATCCTTCTTCTACCTCTATAAATTTATAATTTCTATGGCTAAGGAAAGCAAGCCAAGACCCAAGCCTATTATGTAATGCAAAGTGATTTCTATTCTCCAGTGATTGTTTTATCTATTCTGTTGTTTCTAATTAAGTAATCTTGTTGTTTCTCCATTTGTCTATCTCTGTGAATTATTCTCCTGCTATTTCCATCTAAGTCTCTGAGTATAAATTTGTTGCGTAAAATTCCAACCTTAGCTTTAACTTCCACACGTTTCCAAATTAGATTAAATTAGTTGTATTTAACTTCCTTAAACTTTCACCTAATAATACTATTACTAATACTTTCACCTTTCTTTAGAGGGTAATGCTCCAATGGAAAAAAAAATTAATAGCTATTATGCAGGGATTCCATTCTAGAGAGTACACAACTTTAGGTTTAACAGTGAAAATATGGCAGTTGGTTACTATAGAGGATGGACTTTTCCAGTAAGAATTTACCAGTTAAATTTTTCCGGTAGGAATTTACTAGTGTATAAATTGTTGTATTCGTGAATAAAAAAAAAAGGTTGTTGTGTTGAACTTATGCTCCATTTGCCGATTAACAACCTATTATGAGAGCTTGGTCAAGCATAACTACCCAAACACCTATTATGAGAACTTGGTCAAGCATAACTACGCAAACAGATTCAATATTCACTAGAAAAATGCTACTAATGCTACTACTGATTGTATAAAATTTTGAAAATAAATGTAAAAGAACATGAAAATATTGTTACAAGAACATCCATACACTCTCATAATTGACAAGGTCGACAAAATTGACACTTGCATCAATTTTTGAAGATGATGACATCGACAAATTATGTCGAAAAGCCTTGAAAAGCACGCTTCACAATTTCTTTGTCTCCAATATTTTCCACAATTAATGCCCGTTTTCCTGCTGCAATTAAATCCCAAACTCAGCGAGATGTGCAAGAACAAGAGTAAGGACATATTTATAACCGTGTCTAAGTTTCCATGGCAGTGAAGAAGCTTTTACCTCAACCAGCGAATTATATCATCTATGCATAAAAACGTTCATGTGAAGAGCTTCCTAACGAAAAGGAGAATTCTCTCCTACAAATGTCGAAGTCTTACACCAAAGCTTCTTCAATCCCTTAGAAAGGTCATGTCTCCTGCCAGCACAGAAGACCACAAACTCTGAAACCGATAGTAAAACCCCTATGACGATGTTGGTCGCATTGGACACATCTCATTTTAAGCTGTAAAATTTAATATAATTCCACGATTTATATCGTCTAGTCTTCAGAACATAGATACATACAACCATGTAATTGGTAGCCAGATAACTTTCTTTAATTGAAGCCCTTAATTCTTTATCGGGATAAATATCAATTCAATAGATACAAATAAGACCTTTCCCTTTGATTATTTTACATAGAGAACTATGTACAAATTGAAGGATTTCCAAAATTACTTCCTGAAAATGTTTCAAGACGTCTGGGCATTAATTACAAAATTCGAGCCATGATTCATGGTTTCACATTGTTGTGAATTTTTACATAGTAAGTAATAAACAAATGGTTGTTACCAACATTGTTGAGAAGCCTTTGAATGGATTTTTGTCTCCTCCAAACTTTATGCCCACGATTATGTCAACAACAACCTCTGAAAAGATAGGATAATATTATTATTGATGAACCAAACAGTAAACAACCCATGAAAAAAGGAATACAATCTTTCCATAATATGCTACGAAGACTTTTATGAACTAGACAATGTAATGCGAATAAAGGGGTATTTTTTCAAGTGCAGAGAGTTATTTTGATTCGAGAAAGGGTTTGGAATATAGAACTCTAGAAAAAAGGTTCGCATGTCCTTGTTGCACACGGAAAGGCATATGAACTTGGAGTGACTATAAAATATCTCATTACAAGTTGTTTAGTGGATGTGGTTACAACTCTTTTCGCCTACATTTTCGAAAATTCCTTTTAATAAGTATATGAACTTCTTTGTTGAATAAAGGAAATCAAGAAGACAATTGAAGCATGCATGCTCCAGTTTTGTTCTCACGTTGTCAGCGGATGCAACGAAGAAGTCAGGATTTTGATTCAACTCTGAAAATGTAAGTGGAATAGGACACAAAAGCACTCAAGCACAGATAGCTACCATGGTTGCAGCCAACCCAAGAAAAAAGAAAGCATAATATCTGGAGCTTTGTTTCTTTGGTGTAAAAATAAGGGACTAATGCAAGTCCCACAGTTCAAAACTTTTTTTGAACTAAAAATCAATGAGAAATCATCAAGTACGTTTCGCTCCTAGATTTGAAGAACACGAAACCTCTCAAAGCAAGCAAAGTGCACATGTCGACAGTACCATAACCTCCCTCTCCTATCTTGAGTGACTCATTGAATAAATCTGTGGCAGGTTGAATTTCTTTGATTGAGATTTTTCTATATCCTTGATGGGTGGATTCAAGTGCTTTATGTGCTTTCTTTCTACAACAAATATGCCCAGAACATGTTCTTTTGCTCAAGCTTCAAGCTTTCTACTTCGATCTTTATGTTGTATTGGCCCTGTAAAAAATGAATATGATTGCAAGATAATCAAAACAAAGTTTCAAAATGAATTTTGGATGTGAACTTCTATTAATTTTTAATGAAATTATTCATGAATAACATAAGCAGAAGAAATATATCGTTTACTAGTTTAAAATTTGGCATTCAGAATAATGAGTAAATGTTAAGAATGTGAGGAGACCATATGTGGCGAATATTTGGAGTCAACATTAAAGTGAAAAGTCGGATAGTACCAGATTTTAAATATCCGTATATTCAGTATCTCTATAAATATAATATAATGTGTGAGACCTTATTGTCGTATAATTTCGAGAGTTTTCATCAATTCTCAGTTTCAAAACCTCACATAGAGAATTTGAGGATGCAAGTCTTTTGGAAACTTAAATTATCCAGGAACATTCAAATTGTCCCAAATTCATGCCGTTGGCAGAAACCCCAAATTCATGGAATTCGCATAGTCCCTCACAGGGAGAGGTCATGGAGTTCGCATAGTCCCTCATAGGAAGAGGCTGAGAGGTTGAAGATGGAAATTTTTTGGAAAATAAAATTAGGGAAAGACATTCAATTTCATGGAGCTTTACATTCGTGCTTAGAATATTTCTCTATCTAACATTAAAACTAATACTTAAATGAAAAACATTAAAACTAATCCCTAAATGAAAAATATTAAAACTAACCCCTAAACGAAAAGAAAAATAATGAATCTAAACACAAAATCATTCTCTAATCATCAATGTAATTAAACTTAAAAATGTGAAATCACAGAATGGTGTAGATGTAACTTTTGAATTTTATTACATATTCCTAGTTATGTAATTATGAATCTCCAAACCTTCTTGCCGAATCCGAACACACTCACTATAGTTACCACATTAGGCATCGAATCTTCAGCCTCGTCTGTGTAAAAACCTTCACAGCCTCATCCCAACATCCATTATGGCTATAATTTGCAATCATAGACTTCAAAAAGGCGACACCTTATAGAGACAATTTGTCAAACAGATGGTGTGCATCTTTTACACCCACAATTACATAAATATCTAGGAGAGCATTAACCACAAAAGCATGAGACTCAAACCCTATTACCATGTATTTTCACGTACCTCCCTACTATGCTAAGGAGCATATAGACCAACGCAAGCCTTAAGACTATTTCCACGTACCTCCCTACTATGCTAAGGAGCTACTGTCATATAATTTCCACATTTTTTTCATCAAGGTCAGATGTAACATCGCCCTAGGAACATCCTAATTTATTTTTTAATTATTTGACATCACATATACTTGTCATAATTTGATTGTTTTCTTCTTTTTTTTAAGTTAAAAGTTATTAATCCCCCTTAAGCCCAGACCAATTTTTCAACCCTTCCTTTACGATCGTTCATATTACCAACCGTTCATACAAATCTAAATTTCCCTTGTCCCGCGTGGAAGGAAATAACTTTATGTAGGCTATATTGCTGATGGCAATCCATACTACTGTGTATTGCGGTGTTCATATTGGAGTATTCAAAGTCACAGTAAAATATATATTGCAATGTCACAATTTTTCTAAAATCTTGTCAGCATTGAGATAATTTACACAAAATTTTGAGAAATTGAGTTGTCACGCATCAGGATTTCGCCCAAATCGAGATGTGTCCCATCCACAGGTATGACATGTCATTCAACCCATCACATATCTAGATCAGGATCGCAATCGACCGTGGGAAATGGTTTGGGTTAGTTGAGGTAACTAACCTTCATCGGTGACACCCAGTGTAAGTGCATTCTACTCCTCTCTTACCCTAGCGGAGCTCTGCAACTCTCCTACACAAATTAGATGATTTCCTACTGTTAACTGGACTGATTTATGATGGATGGTTTTTGCTTTTCCCTTAATTTATTATTGTGGGAAGGAAGGGCTCCTATTCATTCATTTGTTGCCTTTTATGGATATTCTGCGCCTATAAAGCTAGATAGCCACCTACCTCCTGTATTGATTGATGTATACTCATTTTCATTCAAGTCTACACGTAAGAGCTCTTTCCTTTTCCCTTGTGGGTTATTGGCTTTGTCAGCATAGTTATCGGATTTTAGAGAAGCGTTCTACCTATAAAACAATGTTCTCTTCTACTCAAGCACCAACAGTTTGATGACATAGGTAACTTGTTCAACCGTTCTTATTTGTCTTAGGTTAATTTATTAAGTATAACGGTACACTGATTGTTTATTTTAAAGTTTATGACTTTTTTTCAGCTATCAGACTCTTTGTCACTTGCCATCTGTGTTTTTGGGCATTTGAGAGGTCGCAAGCCTAGTTTGGTTATCGGTCTTGCCAAGGTGAGGATATATTTTTGTTCAGTCATTTTTATTTGTTTTCCTTATGATTTCTCTCATATATTACTTCTAATCTCTATTCTCATGGACATGAATATGTGGTGAAGCACTTTCAGTTCTCTCAGGTTAGATGTGATTCTTCACTTCTCTATCGATTATCTGAATGTATTTCAGAATTATTTACCTAATGCTCTTATGTGTTTTACTTGCCTCTACCCATTTGCAAGTGACACTTACCGTTGCGGTTTTTCCATAATTAATTCAAGGGTCAATGGTCGTTCCATTATGACATTATCTCCTTTATGTGTTTTACTTGCCTCTACCCATTTGCAAGTGACACTTAGCGTTGCGGTTTTTCCATAATTAATTCAAGGGTCAATGGTCGTTCCATTATGACATTATCTCCTTTATTTTCCTGCAAGTGTTGCAAGGATTTCACTTCGCTGGGGTTAGTCTACTAGGATTTAAAATGGGTAACTATTTTTGAGATAAATTTTAATATTGATTTGTAATTATTACTAAAAATATTTTAGAACATTTCGTATACGTGACATTTATACCATCCATCTAATACTTATTCATAATGAAATTAAAATTTTAGAAACATTATCTCAAAATAAAAACTCTATTTAAATAATTATAAAAGATTGTAACTATTTAAAGACATAATTATTTTAGATGACTTTATGAAAACTTATTAAGAACAATCAAAATATATATATAGAAACTATGTTTTATTACAAAGATGTATAACTACTTAAAATCACAATTCATGTGAATCATTATATAAAAATTTACCTCTCGGACAATAAAAGATATATATAATTACAAAGAGATAATTATGAAGACATGAATAACCAACACTTGTATGTCACGTGTAATAATTTCTTTTCTTGAAGCGAAGAATTTTGCATTAGTCAATGGAAGATTACATAGACAAAAAAAAATCTTCTAGTGATCTATTCGTAAGGAAACTAGATCATTAATATGAGTTCAGAATCTTGAGGAAACCAGACCATTAATATGAGTTCGGAATCTTGATGCTTTCGAGACTTTGTTTAACTGTAACATATTGTAAATAGAAACTTATAAAAATAGGCTAGTTATGCGATATCTTCATATACATTGAAATGAGAAGACAAAAAAAATTACTAGTGCTCCAAGTGAAAAACCAACAAGTCATAACAATTATTGGGAAGAATATTCAAGAATTTGAGGATGGTCACTACCCTCATCCAAGGAAAAGGATATGTTGGTTGATCTCCTAGCTAGAATGGTCAGCTTGCGATTTGTACTGTCAATTGTTTCCTCCGTCTTTATCAATGATAGAATTCTCTTGTTGAGTCCTCATGTACCTCCCTATGTGTCATTGAATATTCAAATGTTTTTTAACCTCGTGCTAGCTTCGTGCCATGATCGATGAAGTGATGGGAGTGTATGCAATGCACCAAGTATAGTGGGAGTCACAACCCCTTTTCGTGAAAGTTGATATCACATAAAGGCGAGGGGCAGGAGGGGGCAACACTTGCTCTTGCGCACCCTCCTTGGGGGATAAGGTCCTTTGTAGCTAGGCATTGATAGTGAGTTCAAATGGACTATGGAATGTCCTCACTCCAATCCAAGTGAAGGGAGCGAGTTGTCATGTTGAGACGAAAATTTGCTAGTTTGTCAGCTAATTTATTGCCTTTCCTGCAAACATGGGAGATGACAAGAGATGTGAATTTTGCCAAGAGTTTTGTAGTATTACATAATCAATCTTCCAACCTCGATATCTTAGAGAATTTAGAAGGATTTGATCCGCATTTTATTTTGCAAAAGATATTGATAATGGTCTTGGAATCTCCTTCAATATTGAGCTTGTGAATTTTTTTGCAGATAGTGATTGAGAGACCCTTCTATAGAGCTTCGTTTTAGCATTAATATTAGTGTTTAGGCCTATGGAACCTACATAAATATGTATAATCTTCCCGTTAGGGTTATGAAAGACTCTACCATAACTGCCTTGGCATGGATTTCCTTTCGAGGCCTTGTGAAAGTTAATTTTGATGAATTCCTCTGGTGGGGTGGGGGGGCAGACAAAAGGAAAGGATGGAAGGGAAGAAATTAGGGATAAATGGAGTCTTCCATAAGGAATAGGTGGAGAGACCCATTTTTGTTAGAATGAATTTTTTAGGTTGATTGTATTCCCAATCATTCGAGAACTAAGGAAGAGAAGAAATGATTTCCATTATTTTATTTAGGATAGGTTTCCAAATAAAGTCCATGGAGGCCCTGATATTCTTAAATGTTTATTTCTTATACTCCTTCCAAATCTCCCATATCATGAATATTGGGTTGAGTTTCCATGCTCTGTTGAAAATGGGATTAGTAAAAGGAGAGTCACACTATAATTGTAAAGTGGACATGAAATAATTTTGTATTTTGTCAATCTATTGAAAGAGAATAACAATGTCGTCCTAGATAGAAGCAAATAAGTTGAAGTTGTTGAGAACATTCTTGGCATTTTTTTAACTAGAGAAACAAACAAGAAATATTGAGGGGTCTTGAAAACCATAACTTTGAAGATTGTCCCATGTTAAAGTTATATTCCATAATAGAAGCTACAAAAAAGAGTGATTTTGGGCCAGTGCTTGAGACTCCATATTTTATGTCATTTTACTTGATTATCCTCATTGTCATTTCTTGTGAGAAGAATACAAGATTCAATGATTTTAAAATTTCCTAAAGGACGATAACCCCAACAAAGAATATTGTCTCCCTTTTGAACCACAATATTTTATTTGCTAATTCTTACTTGATAATTATGCTTTCGTTTTGGAGGGAGTCTTAATCTATTCCATGCATGAATTCCAATTGTAACATCGGGAATTGCAGCGGGATGACTCCCAGTAATTTGAAACTAATATTTGGTCCTTGGGGATGAGCACGAGAAATGGGAGTCCCTGATTAGGTGGGGTTTCTCATTTTGAGCTAATTTTGGTCACTGATTCCATGAGTCATCCCAAAACAATATATTGTTCCCATTTTCATTTTTCCAAAAACTATGCTCCTAGAAAAGATTTTTTTGCTCAAAGCAACATTTTAGATATGATACCCACTGATGTTTCTTGTCATTCTAATGAGATGAGATTCACGGATATTGGAGGCATAATTATGTTTCCATATTTCTGTCCATAAAGCCTCCCAACTTTTTATCCATCTCCACTAGGTTTGAACACTTATGGTTCTCTTGAATATATCTAGATCATGGAGACCAAGGCCTCCATTTTTTGGATGATATATTTTGTCCCATGCAACTAGAGCCCATTTTCAGTCTCTTTTAGCACTCCCCTAGAGGAAGTTGTGATGAATATTTATGATCTTGTTTAGGATGGATTTGGGGGCTTCCATTGCTAAGAGAAGATATATGGTGATAGATTAAAGGATAGATTTGAGAAAAGTCAGAGACTAGCTAGATTAAGTGATCTGAAATTCCAACGAGAAAGTTTGGCTCCAAATTTAAGAAGAATATTTTACCATACTTTTTTTTTGAAAGGTTTTCCAGTTAAAGGGGCTCCCAGGTATTTAGATGGAATATAGCTCCTTTGGAAACTAAGAAAATGATATATGTGAATTTGGATAGCTGGCGAGGTATTTAAAAAGATGATTTGAGTATTTTCCATGTAAATGGAGATTATTGAAGCATCATAGGAGACTTGAAGGATGATTTTAAGGGTAGTGGAATATTTGATAGTGGGGATTCCCAAGAGAAGAGTATCATCCACAAACTGTTAGTGCAAGGAAGAGAGGTCATGGGAACCAAGAGGAAGACCTTTTAGCTGACCAAGTCATAGGGATGAGTTGATATATTTACCCATCCCTTACACTTTGAGGAGAAATATGTAAGGGGAAATGGGATCTCCCTTCCTAATACACCTTGGGGGGACAAAAGTGGGAGTGGGAGACCCATTAAATAGGATGGAGAAGATTTTATTGGAAATGAGGGCAAGAACCTAGTGAATCTATCTTTCTATAAGCCCAAAAGTAGTGAGCATGTGAAAAGTAAATTGCAACTCAATTTGTCAAATGCTTTTGACATATCAATTTTGATGAGCATACCCAGAGACTTATTAGATTTAAACGAGTGAATGTGTTTGAGGAATAGTGTTATGATGTCCATAATTTGTCTTCCTTCTACGCTACTAGTTTTCTCATGAGAGATAAGTGAGGGGAGAATTGGTTTTAGTCAGTTTGCGATAAATTTGGAGCTGATTTTATAAATAAAATTAGATAAAGAAATAGGCTTCAATTTTGAAGCAGAATCATCATAGGAATATTTTAGGAATAAGTGATATAAAGGTAGCATCAAAGGATGTTAAGATAGAGGATCAGTGTGGAGAGTCTTCTACTACTTACAAAACATCATACTTATAATTTTCTAGCAAGCCTGGAAGAAGTAGGTGCTAAAGTCATCGAGATATGGGTACTTGCATTTATACATTTTCATAATAGTTATTTGCACTTTGTGCATGGTGATTTCATTCAAAAGGAGATCATTATGTTCCTTTATTACAAGTTTGGGAATGTACTTTGTTATTTTCTTGATAGAAATCCTTATGTTCGGAATTGTTTTCATGAGTGTGGCTTGGAAATGATTCATGATTTTTTAGGTTATTGCATCATGGCTTGCCACTTTTTGGTGATTGGGTGTTTTGATGCTTGAAATTATATTACTTTTCCTATGGTTGATCATGGATTTGTGGAATAATTTAGTGTTTTTTTCCCTCCTTAATCCATTGTACTTAGGATTTTTGTCTCCAAAATATTTCTTTTGCTTCAATCTTTCCTCTAGCTAGGTGTGAGTGATTTCTTCTTGATGTTCCAATTCTTCAGATCTTCCATTTGATATTATTTCTTGTTCGATGGTGGTCATCTCTTGTTCTATATTTATTTTTACTTTGTGGATGTTACTAAAATCTTCAATATTTTAGTTCTTGATTTTCATTTTGAGATATTTTACTAGCTACTGAAATTGATACATAAGGGTCCTAGTAAAATAATCTAATTCTTTCTACCATTTTTCTACATTAGAGATAAAATCAAGATGTTGTAGCCAAAAATCTATGAATTTGAAGGGATTGTTCCTATGACTACCAATCAAGACCATAGAGAGTTCTATGGGCCAGTGATTTGAATCATGGCAAGGGGGATTAGAATCCTCAAAATTGATGTCTAAAATATAGAGAGACTTTCTATGAGGTATCTATAAAGTCTTGAAGCTTTTTGAGATGTGCCTCCTTGCTTATTGTTCTAGGTGTATTCAAATTTATAAGTTTGGAGTTATTGATAAATTCCACAAAGAGGGGGATTTCTTCATCGAGTCCCCGAATCCCACCTCTCGTTTCATTTACATATGCTATCATGTTAAAATCCCCACCTATATGTCATAATCTTTCCCCCATAAACATTGAGTACATTTGGAG
Source organism: Pinus tabuliformis (assembly GCA_031772625.1). NCBI lineage: Eukaryota > Viridiplantae > Streptophyta > Pinopsida > Pinales > Pinaceae > Pinus > Pinus tabuliformis. The sequence goes on from CM062816.1 coordinate 1,653,576,419, forward strand.
GTTCTGAAGGAAGACGTTTTTTCAAATGAAAATATTATGCCCATAAACACTGATTATTAAACTCAAACTAGTTAAACCATTAGGCTTAAAGTTATCTCTCATGATTCTGGGCAGAGAAAAGGAATCTTGAGGAGTAACTAACGTATATTTCCATGTGATAGAAATACCTCCTAATTCTCCTTGTGCATCCTAGGCTAGATAATCATAGTTTCTCCAAACTTTCTTTAAAATCTTATTAAGAGATTCAAAAGAGCATTATGTTTCCTAAATCATCAAAATTTTAAGGCGTTTTTGGCAGATTTTGTTTTTTAGGAGTCTTTCCTTGGATTTTCCATTAAGACCCTTAACATTCCAAAATATGACTTTCATTGATGATATTATGAGGAGCGTTTAAAGATGGCATCCATTGGTGACACTCTGCCAGTATTCACCAAGTAATACCCTAGGTTATGCAGTAATTTACTATTGCTTTTTTGATATTTTCTCCTTGGTTATTTCACAATACTCAATTGATTTGTGGGAGAACTTCTTTTGATTCCATGATAGGAAAAAGAAGAGATGTGGTTAGGGGTATTACTTTTTTTTTGTTCTTGATGGAGACTTAGATATTGATTTCAAATGTATGCATGTGATAGAAATACCTCCTAATTCTCCTTGTGCATCCTAGGCTAGATAATCATAGTTTCTCCAAACTTTCTTTAAAATCTTATTAAGAGATTCAAAAGAGCATTATGTTTCCTAAATCATCAAAATGTTAAGGTGTTTTTGGCAGATTTTGTTTTTTAGGAGTCTTTCCTTGGATTTTCCATTAAGACCCTTACCATTCCAAAATATGACTTTCATTGATGATATTATGAGGAGCGTTTAAAGATGGCATCCATTGGTGACACTCTGCCAGTATTCACCAAGTAATGCCCTAGGTTATGCAGTAATTTACTATTGCTTTTTTGATATTTTCTCCTTGGTTATTTCACAATACTCAATTGATTTGTGGGAGAACTTATTTTGATTCCATGATAGGAAAAAGAAGAGATGTGGTTAGGGGTATTACTTTTTTTTTGTTCTTGATGGAGACTTAGATATTGATTTCAAATGTATGCTCTTGTGATGATTTCAACTTGCTTCTAAGGAATGGTTGTTGGGTCTTTGTTTCTCCATTCCTCTACCAGATATTGCAGATCAATTTTTTGCAGGTCTATTTCCTTGATATATTTTGCATCGGAGAAATATTGTGTGTTATCCTCCATTTCTACATCCTCCTATTAATATTTCCCAGTCGGTTGTGCATGCACATCTTTTGTTAGATAGGGTGGTTGTTGACTAGTTTTTCCAAGCTCTTTTATTTTGGACTTTCCTTCTTTGGTATTTGTCTCATTTTCTTTTAGATGTTGGAATATTGTGTGTGATTTATGGCCCATTTCACTTTTAGAGGTTGGATTCTCTGTTCCTTTTTTGGTTTCCTTCCTTTTATCGGTGACCCTGGTGAACCCATATTGATTCAAGGATATATTTACATGTGCATTTTGTTGGACTTGGTTTTTTTGGCATTCTTAGAATAGATGGTCATAATCGTGGTTTTTTTTAGATCATGTAAATGGGATTTTCTCATAATCTATTGGTTGTTCCTGTATTTCATCTTCACAACTCAACTGAATTCATACTGGGAGGGGCTTGGACATGTTTATATAAGAACAATGGTGGGCATAAGATGTATAGCAACCTTGTTTTATGATATTAAAGATCATAACAAAATTCAAAATTCATTATGGCATTACTAATGCTTTCTAATAATTCAGGGTCCCAAAACTCCCGAGGGAGAGATTAACGATGAATCCATGATGCAGCTGCAATAAAGTCTTCTTTTTTGAGGTGGAATCTCTGAACCCATGGATTTATGAATAAGCCAACTAAATTCATGGAATATCCCCCCTTGAAATATGTGGTCTCGATCTTCTACATTGTTGAATATGGTTGTGAAGAAACCCATGGACCCGAACTTGAGGTTGAGATCCCCTTTGAGTGTCTAGTTCTTTTGGATCCAACTGAGCAGGATTTTTTCGAGGGCCTAAGATCTACAAATTTTCATATTACCACATGCTCTCTCATATATTCATCTTTTCCCCATATTTTCGTGATGCAATTTCTAGGAGGGGAGATTTGATTGTCTAAGGAAGGAAGGAACTATTAGCTTTTGGATTGTTCATTGATGGAGTCATTGAGGTAGGAGCTGCAACTTCATTATAGGTCGTATTAGATGGATTCACCTCTAGTTGTGGTTTTTGAGATGGGGAATCATTTAATTTATGTGAGGTAGCTTGATTCTCTTTGGAAGGAACTACATTTTTGTAGGAGGGGCCTCCTCCACCCCCCCATGGGGGTGCTATTGGAAGGCAAAACATTGACAGCTGAGGTAAAAACTCTAGAAGCAGAGGTTACAGAGTTGAAAAACATTTCCTTCTATGGTTGAGTTAATTCACAAGTGTGTTATTTCATTTGATCGTCCTATTTGTAAATTATTAAATAACATGTATTAAATGAAATTGATAATTAAATGCAAAATTAAGGTTTACAAAGTGGAAAATTTGGTTTCAAATATGGCAACATTGGAATCCAATATTCATTTCAAAAGTCAAAAATCAAATTTAAAAAATGACAATATCTATTTTCAAAACTGCAAAATATAATTAGGAAAGTGTGAAATGAATTCAAAATGTGCAAAATCTAGTTCCAAAAATGCCACTATGAAATCTAAAAGGGTCATTTTGAGTTTAATATTGGCACCTTTCAAATTAGATTTTTCACTTTTAAAGCTCCAATTTTTAAGACAAATTTTGGCATGTTTTTGACGTAATATCATTTTAAGTGAATTGCCAATTGGTATTGAATCTTATTGTGTAATCTAATCAAAATATAACTAGTGCAACCATATAAATTAAATGGTTGATAAACCTCGATAGACATCAAAACACTTACCTCATAATACATCTCACATTACCAAAATTAAAAAATAAAAAAATTTAACTAAATTAAAACTTTTCTATTAATAATAATTATAAAAATAATTAATATATGAGCTAAACCCAGATATATATATATATATATATATATATATATATATATATATATATATATATATATATATAATTGTATCAAATTCTATTTACAAATTAAGAATCATCCTCCCATTATCATGGAGATTCTTAAGTTGTAAATAGAATTTGATACAATACTATGAGTGGATACTCTGGATTACTAATACCACATGCTCAAAAAATCATAACTCATGTTTATATAATATTTTTAATCAATCCATTTTATTAAAATAACAATATAGGTATAACTATTTTTGAGATAAATCTCAATATTTGATTTGCACTATTACTCACAATATCCTAAAATATTCTAGAAATAAATATCAAGAAATAAACAATAATAATATATATATATATATATATATATAAGTTTACAAAGTGTAAAATTTGATTTTAGATATTGCAACATTAGAATTTAATGTTAATTTTATTTTAAAAATATTAAATATTATGTATTAAATGAGATTGATAAATAAATATAAAATTAAGGTTTACAAGGTGTAAAATTCGATTTTAGATATGGAAACAATCGAATCTAATATTGATTTTAAAAAGGTGAAAAATCAAATTCTGAAAATGATAATATCTATTTTCAAAAATGCAAAAATATTTATGAAAGTGTCACTATTAAGTTTAAAAATATGTAAATTTTAATTCAAAAATGCCAATGTCAAATCCAAAATTTTAATTTTAAAATTTAATATTTGTTTTGAAATTATATTTTTCACTTTTAAAATTCTAATTATAAATTTTAGAAAGAATATTTTATCCCATTTTTGAAATAATGTCATTTTAAGTAAACCAGGAAAATTGGTATAAAAACATATTATAATAAAATTCAGAAAACTTTTTGTTATTAGGAATGTGATATGTGGGGCAGATAAGACTAGTTCAAAATAAATTATTTATTTAAATTGTAAGGAGAACCACCAAAACATATAATTGCTAGTGCCAAGATATATAAGTTTTAAATATAATTGTGGAAATGGTCATCTCCGTGAAGGATAATAAAATGTGAAATGAGGGTTGCAACATCACAATTGATTTTTTTAAGCAGAAAGATTCTCAGTTTTTCGGAAGAATTAAACGATTATTATTTAAAATAAAGTTTATTATAAACCAATATAAATTTATTTAATTTTTCAGTAAAAAAAATTATTAATTTTAAATAAATTTTATTATAGAGTAAATATAAATTTATTTAATTTAGGTTTTAATTTTTAATAAAAAGATAAGAAAAAAATAGAGTAATTTAGAAGGATCTGGAGAAAAGAAAAATTCAAAATTTTCATCTTTAAATAGAATAGTAGTTAAGATGATTTTATTTTGGTTTACATATTTTATTTTTGAAGAACAAATTTTTCTTAGTGGAAACAAAGTGACTGCTGATACCAAAGGATAAAATATGGACGTATTAACTATTAGATTCACATGCCATTACTAAATCTCAAGAACTCATCTAAATATATAACCCACCATCCATAAGACCACTTGTGACCGCAAAGGACATGATCAAAATGGATAAATTGATAGTTATAGAGGCCACTACTATCCCTTAAAGACTTGATGGTAGTGGCTCTACAATCCCTTAAAGAATTGATGGGAATGGATCAATTATAATCTACAGAAGCCACTCATAACACCTAAGGGTTTGATGGGAATAGATCAATTGTTGTATAATGGTCATTACTATCTCCAAAGAATTGTACTCGAATGGATCAAATACCAAATGGAGGTTGTTGTTAACACTTAAGGACTTGATAGGAATGCATTAACCATTGACTATAGAGATCAATTGTAAGTTACTTGAATGGACCTAATGGAAATGGATGAATTTCCAGCCACAGGCCACTGCTAGCCCCTAAGGATTCAATGGGATGGGATTAACTACCAAGTGCACATGCCACTCACGCCCCTAATGAGATTAATGGGAATAGATTATTGTTAGACATAGAGTTAAATATTATTTAAGGAATCAATGGTGATAGATTAATTACCAACAAAAAAACATTAGGCATAACTCCAAAGGATTTGATAATAATGGATCAATCATCAACCGAAAAAGCCAAAAAACTTGGTGAAATTAAATTAATTGCTAGTAATAAAAGTCACATGTAACACCAAAAAGTTGATCCAAATACATCAAAACACTTAATGTGGAACTTGACGAAATTAAATTAATTGCTAGTAATAAAGGCCACATGTAACACCAAAAAGTTGATCCAAATACATCAAAACACTTAATGTGGATGGATCAACTATCAACGTTACATACTACTACTATCCCCAAAGGACTGAATAAGATTGGATGAATTACTAGCATTGGATGACACTAAATGGTTAAATTATAAATAATCTTGAAAAAAACCATATATAATGAAAATAACTTTCACTATCTATCTCACTTTTTTTTTTTTTTTTCAACATAACAAGTACTCATTTTATTTATAATAACTGATTTTCCACAACATTATTTCCTTGGTATTTTTTAATATTTTATATTAAAAATTTAATGAATGACATATTTTCTTTTTTTAACAAATAACTAAATTATTTTACATTTAATTACTTTTTCTTTTGGAACATTGAAATATTTTTCTAAGAAAAATATTAACACACACATAATATATATATATATATATATATATATAAACACACTCTCTGTTTAATATTGATATTCAAATAGTTTATTCATGTTCTATATTAAGATATTTATAAGAGAAATATATATATATATATATATATATATATATATATATATATAATGAAAGTGAAATATCAACACATTCAATCAATTATTGTGTTAATAAATTTTTAAATTAATTATTGTATCAATAAATTTTTAATTATTTATTTACATAATTATTTAATATTTATTTTTCCTGTTTGGCAAATATTAATGCCTAACTATTCTATTGTCCCCCCTATTTATATTTCTTATACTATTCAACCGTCTGTGATTTGCTCAACCAACAACGGATACCTATACATGTTCAACAGCGAATTAACAGCTGTGCTGTGACAGTTTTGAGTGTCTTAAACGTCATTTAAAACTTCGTCCTACATATTTTGCTTCGCCGAATTTCAGGAAAAATAAAATTTCCCAACCACATTAAATAAATGGCTTTCTTAAACACCCAGTTACCAACAGAAAACTGGGCCGAATCAATTGAATCTGGTTTGAAGAAACGATGCATGGATCCAAGTTCTTGAGTTTCCACCGAGTTTCAAGCAGCAATCATAATGAACCTACATGGTGAACAGTGTTTGGCCTGGCGTGTACGGTACATGCAAGAACTACGGACAGTTCATATAAAACGACACCGGGGTCCATTGTTGCGTTTTCAAATCAAAGAAAAAATGAATTCAATGGAAGATACATATCATTGGCGCCATATCCACAATTTTGGACGGCAAACTATCATGCAGCATAGCAATGATTATAATATAAGCTGAATATTACACCATTCAATCAAAGTTGCCAGATCAAACAACCACGTATATCTCGCAGCAAATTTGATATATCATTAATTCAAACGAAGAACATGGTACTTCACCAAAACGTTCTCGTGATCATTGAACAACTAACGTTCAAGAGACTCTTAGGCACTTGTTTTAATATTTGTTTGCTCAAGAACGTTCCAATGATCTTTGAACAACAAAAGTTCAATATACGATTAGGCACGTGATAAGTTTTGTTTAAAAAAATTACAAATTAGTTAAATCTATTTTTACTATAAATAGATGATAGAAACACTTCGACATTGTGAATTTTTGAATTTTTTATTTATCCGATTATAATAAAAAAATATATCTGGGAGGCCAATTTGTGGCTTCTCTAGACAACGCCTTACATATCTAGTTTCACCTCTTTCCGTATCTACTTTCACCTATTTCTATGAGAGAAGAAAAATTTAGGCATCGCTCATACATGTTTTGACACAATAAACTTTACATTATGTAGTACAATTGCATTAAAAATATTAATGTGGTTGATATAGCCAAAGGTTAATGTAGTTAATTTGTATCTACTATTAATAAATATAGAACAAAAAAAATTATTGCAACAAAAATATTATTATTACCTCTTGCAACCAAAATATATATTATTATTAATTTTGATTTTACTTAACCCTTAGTAATCTCAACCATTAGTAAAAAACACAAGTGTTGAAGAGTTTCTATCCTTTATATATAAGGCAGTTTTTCTAAAATTAGGTATGCTTTGAAAATCCCTAAAAAATTGTTGGCATTCCACATCAAATTGTTTAAATCTATTAAAAGTCAATGCAACCTAACAAATTCTCTAACACACTATAGGTGTTAGTAAGCATTCACACAAAGCATATGCTCAACATATTCCCTTGAGAATCAATCTAGCGGGTCAATTAAAAAAATAAAAATAAAAGTCAACAGATCCTCATCCACCTTAAGTTGAAATAGAAAGTCTTTGGCAGAACGACCATCATCCAATCAACCAACAGTGATTCGTCAAACTTGGTGTAGACCTAAACCTCATATATAGTATCACGCATATCAAACTAAGTTGTCTACCAATGCCACAAATTAGCCTCGACAATAGATTTTTTGTGGGAATCTAGTAATTTGTTTTCTTCAAAAAATCAGAATGGAGTGTTTGGATCATTTTTTTATGGCGCAAATGGATTCAGCACCATGAAGAACCCCTAGGCACCCAAAATCCTAAAGTTTGAAAACTATAGCTTAGATTTCAAAATTTTCTGCGGAATGCGGAATTCTGTCATAATCTTACTTAAATTTCCATTATTTTCTCGGCAAATTTTTTTAGACTATGGTGATATATAGTATTAAAAATATTGTCAAATTTTTAATATATAATAGAAAGAGGAAAAAAAATGTATTGGTATTTTTTTATGTTTAATATAAGGAAGATGTGTAATTCATTCCATACTCAATATGAAGTTACATATAATATATATTAATTCACTTATTACACTGATAATAGTGATTTATATTGGAATTGGGATTGAAGAATTTTTATTTTTTATTAAATAGGTGGTTAAGATTTCAATACTAATGAATATTCTTAGTTTTATATAGGTTTAGATGGATAAAACTTTATGTTGATTGATATGTTTTATGTGATGCTAAAATGAAAGACAATGCATATATTGTTGCACTTAGAAAGAAAGAGGAGGAATGATTGATGTCAATATCGTTTTAAGGGTATTTGTCTTGATTTGAGCTTAGTGTTTACGCATGTGTTCAGAAAAAGTTGATTAGTTCTTTGTAGCTGTTGTTGTTTCTTGCAATTATTTGTATGTACCTTGATAGGTTCTTTGGTTTGCTTGTTTCTGATTTCAATAGATTTGTTGATTGGTGAAATAAGTAAATTGACCGTTTGGAAGTAATTGCGTGTGTACATTTTTTTTTGTGGTGTTGTTTCATTGGTTGAATTGTACATGTTTCTGCTTTTTTTCCTCCTTATTTTCAATCCTTTTAGATTTATGTCTAATAAAAAAATTTGTGTACTTAATACAAAAGAACCAAAAACAGATATCAACATTTTCGTTTGTGTTTAATTTTTTTGTCTTCATGTACAGATTTCAATCGTATTTTTTTGTTAATTAAATGCAGATATGGAGAACAACCATGGTCTTTATTACATTTCAACGATTAAAGCTATTGCAGAAACCATTAGTTTTGTTGTCTATATTATCACAAGGTTCGGTAAATGACATGGCTTCCATCTAGATTTTGTCAATGAGCATATTCATGTTTTGAATGGAATGAGATCAGATGTTGAAACTTTATATCATTTGCACCAAAGAGAATTAGGAAGGAAAACGAGAATGGGCTAGCTTGAAAGCCTGATATATCGTGATCATTATCCTATTGATTTGAAATGGTATTGCTTATGTCACCACTTTGGGTGTGTTTTGGAAGAGGCTGACATAAAATAATCTTGTTCTGGTCGAGCATTGAAAGTTGGGCTTCGTTGTGGAATTTGTTTTTTTTGTTAGGACTAAAATATATCTCATTAAAAATATATTTTTATTTCTTTCAATGTCAGTAAATTCCATGTTGTCGTCATTGCTCTTGTAAAGTTTAAAATTCGTTATCATTTTTTGTCACATTGTGACAAAGGTGGTCGATCATGCATAAATTTATTTTCTTTTCAATACCTTTACTTTTTATTCTAAATATATTTTTCCTATAATTATACTCAAATGGGAATTTTTAATATTTATATTGTTCTTTAAATTTATCTGTGATTAATATTATTATATTTATTAAATATTGAAAATATAATATTAATACTTTTATATAATTATATTAATAATAATATTTATAATATTAACAAATAGTAATACTAATTATTATTTTTTTTCTTGGCAAAGACTAATATCTATTAACTTAAAATAAAAATATTTTTACATGTAAGGGAGGCCTCAGAAGAATCATGAGGCCTCTGTACACAGCAAGTTCGCCTCAGAATGGAAGGATTCTGAGCATAGGTGCTACAAAAAACTTCATAACAGAAAAGCATTTCAGACAAGGACCAAAAGATAAGAGAGATTGTGCACGAGAGCATAGAAGTGAGTAGCCATTGCAAGAATGTCTATAAAACATTGCTTTTGCCCTGGAACTGAGCAAAAACTTCAAGTTGATGGAATTGAGCCATGTGTGTCATCAATGAAACCTGGAAATAGTCGTCTGCTTGACAGACAAAAAGCAAAAATAACTAGAACAGTGTTGCATGGCCTTAGTCTTCCTTGCACCCGCCAGAGGTCTTCTCTTCTGCTGGACGGTCAATAGCCACACACAGAACTTCATTGCCAACCTTATCGTCCTCAGGGATTGAAATTGGGCGATTGGAGTCATTCAGAGCTTCACCCCCTCAGCAGGGAAAATATCTACATGGGGCAGAGTAATTTTCGGGCTATCAATATTGCCTGTCTGTTCCACCAGAGCTTTCTCCGGGCTACCCATGGTCAACTGTTGCTCGCTCCTCTGAGAGAGTTCCAGAGCGATGCAGGCCAGAGGATGAATCTGGTTTTCTTCTTCAGAGATAATTAAGGTGATGTGGGCAGAGATCAGAGGTCTATTGAGGTTGCTTTGGAATTTAAAATGGGTGGTCTGAAAAGCTTTGTTTGGGATAGGCTGTCAAACAGAGCTAGAGGGCTGCACATTCACTTGAGATGGAGGGAGATTAGCAGGTGAGTGATCAGGGTTATCAGAGCTACTGGCAGAAAGCCGACAGCCATCATCGAGAGTTCCTCTGGGTCTCTTCCTACCCCCTTGTCGAACCATATTGAAGAGCAAAAGAAGGGCTACGGAAACAACAAAAACAGCAGAGAGCGCAATTGAAAAACAAAATGCATGAGCCAGAGAAGGATGAGTGAGCTGCTTACCCTTGAAACGTGCCTGAAGCCTGCAAGGCGTGCCACTCAGAAGGAGGACCCTCTTGCTTCCCGGAGTTTTCACGGACCAGAACTCAGAGCCAGAATAATTGAAACAAACCATGAGAGGGAAGAGCTGGGTGGTAATGAATATAACCATCCTTGCCATGCTTCGAACCAAGTAAACCATAAATGCGCAGACACCACCGTTTCTGTCGAACTGTTGATCATCCATTTTACTTAAGGTGAAGGTCTGGGGAGCCCCGCTGCTCTGCAGCATGCAGTACGCGGTATTAACAGTTGGCATCAGAGCCATTTATGACAGCAGTAACACCCGCATCCGGGGAGTAATACTAATTATTATTGATAATAATAATATTTATTATTAATTACAGACACTTCACTTAATATTTTTTTATTATTATTAATAAAAAAATAATATTAATAATATACTTTATTAATTAATTTCTATTTACATATTCGATGATTATTAATGTGCATTATTTATTATTATTATAATTTTTTCATTATTATTATGGTTAATTAATTTTTATTTATTTAATAATATTTAAATAATTATAATTATAATTTATATTATTAATTAGTTTATGTTTATATTATTTGTTTATGATTATTAATATCTATTATTATGGTTAAAATAATAATTATTTTTTTAATAATATTTAAATAATTATTAATTTTAATTTATATTATTAATTAATTTCTATTTATATCATTAGTTTATGATTATTAATATTTATTATTTAGATTATTAATTATTATTAATATTTTTTATAATGAATTAAAGTTTCAATGATCTATATTAAGTTTTTGAGGATAATCACATTAAAATTTATTGTACATGCATTTTGAATCAGCAAGTGTGGTTTATCATCAGGACAAGATGAAAAACAAGATGAAGGCAACAAGTTAACTAGAGAGACCAATCATTCAAACAACTAGAGATAAACAACTATTATTGACCAAAGAAAACAACTAGAAAGAAACAACTATTATTAACCAAAAGAAACAACTACAATTGACTAGGCAACAATAATATTTGATTGGACCAAGAGTTAAAGAAAATTTATCTAATTAATTAATTAATTTGTTAGATCTATTTAATTATATTTATATCCATTTGTAACTAGATATATCTACTTATAATTAAAAATTTCAAACTAAAAACTATTAAAGTTTATATATATATATATATTTATAATTGAAAACTCAATCAACCTAATTTATTATTATTATTAATTAAGTAGTTAATTAGTAAAATAATTAGTTAATTTAATTACTAAGTCTAATTTATATGTAATCAAATATGAATTATTTCTTTTAAAACCAAATAAAAATATAAAAATTAATATAAGGTATCATGGGATAAAATTATATATAAATGTTTATTAATAGTAAATTAATTAGTGAATTTGTTTATTACATTTTTTTATTTCGTTTAAATGAAAGAAAAATATTATGGGATAAATAAGGATTAAAATTAAATGTTTATCAATTAATCAATTAAAGGATTAAATTACAAAATATAATTAGGAAAATGTCAAATGATAAATTCAAAATGTGCAAAATCTAGTTCCAAAAATGGCACTATGAAATCCAAAAGGGCCATTTTGACTTTGATATTGGCACTTTTCAAATTAGATTTTTCACTTTTAAAGCTCCAATTTTTAACTTAAGAAGACCAATTTTGACATGTTTTTGATGTAATATCATTTTATGTGAATTGCCACAATTGGTATTGAAACTTCTTGTGTAATGTAATCAAAAAATAACTAGTGCAACATATAAATTAAATGGTGGATAAACCTCGATAGACATCAAAACACTTACCTCATGATACATCTCACATTACCAAATTTTAGAAATAAAAATAAATTTAACTAAATTAGAACATTTTATTAATAATAATTATAATTATACATACATACATACATATACATATACATATATATAACAAGACTCATCCCCGCATTATCATAGAGATTCTTAATTTGTAAATAGAATTTGATACAATAGTATGAGTGGATAGTTGGGATTACGCTCAAAAAATCATAACTCATGTATGATATTTTTTTAATCAATCAATTTTATTAAAATGACAATATAGATATAACTATTTTTGAGATAAATTTCAATACTTGATTTATACTATTATTCAGAATATTATAAAATATTCTAGAAATAATTATGAAAAAATCAATAATAAACATTTATAAATCATACATAACTTATCTTAAAAATATTGAATAACTTGTATTAAATGAGATTGATAAATATATATAAATTTAAGGTTTACAAAGTGTAAAATTTGATTTTAGATATATTTACTCATAATATTTTAAAATATTCTATAAATAATTACGAAGAAATAAATAATAAACATTTCTAAATCATACCTAAGTTACCTAAGTTATCTGAAAAATATTGAATAACATGTATTCAATGAGATTGATAAATATATATAAAATTAAGGTTTACAAAGTGTGAAATTTGATTTTAGATATGGCAACCGTGGAATTTAATATTGATTTTATTTTAAAAATATTAAATAACATGGGTTAAATGAGATTGATAAATAAATATTAAATTAAGATTTACAAGGTGTAAAATTTGATTTTAGATATGACAACACTGGCATCTCATATTAATTTTAAAAGTGAAAAGTCAAATTCCGAAAATGCTAATATTTACTTTTAAAAATGCAAAAATATTTATGAAAGTGTTAATGTTAAGTTTAAAATATATAAATTACAATATCAAATCCAAATTTTTCATTTTAAAATTTAATATTGGTTTTGAAATTATATTTTTCACTTTTAAAAGTTTATAAAGACTATTTTATCCATTTTTGAAGTAATATCATTTTAAGTAAACTAGAAAAATTGGTATTGAAACATATTATAATAAAAGTCAGAAAACTTTTCGTTATAATCAAAAACATATTTAAATTGTATGGAGAACCACCGAGACATATAATCGCTAAATATAATTGTGCCAATATATATAAGTTTTAAATATAATTGTGGAAATGGTCATCTCTGAACGATAATAAAATGTGAAATGAGGGTTGCAACATCACAATAAATCACTATTTTAAGGGTGAATTTTTAAGTACAAAGACTCTCAGTTTTCGGAAGAATTAAAAGACTATTTTTTTAAATAAGTTTATTATAAAACAAATATAAATTTATGTAATTTAGGTAAATTTTTTAAGTAAAAAAATTATTAACTTAAAAAAATTATTATTTTAAATAAAGTTTATTATAAAGCAAATATAAATTTATTTAATTTGAGTTTTAATTTTTTAATAAAAATATAAGGAAAAAATAGAGTAATTTAGAAGGATTTGGAGAGAAGAAAATTTCAAAACTGTCATTCTTAAATAGAATAGTAGTTACGATGATTTTATTTTGGTTTATATATTCTATTTTTGAAGAACAAATTTTCCTTGGTGGAAACATAGCGACTACTAAAACAAAGGATGAAATAGGGATGTGTTAACAATTAGACTCATAGGGGATTACTAAACTTGAAGAACTCATATAAATAGATAACCCACCATCCTTAAAGACCACTTGTGACCCCAAAGGACATGATAAAAAATGGATAGATTGATAGTTATAAAGGCCACTAGTATCCCTTAAAGACTTAACGGTAGTGGCTCTACTATCCCTTAAAGAATTGATGAGAATGGATCAATTATGAGCTACAGAAGCCACTCATAACACCTAAGGGTTTGATGGGAATAGATCAATTGTTGTATAATGGTCATTACTATCTCAAAAGAATTGTATGGGAATGGATCAAATACCAAAAATGGAGGCCATTGTTAACACCTAAGGACTTGATGGGAATGCATTAACCATTGACTATAGAGATGGATTGTAACCTGAATGGACTTAATGGAAATGGATGAATTTCTAGCCACAAAGGCCGCTGCTAGCCCATAAGGACTCACTTGGAATGGATTAGCTACCAAGTGAACATGTCACTCATGCCCCTAATGAGCTTAATGGGAATAAATTATTGTTAGACATAGAGTTAAATATTATTTAAGGAATCAATGGTGATGGATCAATTACCAACAAAAAACATCACGCATAACCCCTAAGGACTTGATAATAATGGATCAATCATCAGCCAAAAAATCCACTACTCACCCAAAGAACTTGATGAAATTAAATTAATTGCTAGTAATAAAGGCCACATGTAACACTAAAAAGTTGATCCAAATACACCAAAAGACTTAATGTGGATGGATCAACTATCAACCTTACATACTACTTACTATCCCCAAAGGACTGAATAAGATTGGATGAATTACTAGCATTGGATGGCACTAAATGGTTAAATTATAAATAATATTGAAAAAACCATATATAATGAAAATAACTTTCACTATCTATCCCAATTTTTTTTCTTTTTTTTCAACATAACAAGTACTCATTTTATTTGTAATAACTAATTTTCATGGTCAATACCATTTACACTCCACTGTAACATTAGATGCCTCAAAGTTCCAATACACCCATGACATTATTTCCTTAGTACCCTGGGCCTTTTGATCTATTACGTTACATTGAAATATCTTGTATATTCTACAAAATTTACCCAAAAGTAGTTCATAATTGAAGCACATAAAACAAAATTTGATTTTCCCCAAAGGGGCCTAGGTCCAAATTACGACCATGCATCTCCTACTTTACATGACTTGGTCTACCCTCTTCCAGTGTTTTCTGAATTTCCACTTCCCGCAAACTCATAACTGAAATCGTGACACCCTAAGCCTTTGCTTCTTCGTCTTCTTCCCCAGAGTCACAAACCCAAACCTTCAGAAGCAACAATTTGATTTCCATGTCAATTGGTCTCCTTTATATGCGGGCGTGCATCCACACTAATTTGTGATCAACCATTTTTTCTATGCCATCTTGTTCTTTCTACATGAATTCCAATCATTGATTCACCATCTCATTCATTCACATCAGTATTTTGAATAACTTCTCTGCCGAATTTTTCCAGCGAGCAAGGTCATTTACTGAGTCCATGCCCTCCATGCAGGTAGAATTCCAATCTCTTTTCTGTTCACTCAAGCCCACTGAAGCTAAGGCAAGCCCAACATTGCTACCTCCCAATGTATATAGCAGAGCCATAGCCCCCCTGTGTAATCACTCCGTTAAAATGAGCATTAGCTTTGGACTCAAAAGTTGCATTGAGATAAATTCATCTATCATCCTGTTAGTCCTCCTGTAGAGCTTACAATTCACTTGCATGTAGAGCGTAACAGTTATTGTTTGTCCAAGACCTAAGTGTCCTTTGTCATCCCTCATCCATCCTTGATGAAGATTCACTTGGATTTTCTCAATAAATTCTTTTGAAATTCAAGCCCACCTATTCGATCTGATCGAGCTTGTAGATCCTGTAATTTATTATTCTTGTGGTCACGGGATTGGGGCCTGGATCTTCCCCCCATTTGCAAATTCAATTATACCTTGCCACAACTTGGAGCCCACATTAGCAAGTTTGTTCGCATCAGCGTTCAAATGGTGGAGAATATGGAGACAGGATATTTCAGAAAATTGTGAGGATAAGAGAGTTATCTCAGACACAATTGGAGGAATCCTTGAGCATTCTCGAGCTAGCGAAATTTGCTTATCACCACCATGGAATCTCCGTGGACTATTAATTCTTTTAAGGTGTTATACCTCGCTACATCCAAACCTTTCCACAAGACTAATATTCTTCTTGGTTATTTCTCATGATTCCTAATCCCAAACATAACTGACTAATATCCTTCTTGGTTGTTTCTCATGATTCCTAATCCGAAACATAACTATCTTCCTTTCGTTCATAAAAGCTATAAATCACAACCCCTTTATCTCACTTTACACAAAAATATATTACTAATTTATAATCATTTTATAACTATTCTTATCTTTTTATATTTTAATTTATAAATATTAATATTATATATTTTATCATTTTAATATTTTACTAGCAGGAAAGACTAAGTTCCACTTTAAAAAAATGTAAATTATTCGAAACCCTGAAGCTCCTCCACATTCTTTATTCATGAGTAGCAGCTGCACAATATTTTCAGAATATTGACTTTAGAGAGAAAACCCTGCCTACATTTCCATAGATGAAAATTTAAAATTCATGAATCCAACCTGTTCAATGGAAAGACCAACCACTCTTCTATTTTAATATGACCGATTCCAATCTGCCTAATCGTAACAGAAAACACTGATTATTTTTTTCACGATTCAAAAGTTCATTGAACATCTACACGTACAGAATGATGTCATTTAATTTCTCACAAAGTCATTTCAGTGAGATAATAAAGCAATCATACGGCGACTGCAAACATTAATTTTATCAAACGGTGACTTTTTGCAACAATACGGTGATTTTCTTCCAATTAAAATTTTGGTGGACCCTCGTAGGATTCCCCGGACGGTGCTTTCATAATTTGATATGTTTTTGATATCAACCCCTTGACATCCCACATTATGGCTGCCAACAATGTTCTGAGTCAAAAGACATCGATTCCCTACTAGGGACAATAAAGATCGAGGATCTTTAAATTATGAGAGCACTAAATTTCTAATTTGATCCTAACATAACAAGACAGACAATATTGAAATCCACTCAGTCATGCAGTTTTAATTTGCAATCTAAATTAACGTAGTCAAAGTTTTGTGAACTAGAATAGTTCTGTTTCATTTATGGGTTGAATATATTTATATACTTTAGAGTTATATTTCAATTTTATTATTCATTAATTTTAATGGGTGATTTTGAAATTATATTAAATAAAGGTAAATATTTAAATATTGGTTTAATAATATAAGAAAGTAATTATTTATTTTTTTTTTTAATAAAAAAATGTTAATAATAAAAACCCTATTTAGAATATAGTATAGCTATATTAAGATTTTAAATGCTTCAAAAAAATTGATGATATTAAATCCATTTCCATTAACAAAATTCAAATAGTCAAACAACTCCACAAAATTATATTACCATTTTTATATAAAATTAAAATTTATAATTAACAAAATATTTATTTAATATTCTCAATATCTCCGGTATTATGCTTCTTATAGGATCTATCTACTGTCTTCGATCCCAGATTTGCTAATATTTCATCCCTCCCACTCCTCTTCAGATTCCAAGAGTAACAAGCCCAGCGACCGTGGGCTTGTTTTCTGTAAATCAAAATCAAGTTCTTGAAGCCAATCTACCTGGAGTGCGTTATCGAATAAATCCTCCACTCCATTATCGTCAGCATCGGTTAAACTGTTAACACCCTGCACATTTCTTTTATCAGAACACATAACCTCGATTTCATTCGTCTGTACCGCCAATGTAGCTGGTTCCCTGCAGAACACATCGGATCTACAATCTGACGGGGACGAGAGCAGATTACAGATTACCGCAGTTTTTACTCTCATGGGTGTGGGTTTTAATACATAATTTTTAAGGGAAGCAGATTTGGACCTCGTTTTCAGATTTTTGGTGCCATTGTGTTGAGATTGAGATTGGGTGATGGACAGCATCTTCTTGCTCAGATGACTGTTCCAGTAGTTCTTGATTTCGTTATCTGTTCGCCCAGGCAGTCGTCCTGCTATCAGCGACCACCTGCATGCATAAAATTGACATAAATGATGAAACGCTGAGTTGCATGCATAAAATTGACATAAATGATGAAACGCTGAGTTTAATTTTAACATAGAACATATTAGTATGGCATTGATTATTCTTAATATTATAAACTGTTAAACTTAAGTTCTTCAATTTAATTTCATTTCAGGTTTTCGAAATATTTTGAAACCTAATTTCATTTCAGGTTTTGGAAATATTTTGAAACCTAGTTCCGATCTATAAAAATTTTAAATATTTTTAAAATCCACCTGCCATGGGTGAACTCTGCCAAGTGAATCAATGTTGAAGTCATTTCCACATACCGATTGCCAAGAAGACGGTGAAGGCGAATAATGAGCTCCTCCTCCTCGGGGGAAATATTTCCACGTTTAATGTCGGGACGAAGATAGTTCACCCAACGTAGTCTACAACTCTTTCCACACCGCATGAGACCTGCAAAACAAAATCTCTCCGCTAATTTACCTAACTGCTCAGTACAAGTTTACATCTGCATTGATAAATCAGTACTATTTGAGATTTTCTGACCTGCTTTTTGGGGGAGATTTGTCCAGCCACCATCGCCATGAATTCGAATGTAGTCCGAAAGAATCATATCCTCCTTGGCGGTCCACATCCCGCGGTTGAGCCCTTCTTTTGAGCAGCAACGAGACCTACCCATCCTGGATGCTCTTCCTCACTAACTGACCAGCTGATGATCTCCTTTGCAAGGCCATTGTGTGTCTATATATAAATCTTAGTTTCCCCTACCCGAAATCTTTACTGCAGCAAATCTTTGGCTACTGATGTAAAAAACGTGACCTTATGATTATTGTAGCAGAATTTCAATGGTCAGAATCTAAGGCCTACCAAAATGTGTCTCACTATGCTTCTAATAGCTGTCCATGGATTGCAGAGGTTGTCAGAATCATGAATAGGGGAGTTGAATTTTAAAACTAGTGCTCATTCCAGAGGTTGTCAGAATCATGAATAGGGGAGTTGAATGTTAAAACCAGTGCTCAATTAGCGCATGTATGGTTGATTCCGCTTTTTCGGGCATCAATCATTGAGTGTTTGAATGATGATTGAAGACGGCCAATCATAAAATGGTGTATATACAAATTATTAGAGGTCGTTTCCTTCAAAGGTTTAATAGAAATATTTTAGAAATTAGATGTTTAACATAGTTTTATAGGTTAAAGTTATTAAATATCGTTTTCTTCGCAGGGTTAATATAAATATTTTAGAAATTCGATGTTTAACCGAGTTTTATATTTTAAGTTTTTAATTGTTTCTTTTATTAGAGTGTGTATATTAATTTTTTTTTTTTTTACAAAATGTGTGATTAGTTACACATCTGGTTGACATGTATTTTTCAAAGTAAAATTAAAATATTAGATAAAAAATAATTTCTAACCATAATAAACATTTTTAATTAAAAACATTATAATATTTTAAAAGTCTTACTTTTATTGTGATCTTTGAATAATATGGAGATGCAAATATATTTCATTCTTATTATCAACACTAAATAAAATATTTAGATATTTATGTGAAATAACTTAATTTTATATCAAATGTAAAGATAAAGTAATTATATGTCAAAAAATTTGATATTTCACTTTTGAATAACAGGAAGATGCATAAAATGTTAACCATAAGTAATTGAAAGTAAAATAATTCAATTAGTTTAGGAAAAAGTGTACTTCATAAAATTATTAATATATAGTATTTAAAAAATATTAATAATAATTAAAAAAAAGTCAGGTGAGAAATAAATAAATATTTCAATACAATATTAAGTAATACTAAGCTGTATGTAAGAGTATATTAATAATGAAAAAAAAAATTGTGTGAATAATATGATTCATAAATATAACATGTTAATGACTATGATAAATAAAATATTTCAATGTCACTTATTCGTATTATATAAAGAGATTGAAAAAAAATCCAGTGTTCTCATTATTTACATTTTCTTTTTTTCTTCAGTGAAATTTGTTTAAAATTGAACAAAGATTTGCTGGAATTGGAAGTTTAAGTTATATAGTTTACACAATCCAATCTTATATTATATAGTTTACACAATCCAAATAACTAAAGAGATTTTAAATTTTATACAATCAAGCCTTAAGAGTGATCAAATCTCAAGGTGCAAACATTTTTCAAGTTTTACATTCTAAAAAAAATTACAACTAAAAAAATCTGATCTTGAGAGCTTATTAAAATCATGATTAAGATGGATCTATACTAGTTATGATTTTGCTTTTATAATTAAAAATCTAAAATATTAATATCTTTTCATCTCCTCTCTATTAATAAATAATAGAAATTTCACTCTCACCTTCTTTGTATTTTTAAATTTATATTAATTCATTGCGACTTATTAATATCCCCTTATCAGATTACTTAAAAATGAAGTGCCAAACTATTCTATTGTCCTCCCCTATTTATAGTTCTTATACTATTCAACAGTCTGTGATTTGCTCAACCAACAACGGATATCTATAGGATATCTATACATGTTCAACAACAAATTAACAGTTGTGCTGTGAGAGTTTTGAGTGTCTTAAATGTAATCTAAAACTTCCTCCTACATATTTTGCTACACCTAATTTCAGGAAAAATAAAGTTTCCAAAACCACATTAAATAAATGGCTTTCTTAAATACCCGGTTACCTACAAAAAACTGGCTGAATCAATTGAATCCGGTTTGAAGAAACGATGCAGGGATCCAAGTTCTTGAGTTTCCACCGAGTTTCAAGCAGCAATCATAATGAAAGTCCATGGTGAACAATGTTTGGCCTGGCCTGTATTGTACATACAAGCGCTAGGGACAATGAAGCTGTAACATCCCTAAAATAACTCATGGTAAAATAAAAAAAAAGAGTTACGAATCAATTATGAAAACTAATTCTAAATAAAGATGAAATCAAGAAAGGAAGAACAAACTGTCCGGTAGAATTGCGGGATGCTGAAGAGGTGGCAAATGTATTTTCAGCTGTGAACTTGTGGATGGATGTCACGCCGTTATGGGTTTTCTGAGAAATCTTTTAAGCTTGAGGCGGAGGGGTTTTTAGTTCTTGGTGTTATGCACGTATTCCTGGTCGAGATGGATGCGGGTGAATTAATAGCGAAAGAGCAAATATGAAGGTACGGGAAGATGGCGAGTGCGCGAGATATTGCAGTGGCGGGAGTGGCAAATCTCTTGACTGCCACTGCGTTTTCTGTTGGCATTTGCGTTTTCTGAGGTGGCAGCCGATGAATGAGAGAGTCTACTTTCCGAAATTGTATCGGAACCAGAAGAGTATCAACCGTGTGTAAGTTGAGAACTTGGACTACAGAGCGTACATACATTTTCTCAATTGGATGCGGGAGGCTCTCACAAGGAACCAGAAGAGTATCAACCGTGTGTAAGTTGAGAACTTGGACTACAGAGCGTACATACATTTTCTCAGTTGGATGCGGGAGGCTCTCACAATGCGGAAGTCGGACCTCATTGATCATGCTGGTCTCGACTTTGTTGTTCTCCATCGGATCTACATTGTGGGTTTTTGGAAATATAGATCTGTCCGCAGTTTGGATAGCTTTTTGGTGGTACAATTTAAAAGATAAGTATTTGTGGCAAATCCTGGAAAATGTAGGAGTTAATGATTATTTTATATGTTTTTTTGGTAAAGAAAATATGTTAGTGCATGCAGTAAAAGATTGAATATTTAATATGTTTTCTTGATAAAGAAAGAGTTTTTAATGCATGTAGTTAAAGATTGATTATTTTTTATGTTTTCTTGGTAAAGAAAATAGGTAGTTCCTCTTAGAAAGACTACATGTGAGTCTTGTGTGTGGAATGCTTCTCTCTTTTCATTTTCTTGGAATAAAATCCTTGTTAAATATAGCCAAAATATCTTCTTGAGAAAAGAAGGTGAGGGGTATAAACGGCTCGAGGACATAGCGTGAAAAGTGGCCAAGTTTTCTTGAATTAAAATATGTATTTTTATAAAAGTTTCTTGAAAAAGGATATATGCTAATTGCATTGTGATACTTACTAATTTCTATGTTTCTTGTGAAATAATGATACATTACATGCATGATAGAATTAGCTAATGATGTGCTTCTAGGCACATAGGTAATCATACTAACTTTCTTCAAGAAAGAGTATGTTTTATATACACATAATTATAGTTTCTTTTTAGGAAAATAGTTCATTCTTCATGTATGAAAATAATGAATTTATGGGAGATCTCTTGAAAACAAAAATAGAGATTATTTCCTTTGAAGAGACATATGAATAGTGTTCATAAAAGAACCAGGATCCATACTTGTTTCATGAAAACATTATGTGCATTGAAGTAAAAGTAATTTTGTTAGGAAAAACCCAAGTTGCATGCACATTAGGGTGGCTAATGTGACTTTGGAAATATGATTTTGAGTATATGTAGAGAAAGTGATTATGTTAACTTTCTTGAAAATAGTAATCTCTTGTAAAGATTGTCTTGTTAGATGAGTTGTGTCGGTTCCTGATTTTAGTGAATAAAAGGTTAAGTTAACCATGTTATTGTTTCCCGATTTTTTATGTATATAGATGATATCTATAATAATTTCTTGAAAGGGAGGCATGAGGAACCTACCTATGGAAAGATAGAGAATTGAGAGTATAATGACTTCCTTTAAGAAAGAAGTAAGTAATTTGTTACATGAAATGATGGTAGTATTCTAGAGAAGAGAATATGAGTTGCATACATTTAAGAAGGGCTATTATTATAAGTTATTTTATGCACAAAGAATAGTCATTGTGATATAGAGATAAGTTCTTTGTATGATAGAGAAACTATGTTGAGTTCTCGAAAAATAACTATGTGAAAAGAACACATGTGCATAAGCATAGGAACAACAGTTTATAACAGGTATGGAGATATCACGATTGTGTTATACAATTTAGTAGAACTAATGGGTTAGATCTCTTAAAAAGAATTATGCATTAGTGTGAGTAAACATTGTGGAAGTAAAACAAGTATTTACTTGAACATATGTACTAATTAATTAGTATGTTATGCTTGCTCATGCACATGAGTAGATGTTAAAAGATCACTTTTAGAGGTTGCTTATTGATTGATTAATATTGTATCCAATCTTATTTCCAAAGCTTGTTGATGACAACATTGACAGGAAATGATGGCGGTTGGTGCCAAAGAAAAGTGATGTTTAACATTGTGGCAGGAAAAGGATTAATGATTCATGCAAATGAGTACGAGTTGCAGAATCGTACATTGCTGGAACGATCATGCCACAAGGATGTTGCATGAGGAGATATGTAGGTAAATATTTTCATGGAAAATGTAATAGCTTTTAGCTAGTTATCGAACATTTTGATGATATTTCATTGTAATAATTTATAGAAATGGATAAGGGATGTTATCCCTTATAAGCCATTGAGTGAGGGGTGAAAACCCTCATGAGCGTTTAATAATAAGATTAAACATTTGCTAGTTTTCAGCCTACGGGGTTTCCAGGGTATATCGGTGTTCAATGGTGTGATTGCATTTTGTGTGAGTTTGATGATGTTGAATCCTTGACGATGATGTTTCTTTATTTGATGGGATAATCATAATGTCCAAGTATGTGATTAATTAATATGGTTAAGGAAATTATGAAATGGATGCAAGGATTCATGAGACAATTTATGTTATTACACTACCACAGTGGTGGTTAATTGTTATGCAACTTACTGTCTTTTATTGCAATTTACTTGATGTACTAATGTACATTATATCTAATGGTTAATGAGGAATTGTTGAGTTGTGAATTGGATAATTACTTGTGGGTAATTTGTATAAAAAAATTCTAACTCCCTGCTTTTACATGTGAGGTTACTAGGGTACGTTAGAAGTGGTATCAGAGCTAAAGGTTGCAGCACTGGCGCCTTTGGGAATTGGTAAGTAGAAAGGAAATTGAGGTACGCCATTAGTGGGCATTAACTCAGGTATGAGTTTAACCATTCACATATTGATTTACGTAGTACACTACTTTCAGCATGATATGTGTGATTTATGTTTATAACTGCTTCGAGTAGTAAGTAATAAAGTTTGCTGCATAACTATGTTAATGACATTGGATTCCTGATGAGGATAAAAGACAATAAAACTTTTGTCGTACTTAAGAACAATATTGAACACTGATTACACTTATGAACAATATTGAACACTTATTGAGGAATGTGACAATCAACTACCAACTTTTGATTTGCAAATATGGCCATAACAATGATGCATTTATTGAACAAGATTGAAGTAACAATGAATGAAATTTAATGAGTCAATGCATGAATATAAATTATGGGAAACATCCTTGAATAGGATGACAAATTGTTTTAAAAGGATATTAGAAGAACCCCTTTAGATATTGAAAATATGCACTGAGTCAAGTAGCAAGACTTGATTGTAATAACTAATTTTGGATTAAGTTTTGCCATGATGATTGGTAGTTGTAATTGGTTAGTGTTGTATGACTAACTAATAGCACTTATGTGTGTGAATTGAATTTGATTTAAGCTTATCACAATTCACAAACAAGTGATTATGGTAGTTACTTCATGTATCGGTATGTTGATGGCAATATATTGTGGGAAATTGAAAATGTTTAGATTGTTACCTCAACCATCATTGGTATTTACATAGTAATGAATATTTTCATATACTTTTATGCATGATTGTATTGTGCCTCAAACTAAAATGATTTGGGAAGTGAATATTTGTTAAATGATGCATATGTATAACTAACATTGCTGATGGGATTAAGTAGTGGTAGCTTAATGGCAACAAGAAAACTCATCACGTAAAATGTTGCAATGAGAATTGCAATCATAAATGAGAAAGAATAATGTTATATGATATGCATGATTGTGTTATTTCGAAAATCAAAATGCATACAACATGTATGTTAGTTATGTTTCCTATCAATCTAGATGTTGTGGACCCATGTTGAAGGTTAAGTGTAAATGCATGGTGTACATGCATGTTTATTTTGTTAATGACAATGTGCATATGGCTCATTATGTAAATTACTTTGGGAAAGAGTGATAAAAGAGAAATTTAACGTGCTAGACAGTTGCAGATAGTTGTGAAAGGCTAGAATACCTTGGGTTGATGGTAGTTACTTGCCCAGAGGGGTTGATGGTACTTGTCTGCCCGGATTTGGGTAGATGGCAGTTACCTGCCTAGAGGGGTTGATGGTACATGTCTGCCTGGATTTGGGTTGATAGCAGTTACTGCCCGGAGGGGTTGATGGTACTTGTCTGCCTGGATTTCCCCTCCTTAGAGATAAATGATCTCAGTAAGGGAAAAATTTCATGTTAGACCTGGTAAGCTCCCTATCCAAGAAACTGTCTGGATGTGAAAATGACTCGATTGGTTTGTGGAAACTAGTTCCCATGGGTTGGGAATTCTTTAGCCTATTGTGGTTCTCATAGCTAAAGAAATTAACTAATCAGCCATATGTTATGTTAAAAATTCTATATATAGTTGTGTAAAATATGTTATGCACATTTAACAGGAAATGAGCTTAGTGCTCAATAAGGAGTTATTGGAAATTTTAATTCCTTTATCATATTATTAATCTTGTGAACGTCTTAGTAGGGGCTAAGACAATTTTTACTTGCTGCAATGATTGACTGTTTTGATGATTAGAGAGTTAGGTGCTCTTTTGGTACTTTTAGAAGTACTCTGTCGATGTCTTTAGTGAGAGTTAATTCACTATGTATGCAGAGCAGTGATGAGCTCTTAAGTACTTGTAAAAGTACTGTGAATTAAATATCATCTAACATTGCACGATTGATGGATAGTTAAAAGTATTTCATTTGACTCAAAATATTGTGACTAATGCGATTGAATTTGTTTGTCAAACATTACAGGATTACTTACCATGGAGGGTTGATGGGTTGTTCAACCACTATTAAAATGCTTATGTGAAAGTGCTCATGATTTTCCAGAGTAGATGGTAAGTAATGGTAAGTTCATATAGAGTTTGGTTTTTGAATTTGAATAAGGGCCAAGTGGTGGCAATTAGAACTTGCATATTTTCGTAGTAATGAATGCTTATGGCTATCGATTTTTCTTATGTTATAACATCACTATTTTGTTTATTGTCATTTCTTGGAATGAAATCTTTGATTTTAAAGAGAAACGATCACTTTTTGTGTGGTTAGATGGTTATATCATGAGTAAAATATAAGGTTCCAATGAGAGATGAACATCGAGGACGGTGTTCCTGTTAAGGGGGGAGTATGTAACATCCCTAAAATAACTCATGGTAAAATAAAAAAAAGTTACGAATCACTTATGAAAACTAATTCTAAATAAGGATGAAATCAAGAAAGGAGGAACACACTATTCGGTAGAATTGTGGGATGTTGAAGAGGTGGAAAATGTATTTTCAGTTGTGAACTTGTGGATGGATGTCACACCATTAAGGGTTTTATGAGAAATATTTTAAGCTCGAGGCGGAGGGGTTTCTAGTTCTTGGAATTATGCACATATTCCTGGTGGAGATGGATGGGGGTGAATTAATAGTGAAAGAGTAAATGTGAAGGTAGGGGAAGATGACGAGTGTGCGAGATATTGCAGTGGCGGGAGTGGAAAATCTCTTGACTGCCACTGCGTTTTCTGTTGCCATTTGTGTTTTCTGAGGATGTAGCCGATGAATGAGAGAGTCTACTTTCCAAAATTGTATTAGAACCAGAGGAGTATCAACTGTGTGTAAGTTGAGAACTTGGACTACATAGTGTACATATGTTTTCTCAGTTGGATGCGGGAGGCTCGTTTTCTCAGTTGGATGGGGGAGGCTCTCACAATGCCGAAGTCAGACCTCATTGATCATGCCGGTCTCGACTTTGTTGTTTTCCATCGGATCTACATTGTGGGTTTTTGGAGATATAGATCTGTCCGCAGTTTGAATAGCTTCTTGGTGGTACAACTGAAAAGATAAGTATCTATGACAAATCCTCGAAAATATAGGAGTTTGTGTTAGTATTGGAAATGAATATTTTATATGTTTTCTTGGTAGAGAAAGTATTTTAATGCATGCAGTAAAAGAATGATTATTTTATATGTTTTCTTGGTAAAGAAAATATGTTAGTGCACACAGTAAAAGATTGAATATTTAATATGTTTTCTTGGTAAAGAAAGAATTTTAATGCATGCAGTAAAAGATTGATTATTTTATAGGTTTTCTTGGTAAAGAAAATATGTTAATGCATGTAGTTAAAGATTGATTATTTTATATGTTTTCTTGGTAAAGAAAATAGGTAGTTCCTCTTACAAAGACTACATGTGAGTCTTGTTTGTGAAATGCTTGTCTCTTTTCATTTTCTTGGAATAAAATCCTTGCTAAATATAGCCAAAATATCTTCTTGAGAAAAGAAGGTGAAGCATATAAACGTCCCGAGGACATAGCGTGAAAAGTGGTCAAGTTTTCTTGAATTAAAATATGTATTTTTATAAAAGTTTCTTGAAAAAGGATATATGCTAATTGCATTGTGATACTAGCTAATTTCTAAGTTTCCTGTGAAATAATGATGTATTACATGCATGATAGAATTAGCTAATGATGTGCTTCTAGGCACATAGGTAATCATACTAACTTTCTTGAAGAAAGAGTATGTTTTATATACACATAATTATAGTTTCTTTTTAGGAAAAGAGTGCATTCTTCATGCATGAAAATAATGACTTTATGGGAGATCTCTTGAAAACAAAAATAGAGATCATTTCTTTAGAAGAGACATATGAATAGTGTTCATAAAAGAACTAGGATCCATACTTGTTTCATGAAAAGATTATGTGCATTGAAGTAAAAGTAATTGTGTTAGGAAAAACACAAGTTGCATGCACATAAGGGTAGCTATTGTGACTTTAGAAATATGATTTTGTGTATACATAGAGAAAGTGATTATGTTAACTTTCTTGAAAATACTAATCTCTTGTTAAGATTTTCTTGTTAGATGAGTCGTGTCGGTTACTTGATTTTAGTGTATAAAAGGTTAAGTTAACCATGTTATTGTTTCCCAAATTTTTATGCATAAAGATGGTATCTATAACAATTTCTTGAAAGGGAAGCATGAGGAACCTGCCTATGGGAAGATAGAGAATTGAGGGTATAATGACTTCCTTTAAGAAAGAAGTAAGTAATTTGTTACATGAAATGATGGTATTATTCTAGAGAAGAGAATATGAGTTGCATACATTTAAGAAGGGCTATTATGATAAGCTATTGTATGCACAAAGAATAGTCATTGTGATATAGAGATAAGTTCTTTGTATGATGGAGAAACTATGTTGAGTTCTCTAAAAATAACTATGTGAAAAGAACACATGTGCATAAGCATAGGAACAACAATTTATTACATGTATGAAGATATCATGATTGTGTTATACATTTTAGTAGAACTAATGGGTTAGATCTCTTAAAGAGAATTATGCATTAGTGTGAATAAACATTGTGGAAGTAAAACAAGTATTTACTTGAACATATGTACTAATTAATTAGTATGTTATGCTTGCTCATGCACATGAGTAGATGTTAAAAGATCACTTTTAGAGGTTGCTTATTGATTGATTAATATTGTATCTAATCTTGTTTCCAAAGCTTGTTGATGACAACATTGATAGGAAATGATGGCAGTTGGTGCTAAAGAAAAGTGATGTTCAACATTGTGGCAAGAAAATGATTAATGGTCCATGCAGATGAGTACGAGTTGTGGAATCGTACATTGCTGGAACAATCATGCCACAAGGATGTTGCATGAGGCGATATGTAGGTAAAGATTTTCATCGAAAATGTAACAGCTTTTAGCTAGTTATGAGACATTTTGATAGTATTTCATTGTAATAATTTATAGCAATGGATAAGGGATGGAATCCCTTATAAGCCATTGAGTGAGGGGTGAGAACCCTCACGAGCGTTTAATAATAAGATTAAACGTTTGCTGGTTTTTACCCTACGGGGTTTCCAGGGTATATCGGTGTTCAATGGTGTGATTGCCTTTTGTGTCAGTTTGATGATGTTGAATCCTTGATGATGATGGTTCTTTATTTGATGGGATAATCATAATGTCCAAGTATGTGATTAATTAATATGGTTAAGGAAATCATGAAATGGATGCAAGGATTCATGAGACAGTTTATGTTATTACACTACCACAGTGGTGGTTAATTGTTATGCAACTTACTGTCTTTTATTGCAATTTACTTGATGTACTAATGTACATTATATCTAATGGTTAATGAGGAATTGTGGAGTTGTGAATTGGATAATTACTTGTGGGTAATTTGTATAAAAAAATTCTAACTCCCTACTCTTACATGCGAGGTTAATGGGGTACGTTACAGAAGAAATGGTTGCAGGTCCATATAAAATGACACCGGGGTCCATTATTGCAGTTTCAAATAATCGAAGAAAAAATGAATTCAATGGAAGAGAGATATCATTGGCGCCATAAAAAGATTTGTAGAAACCATATCCATAATTTGGACGGCAAACTATCATGCAGCATAGCAATGATTGTAATATATGTTGAATATTACACCATTCAATCAAAGTTGCCTGATCAAACAACGACGTGTATCTCGCAGAAAAATCAAGATATGATTAATTCAAACGAAGAGCATGGTACTTCACCAAATTGTTCGCTAAAAAACCTTCTCGTGATCATTGAACAACTAACGTTCAAGAGACTGTTAGGCACTTGTTTTAATGTTTGAGCGATACGATTAGACATGTGTTTTGATAAATTTTGTCTAAAAAACTTACAAATTAGCTAAATCTATTATTTTTATTGGATTCCAACCAAAACAAATTTGTCCAAGCAAATTTGATGGGTTTGTAGACAAATTTTTACATATTTACTTTCACCTATTTTTATGAGAGATAAAAAAATTAATGGGAAACATGCTTTGACACAATAAGTTTCACGGTAATTCATAAATTAAAAATATTAATGTGGTTGATATAGCAAAAAATTAATATAGTTAATTTGTATCTACCATTGATAAATATAAATATAGAACAAAAAATATTATTGCAACAAAAATATGATTATTAATTGTTGTAACAAAAATATATATTATTATTAATTTTGATTTTACTTAACCTTTAATAATCTCAAGTCTTAGTAAAAAGAATGTTGAAGTGCTTCTATCTTTTACAACCAAGATAAAGGTAGTTTTTTAAAAATTCGGTATGCTTTGAAAATCTCTAAGAAATTGTTGGGCATTCCACATCAAATTTTAGGGGTATTTGTCTTGATTTGAGCTTAGTGTTTTGGCATGTCTTTCACAAAAATATGATTAGTTTTTTGTAGCTATTTCTGTTTCTTGCAATTATTTGTATGCACCTTGATAGGTTCTTTGTTTTTCTTGTTGTTGATTTCAATAGATTTGTTGATTGGTGAAGTAAATTGACCATTTGGAAGTAATTGCTTGTGTAAATAATATATTTTTTTGTGGTGTTGTTTGATTGAATGAATTGTACGTTTCTGCTTTTTTTCCTCCTTATTTTGAATCCTTTTAGATTTATGTCTGATAAAAAAAAATTGGGTACTTAATACAATAGAACCAAAAACAAATATCAACATTTTTGTTTTGTGTTTATTTTTTTTTGTACAATGATGGTCTTTATTACATTTCAACAATTAAAGCTATGGCATAAACCATTAGTTTTGTTGTCTATATTTGCACAAGGTTTGATAGAAGACATGGATTCCATCCAGATTTTGTCGATGAGAGTTTTGAATGGAATGAGATCAAATGTTGAAACTTTATATCATTTGCACCAAAGAGAATCATGAAAGAAAACAAGAATGGACTAGCTCGAAAGCATGAAGTATCGTGATCATTATGTTGTTTATTTGAATTGGTGTTTCTTCTCTCACCTCTCTAGGTGTGATTTGGAAGAGGCTAACATAAAATAATTTTGTTTTGTTCGAGCGTTGAAAGTTGAGTTTCATTGTGGAATTTGTTGATTTTGTTAGGACTAAAATACATCTCATTAAAAAGTATTTTTTTTATTGCTTTCAATGTCAATAAATTCAATGTTATCGTCATTGGTCTTGTAATTATTAAAATTGGTTATCATTTCTTTGTCACATTCTAACAAAAAATGTCAGAATGAGTCTTTGTTGACCATCACTAATGATTGTTAGCAATGTTAGCGATTGACAATGGTGGTCAATCATGCACAATTTATGTTCTCCTCAATGCCTTCACTTTTTATTTTAAATATATTTTTCCTATAATTATACTTAAACTGGAATTTTTATATTTATATTGTTTTTTAAATTTATCTGTGATTAATATAATTATATTTATTAAATATTGAAAAATATAATATTAATATTTTTATATAACTATATTAGTAATAATATTTATAATATTAACAATTAGTATTATTATTAATAGTATCAATTATTATTATTGATAATGATATTATTTGTTATTAATTTACATTATTATTTAGCAATCTTTCACAACTTTTTTTATCATTAATATAATATTATTGTTGATACTAATAATAATAATTAATTATTTTTTTCCCAATGAAAAATCACAATTAAATCACATGTTCTAGTTGCAATACATACAACCCATGATCCAGTCAGGGATTGATGATCATAGGTTCATACATAATCAATTAAAAGTTAAGGAGAAAAGTTAGACTTTCCTCCATTTCTTCTTTACAACCTTTCACCATTCTCCTTGGGATGGTGAAGATGAGACGATAGATAGTTGATCTTCTTATATTCTTGTGGTTTCCTTGTCTGAATCAGAGTTGTCGAAAGTATGCTCGCATTTTATTACTCCATTGTCCTTGGCTTAAGATATCTCGATAAGCTGATTTGTAGGTCCTTTTGAATATGATGTATTGTGTGTCTTTCCGGCTTGCTCTTCATTTTTTAGAATGGGTTGTTCTTCTTGGTTCGGGGTGGGTTCCTATTTTGCTTCTTCTTCTTCCTCATATGACTCATTAGGGGGGAATCGTCAGCCTTTTGGTTGTTTCCCTGTCTTCTTCTTCCTTCGTTTTTCTTTCTTGGCAACAGGGCACATGATTTGTAAGTGTCCTATTTAGTAACATATTTGACATTTGAATGTTGTATTCTCAAAATTCAAGATTTGCGTCCAACATTGTTTATTGTGTTTCAGTTGAATGTGATCGAGTAGGCCTTTACTGGGATCCACTTCCACACAAATGCGTGCAAATCTAAATATTCTTTCTTCCATCCTTTGCTCAATAGTCTTTATGTATCATCCTAATATATTTCCAATAGTTTCTAGCACTTGATTATGCCAGAAATGAAAGGGAAGGTTATGAAATCTTATCCACGCCTATATCCTTGGTACAATCATAGTATTTGCGTCAAAAGTTGAAGAGCCCCATAAATCCCCAGAATAATGGGCCATCCCATAAAATAATGTCTCGTTCTTCCGATGATGTAAATTTTAAAATGAAGAAACCTTTGGAGCATAGATGAATCTCACAATTTGTTGTCCAATGTGTGAAGATCCAATCAAATAGGTCCATTGGTTTTGGCAAAAAACTGTTAAATCTACAGATGAGGGCTTGTGCTTCATAGGTTGTGCAGAAATCATTTTTTTCTGGTAGTTCTATGATCAATTCTGGGACATATGATGCCTGCTCCATGATATAAGGATGGGGGGAGTTGGGCATCTGCGATTAGCTTGTTGTAGCTATTGATTTCCCTTGGAAGATTTTTTTGAACGAAAGACTTGCTTTGTTGCATTCCTCATTCAATTATGCTCCTCTGGGAAGTTTAGAACCAATCACACCTCCCGTTCCTTTGGATTTACTTGATCTTGTTTCTCCCCCTCTAAGTCTTATATTAAGAATGATGGAATTAGATGGGAGAATATTGTATTCATATAAACTTCATTAATCTTGTAGAGATTGACCCCAGAAGATCAGGTTTTGGTGCTGGTAAGTATATCCCAGATTATTTATAATCTTCAGCTTCAAGTGCATGACCTTGTGGGAGGGCTGAATCTAAATTACTGTGGATTTTCCTATCGGGGTTTTTATAAAGATTTGATATGGCCCCTTGACTATTGCGTTCTGTAAGTCTGGGCTAGTCATCATTCTTTGGATCCTTTCATCGCTCAGTATTGTGCCAATCTGCATAAAAGGAGTGTTGTCGAGACCGTTTGTCTGCATTCTTGCTTTGCCACGGACCTCCGCTATTCCCTTCCTGGCATCAAGCTATGGCAACACTCAGATATGATAAAAATGATTCAGATCTAACCTTTGTGGGAGTCGATCTGCTACAAAGAACCCTGGTTGTGTATGATTTGACCAAAGCAGAGGCCAAATGATTACAGTGAGCATCAGATCTGGGTTTTGATGTCGTATCACCACGTAATAAACAGGGCCATCCTCACGTGAAGTGGCATATCCTAGTAAAAAGCCAAATTTGTCCTCAAAAAGGGTCGATCTCTCAAATAGGAGTAGCGGTTGGAGGTTAAGTGCCTCGAATCACAATGAGAGCAATCCAGACAAACTCTATTTGACTTCTCCTTGGTCCCTTCATCACAATCTATCTTGGCATCAACGAATCGTATTGTTTATTGATGGTTCTAGGAGATACTTCCAGTTCTCGCTAGAGCGAGGGCGTGTCTGTCATGTGGATGATTAGATCTGGTACGATGTGGTTCGATCCGTGGATAGAGTTCCAATCTGGATGAAAAGTGATCATCCCTTCCCAGAATATGAGCCAATTAACCTTTGGTAGAGGACAATTTCGGATTTGCAGCTGAATGACATAGGCTGAATAGTCATCTCCAATTCTATCATATAGGGATCGAAATCCATGTTCGTGATCGCCATAGGTGCTCAGGCCTCCTAGCCGAGAGGCTACACCAATGTGGCAGAAGCTTTCAAGAACCCTTGCTAGCATATCGTCTCCTTTATTATTATTATTTATTATTAATAATAATAAATCTTATTTATAATTATTAATATTTTTATTATTAATATGATTAATTTACTTTATTAATTAATTTCTGGCCGTTAGTCAATATTGTCGTTACCTAGTCAAAAATTTTAGCCGTTGGATGTTCTTCTCTGACTATTTAACATGCAAAGCCAGATCTGATTCTTCATAACATGCAAAGGCAGAGCTAATTCTTCAACTTGTCCTGACGATGAACCAACATGCAAAGCCAGATTTGATTCTTCATAACATGCAAAGCCAGAGCTGATTCTTCAACTTGTCCTGACGATGAACCACACTGGTTGGTTCGAAACGCGTCGACAAATGAAATATCATGTGATTTATGCCGAAAAATCTCTCATCAACTTGATATGGATCACAAAAGCCTCAATTCAATAATTAATTTCTATTTACATTATTATTTTATAATTATTAAGATTATTAATTTACATTATTTATTATTATTATTAATTTTTTGTTTATTATTATTGTTAATATAAGTATTATTTTTAGTTTATATTATTAATTAACTTAAATTATATTATTATTCTATGATTATTAATATTATTATGTATTAGTAATATTTTTTCTTTTATTATAGTTAATATAATTATTATTTATTTAATCATAATTAAGTAATTGTTTTTTATTTTTTATTATTAATTAAATTCTATTTATATTGTTCGAATTCAAGCTTCTGTGATCCATAACTTATTCATATATGAAGATTTTCGGAAAAATTACATTGAAAATAATTGGTCAATGTGTTTATTAATAATGTTTCTTTTATTATTATTAATATAATTATTATTTATTTAATCATAATTAAATAATTCTTATTTGATTTTTATGATTAATTTACATTATTCTATTTATATCATTAATATATGCTTATTATTAAAATTAATTTGTATTATTAATTATTTTTAATAATGTTTATTTTATTATTAATGATAATAATATAATGTTAATGATTGTTAATAATATTTATTATATTATTGCTAATATAATTATCAATTTTTTAATAATATTTAAATAACTATTATTTAAAAAAATTATATAATAATAAAAAAAAATTATTTTATTATGAAGTAATTATTTTTTATTTTTATTATTATTATCATTATTTTATTTGACTATGATTATCATTAATTTATATTAATTTAGCAAAGCATTTCTGTAGAAATCACATAAGAGAAATTATTGGCCTACCAGTTTCAAACCAACAAGTCTAGTTCATCACCAAAGAGAGACCTCTCTATTTAAGCGTTTTCCATGGTGTGCCTCTTAATTTTTATTTATTTATTATTATATACTATTATAGTCATTAATTATTATATATATATATTTTTTTAAATATTGTTATTATTTATTTACATAATTTCTTAATATAGATTTATGGAACTTATATATCAATATTTATATTAATATACTTGTGCTAGCTATATTATTAATAATAATAATTTAGATTGGAATTAAGATTGGAGAATTTTTATTTTTTATTAAATAAGTGATTAAAATTTCAAAAATAATGAACCTTCTTAATTTTATATAAATTTGGATGTTAAAAATTTTATGTTGATTGATATGTTTTATGTTACAGTTATATTTAATAATTTTTATTATAATAATAATGTGTTGGCAACCCGGATGCGGGTGTCATTAATAGATATTAATGCCTATGCATGCGCAGCCGGCAACTGGCAAGCAAACAAGAAAGATAAGGCGGTTTAAGGCAGGTAATCAATCGTCATTAATGCAGGCACGAGCTCGAGATACGTAGCTGGAGGTTAACAGGATGGCGCACATTCTCCATGTTTCATTTGTTCTGGTTCTTTCCGGAAGCATCGCAGTGTGTCCGATCTATGCAAGCAGAGGTCTCCTCTGGTGGTCTTGGTCTCAGAGTCTTAGCGCTACCCAGAGAACTGGGAAGCCTTCATGGTCTCATAACAATTCCCAGGTGGTTAGTCTCAGGAATACAATTCTGAATCTCTTCGAAGGTGTTGGGCGCTCTTCGTTAGTTTTTGCCTTTTGCGTCTGGTGTCTCAGGTCAGTCTTCGACATCATATCTGTAAGGAATTTGGTCTCTGTCCCTGCTACAGGTGTCTGGGTTGGGAATTGGGTTCACTCAGTCGTGGTTGGGTATTGTCTGGAAGCCGGGTCTATCTTATGTGAGCTTAGAGTCTGGGTCTTATATATCACACTCTGGTTCTCATTTTGGGTTATATTAGTATGTCAGTTGTTTTTCCCTTACCCTCCGTCCTTGAGTTTCTTCATTCCGATGTTATATTCGATTATGGCCCGTCGTAGGGGCATTCCCAGGCGCGGGAGCAATTCGGTGTCCCGGGGAGGGCCGCGGGGGCGTGGGAGCTCTGCACCTTGTCTTATATCCCCGTTAGCCATTGCCTCGCCTTCCTCTCAGCACTCAGATGATTCTGGTCCCTCCCTTAACAGTTCTCTTCATACATCCAGGTTCAAATTCAAAAGCAGGCTCAACAGACCGCTCATCTCTGCCATTATCACGGTCATCTTCTCGGAGGAAGAAGATGAGCTCGCCAGCTTAGATGAAGCTTCCAAGGATCAGTCGCCTTCGCAGAATGCCAGTGCTTCTTAGAGTAGCTTGGCGGATGCTGTCCTCAAGGTTTCTGCTGTGGTGTACGAAGAGGATCATGAGGAAGAAGCTTGTACTCAGCTGGACTCTCCTCAGGAGCAAATCATTGCTTGTGAGCCAGTGCACCTATACGAAAGTGTCCTGCACCTTGTGCCTCCTCCGGATGGCAATTTGAGGGAAGCCAAAGACGAGGTGATGGTTACCTGGGAGCGTCCTCGGACCAGGTCAATGCTAATGCTACAGGTGAGCCAAAGCAGGTCTAATAACATTTGCCTTCTGCTTCAGGATAGTACATCAGTTTTTGGTTTTCAGGATCTTGTAGGTAATTCTCAGTGCGTATGGTACCTGATAACACCAGCTGGAAGTTGGTCATCTTCATGGACTTTATTTTGGCTTTCCTTTTTTGTATTGTTGTTAAAGGATAGTAATCAGAAATATGGGAGCTCTCTCTGAAGCGTAATGTACTGTTTAGTTTTGGGTCTATATAGGTCTGTTCAGGTTTTAAAGTTATGACTACCATCTTTGTAAACAGAAGGAACAGCAATATCTGCAATGGTTTTTTGACAGAGGGCTGGCTACGGCCCCCTCAGAAGTTCAAACCTCTTTGTACATATTTTTTCTCTTTTTAATCTTAATAGAATAGCCTTTACATAAAAAAAAAAAAATAATGTGTTGGCAGAGGAAGGAATCCAAGCGAACGGATTGAGATCGTTTCGATTTAACTTCGCAATCGTCCATCTTTTAATTGCTCAATTGTTATATCACTTGAGCATCGACTGCAATAATCATTTCAAACATTGTTCGTTTGGAAAAAAAGTTCAAACTTTGTGGGGGCGGGAGTGATCGAGGACACACCGAACAAATATTTTTTCCCAGTAAAATTTCTACAGACAATGTTGTGAACCTACGTTCAATATATCCTTCATTATGATATCTTTAGTTTGGTGCTATCATTTGTTTACTTTAAAATAAACTTGTGATATATGATATTACATTGTTTTAACATTTTCCAATCTATTGACACTTTTCTTGTAACTTTGTGTGGTCGAGCCGTTGTGTTGGTCAATATTTTGAGATTAGGTGCTTTTAAGGAGTCATCTTTGGGTGACATGGTCAACAAGATTGGAAGCAACTTAATCATCAATGTGAACAAACAATTTCAAGTGAAGGGCAGGGAACAAACAATTATTAATTCCTTCCTCTATGTTTATCTCAAATCTAACTTTTACTGAACGTATTATTCAGGTTTATTGTGTTCCGATGCGAAACTTCTTTTGGTTGGAAGAGCTCACTGGAGGAAGGATGAAAGAAGAGCATTCAATAGGATTCAAGCTCTTCAAAACCCTCCTTGAAGGAATTTAGTGATTTCTCCACCTATCACAATGGATTAACAAGCCTGTTTAGGGGTTTCATTCTTATTAATTCAGCCTTCCTCCTTTCTCTTAATGGCTCTATTTTGTTAACAACCACATATTGCCCCAACTTTACCAACTCACCCATGAAGTGCTGGTGTCATGAGAATGGTAAACCCTAGTAATGTAGGGTTGAAAAACCAAGTCTTAAATTACTGAGTGAGACGTAGATATTTCACCACCTTACTTTATTGAAATAGCTTGGCCATGAAGGTCGCCTATAAAATTACTAGATATAGTGAACAATCTGGGTAATTCCACCTAGAAAATTTGTCAATGCTTACTTAGAGGATGAATGAAATGGTTTAGAGGTGGAATGTGTTACCATTTGTCACTGGAATGATTCTTGGTATTAAAAATAAGGCATAATATTCTAACGATTTAATAAATTTGTAATAAGATTGGTTTAGAGGTGGAATGTGTTACCATTTGTCACTGGAATGATTCTTGGTATTAAAAATAAGGCATAATATTCTAACGATTTAATAAATTTGTAATAAGATTTCTATTTACTAGGGAAGAACTTATATCGGGAAAATACTTACGATTGAGGGACATGTACGCGATGGCTTTAAAGATGCATTCAAATAATTCTGATTAGGAGATAGCATAAAGCTCTTAAGGGATAAGATTAAACAATCCTAATAAACTATATATGAAATAATTTAGTTGGTGTATTATCTATTAACATATAAATATGTTATATATGAAAGCGAAATTTATTGAATCTTGGGTATGCATTTTTTCCTCTAAAGTTATTAATTACCAGCTTAAAATTATTTATTGGTAAATGATATTTTATTTTTGGTTTTGTGATCACTGTCTGCACATAGGAACACCGGTCTAATATTTAGTGAGTGTAGACTCAAAAGTAATAGGAATGAATATATGGGAAGGGTGCCTTGTTACATTCATGTAGGGCTATCAGCAAATTGTTGAGTCAGTAGGAAAAAACTTGTAAGGGAGTGCATGCTAGGTTATGTTAATTAATAGAAATTGTAATATGAACTCTATAGTAAATTTAACTTACCTTATGTGTTTTGATGAAATGATATAACTTTTGGAGATGTAATGAAACAAGTACTAGATAAACTGGCATCTAAATTTTAATGTTAAAGGTTTAGTATTATGGGATAGAAGTATAATATTTTATTTTTGCAAAAATTGCAATTCATATTGTTAATATGAAAATTTTTAATAAAAATCAAAATGTATGGTTTTGTATGTGTTAGATATAAACTTATCTACATATATCAACCACATTTATTAATGTGGTTTTGCTAGTATATAAAATTATTGTAAATTTTATTATAATTTCATATTTATTATGAGTAAAGAATGATCAAGATTTTTAATATAATTTTTTTAATTTTTTTTTTTGTGTTTAGACTTAAAAAAAACTGAGCTTTTTATATTATATATAAATTCAAATTCTAAATGAATTTACACTAATATATTTTTCTTTTTCTTTTATGTGGTTCACAGAGCGCTACATCAACCAAGCATTTGTACCAAGCAAATCCACTCTAACCCTAGATCTTGATGAGCTCTACATCCACTTAATATTTGTACCAAAAAGATCCACTTGAACCCTAGATATTGTTGAGCGAAACGATATTTGTACCAAAATGGTCCACTTGAACCCTAGATATTGGTGAGGGCTACATCAACCTAGGTTCACTTGAAGGTATCACTTTATGCCCCTGAACAATGCAACCCAACCAGAAAGGTGTGCACAAAATTGAACCCATAACTTCTCAATGAAAATAAATATTTTAACAACAAAAACTCTCAACCAATTAAGTTGACTCTTGGGAATAAATTTACACATTAGTCATAAAAACTTTTAATTTTTTTGGAAAAATATTAAAAACATTAAAATAATTAAATATGGTTTACTTTACCATATTTACTATATAAAACTATTACACAATGTTTACCCTATAAAATTTATAATTTTAATGTTTTGCTGAGTTTCAATGAACATATAAATATTTAGTTTAGTAATTTGTGGATTTTAACATCCTATCCCCTTCATTAATTTTCATGAACTTTGTTTATGTGCTATTAAAATGTATATATTTTTAACCACTTTTATTGGATTCCATGAAGAGATCCCGCCTTGTTTCGATTGATCTTTAATGAAACACATCCACGTTGAATTGCAGAAACATATTTGGGTTGTGGGGAACCAATAAGTCATGTTTAGAGTTTGCGCTAAAAAGCTCTGCATTTTGGTGGAATTTTATACTATACCATATCATTTATCTTAGAGATTTCATTAAACCCTTCTGCACCTTTTTTTATTGTTTAGCTAAAAAATTATTTTGGGCATATGTTAATTTTCATTCAAGACATTGTTGGAATGTTTTTTTAGATTATTATAAATATAAAGAGTGGAAATAGAGTGTGATTTCTATTTTCAAAACTATTTTAATAGAGATTAAAAAAAATTAATTGTAATATCTTAATAATTAAAATATGATTTTTTTTTATTGGTTTAACTCAAAAATTAATTTGGACATATGATCATTTTATATTTAATAGAGTTTGGAAATGCATTCTTCGATTTCCAAATAATTATTACATGGTGAAAGATGTTTGGAATGGTGTGGATTTTCATTATGTGATATTTATGAATAATATGTGCGTTGTGATATATTTGAGTTTTTATATTTTTTTATATTTTTTTCTTATCTAATATGGAATTATATATATTATATATTTATTGTATTAATGAAATTATTTAAAATTTATTTCCAAATATAAAATCTATGGAATTGTATATTTATTGTATTAATGAGATTATTTAAAATTCATTTGCAAATATAAAATCTCTTTTAAATAGATAAACAAAATTTTCAAAATAATTAGTAAAAATCAGATATTTTCATATAATTTTTTTTAACATCGCTATGTTTCACCATTTAATAAATAAGCTCTATGCAAACCAAACATTACCTAGAAATCAACAAAGGCTTATAGATGTTTTTTAGAGAGCCATTCATTATACCTTATAATTTTAGTCACAAGAATTCTAATAAATTATCATATCAATTCAATTTTGTTAAGTTAGGACTTCACAAATTGATTCCCCTTTAGAGACTAATATCTAATGGTATGCCTTTTATAAGGATTGAGTCACATTTATTTGTATTTATAAATTTTTATTATATTGAAATATTTTTGTGTTAGAATTAAAAGTTGATAAAAAATATAATAATGAGAAATTTAATTTCAAAATTGTATTCAATATTAAATGATTTGGGTAAATGTTTTAGAACATTATATTTAATTGGATGTTTGTGATTTTAAAAACACATTTTTTTTAATAAATTTATAAAAATTAATTGATGAGACATTGAAAAGACATATAATTAACTAAATTATAACTTTATTTTAAATTATTATCTTTATTATTACATTTAAAAAATATATAACAAGTTTTTTAACCTTAGAGGTTTGCCCCTATTTTACCAAAGAAATTTTTAACCCGTAAATAGGCTTTGTTATAATACCATAAATTATTAATACCACATGTCCTAAAAACCATAGGTCATGTTCATATCATTTTTTTTAACTATTAAATTTAATTAATATGATAAAAGGGGATAATTACTTTTGAGATTAATCTCAACCTTGATATGTGACTACTAATAAGAATATTTTAGAACATCCCATCTAATTTAGATCCCTACAATCCACCCAATACTTATAATAGTAAAATTAAAATTCTTTTAGATGAGTTTATGAAACCTTATCAAGAACAATAAAAATATCTATATAATTACAAAAATATGTAATTATTATAAGAGAATGAGAAAATATGTTTAATTACAAAGATGTATGCAATTATCTTTGGGAAAATAAAAGAAACATATAATTACAAGGAGATAATTATGAAAACATGAATGAAAAGTACTTGTAAGTTACATGTAATATTTTTTTTTGATGTTAGGAATTTAGCATTACGTCAAATGAGAATTACATAGACCAAGCATTTTTTTGAGACCATTAATATAAGTTCAGAGTCTTAAGCCTTTTAAGAACTTGTTTAACTATAAAATTTATTGTAAATACAAAGTTATAAAAATAGGTTTGCTATGCCATACCTTGGCATACATTGACATGAAATGATAAAAACAAATACTAGTCCTACAAGCAAGAAGAATCTTCAGAAATTTTCACGGCTAGTCACTACCCTCATCCAAGTGTTGAAAATGTTGTATATCACTAATATGTAAGGGGATCTCCCCGATATGAGGTCCCAATTAGACCTCACACCGTTTTTTTTAGGAGTCCCATCTCGTTATATGGTTTGGCCATCATTGCAAACATTTTAGATATATGTGTTGGTTACAATTCATACATGAGATCACAAACACCTCTTTGGGACAACAAGTGCATAAGATTTATGTGACACCAAATGTAAGATGCATAGGGAACTTCCATGGTTGTTAAAGGAAAATGAGCATCTCGTTAGGGAAGTAATAGTACTATCCCAAGGGAGACCTAGGAGCGAAAAGAAACTCTTGTTGATTACCAGAAAATTAGTTCACGTGATAAACAACAATCATTAAAACATAACAACACCTATTCAACAATATCCATATCTAAGCAATGAAATAGTTCATTAGACTTAGTATGTAATTATTCCAACATATATATCACAAACATAATAATAATAGTCTTAGTACATCCATGATACATGCATGAAGAAATGTTGGATCATAGAGCTTCTGATTATAAATGAAAGATTCCAAGTACACTGTCACATAGGTGAAACACTAGATCCAATAGTGGAACATGAAGCCACAACTTGCTTCTCCAAAGAATGGTTTATCTCCTATGCACCACAAGAGAAGCCAAGGCATGACTCTAAGAATCCAAGCCCCTTTACTTGAGTTATGAGGAGCTATTTATAACAAATGTCAATGACTTTTGAGTTTCCTCATGACTCTAAAATTCTATGACCTATGGGTTCCATATAACCTTTCATATTCTAGACATGATCTTTCACATTCCACATTTGTCCCTTGGAGTATATTACATAAGATTTATTACAAAGGATAAAATACATATAAGAAAGTGGTTATATGAGACAAAAATGACAGTAGGATTAAATGCTATCAAATTGATAAGGCATTTGCTTCCTCATGGAACTCATTGGTAATGTATGTATGCCATGCTTTGAACTTCATAGTAATGACTTTGACCTGAACCGACAAGTATGTTGCAAATTGCATCTTCACCTCGAGTGCTTCTATCAATATGGTCTTGGTGCTTGATTGCACACTATTCCATAGCCATGACAGTTTCATGTGGGCCTTTACTAGTGCAATGGCATATTGTATAATAGTGTCTTTGGTGATCTCCAATTCTTCTTGTTATGATGATTTCTTGATTTGTTCTATGTAATGCCTCACTTCCTCAAATATGACTTCCCTACCTCTTATCTCTATGAGTGATCCTACTTAATGCATCCTGTGGTTATGTGTTAGAGACCCCAAACCATTATGAAGTTGATTATAGGAATCACTATTATTATTCAATTGTTCTCCAATACGAAGATAATTCTAATGGTGGAGTCTCAGTTGTACT
Source organism: Pinus tabuliformis (assembly GCA_031772625.1). Taxonomy (NCBI): domain Eukaryota; kingdom Viridiplantae; phylum Streptophyta; class Pinopsida; order Pinales; family Pinaceae; genus Pinus; species Pinus tabuliformis. The sequence continues at coordinate 1,653,620,170 of CM062816.1, forward strand.
CAGTCCATCTCAGTGACAATCCTATCCTTTCAAACCAACTATCGTGAAACATCCAAATATGTGGTAGTCCATTCTTGGAGTTAATTAACAACTTTGTTTGCCACTTTCAAGAGCTTCAAGGCTTTTTATTTTTCTTCTAAATACCAACAACGGTAGACACTACCTCATGTAGAAGTATCATTTCACCATACAATTGTACCATGGTATACTTCATTTGCCCTAGTTCCTCCTGTATGATTGACTTTTATTCTGATGTGTTGAAGTTGTGTCAAGATAAACATTTATTTTCAGTAGCAAGGTGTTCCTATTGTTTCTTTACTACAACTAACTCTTTCCCCAGTCATGCATCCTCATTCAATAGATATTTAGAGTTGTTCTATGTTGTTATAGAAAAGGAAACATTTTCCGCCATGATTTCGTGAGGGTTCCTCCTAGTATTCGAAGTTATCACATTTTTTGTAGGTAGCAAGACTAGATTTTGAGGGTTATTGGGGAAGTACATTCTCCTTTGATGTACGATCCTTTTCTTGAGATGATCAAACATGACATTAAACACATCCTTGACTCTATATTCAGGTGGAGGCATTATTCCCATTTCATCAAATGGGATATGACCACCCATAAGAGGACGTTCTACTAAAGAACTTGGTTCATCATCTATGGTTTGGATGGTATCATTTTCCTCAAACTCTTCCTATATTTCCTAAGTCAATTGTTCTTCCTGTAGCCTTTGTGCTGCTTCCACCTCCTATGACTGTATTTATCACTCTTCTTCTACTATCCTTCTTTCCTCGTCTTCTTCCTATTGTTTTTTTTAGAAAACCATATTGTTTCCTCTTCTCCTCTTATTATTGTTGCATCTTTGCCTTCAATTCTCTCCTTTCCCATTTAGCTTGAATAAATACCATATTCAAAGGATCGAATTTCCATTTTCTGCTACTTTCTCCTGTCAAATCATGCTTGATCCTTTTCCTCGGAGTTGAACTCTTTGATTGAGGAGTTGTTTACGGTGTCTCTTTTACATGCATATCTTGAGCTGGTGGAACTTGGGGGAACCCACTTCAATTCCTAGATATGTCTTTCTTACTACATTGTACCAGTTCTTCACCTTCTCATATTCTGTGGTAGACATTTGATGAATATCCCCAATTGAAACGAATCTTATCACAATGTTTCTTGCACACTCTCCTAGGATCATATCCCTCAAAGTCCTTAATTGTAAAGTACAAGCAATCCAACTCATGTATTTATGCTTTTACCGCATTATGGATTTTCAGCTCATATAATCCAATTTTCAAACAGAAGGTGGGCCAAGGGGGTTTGCTCCTTCTGTGAAGAACTCCTGGAAACCCTTAATCCTATTGATAAGCTACTTCTTACATTACCACCATATTAGTCACATATCGCGGCATGAGATGGGGAGACATATGACATCCAAAGCATTTGATATATTTACCTTCAGGCACAACAAACCAATATGTGATACCATGTACTGACTCCTTCACCTGATTGATCATGTAAGGAGGTAGATCTAATATATCATATGGAATATTATTGCGAAGAAATTATCTCCTAATATGTTGTATTCCCCTCTAAAACTCAATTCTGACAACATCCTAGAGTGAAAGTAGACTGAAACTTATTCTACGAGGTCCAGTTCCAATACATCCCTAGGAAATCATATCGTGCACAAATTCCATCCAATATAAATGCATACATGTATAATTTTGATGTCTAGCTTGTCCTCATAGATGCTTTAGTGTGCCCCACATGACGTTGCAACTCAAAAGAAAGTATATATACCCAATTGAAGATTTTACCATGGGTAACTACCATGTTAAGCATATATATCTAGTTCTCTTCAAACACTTCAATGCTCTTTCGCCCATGTAACTGAAAACACATAGCAATGAGATACTGATACACATCCCTAAGAATCCTGGTAAGGTAAACTACAAATGGGTGTCAGAACTTAGCAGGCTCTTGACACCAATACTTAATGATGTCACTTGTATCGAGATCAACCCATCTAGTGTAGAAATTATTGTTGGCATACTCTATGGGCTTAATAATCTTCTAATAAGTCTATCTTTCTTCTCCATAATAGGTGGAAAGTTGACCACCGCTTTCACTACAAAGCACCATCAAAATCATTTATGTGTGTAAGAATCCATTCAATCAGTTTCACACAAGGAATGACTGGGAATATTCATGCAATCCTGGACCACTTGGTATTAATGTATACTTCGAAATATTCTTAGTTTTCAGTGAATTTTTTCTACATGAATGTGTCTTTTTTCTCTTACCATGTGACCTCAATAGACTTACCTATGAAGCACTGAGTATCTGAGAAAATAGGGATGGTTGGCTTCGTGGCTTCTACTACTTCCTTAATAATTACTTCTGAAGCTTCTTTGGAGGCCACGTGACATGTAGTGGGAGGCATGGTTTTAACATATGATGAAAGAGTAACAATAATTAAAGCTTGAACAACTATATGTGGAAGCACACTCATGGTGACAAGCATTATATTTATGAAATATTCTGTTTATTACAAGAAATAATTTAGAAAATTATATTAAAATATCCACCACATGTAGCTGAGTGTATAAGCCTATCAATGATAGAACGTAACTACTTGCACAGGTAAGGAATCTTCATAATAATAAGTAAGGTGCACTATCAAATCACGAAGGAATTTTAAGGGTCATTCGGGGATTTGGGGTGTGCTCATGCACTCAAGCAAGAGGAAGAGATAATCAAGGGCACAAGGTGCACTGATGAAGCATGATGGAGTATCATTCAGGCTTTCAAGGTGCTCTCAAGCACTTAAAGAGACTAAGACGGTGCAAGGGCACACTTCGAAGGGATGAAGGGGTTAGGCTTCAAGCCTTCAATGTTCACTCATGTTCCATGAGGAAACGAATGGCACAAGGGCACATGGTGAAGGGATGAAGGGAATCAAATTATGTGTTTAGGTTGCACTCATGCGCTCAAGGAGGGCACAACTCTTTGTGATGAAGGAATGCACTCTTGAGGAAAACTTGTATTTTTTGGCCACAATTTTTCTGAGTTAGTCGAGCTTCATCTTGCAAAAGTGTGCTCTTTTTTGGAATGAATCAATGAACAATTACAACAACAAGATAGAATGATAGAAATGCGTAGAAGAAAGGTCTATAAGTTTTTATGGATTCTGTCGCAATCATGATTAGAATGTGAAGAGTTATGGAATAAGAAAAGTCACATCCTGCGACAACAAATTAACACTTGTAGAGGTAACAATGAACTGAAAATATAGTAAAGAAACTAAAAATAAGTGAGGTGCTAGCAAGGAAAGTAAGATTAACAATAAAAACATCAAAAGAAATCAATAGATTTGACTTGAGAAACTTACTTGGAATGAAGGTCGACAAAGAGCTCCTTAATCCAAATATGTTCTTCCAAACCATATGAGAATGATTAACCAGGTTGATTTAAAAGATATTACATAAAAATCCATCTCATGCATGCTTGCCACTTGTTGACGAGAGATTAAGTTAGTTAAGGGAAGTGAAGTGGGCTTCTATCTTCTAGGGGTGCACCCAAATGCAACAAGAAAGTGGATGTATGAGCTTTTAAAGGGCGCATGTATTCATGTGGAAGGAGTGCACTCAAGTGAGGGCACACTATATGAGTTTGAAGGAGTATGCTCCAAGGAGAGAAATGTTGTTTATCTCGAGGGAGTGTGCTCAATAAGAGAGAAACTCTTCGTCACCTTGGAGTGTGCTTTTACTTTAACAGTGTTTTTCTTTTCTTTTGTTTTCTTTTTGTGTCTATAGATGGTGAATACCGCTAGTTTATAGGTCAAGAAGAGCTATTACTTTTCCTAACCCTGGATAAGATAACACAAGTGCTTCTAAAGGTAAGGTGATGACATTGAGAAATCGTGACTTAGGAGGATGAGACACCTATATAAAACATAAAAATAAAAAATCAAACAACATGACGACACCTAATAGCTTGGAATGACAGTTCACGTAGATTCTAAAATTGAGTTAGGAAAAAATTTTGGAGGGTCATTTTTCATAGTGACAACACTTGGCTGCATACTCGGAGAACCCCAACTTCTCTATTATGGTTTCATTCATGCAAGAACTCTTAATTCTGCAGGAATTATTTCTTCAATCAGTGAGTTACCTCAGCTTCCCATTCTACCCGATTTAAGATATATTCTTCCCTATTCTATTATTCAGCATAACACAACATAAAGAAAACCAAATCATTTTGATGAGAATAAGGTAAATATAGAACACTGATCAAAACTAATCAAAGTATGTGTTTTCATCTCTGGTGTTGCTCCACTAACAGCAGGCCTAAACAGTACCTCAACGGAGTCACTTTAGGAACACAAATGTTGTTTTGCTCCCAGCGAGCTTAGATAGTACCTCGACAAAGTTGCTTGCTTCACCTCCCTATGAAGGAAACCATTCTCTTCTTTCACCCTTTATTTATTTATTTTAAAAAGGAATGTGCTTAGGTACTTATTGTTTTTAAATGGGGTTGAAGAGGGATCCCGACTTATTGAGAGAAGAAGAGGTTTCTTCTTTAGAATCAGGTTTATAAACCTCTGATAGCTAGCCCACTCAATATTTTCCGCTCATCTTTCTTCATTTAAAAAGATAAGCGATAAAACACTATTAACAAACATAACCAAATGCATTAATGATAATCCTAAATAGATATGTGCCTTATGGTTTGCTTATGGCTTCCCAACTGAAGGATCATATTTTTCATCCAAAAATCATTGACTTTAAATATGTAAACCAAATCAAATAAGAGAGTTGCAGATAATCCAAGGTTTGCATTTTACCACAACTTTCCTTCCACAAAATATTATCAACATTGTCTTGAAGCTTAAAACCAACTTTATGAAAGGACGAATAAAACTAAAAAACTAACTGCACAAATGAAAGGAAAAACATGAATGCAATGAATCTAACTAAATGAAACTTATCATATCCTAAACTATACATTATGAAGTTGGGTTGAGTGAAATGGAACTTCCGTTGGTGCCATAGAAGTTTCTCCTGACTTTTGAGTTGAAATATGTTAACATGTAAGATCAAGGTGTGGTGTATTGCAGAAAAAAGGTAAATAGCCAAAAAATTTGCACTGAAAGGTAGAAACAAGAAGTGTAAGCACGATGATGTCACACACTTAAATACTCTATTGAACAAAAGACTCCACAACAACCAAAAATATCAGGTTCATGGCCATACAAGACTCGATTTGAATGCATGAAGAGACAAGGCATGAGACATGGGTCCTAATTGATAAGGCTCTTCCAAGGAATCTATAATAGGATCATGGAAACAACGTTTAGGAATATTTTGACAAGAAATATTGACCAAAGACAAATCCATATCATAAGAAAAATCAACAGGTTGACATCAATTCATTCTATCATGTGAGTTGAACTCATCGATGGATGATGCATATGGTATTTCAAATTGTAGTATTTGACAATTTTTAAGATCACTCTTTGTTTCCACATCATATATTAGAGGTTTGCATGAGGTGGGACATAACAATTCTAGCTTAAAAGTCAAATACACTTTCTATCTTGAGGGTTTAAAATTTTATCTGAAGGAAACGAGAATCCATCAAGAAAGAATCTACATCTCGTGACATGACATTAATGACAATATTTCACAAAAAGAATCTTAAATTGACCAAAATCACAAATATCGTCAGGGTGATAGGAACTCGACATAGCCATCAGCGTAAGCTGAAGTGTCTTGTCCACCTGACTTGAATTTGAATTCTGAAAAGATTGAAAGTTAGACTAAGAAAAAATGGTTAGTTGCTTGTCTAAACAGGAGTCATTATTCAAATCATGAGATTCATGATGTTGATTAGATACATTTTTGAGATAACCACAAAAATCCACAATAATAATCATGCCATCTTCTTGATCAAAAGGATATATACCTGAGAGAAAATATCCAATAATCACACCAGATTGCATTTAAAACTCCTACAAATATGAATGTTCATGTGAGAACAAAGATTCATCCATGAAACATTAACAATCATCTCCATACATTTCAAAAAAGAGAAAATGATTGGGATCATGGTTGTTTAAGGATTCAACTTGATTAAAAAGTTCAAGATTGACAAGAGGACTCTCAAGGTTAAAACATGATTGATTAATAGGTTCAAACATGATGTATTACTAGGATTAGTTAAATCATGATCAAGGGAAATATGTGAAAGAAAGATCAATTCTTCTTTTACGAATTGATCTTCCACTTTACTAAATAGTTTGGGTTCAAAACACAAAATATCAAAATGATGGAGACACAAAATAAAAGGAATATCTTGTTCTTCTCTAGGATGTTGAATTTCCTTTTGAATGGGAATGCAAGATGAATCTCATTCAAAATATTTTCTTGAAATCCTGACCAAGAAGAAAAAACTTTCATCCATAAATGACAAATCCACATCCTCATCCAGAAATTCTTAGCAAATATGAAGGAACCAGTCAGAAAATTGTTCAAGGGATTCATTTGATTTCATTCTAAGATTATTTATTTCATTAAGACCATCTTGATATTAATACTTGTTGAAAACACAAAGAAACCCATAGACCAATTACTTAAAAAATGAGATAGAAGCAATGGGTAAAGAATAACACCATTTCTTAGCATGACCATTCGAGGTAAGGGTGAACAACCTTGTGAGGATTTCTTTAGAATGAACTCCACTTGAAAAAAAAAATGAAAAAACTCAATTACGTAATCAAGGACAATTTTTGTACCCTTTCCATCAAATTTCATATGTCACAAGTTATGTAAAACTTCCACAGGGATTTAAATATCTAAAGCTTCAAAAAAACACCTCAAGATTATGATGTGGGATGAATCCATTAAAGGTGAGAAACTCAAACAGACTTCACTGGCTCAACTTTTTATCTAGCCCTCCTTCTAGTGCAAAAATTTTGATGGTGTTGGATACCTCCAACATGTGAGGTGATCTCCCCAATATGAGGTACCAATAGACTTCACACCATTTGGTGTAGGAGTCACATCCAACTATATGGTTTGACCACCATTGTAAAGGTTTTATAGATATGCCTTTCTTACAATACATACACGAGATATGACAAACACCTCTTTAGGGAAGAAAATGCATAATATTGGTGTGACACTAAGATGCACAGGGAACTTTCACAGCTGGTAAAGGAAAAAAATAATTTAGGTAGGGAAGTAATAGTATTATCATAAGGGGGACTAGGGAGAGAAGCGAAAGACATGTTTATTACCTGCAAATTAGTTCACACGATTAAAAAAAATCATGAAAATGTAACATTACCTATTCAACAATATCGATATATAAGAAATGAAATAGTTCATTAGACTTAGTATGTAATTATGCCAAGATATACAACAAACATAGGAATAATATTCTTACTACATCCAAGACACATGCATGAAGAAGTGTTGACTCATAGAGCTTCTGATTATAAACAAAATATTCCAAGTACAATGTAACATACGTGAAACACTATATCAAATATTTGAACATGAATGATCCTAATTGGATCATTATATTGTTCTTCATCCATCTCGATTTATTTGGAGTGGAAAAAGTGGAGGAATCAGCTCATGGGACCATTTTTACCAGTGGGACCTAGTTTGGCGAAACGGGGTCCGAAAATTTCTAGGAGAGTTTTGTGGAATTAAATGATGTTTTTTGGGTCTAAAACTTTGCCTCTAAAGCACCAAATCTTTTCATACTATTCTACACACAGAGAGCTTTCCAACAGGACAAGAATCACATCAATCAGAGTCCGTATACAAAAATTATTCCACTAAGAAGTTGACCTTCCTATTTTCACACCCATAGTTCGGAAGGATGTCACGTCAGCCCCCATTATTTATGGAAAAGGGGCTAGCCACATTTTTTTGATGTAAAAGCATATAGATGACTCTATTTTGTAACTCTATTTAACAGTTGATGTAGTCAAACTTAACCAGTAGTAGGCTATCTGGTTGTGTTATAATCAGGCGACTAGGAGGAAGAGGCATTCCATTCTTTCGAGAGAATTTTTTTCCATATTTGAGAAAATACATCCAGGAAATATAAGAGGTAGAGCGCACAACGAGGATATGTGCATTGTAGCAGCCCACGGGCCATAAACACCACTTCTTTATATCTACAACCATATTTCTAGACAAAGAAAGAGAGTGAAGTGACCTCACCTTCCAGTTGAGTTTTCTCTCAAAAGGGTTTCCCATAGAGAATATATTTTGTATTGTGTATATCTAGGATTACTTTTTCGTTCTCTACTTTTTTTCTTGTTTTAATTTTACATTCATGCATTAATTACAATTAATTTTACAGATCAAGAAATTAAATAAAATTGTAATAAAGTAGAGTCTCATATTTTTAATATAATATTATCAAATCAATTCTGATGAACTATCCAGCAGAATAACCACGATATTTTAGGAATTAATGAAGCCAAAAATTTCTTCTGTGAAAAAAATTATCTCCTATGCACTGCAAGAGAAGCCAAGGCAAGACTATAAGAATCCAAGCCCCTTTACTTGAGTAATGAGGAGCTATTTATAACAAAGGACATTACTTTTGAGTTTCCTCATTAGTATTCAACTTCTATGATGTATGGGATTCCATACAATCTTTCATATTCTATACATGATAATTTACATTCCACATGTGTCCCTTGTAGTCCATTACATAATATTTACTACAAAAGAAAAAATACATATCAGACAATGACTATATCAGACAAGTCTACTAATAGGAAAAAATGTTATCAAATTGATAAGTCATTTCCTTCCTCATGGAGGTCATCGGTAATGTATGTATTACATGATATGAACTCCATAGCAATGACTTTGACCTGAACGAGTAAGTCTGCTTCAAATCACATCTTTACCTCCAGTGATGTTAGGTCCCTATACTACTAGTGTTAACCCTTATTGTTATTAATGCAAACCCATTTTTGCTATTTTTGTGTCCATGTAGTCCCCATATTGTTATTAGTGTGCCCCATAGAAGCCCACTATTATTAATGTTGCGCCCCTACATTACTACTGCTATGTCGAATCTGATTATATTGTGACCCCTTAGACTCCTATATATAGAAAGGATGTTTTTTCATATGAATCATCCAAGAATAGTTCAATTGTGTAGTTTAAAGGAGGTTTCCCCTAGAAGAGGCTTATTTTGAGGTCATTGATCTATCTCTTCTTCTATTTATTGAGATGGTTTGATAACATTTGGTATCAGAGCTTTGGATTCTAGGGTTTTGCTGCTTCGAACAAGTCATCATGAAATTTTCACTATAACTTTTTTTATACGAAGCTTTAGAAGCTTAAATTAAAACCAGTTTGAGATGAAATATATCTAAACCTTGTTTATGAACTTTAGATCTTTTATCACTATATTTTTGGAGATATGATCCAAGGAATTTAGGGTTTTTACAGGCTCCCGAATTTCGTCTCAAATAGGTGAACTTGGGAAAATAGTCATAGCATTCTCCCTGAGCATAGGATTGAAGCTTCATAAAATATGAAAGAAAGAGGACAGACTATATTTTGTTGTATATTCTTTTCAGGGTTGAAGGTAGAAACATTGACATGTGGCATTTCGTAAAAGTTCGCTCTACTAAACTAGTCTATAGCCAGGTCATCATGGGAGATTTGGCATAACACTTTCTTGGAGAATCTAATCTTGATCAGATTTGTAGGGTTCGAAAGAGGACTCGAAGGGATACCATAGGATGAAATTTTAGAACTTGGAGATCCAAAAGTATAGAGTTAGAATCATTTCAATATCAAGCTCCTAAAAGGAAGAAAAAGAATGACTCGAATCAAGAAAATAGAAACACCTAGTAAGCCAAATTGGATTAATGATTTGAAGAATGAGATAGAAGCTAATATAAATGATTTTATATATGGCATGGAAGCTAATATTGATGGAATAGTATAAGAATCAAAAGGATACATGAAATATTTGAAGAAAGATAAGGAAGGTTTGAAGGAATTTTGGACAAAGTTGCTACAAGAAAGGATTCCTAATAACAAAATGGTAGATATGAGGAATTTTGATGGAAAGGATCTGGTAACTTGGATACTACAGCTGGAGAAATATTTTGATCTGCCTGACTTGCGAAACACACAAAAGGTACATATTTCATCTTTATAGTTAGAACCGAATCAGTTTGTATGGTATAGAGGACTTTGTTCTCATAAACGACTTGTCTCCTGGTAAATTTTCACAAAGGAAATGATAGCAGATTATGAGGATACAAAGAGAAACACATTCATTAGTCAATTGTTAAATCTCAAACAAAAGGGTTCAATGGCAGAGCACATTGAGGACTTCCAAAAATTGAATATAAGGGTAAATGATATTCCAAAGAAGCATAGGATTGAAGTCTTCATAGGGACTTTAAAGGATGACATCCGACATGAGGTTCACCTTTGGGAAAATGATTCATTGTTGAAGGCATTCAGGTTGGAAAGAAAAAATTGAAAGAAAAATTATGGCAGTAAGGAAGTCGACCACTCATAACTTTTAATATGGAAGTGTTGTTTCTCCTAGCCTCCCACAACCTACAAGATTAACACCACAAAAATTGAAAGAAAAAGGAGAAAAAGGGCTTTGTTAGAGTTCTGATAGAAAATACCCTAAAGGTCATAAGTGTGCAGAGAAGAAATTATTTTAAATAGATTATGAAGAGGAGGAAGAAAAGGAATAAGAAATGTCAAAAGAAGAGGATATACACCAGGAACCAACTCCAGAGAAGGAAAATGAATCCGACCATATCTTGTAATGCATTGAAAGGAATTACCACTCCTCAAACTCTCAATATAGAAGGATATATCAAGAATAAAAGTGTAATAATGTTGATTCATTTGGGTAGTACCCATAATTTTATTCATTGTAAGATAACCAAGGAATTTAATTTCTTCCTATATTCAACACCAAAGTGTCAAGTGATGGTTGCAAATGGAGGAACCATAAATTGATGTGGAAAGTGTCATAATATCAATCTATCCATGGGGTAACATGTATTGAATAGTCCAATTCTTTCCATTCCAATGGGTAGTTCTAATGTTGTACTAGGAATCCAATAGTTACAATCTTTGGGTATGATCGGTTTTAGTTTTCAAGAATTTTTCATGAAATTTGTTTGGGAAGGAAAGGAAGTTGAATTAACGGGTATCGCAGGGAAACTAGGAAAGATAAAAATCTCTAACAACATGACAAATATTATAAATAAAGAAAAACGGGGATAAATCACACAATTATGTTCACTAGAGGCTCAAACAATGAGATCATCTAATTCTACAGATCTCCAAAAAGTGTTGGACAATCATTTTAAGGATAAAGCAGTGGAATATTACATTGAGCATCAACAACAAGTTCTCCAGGTCTTCAAGGATAACCTCACTTTGGCGCAGAATCGAATGAAACAAAAGGCAGATCAACATCGTAGTAAAAGAAGTTTTGATGTAGGAAACTGGGTATTTTTAAGGCTCAACCATACAAATAAATGTCCCTCAAGCAAGCTATGAAGGATAAGAAATTATCACCAAATTACTATGGTCCTTACAAGGTGTTGCAAAATATTAGCACTATGGAATACAAATTGGATCTTCCTGCATCTTCCCCAGTGCACCCATTTCTCCATGTTTCATACTAAAAGAGGGTTATAGGTGACAAGCTCCCAGTTCAAACAATATTGCCAAAAATTGACAAGGAAGGAAAAATCATACTGGAACCTTAAGCAATCACAGAATCAAGAACCTGCCAGACATGAAATCAATCAATTTCAGAGTATCTCATCAAGTGGAAGAACTCATTTGTTGAAGATTCCACATGGGAGAATGATAATTTTATATAGAAGCATCTAGAACTACTCAAGCATTGAGGACAACACTTTTTTGGAGGAGAGGGGCATGTTAGGTCGCTATACTACTAGTGTTAACCCTTATTGTTATTATTTCAACCCCCTTATTGTTATTTTTGTGTCCCTTTAGTCCCCATATTGTTATTATTGTGCCCCATATAAGCCCACTATTATTATTGTTGTGCCCTTACACTACTATTGTTATGTCAGCTTTGATTATATTATGACCCCTTAGACTCCTATGTATAGAAAGGAGGTTTTTTCATTTGAATCATCCAATAATTCTTCATCTATGTAATGTAAAGTAGGTTTCCCACTTGAAGAGGATTATTCTAAATTTGTTGATCTATCTCTTCTTCTATTTTGTGAGCTGGTTTCATAACAAGTTCTTTTGTTAAGATGGTCTTGGAGCTTAATTGTACAATATTCCATAGCCATGAAAGTCTCATGTGGGCCTTTGTTGGTGCAATGGAAAATTGTAGAATAACATACTTGGTGATCTCCAAGGCTTATTGTTCTGATGCTTGCTTAATTTGTTCCATGTAATCCCTTACTTCCTGAAAGATGACTTCTCCGCCTCTTATCTCTCTATGTGATCCTACTGAAAGCATCCCATGGCTCTATGCTAGAGACCTGAAACCATTATGCAGTACACTATAGGAATCAATAGTATTAGTCAATTGTTCTCCAAGACAGATATAATTTTGATGGTGGAGTCTCAATTGTACTTTGTCCATCTCAGCAACGATCTCGTCCTTTCTAACAAAATGTTGTTGAACATTTGGATATTTGGCAGCCCATTCTTGGAGTTTACCAACAACTCTATTTTCCACTTCTAATAGCTTCAAGACTTCTTGTGCTTTCTTTTGAATCAACAAAGGGCAACACTACCTCATGTAGAAGTATCATTTCATCGTACAATTATACCATGGTATCCTCCATTGGGCCTAGTTCCTCTTGTATGACTAGTTTCCATTCTGACATGTTGAAGTTGTGTGAAGATAACCATTGATTTTCTGCATCAAGATTTTTTGCTTGTTACTTTACTAAAACAAAATATTTCCTCGGTCGTGCATTCTCATTCAATAGATATTCAAAGTTGTCATGTGATGTTGTAGCAAAATAAACATTTATCACCATTATTGTCCATGGTTTCTTCCTTTTATTGGCAGTTATCACCTTTTATGTAGATACCGAGACTAGATTATGAGGATCATTTGGGAATTATCTTCACCTCTACTGCACGATCCATTTCTTGAGCTGATAAAAAATGACCTTACAAACATCCACAGCTCTGTCATGAAGTGGACGTGTGATTCTTATTTCATCAAATGGAAGATGATCACCCATAAAAGAATTTTTTGATGAAGAACCTGATTCATCACCTATGGGATATATGGTATCATCTTCCTCCAACCCTTCCTCTATTTCCTTAGTCAATTGTTCTTCCTCTAGCCTCTATGCTACTTCCTCCTCCCCTGATTAGCTTTGTCACTCTTCTTATAATCTCCTTCTTTCCTCTTCTTCTTCTTATTGATTTCTGAGCAACTCATCTTGCTTCCTCTTCCCGACTTCTTCTTGTTGCATCTTCGCCTCTAATTCTCCCCTTTCTTATTTAGCTTGAATAGCTGCCATATTCAAAGGGTCAACTTTCCATTTCCTGCTACTTTCTCTTGTCGAATCATTCTTGATTCTTTTTCTGGCAGCTACGCTCTTTCCTTGAGGAGTTGTTTGTGGTGCCTCCTATACCTACATTTCATAATCCGGTGGAACTTGGGGGGAACTAGCTTCAATTCCTAGATGTGTCTCGCTTATTGCATTGTACCATTTCTTCACCTTCTCATCTTCTGCAATAGAAATTGATGAATATCCCCAATTGAAACTAATTTTCTCACAATGTTTCTTTCACACTCTCCTAGGATCATATCCATGAAAGTCCTTAACTGCAAAGTGCAAGCGGTCCATCTCTTAACAATGAAAAATTTGAAATAGGAATTGTACCGAGTACCCGTTCTTTTTAGGTAGCAAAAAATCATCCGATTTTGAAAAGTGATGATTAAGAATACATATATTTTTCTTTTTAGAATATTTTTGACACTTTAAATTTTCATATGTTTAAAGTATAAAGATTATTTTTAAAATGTTAGTGACTTTCACGCGGATTTTGAAAAGTGTTGACACAACATCAACCCCTTTTTCAAAACTACTTCTTTTTGACACTTTAAATTTTCTAATGTATTAAGTGTGAATAATTTTTTTATTTTTTTTTAAATTTAATAATTTGTGAAATAGGCATCTTCTGCTTCTCCTTGTTTATTTTGAAATGTTTTCCAAGTTTTTTTTTTTTTTTCTTCTCATTTATATTTTAGTGATATCATTGTTTTTTTGCATACTATATTTTAAAGTTACTATTTTATATATATTTATGTACGTTAATTAATATTTCAATGCACATCAAATAATTGTCACTAAAATAGAAATAATTTTTAGCATTTCACATAAAAAACACATTTTGGATATAGATATAATAAAAAAAATACACATTTTGAGATATATTTTCTAACAATAACATGTCAAATAAACAATTTTTTACTAGATAATTTTAACAAAAAAGGTTTAAAAAATAGCAATTTTTATGAATTTATGTCAAAAAATATTAGTAATCACATTTCATTTTTTTAGAAATAACTATTCACATAAAAATTAAAGTGAAAATCACATAATAGAAATATTAAACATATAGCAACCATAATTGAATACTTATTCTTCTCATAAAATCTCAAAGTCAAAACATTAAAGGTATAAATAATGAATAGATCCAAAAAAAAAACTTGAATTGCAAGCATAATTTAAATTTAATCAATAACATCATGTAATCCATACTCATCATATTATAGAGTTTCATTATTATCATCTTCCAAAAAAAAAATTTGCTTCAGTTTCATCATTTCCCTATTCTCACGGATCTTTGATGTCTGTGAATCTCTAAAAGTATCCTTTTCCAAGCATTCCATCCAAGTGTGGTTGACGTTCTTTTTCCTTTTTTCCACACATGAATCATTATAATCCCTTTTCCTCAAGCCAACTTCTTGCATTGCATATGCAATAAATTCAATAGCATTAATTCTTTGCTCAATAAAATTGCATTGAAGTGAGTCTTTTTCAATGGCGATGAAATTTCTTCCTTTTTGTAAGCAACATGCTAGTGTTGTACCTAATAATCAAGTACACAAGAAATAATAAAGTAAATTGGTAAAAACACATAAAACTTAAAAAATAAAATATTGAAATTTCAATTTTATATAATAAAACTCCCATGAGCCTGAGAATAAATCCAAAACTAAATCTCCTTCATTTGAACATAAATATATAAGATAGTTAATCAATTACTGTGGTTTTGGATAATGTTAAATATCTATCCTTTTGCTTCTTTATCTTCATATGTTAGTTTTTTTACAACAACATCATGAACTAGTACTTGGCTATGACTCTTTCCACCTACCCGATTTAGAAACATAGGCTTATAACTATCATCTTTTGTCCAACATTCAACATGAATGAACTCACAATCACTTATAATTGGCTGATCTCCACAACTAATAAGATTTGAATTTTTCCTGTAACATGAAATAATAAAAGTTCAATTAACTTGTACATAAATATAGTTTTAACATTAATAAAACATACAATTTCAATGTCTCACCATGTACACTACATCCTTGAGTTTGATTTTCCCTTGAAGACCAATAATAACATTCTAAATTGTGTGTATGAATGAAATTTCACAAATCTCTAAAATGGTGATGTTGTGACTTCTAGAAATCTCGTAACCACTTTACTAAAATCCTTATAAGTATAAGGCTCACTATCATATTCAATGTTTGGGATATTGAAACAATGAGGAATATCTGTAATAACTAGGGAATAATCTCTTTTAGGTATGAGTTTTGCAATGCCTTCACAATCACCTTGTATTATTTTCTATTGGATAGTGTTAAGCTCATTCCAAATGAAATGAGTAAGACTAGGATCAAGTTCAACATTCTTAACACACTATTTTTCAGCATTTCCAACTTAATTTTTTCAAGAAAGCTTTTGAAACTATCTGCTACTCCATTTTCATCCTTCTTCAACATCTATAATGAAATAAAAAAATATATGTATAAGTTATAAAATAAAAATAGTATACGTATGCATAAAAATAAATATATAAATCAACATGCCTTTTTAAGTGCAAGATAAAAATCTTTTAGTGTTGATGTAGAATTTGAATCTGGGTAGTTGTGTACAACACCATCCCAACTATCTTCATTCAACAATTTAACCATATGTTCTTGTATTTTCATATAAACCTTGTCACTGAATAAATAAATTAAAAAATATTAATATAGTGATACATATAAAAAATACTATGAACAACAATATGCTATATTTAAAATAAAATTATAAACCAAAAATAAGTAAAAATAATTCAACAAACTTACTTTTGAAATTCCTCACACATTTTGTGCAATGATAATTCACCTGATTTGACAAGTGATAATGTTAATTTGATAAGTTTTTCATCCTTCACTCCTTGCATTGCTCTCAAAGGTGTGATAGTCATATCCTCTGGAAGGTGCTTCACTTCAGGACTTGATTTACTACTGGTAGATATCACGGGTTTAGAATTTTTAACCTTATGGTTTTTTATGGCAATGTTCTCCCACATGTCGAAAATATCATTAATCAATTTCCATATCTCTCTAGTTCTAAATTCCAACTGGAAAATTTTTATCCATATCTTTGAATATCATTGAATTTACTTTTTCACATTTTGAATTGATTTTTTCTTCAATTTGATAACCTATTTCCATACACCATTCCTTCTGAAAGGAAAAACTAAGATTTGTCTTATCCACACCACATTTTTCTTTAAACTCACTTTCAATAAATATAACCCTTTGGATGAATATCATAGACATCATATACCCATTATCCTTATTATGATCTCATTTCAATAACGTTACTTTTGTATCTATTAAACCAACAAAAATGATACATCTCGATGTTTCAAAACGTGAGTTATTGGGATATGCCTCCATCAATTATATTTTGGCCTCTACAGAATGGTTCCCCCCAATTACATCATATTTGTATTCAAAAAATTTTGACTTCTCAAAGGACTCTTTGTTAGGAAGTTGAATTGGATCAACATGAACCACAAAAGAAACCACATGTGCATATAGATTGTACTTGAATAATGTTTTCAAGTTATGAAAATGTAGGTGGTGTGGCATTATAATTTGATATTTAGATTGTTCTTCATTTGACTTATAGAATTGGCTAACATTAAGTTGAAATTTACAATCACTGTCAACTAAGTTTTTCATTTTCAACCGACTTCGAATGAAATTTTGTTTTGTTTTCATAATGCCATCCTCTAAATCAGCACCTGGTATTACGATTTCCCTGCTTCACTTTGAGCCTTCACTTTCATCTTCATTCTTGCCCAAGATTTTTCAGAATCATCAACTTTTGATTTCTTCCTCCTATGGGTTATCATATTTCTTGAACATAAGCAATCTCATAATTAACTGGAAGAGAAACACTATTGGGATTTTTTTTTTGGTATTTTATGGCTTCTCTCCTTTCCAACATCAGTTCTAGTCTCATTTTCAGTAATGCAAACATATTCTTCAACTTCAACTTCCTCATTTTCAAAAGTTGCATGTTTACCTTTACTAGATTCATCCACTATAAGAATTCTTTGTTGATCCCTTGTATGTAGTCTTGTAGCATCATGAAGTATTTTTTTTACTTCTTTCTCAGATATTCTTCTGACTCTTTGTAGAAACCTCTAACCAAATCCATAATACCTCGTTCTATATAATAAACTCCCCCCAACATAATTGAGAGACCCTCAGCAAATTTTTTTCAAACAAAATACAATATGTCAACAATAAGTTGTAAAAAATATAATGATACATTTACAATAACGAAAAAGACATAAATATAAGTAAGAAATATTACCTTTTTTTTGCAATGTTGCTTAAGATTTATTTACATATCTTTGTACAAATTTCACCCGTCTCATACATTGAAGATCCAAAACAATATTTAATTTTGTCATGTGACTTGGGCGGTTTTATAAGTACATAAACAATTTCTGTATCCGATACCAAACATATGTGAAGTACTTTTTCCAGCACCTCATAACTTCCACCACTGTAAATAATGCCAGCATATAGATATATCTGCAGAGTTTCTTCATCTTCTCTATCTTTCACAAACCATGAAAGTTTTGTATGACTCACTTCTGTTGATTTCCTCCAATAAGAAATCATCTTATTTTCACTTGAGGAGCCACTTGCTGGATTTTTATGATGTGTTACAAGTAGGCTTCATTCAAAAGTTTTCATTGAGGGTCCACCTACAACTTTAGATGATGTCAATACCACCATTGGTCCAGAAAGATTCACAGACACCTTCTTTGAAGCCATTATATATATATATATATCTATATCTATATATATATATATATATATATATAAGTAAATTAGAAAAAAACGTATATCAAGAACAAAAAAAATAAATTAAAAGAACACTAGATAAAGAAATTCAAGACTTAAAAAAAGAAACTATTTTAATTTAACTTTTATCTTTTAAATTGAAAAAAAATAACTTTTAACTTATATAGTTTTTACAGCGTCAGGCTCGTCCACCCATGGGCATGCCCTTGACACCGTGACCTCTTGGCAAGCAAGGGCTCTCCATGCCATGAGCACCCACCCATGGTACAATTACCCCCTGGTAGGAAGGCGGCTAATTCCTGGAATTGCCCCTACCTACCAGGGGGTCGTCGTTCTATGGGCACCCCCCCGCCCATGGCACCACGACTACCTGGAAGATATGAGCCCATTTCGGGAATCACTAGTGGCAAAAATCAACCCCCTGCCTACCAAGGGTCCATTCTGCAGGTGGGTGTGCCTAGAAGGGCATGCCCACCCGAACAGTGGCCCCTAGCAGGCCATTGTGCCATGGCACACGCACTAGGGGATGTTGTGTGGGTGAGCACGCCCACTCGCACAATGACCTGCCAAGGCACACTTGCCCACATAGTGGCCACCTAGAAGGTAGGGAGTGATTTTGGGAACCGTTCCCATTGCGTTGTATGGGTAGGAGTGCCCAGAGGGTGCAGAGTGCCCGCCTGCACAACGACCCCCTTGCAAGCACCAATGGTAGGCATGCACAACGACCTGCCAAGAGGATGCTCAACCTGCTCAGACAGTAGCCCCCTACTTGGGTGGGGGTTGATTCTCGAATGCAACACTCTACATGCCAAGGGGCCATTATGCCATGAGCACCCCACGTGCCAACCCACACAGTGGCCCACTAGAAGGAAGTGGGTTGTCATGCCATGGGTGCTTCCTGCCCATAACACGACCCCTTGCCTCACCCATGCAATGACCCCCTAGAGGGTAGGGGACCAATTTCATGAACCGGCTCCGTACTTACCACAAGGTAATCACCCAACTACCTTCCATGGGGTCATGCCATGGGAGGAGGCCGCCGATGGCATGACAAGCCCTTGCCTACTAGGAGGCCACTATGTGGGCAGACACGCACACAGGAAGGCAGTGGGCTAATTCTAGAAATCGGCACACTGCCTACTAGAGGGCCACTATGAAAGCGAGCATGCCTGCACGCGCGTGCCCACTTGCATAGTGGTCCCTTAGCAAGCAGGGGACTCATCTGTCCTACTCGCACAACAACCCTCAGGTGGGAAGGGGGTTGTTGTGCACGTGGACAGAGCCCTGTGGGGACGTCTTCTCACACAATGTCCCCCTTCCTACAAGGGCACTCCCGCTTGCAGCACACTGACTTCCTAGGGGGGCACTATGCCTGCGGGCATGACCCTGTGGGCATGGCCACCCGCAAAACATCTCCCTTGTAGGCCATTGTGTTGCGAGAACACCTACTTGAGGGCATGTGGGTGATTGTGCTCATGACCCACACCCATGTAGGTGAGCGGACGTCTAGCGGGGGGGCAGGTGAGCCTAGCTCAGGTGCAAAAAATTTTAAATTTTTATTAAGAAAACAAAAATGTTTCTATAAATAAATTAAAAAAAAAATTGTAATAGGTTATTTATTTATTTATTTTATTTTGGAGGAAATTATTAACATGCCTGACGTGAAACTACTAGTAAATATTTGGAAGTGTATGAACTATGTTCAGTGGGATTTGAACCTAGGTCTGCCTTGTTTCGGCAATTGCCTAAATTTCAGACTAATGAATTGAGTTACCCCCCAAGACAAAGTAAGTTAAAAAAAATTATGTGAGCATAAAACAAGCTATTTTCCTTAGATTCCTCTTTAAATGGAGAAAATAGAAGGGTACCTAACCTTTGAAATGTGAAAATCTCCCAACAAGTATCTTGTCTATGATAATGTACCTCCTCAGCAAAATCACTCCAAGCTTTTAAATGAAACCTCAAGCCGACTTGATGTGATGTAAGAAATAGTGACAACAAAATTTATTATATAACGAATATTATGGGATTACTTTATTGCTTTTCAAATGTGGGATTAAAATTAAAATTTAGAAAAAAATAATATATAGTTAATATTAAGATGATACACTAACTTTTGTTATATGTGAGATAAAAAATATAATATATATTATATAAATTAACTTAATTATCTAGTAAACGTTAAATGTTTTAAGTAAAAGATTAATTTAAGTAAAAAACTTATTTTAAGTTTGAGTGAATGTGTTAAACAAAAATTTGTGTAGAAAATTTCAATGCAAAGTAGGGTCAAAATTTTCAAGACAAAATTTTAGTAAAATGTTTTCAAGTAAATTCTAGAGGGAAATTTTGGAGGGAAATGTTTGGAGGGAGAATTTTCGGCAAATATTTTTGGCAGAAATATTTGGAAATCAATTTTTATTCTTTAAGCTATAAATTTTCATTCGGAGAGAGTGCATTTGTATCATTCAACATCTTCTATTTGAAAGTGATGGATTCTTCTAATAATCAGGTTTATCTTTTTGAAGTATCAACATGTTCACTACATAAGAATTCTATTCATGTTGAGGAATATAGCAAGAATTATTTCACTATGGATAGAGGGTCACATTTTTCACTTAGTCCTAATCCTAAGGATTATGAGAGAAGAACTGATGAATGGAATGATGAATAATTTCCAATAAATAAAATGTCACATTTTCCACTTAATCCTAATCATAAGGACTATGAGAGTAGCAATGATGAAGGGAAGGATGGAGAATTTCCAATAAATAGAGAATCACATTTTCCACTTAGTCCTAATCCTAAGGACTATGAGAGTAGAAGGGTAGGATGAAGAATTTCCTATAAATAAAGAGTCTCATTTTACACTTAGTACTAATCCTAAGGACTATGAGAGCAGTAGTGACGAAGTGTAGGATGAAGACTTTATGGTAAATAGAGAGTTTCATTTTCCACTTAGTCCTAATCCTGAGGGATATGAGAGCAACAATGAAAAAGGGTAGGATGAAGAATTTCCCACAAATAGAGCGTCTCATTTTACACTTAGTCCTAATCCTAAGGACTATGAGAGCATCAATGAAGAAGGGTAGGACAGAGAGTTTCCAATAAATAGGCAGTCTTATTTTCCACTAAGTCCTAATCCTAAGGACTATGAGAGCAATAGTGATGAAGGGTAGGATGAAGAATTTCTAGTAAATAGAGATTCAAAATTTCCACTTAGTCCTAACTCTATAGACTATCAGGGAAGAACTAATGAAGGACGGATGAAGATGATGAATAATATCCTCCAAATCAGTATTTCAAAAGCACGGTTGATGGTAGTGATAAATTTCTTGCAGGTGATGATGGTAATGAATATTTTCCAAGCAATGATGGTGATTAATTTCTAAACTATATTAAGAATGAGCATAGTGAGGATAAAATTCCTCCTAATTATGATGAAAATGCTTATAAAGAGGATGATGAAATAATGTATAGGTTTCCAACAAATATTGTATCTAGGATTAGGGGTAGACCTTTTCGTATCAATCCAAAATATTGTAGTCATACAAGGGGTAGGACAAAATATCACATGCAAAGAAGTTATATCAGTAATTTGAATTCAAGTGAATGTTTTCAAAATTATTGCTTGAAACATATGTATTTGATGTTTGCATTGGGGAAAATGAAACGATATTTGTCAATGAATAAAAGCATGTAAAATTCATATTTAGTGGGGTTCATGAAATCTACATTATCAGGTTATGATTATCATATTGTGTCTTTAATGCTATGTATAAATTCTTTGAAAATGTTTCATTCAATTGGTAATTTTTGTCTGTCAAGAATCCAAGGAAATTTGGAAATAGATCCCACATTTTATTCAGAAGTTCATAAATGACAGTTTGGGCCATTAGAAAATATTGCACTATCATGGATGCAAGACTTCTTTTCAAATCATGGAGAGTGTATGCCAAATAGAGACACATTACATATTGCAAATAATTTCTCAAGACGAGAAATCTACAACTTATACAAATAATATGTAGAAGGTATTGAAGGAGATGGTAATTTTATTACATGTAAATATTTTATGAATTTATGGAGGAGACCATTCAACAATGTTCGTATTTCTAAGAAGATAAGGATGGGGATTTGCAGTACATGTACTTCTCTTAAATAAAAAAGAGATAAATGTCAAGGGGTAAAAATAAATATGCATTCATAACATTACTTTCAAGCCATGAGATATCTCGTCAAAAAGAATTGCATTTCTTCATTAAGGCTTCTTATGGATATATACAAGAAGGGAGAGACTCTTGGGCTTCACCTTCTAGTGTCTCTTCATTTTCTTATTCTTCATTATTTACTATTTACATTATTTACAAATGTTCACCCAATCCCAATGATTAGGTGTCAACATTCCCCCCCTTAATCTAAATGGATGTTGGTGACTCCAAGCATTCTTCTGAATCTTTTGAACTTTTCTCTTCCAAGAGCTTTGGTAAAGATGTATGCAATCTTCTCGTTAGTGGAAAAATGGCGTAGATGGATTGTCTTGGCCTCAACATGATGTCAAATCAGATGGTATTTTGTATTGGTGTGAATCTTTCAGTCATGGAAGTTTGGGTTCTTGGCCAACTTTATTGCAGAGGTGTTGTCAATCATGAGTGGAGTTGAATGTACTTGTTTTACCTGCAAATCTTCCATAATTTTCCTGAGCCACACAATTTCTTTTTTCGGCTCAACACCTGCCACATTTTCTGACTCTGTTTTGTAGTTTGTTAAAACTGATTGTTTGCGTGATCTCTACGAATCATCTCCTAATCCAAGATTCATATCATAACCTGAAGTAGATGCCCCAGTTTCTTTGTCTCTATTGAAGCTTGAATAAGAGTATCCAATCAAGATGAAGTCACCCACCGATGTATACCTGAGTCCAAAGCCTTGGGCTCCCTTCAAGTACATTATAACTCTTTTTGCAGCAGGCCAATGTGCCTCGAAATGATTTTGCATAAACCTGGAGAGGATTCCAACAACAAACAAAATGTCTAGTCTGGTAGTCGTCAAGTAGTTGAGATTTCCTACAAGTTCTCTATATTTTGTTGCATCCTCAAATTCTTTTCCTTCAATGGATATGAGCTTTAAGTTTTGCTCAATTAGAGTAGTGACATGATTGCACTCAGCCATGCCAAAACTATTCAACATATGTCCAATGTACATCTTTTGAGAGAGGAATATAGACTTCGAATGTTCAGTTACTTCAATACAAAGATAGTAGTGAACATCGCCCAAGTCAGTAATTTCAAAACGTTTCCTCAATTCCTTCTTTATGGATGCAATCTAACTCTCATTGTTCCCTGTCATCAAAATATCATGTATATATACCACAATATATACAACTATTTTGCCAACTTTCTTGACAAACAAAGTTGCGTCATCAAGATCATAATGTTTGAAGTTGAGTTTCAGAATATGCTCAGTTAACTTTTCATTCCAAGCTCTCGGTGCTTGCTTGAGGGAATACAAGGATTTCACAAGTTTGCATATTTTATGTTCATGTCCCTTCACAACAAATCTTCCAGTTTGGGACATAAAAACATTCTCTTTTATATCTCCATTCAGGAAAGTCATTTTTGCATCCATTTGATGGACTTTCCAACCATTCTAAGCTATTAAGACAAATAGTGTCTAGATAATAGCCCATTTTGTTGTGGGGTCAAAAATCTCCTCATAATCAACCCCTTCCTTCTGTGCAAAACATTTTTCCACAAGCCTGACTTTATACTTTTTCTTGTAGACCCACATGTATCCAATTGGTTTGGTTCCCAATGGAGGATCAACCAGCTTCCAAGTTTCATTCTTTATCAAGAGATCATACTCCTTTTGCATCCCTTCTTTCCATTCATCATGAGAAGCAGCTTCTTTGAAGGAATTTGGTTCAAAATATGTAGAGAAATTCAATTCACAATCATAAGAAACATCCATATCAATAGGTGAATCAGAATCATCTACATCACTTATAATTTCCCTGGTTGAATTTCTTGTTCATGTCTCTCCAATCTCATCAAGATGAACACTTTCAAGTGTCTTTGTCATCCATTTTGGGGGACCTTTCTGAGATGGTCCAGGCTACTCAGTTGACTAAGTTGGGACTAAATCAAGATTGAGTCTCCCAATTCTGTCAATCACATCACTCAAAGTATCACAAGTGGTTGGAACTTCATGTGGGGGAGAGAGTGCTTCAGAAGAAGATTCCACAGATTGATCCAGTATAGGAATCCACCCTTTAAGATGTAAAATCTGATTATCAAATTTTTGAAATTATTTTTCATGTCTGAATCTATCCCAACAGTCAAGCTGCTGCTCAACAACATTATCAACTTTGGAAGATTCAAGAAAGATTACATCTCTAGATTCATCAAACTTCTTACTAGCTTCATCGTAGAGATGGTATGCTTTGGAGATATTTGAATACCCCAAGAAGATACACTTATGACTCCTTGTACCAAGTTTGTCTCTTTGTACCTTTGGTATCAAGGCTTAATAGGTGGAACCATAGACCCTAAGATGATTTATCAAAGGAATGTGGTAGTACCACATTTCATGGGTCTTGCTTCTAATAACATTAGATGGACATCTATTATTGACATATACAACACATAGAACTGCATCGGCCCAAAAAATCAATTTTACATTCCTGAAAAACATCATGGAATGTAGCATATTTAAGATTCTCCTATTCATTATTTCATCTAATCTGTTATGTTGGGGATTATAGGGCACATTTGTTTGATGTTTGTACCCATGCTGGCAAAGATAGCTTTCAAATTCATTTGAAGTTTATTATTTTCCATTATTAGTGCAAATAGAGATAATATGAGATTGTGCATCATTTTCAATCCATGTATGAAAGTTCTTGAATGTTTTAAAAGCATTAGATTTGTTCTTCAACAAATAAACCCAACACATTATAGTGTATTCATCAATAAATGTCATCATATATTTATTTCCATTTGCAAAAGGAACATGCATTGTACTGCATAAATATGAATGAATGAGTTCACGTTTTCTATGTGCTCTGGAATGTGAATCATGAAAACATTGTTTTCTATGCTTTCCTAGAATACAAGCATCACATTCCTTAAGTTTCCTAGGAAGTGTAGGCAAACCAGTAACACCATTTTTCTTTAACAAGCGAATGTTGTCATAGTTCCAGTGTCCAAATCTAGCATGCCATAAAAGACTTGATGGAAATGTACCTTCATCGTAATCAAAACTATATGAGAAATTTTATGCACGAACAAAGGTACCTTGTAGCTTCAGAAGTCCTTCTTCTTTTATCCCTGCCATGACAAGTGAGTGATATGATGCTTTTCTCACCTCAACCTTTCCATCAACCATATGAATGGAGTGTCCTTGCTGGTGGATGTGGACCAAGGACAAAAAGTTTCTCCAAAACTCTGGGAGATACAAAACATCATGTTGAATAAATTTTGGAAGACCAAGAAATTTAAGCCAGATTGTGCCAAGTCCTATTGGCTCAAGTTTTTATTTGTCTACAAAGTATGCTTCTCCATGAACATTTTAGAAAATTCTTAAAAAAAATATCTTCTAAATGTGGTGTGTCAAGTTTCTCCTAAATAAAGCAATCAATCATTTTTCCAAGAACCAAGTGAAGCATTAAACAAGTATTCAATTACTCCAATATTACAATGTGCCACAACATAGTGAGTGGATTCAAGTGCTTTACCTTTCTCTTTGTAATTAGTTTTACCTTTGCCTTGATTTCTTTCCTTCTCAATTTTCTCCCAAGGCAACTTGCATGTGGATGCATCATGTGATCCATCTCTATTGCAACGTATGAAATGAAGAACAATTTTTTCTCCTTGAGAGTGTCTGCCCCCCACCGCCTCTAAAATTCCTTCTTCCTCTTCCTCTTCCTCTGGAAGAATATTGAGCATGATTCTTCTCTCTATGTGAAATACACATAGCTTTTTCAGAAGACTGAGGAGTTGTCTTATTCCCAAAATCGTTGTCTCTCTCAACAAATGTCTTCACAAGGGAGTCAAAGGTAATCTCTTTGAGGTTTCCATTTGCTTGCAATGAATCAACATAATTTGAATAAGTGGGATAAAGTGCCTTGACAAAAGCTATCAGAGGAATTCCTAGTTAAACATTAGTGACTTTGATATCATGCATAATTGATCTTACTTTTGATGCTAGAGAAACAAGATCATCATTTTGTAATTCAAGATTGAACAATTTAATCATTAATCGGACAACTTCAAGTTCAAAGTGTGAGTCATAGATTTCCTTCAACTTTTGTAAGGCTTCAAAATCATTTGAAAATGGTGAAATATGGAGACTCACCTATTCATTTACAAATGATGAAATCAATGCATATGCCTTGTTGTTCTTGTTTTCCCGAATGGGGAATTCCATATCTGAGGGTGGCTTTGTAGGTTCATTATCTCTTTCTCCTACACAAACTCCTTTCCACAACTCACTAAAAATGGGAGTGTGTTTTATCTTTCTTGACCATTCAAGATAGTTCTCTCTTCTAGGGAGAGATACTCCCACAATGGAGATGAGTGAATGCATTATAAAATTTAAACTGAGCTCAGGTTACTTGCAATAAAAATGACGTGTCTCCGCAACTGATTAATTGACATATAATTGTATCTTTAAAAACTGTAAACTCTCAAATATATATTCAAATATATAATATCATATAGCACCATACCACTCACATCATTAAAAAATACACCACTAACTCTAAAAATACACCATTCACATTCATACACTTTATGGTCTTGTTGTGGTCACCAACAACCCCCCTTCTTTCACTTGACATTAGCAATAACGTCAAGCAAAGAGGGGACCCTCAATAAAAATCCCAAAAAATATTTTTCTAAAGTTTTTGTATTTCTCTCCCTAAGGCTTAAATCGCATCGCAAAGAAAGGCCGAAGCATTGCTCGAGCGCGAAAGGCGAAACTGCGACGGAGCGATGCGAAGTTCATCGCGTCGCATACATCACACGCGCCCCTTTAAAAGAAGACCATTGAGAAATGCCGATCGCCGATATGCGATATCGCAAATCGCAAGCATCGCGCTATGCGGCGTAACCATTAAACGAAATGTGCGATCTGTGATATTTGCGATCTGCGATGGCAGCGATCTGAAAAGACTTATCACACAATAAACCCAGGATTAAGTGCGCGCCCTGAAGGAATTTAATGACCACATGCTTGAGTATCTAGGAATGATTGCATTACATCTATCGAAGAGTCAAGTCATGATGAATGTCAGGGTTATGCATTTATTAGAGATTAATACTTTCACGTCAAGTCTTTTCATTTCCCTTCTTCTTTGCGTAGACTGCAAGACACGCAACTAATATAAGTTTATATGCAGGAAACATTTGAAGGAAAGAGGAAAGCGCCAATCAGATAGCAAAGAGAGAATGCCGCCGCAAATGGATGCCGCATGCAGCAGAACCGCAGATTCCAGACTATCAGCCAACCGGCACTGATGAAATTAGACCATCGAGGACTTAGAGTCAAAGGCGCACAAAAGCAGCATGTTCAGGAAATATCCTGAAGCTCAGACTTGATAAAGCAAAGAAAGAAGCGCATGAGAAGGAAGACGCTTCAGGAAAACCTGGAACAAAGAACGGAAACAATTCTAAAAACAGGGAGATGTCCGTACAGCACGGCTCCTAACCCACTCAATCATTCGCACGACTGGAAACCGAAAACAGCAACAGCAAAATCAGTTCGAGAAGAACCTGGGTTATGCTAAATATACACGCGGCGAATACACCCAGCTAGAGAAAGGTTTTCGAAAATATCTTCTGGTCTGCCGGAAGGAAGTGCCAGCTCCTGCTATTTCCACTTTTATCTCCCGAGCGAAAGAAGAAAGCGGTCAGCCGACTCTTCCCAGGAAAACGTTGCACTGATGACAGCACTAAAGAGATATACAAAAACGGTCAGAAATTAGATTTTGAGTTTAGAAATAAAGTTGCTTTTAGTAAAAGGGCGGTCATTTGAAGCCGATTCCCTAATTTCATGTAATTAAGATTGATTAGTTAGTAGTATTTAACCCTTCTCGTTGCATTGGAGAAGGGTCCGTAATTTTGTCAAAAAACTTGTCCTCAGAACATGCACTTCTGCACCCTCGGAGGGGGTTTTTGATGAATGGACGGATCGAGATTTATTTATGTTTGCATTTTGATACCTGCTACTGATGTTGCACTTCTGTACTCTTAGTAGGCATTAGAAGCAAGTAGAGATAGATCATTATTGCTTAGTGTCTGTAGGTTTAAATCAGTCATAAATGGTACTTTTATCTCTTGACTAGTTTTTACTTGCATCCTTTGAGTAATATATAGTTGATGTTATTTATATGTTAACGTATGAATGAGTGGACTACCATTTGGCACTTTTGTACGGTGGAGTCGTTGATTTATGCTTAATACATAACTAACTGATTATGCAATATGCTGTTCACAATCGTCTTGCTTAACTTTTTATTCAAGAAGGTTCATCTTTATTGATTTATATTTTCATAATAGCTGAATAATCTTCATTACCAGTTATTCTGAGAAATCTTTCTAGATTGCATAATGGAAAAATTATGCCCCGGGTTAGTGTAGATTAGAAGTATTGTCTTTATTAGATTAAAGTAATATAGAATCATTTCAGAATTCAGAACTAGATTAGTTAAAGAATAGCTAGAGATTTCCTATTTTCATTCCCCACACACATACATCATTATTTCTACACACACACCCCTTAGAACGGGAAGCTGGTCCCGTCATCCCCAGAGGACCCGCTATACCAAACGGATACGGAGCCGCCAACCAGGTTCCCGACCGGGTGGGTATCCCCCTTGTTGTCGACCCGATTTCGGGGCCCCCAACATATTTGGCGCTAGAAGGAGGGCCTGAACTATGAATGGCACCAAAAGCAATATCAAACCCTCATCAACTCCCCCGACTTCTCCTACACGGTTTAATCCGGAATCTGAAGTCGCTCGAGTATCTACCATTGCTACATATTCACATATATCAGACCAATCTATTATTGAACCCCCTGAAATTCAAACTTTGATTCGTAAACTCCAGGGATTCTCCATTTTTAACCAGAGGTCTGATAGATCTAAAAGCAGCTCGACTTCGCAGTACAACCCTGCTCATCCCCTTACTAGATTCAAGAGTGAAAAATTTGGCATATCGCCAAGTGAACTCCCTCTTCCTACCAGAAAAAGAGCAAGGAAAACACCCCAAGAGTCTGACAGTAAGACTCTTTCATCCGCTTCGTTCGTATCAACTCCCTCACCGCGAAGTCAACCACCCACTCCTCCATTCCAACTCACTTTCCCATCTCCTACGAACCTTCCCCCTGAAGCATCGAAGATCCTGATTTCTTCATCCTCTCAGTATCAAGGGTCAGTTTCTACACTTCCATTAGCTAGCAACTCCGCGATGGCTCAATCTCCTTGGAACAATCCGGGGGCGGTTTTGATGCCACCTCCCTTGAGTCCTATACAGGCCCATCCAGAGAAATGGCTACCTAAATTTAACCCAGAAGCAGGAATGTTAGCCGAAGAACATATCAATAACTTCATGCTTTCGGTCAACCTCAACGGAGTTACTAACGAAGACGCTGTCGTCCGGCTCTTCCCCTATACTATGCAGGGGACAGTCGGGTCATGGTACTTCTCGTTACCTTCCGGATCCATCACAAGCTGGGACATTTTCCAAAGTCAGTTCCTCACTAAGTTTGGTGATGATCGATCCACGGCAACATTGATTAACGACCTATCTAATCTTAAGGCTGAGGCTAGGGAACCTATCAAAGATTTTAACTTACGGTTCAACAAGATCCTCAACAAAATCCCCGCTGCCTCACAACCCAGCGAGGAAGTTAGATGTGAATGGTACATCACAGCTTTACCTCCAAACTTAGCTATCTTCGTAGATAGGGCGAATAAAACCACGCTAGTGGACAATTTGACAGAAGCGTTAGCAGTGGAAAAACGCGTAGTAGCCCTAGAAAAGAGATCCGCCCTGGAAGAGCGCAAATCAAAGAAGATCTCTTTCAAAGAAGATACCAAGAAGAAGCAATCGAAAGATCCTTTCGACTTGGAAGGATTACAAAAAGTTTTGAAAGCCATGTCCAATGAGATGGTCGATATCAAGAAGCAAGTAGCTGAGACTTCTTCAAAAAAGCCCTTTAGGACTTTTAAAAGAAATCCTCCCATCAAGGTGAAGCCACCCAGTATTGTCTCAAACGTTGAATTTGAGGAAGATGAAGAAGAAGAGAATGCCACTGAAGGGCAGACCGACGAGGAAGAAGTCGTAGAACTTCAAGGAATGTGGGACTTCATCCTCCCACAGGAAGAGGATCAAGAAGCACTCCCTGTTAGCACGAGAAGCAGAAACCAGCTTGATCCTCCCCAAACTACCCCAAAACAAAAGGGCGCAAGCCCTGCAACAAAAGACAGGGTCGTAAACAAAAAGACAACTGCTAAAGCGACCCAGATTAGCCCAGTCCAATCTAAACAGACGCCTCCATCAAAAACACTAATAGTGTCGGATGAAATGGACTATAACATCATTGATGATATGAAGAAGACTAGGGCTAATATCACTTTGTACGAATTGAGTAAACTGAAACACCAGCAGAAAATCATGATGAAAGAAATGCATGTTGTGCCTACTACATCTTTACCTACAGCTGCAGCTTCCCACAATTCGGGAAGACCTCCAATCAATACGATCAATAAGATTGATCCCAACGACATCGCCTTGATTGGAGGTAGATCGAGATCTCATACTCCTCCTTTTCTCCTCACATACGAAATCTTCAACAAAAACGTGCACAATTGCTTGGTCGATTCTGGTGCTTCAACAAATATCTTACCAAGGTCAATATGTGCCAAATTAAGTGTGCAACCTCAAAAGTCTGCAGTACGAATAGTTCAGCTTGATCGATCACAAGTCGAAGTGATTGGTGAACTAAATCAAGTGACTATAAGACTGTCGTCTAACCCAAAAGTGTGTCAGGTTATCGACATTCTGGTAGCTGATATCCCTGAGTTCTATGGCTTAATTCTCAGCAGGGATTGGTCAGAGAAACTTCACGGATATTTTTCAACGGACTGGTCGCACATGTGGTTACCATACAATGGTAAACCGAACCAGATAAAGGTTGAACGAGAATTGCACCAAAAATACATAGTGACAGAGCTAGAAGGAGAAAATGAAGCCATCACGTACAATAGCAGCATTGTAGGCAATTATGCAACAGATTCTTTCTTAGGCAATTTCAGTGCTCATATTTCACCTTATTTAGAGAATTCAGTTTTATCACAAGTTGAAAATTTCTCTCAAACTGATGACTCGAAATGTTTTAGTTTTTTAGATAATTCTGTAAATACTTCTTTATTTTGGAAATTATATTTTGATGGATCTAAATCCAACGAGGGAGCAGGAGCAGGATGCGTTCTAATCAGCCCTGACGGGAACAATATTATGCTCACATGCAGACTCGAGTTCGATTGCACAAACAACACAGCAGAGTATGAAGCCTTGGTTCAAGGCCTATACAAAGAAATCGGACTAAATGTTAAGTATCTTCAAGCCTTTGGAGATTCCGAGATCATCGTAAAACAGGAACGTAACACCATACATTGCCTGTCTAGTCATTGTGCAAGATCTCACTTCGCATTTTATAGCATTAACATCTCGTCAATT
Source organism: Pinus tabuliformis (assembly GCA_031772625.1). Lineage (NCBI taxonomy): Eukaryota > Viridiplantae > Streptophyta > Pinopsida > Pinales > Pinaceae > Pinus > Pinus tabuliformis. The sequence goes on from CM062816.1 coordinate 1,653,652,350, forward strand.
CCAAGAATTCAAAACGCAAACGTAGACCTGTTGGCTAACGTAGCCTCTAGACTTATCCCTTCTGAAGAGTTTAGTCCTGATAGGTTTTCCATAGAATTAATTTTTAAGCCTTCCATTCCTGACAATATCACCAACTGGAGAGTGTTTAACGACGACCCAGACATCGTAAGCTTCCTCACCTCTGAAGGATCTTACACAAACCAGATAATCGACGAAGACTGTCACGATCACCAAATACAACAAAGTAGCACTGACAATGCTATACCCAAATCGGTGGTCAAATTAGAGGACTTATATGACTTGAAAAGTCGGTTCAAAAGGTCAGCTAACGCCAAGCTTTACAGTTCAACGCTGAACTACGAGTCAGTGAACTTGGGAACCGATGAGAAACCCCAAAACGTCAATCTAGGCCAAGGCCTAGCTCCTGAAGAAAAGTCAGCATACATCCGCCTTCTACGACAGTACAAAAACGTCTTTGCCTGGAACTACGATGAGCTGAAAACTTATAACACTTCTATCATTCAGCACACTATCCCTATGATTGACAACGAGAAACCAGTCCAGCAGAAGCTCAGGAAAATGCACCCTAACCTAGAAAATCAAATAAAAACCGAGCTTAATAAGTTGTTGAGAGCTAAAATAATTTTCCCTGTTAGGCATTCCAAATGGGTATCAAATATGGTACCCGTTAGGAAGAAAAACGGAGACATTAGAATATGTATCGACTTCCGAAACCTCAACAAAGCCTGTCAGAAGGACAATTTTGCCCTTCCACCTATGGAGCAAATTCTACAGGCAGTAGCAGGCTCAGAATTGATGTCATTCCTGGATGGATTTTCAGGATACAATCAAGTACTGGTGCATCCCGACGATCAGTTAAAGACTACGTTCCGAACCAAGTGGGGCACTTATGCATATCGAAAGATGCCATTTGGTTTGATCAATGCCGGGGCTACCTTCCAGAGAGCCATGGACATTGCGTTTAAAGGATTAGTCAATAATTCAGTAGTGATTTACCTGGATGATATAACAGTGTACTCCAAAAAATGAAACAACCATGTCAGAGATTTGAAGTAGATCTTTCAAAGATGCTTGAGGTATGGGATCTCGCTCAATCCAAAGAAGTCCTTCTTTGCATTAAGCGAAGGGAAATTGCTCAGATTCATAATGTCGAAATCTGGTATCCACATAGAACCTGACAGAATCAAAGAAATTTCCGAGATATCCATGCCCCATAACAAAAAGACTATGCAATCCTTCCTAGGACAGATCAATTTTGTGAAAAGATTTGTCCCGGATTTTTCATGTATTATTTCACCCTTACCAAATATGATAAAAAAGAACTCAACTTTTAAATGGGGTCTAGACGAGCACGAAGCGTTTAACTTAATCAAACAAGCCATCATCAATGCTCCATCCCTAGCAACCCCAAATTTTTCAGAACCCTTCACCTTATACACGTTTGCCTCAGAAAATTCATATGCTGCGATCTTGACCCAGGCAAACCAAGAAAAGGCAGCAGCCCCAATCGCATTCTTTAGCTCAAACTTACAAGGCGTCGAGCTGAAATATTCAGACGTAGAGAAACAGGCATATGCCGTTTTCAAAGCGGTCAAATATTTCAGACCATTCTTGCTAAAGGCTCATACAAAGGTCATAGTACCATTCCCAGCGGTAAGAAACCTCCTGATTCAGAAAGATGTGGGCGAAAAGAGAGCGAACTGGATCACCGCCTTGCAAGAATACGACCTGGAAATCAAGCCGGCACACATCGTAAGAGGCCAAGGCTTCTGCAAGATGTTAGCTGGAGCATCGCAAATCCCCGAAGAATCGCCTAAAGAGGTGAATGCGTATGAGGTAAGCCTAAACGACACAGCATCGTTATATCCCGACATTATTTATTTTCTTAAGAACGGATATGCTCCTTTACGATTGGATCATATCAAGAAAAGAGCTCTGAGATTAAAATCTAAACAATACCAACTCATAAATGATGTCCTGTTTAAAAGAAACTATGATTTTGTGCTTCTTAGATGTCTTGAGAAAACTGAAGCCGAAAAGGTTTTGCAGGAACTTCACGATGGACCAGCAGGTGGACACTATGCTGGGGAAGCCACCGCACACAAAATCTTACGTGCAGGATACTACTGGCCCACGCCGTTCAAAGACTCGTACAATCACGTAAGAAAATGCCAAATCTGCCAGACTACTGCAGGAAAACAAAGAAAAGCGCCCATGCCGCTACAACCGGTCAGCATCGACCAACCATTCAGTCAATGGGGCTTGGACATAATAGGTGAGATCATTCCTCACTCTTCTAAGCAGCATAAGTATATCCTTACGGCTACCGATTATTTTACCAAATGGGTAGAAGCAGTTCCTCTCAAGACAGTCCACTCTGAAAATATTATTGAATTTATAGACCAATTTATCATAACTAGGTTTGGATTGCCAATGGCCTTAATATTCGATAACGCTTCATATTTTTCTGGAAATACCATGACTGAGTTCGCACTCAAAAGAGGGTTCAAACTAAAGTATTCTGCCAATTACTATCCTCAAGGTAATGGGTTGGCTGAATCAACGAACAAGAACCTAATCAGGATCATCAAAAAGACAGTCGACCAAAACCAAAAGAATTGGCACAAAGCGCTAGTAAACGCCTTATGGGCAGACAGAATTACCAAGAAAGCCTCTATCGGAACTTCTCCCTTTAATTTGGTTTACGGGAGAGAAGCAGTTCTTCCTACTCACTTACTCATTCCCTCCTTGTCCTTAGTACAATACATTGACGAAGTACCTACTTCTCCCTTACAACTAAGACAAATGGAAATAATCAAGTTAGAAGAACAACGAGAGCAGGCCAAGAAAACCCATGCTCACCACCAAGCGCTGATAAAATCCTCTTTTGATTCGAACATAATGACCGGAAAAAACTTTCAGATGGGTGATTTAGTTTTAAAGTGGGATAAGGCTCACGAAGAAAAGGGCAAACATACGAAATTCCAAAAGCTATGGCTTGGTCCTTTTCAAATCATAGAAGTCTTAGGCCCATCGACTTTTGTGTTGCAGGACTTGACAGGTAGGAGAGATTCTCTGCCTGTAAACGGACAAATCCTCAAAGTATATTTCCCATAGAAGGTCATCCTTCTGTTTTTGTAGGATAATTTTAATTTTAATTTTTCACATTAGTTTTCCATTTTATTTTTTATTTTTTTTAAATAAGGTTGGTTGTGAAGGATCGTAAATAGTATTCATGAAGAAACATACCATTTCTCTATCAGATTTTGATTTCACTTGTATAAATAGCAAAACTTTTCGAAAAATCTGACTTTTATTATTGACAGGTAGAGTTAACTTTAGCCTGAATATGATGTTAGTTTCAACTTTACAAAGAAATCTGGGATGAAAGTAACTTTTGGCAAAAAATTGTTTTATGCCAATGCAATGAAAAGTATCATCGATAGCAAAATAAGTATTCTCTGCAAAACTGCTGTTCTTAAACTCTATTATTGTCGTCTAGAGCTTTCTTAAGGAAAAACAATGACTTCCTCCCTACTAAGGAGAATCGCAGCATCCAGAGAAACAATCCAAGAAACACTTTATCTCAAAGAATAAGAGGTCTCATCGCGAGCCGGCTTATCATGATCACAGATATTATAACTTTGCTGACTTTGCCACTACTGTCTATCAAAACAGGGCAACGACTCAAGATTGTTGCAATCGAAAGACAAGGGGTCTCATCACGAGCCAGCTTGTTCAGCAAAAGTGTAAATCAAGTGGATGACTGTGTCATAATTTGGCCACCAAACCAAGACATTGTTCTTTAGAGAATAAAAAATCAAAAAGAAAGAAAAAAGTGTCAAAAGGATTTTTCTCTGGAATGTTTTAAAAAACCTCAAGTAGGAAAAAGGATCATTGCTAGATAATATGGTAACCCTGTCGAGGCTATGGACGCTTGCGGGCAGCAGAGGCTCTACCTACGACAAAGGAGCATACTTTACAAAGCCAGTACGCAGAGAAGACCTTATTTTGTCTTTGAAAAGACTGAGTAATGACTAGGTATGAATGCAAGAAATAACCCAGAGGAAACAAACAATGAGAATGAAATAAGAAGTTGTGACGAAGCATCATAGACAGGATAAAAGGTAATACTCTATCTGTCCATAACAAAATTTAGGCATAAGAAAACTTTTCTATTTTGGAAGTGAAAATGCAATAGAACAAGCAGAGATAACCGGTTCTTCACAGTGAATCGCCATTGTTGTGGTCACCAACAACCCCCCTTCTTTCACTTGACATTAGCAATAATGTCAAGCAAAGAGGGGACCCTCAATGAAAATCGCAAAAAATATTTTTCTAAAGTTTTTGTATTTCTCTCCCTAAGGCTTAAATCGCATCGCAAAGAAAGGCCGAAGCATTGCTCGAGCGCGAAAGGCGAAACTGCGACGGAGCGATGCGAAGTTCATCGCGTCGCATACATCACACGCGCCCCTTTAAAAGAAGACCGTCGAGAAATGCCGATCGCCGATATGCGATATCGCAAATCGCAAGCATCGCGCTATGCGGCGTAACCATTAAACGAAATGTGCGATCTGCGATATTTGCGATCTGCGATCTGCGATGGCAGCGATCTGCGATCTGCGATCTGAAAAGACTTATCACACAATAAACCCAGGATTAAGTGCGCGCCCTGAAGGAATTTAATGACCACATGCTTGAGTATCTAGGAATGATTGCATTACATCTATCGAAGAGTCAAGTCATGATGAATGTCAGGGTTATGCATTTATTAGAGATTAATACTTTCACGTCAAGTCTTTTCATTTCCCTTCTTCTTTGCGTAGACTGCAAGACACGCAACTAATATAAGTTTATATGCAGGAAACATTTGAGGGAAAGAGGAAAGCGCCAATCAGATAGCAAAGAGAGAATGCCGCCACAAATGGATGCCGCATGCAGCAGAACCGCGGATTCCAGACTATCAGCCAACCGGCACTGATGAAATTAGACCATCGAGGACTTAGAGTCAAAGGCGCACAAAAGCAGCATGTTCAGGAAATATCCTGAAGCTCAGACTTGATAAAGCAAAGAAAGAAGCGCATGAGAAGGAAGACGCTTCAGGAAAACCTGGAACAAAGAACGGAAACAATTCTAAAAACAGGGAGATGTCCATACAGCACGGCTCCTAACCCACACAATCATTCGCACGACCGGAAACCGAAAACAGCAACAGCAAAATCAGTTGGAGAAGAACCTGGGTTATGCTAAATATACACGCGGCGAATACACCCAGCTAGAGAAAGGTTTTCAAAAATATATTCTGGTCTGCCGGAAGGAAGTGCCAGCTCCTGTTATTTCCACTTTTATCTCCCGAGCGAAAGAAGAAAGCGGCCAGCCTACTCTTCCCAGGAAAACGTTGCACTGATGATAGCACTAAAGAGATATACAAAAACGGTCAGAAATTAGATTTTGAGTTTAGAAATAAAGTTTCTTTTAGTAAAAGGGCGGTCATTTGAAGCCGATTCCCTAATTTCATGTAATTAAGATTGATTAGTTAGTAGTATTTAACCCTTCTCGTTGCATTGGAGAAGGGTCCGTAATTTTGTCAAAAAACTTGTCCTCAGAACATGCACTTCTGCACCCTCGGAGGCGGTTTTTGATGAATGGACGGATCGAGATTTATTTATGTTTGCATTTTGATACCTACTACTGATGTTGCACTTCTGTACTCTTAGTAGGCATTAGAAGCAAGTAGAGATAGATCATTATTGCTTAGAGTCTGTAGGTTTAAATCAGTCATAAATGGTACTTTTATCTCTTGACTAGTTTTTACTTGCATCCTTTGAGTAATATACAGTTGATGTTATTTATATGTTAACGTATGAATGAGTGGACTACCATTTGGCACTTTTGTACGGTGGAGTCGTTGATTTATGCTTGATACATAAATAACTGATTATGCAATATGCTGTTCACAATCGTCTTGCTTAACTTTTTATGCAAGAAGGTTCATCTTTATTGATTTATATTTTCATAATAGCTGAATAATCTTCATTACCAGTTATTCTGAGAAATCTTTCTAGATTGCATAATGGAAAAATTCTGCCCCGGGTTAGTGTAGATTAGAAGTATTGTCTTTATTAGATTAAAGTAATATAGAATCATTTCAGAATTCAGAACTAGATTAGTTAAAGAATAGCTAGAGATTTCCTATTTTCATTCCCCACACACATACATCATTATTTCTACACACACACCCCTTAGAACGGGAAGCTGGTCCCGTCATCCCCAGAGGACCTGCTATACCAAATGGATACGGAGCCGCCAACCAGGTTCCCGACCGGGTGGGTATCCCCCTTGTTGTCGACCCGATTTCGGGGCCCCAAACAGGTCTTAAAAAGGGATATAAAACATTATAAAACATCACTCATGAGTAACTAATTATCCACCATTTGTAATAACCATACAACCTCTTAAATTCATCCTTTAGGAACTTTAATACACCATTTGTAATGACCATACGTCCACTTAAATTCACCCTCTAAGAAATTTAATGGAACATGGATTCACGATTTATTTAATACCAGTCATTAAAATTGATTAAGGTATAGGCATCAAAAAATAGTTTCACATTACCTTTCTCATGCAATATATATGAACCAGTCTTCAAAAAGGATTCTTGAGTAATATATATATTAATACTCAGTCAACATGTACGCATAGTCTCTAAAAGGATTCGGCATACCATTTAGTCTTGCATGGAGGCACCATTCCATCCATTGAAAATTTCTTAACGCACAGGTCAGTTCTGCTCACTACACCATTCCAGACATTGAACACAACACTACTCCAAGGTTGCGCCATGCACCACAGATACGGTGCGTAAGATTTAACACAGTCAGCTACCTCTCTTCAATATCAATAGGTAATAGCACATTTTCATGGATACATAGTGATGGAGGTGATACACTACTGAGGCGATTCATAGTGATAGAGGTGTATGGGGAATACAACATCCATAAGTGGTACATTGCATCCACAGTGGCATAGCATCCAAGAATGTGAGTGCGGTTAGAGCCGGGAGGGTTACAAATTTCCGTTATCTGTAATGCAACGGGGAGAATAGAATGCATATCACATAGGGTTTAGAAGGATAAGGAGTTGGTATTGATCCTGACTTCTATAGAAAGAGGTACAAAAAGACTCGTAAAACTCGCAAAAGAGTCAAAGCACGTAGAGGCAAAGGCAAAGAATAATGGAAGGGTTTTTCTAGATTGATGGGTTATGCATATGAAATTATATAATGGGGAGCGTTCAAATAGTGGAAGTGTTCACTGGTGAGCATATGGTATTGGCATACTGTATATGGAAATCAACTGTGGAGGGGGCAAAGGAAAGACTCCAAAAAATGGCAGAAGGGAGTTATAAGGGTAGAAAGGGATGCCAAAAATGGAGTTGTCTCTGATACCATGGCAAGCTAGGAGGTAACTCCTCAAAATGAATTGAATTTCTTCATTAAGGCTGCTCATGGTTATATATAAGTAGGGAGAGACTCTTGGGCTTCACCTCCCAATGTTTCTTCCTTCTTTTATTCTTCATTATTTACTATTTACATTATTTACAAATGTTCACCCAATCCCAATTATTAGGTTTCAACAATTATTTTTAAAAATTGTAGGGCTATCAACTATGAAAATGTATTTATTAATAGGTTTCTTGTATGTTATGTGCAGATTCCATTGTCAAAGCATTTCAAGAGCATCATGGTCAGAAAACAGGTCAAAGGAAAAAATTGTACAAACATTGAAAGAATTATGATGATAATCCAAGAAACTATTTGGGTTTGATAATTGATGGTATGGACCAGAAGAAAACACTTCTACCACATTTTGTCACCACACCAAAAAATTTAAAGGAGGAAAATTTTATTTAGTTTCACTTGGTTGGTTCTATGGCCTTTAATCGGAAATGTTGGCAAGTGTTTACTTCACAACTCCAAATATTCATAATAATGAAAATTTGATAATAACCATAATTGATGATGTGATTTATCATTGGTATGGTAGTCTTCCAAAGGTTTTGTATCTATGATTAGACAACACTTGTCATGAAAACAAAAATCAAGTTGTTTTCGGATATCTAAACATGCTTGTTGAATTAATATTCTTTCAGAAGGTAAAGGTTGGTTTCCTTCTTGTTGGGCACACTCATGGCCATATTGATCAAATGTTCAGTCATTTTTCAGTAACATTGAGGAGGAAGGATTTTGGGAGTCTGCCTTCATTAATCGAATGTATCATGAAATCATACATTCTAGAACCTATTTTTCAAGTGTCGGAAGAAACTATTGACATGCAAAGGTTTATTTTGGGATCGCATGGTGAGGAGAAAGGCATTGAACAAATTAATGACAATAGCTTCCAACATCAATTTTGTATCAAACAAATTGATGGTAAAACACTTATGGGGCAAGAAGTATTCGACTACTACAGAATGGGGGTCATCATCAAGTTTGGCATTTTTGAAGTTCATTCCAAATCATCAAATATTTGCATCAAAAATATTGTTATTACTGTTAGTGTCGGTGTCTTCACACTGCCATTAGTGATCAAAACTCACTCTTTTGCATTCATATTAGGAGTCCCATTCACAATGAGTTGCATTCCATTAGGTCATGGAGCAACTGATGATAGGGTTCATTTTAGTTTTTTTTTCTCTCATGACATATATATGTTGATCTCCTTTCATACTTTTCAGTCCATGGTTCCTGTATATTTTCAGTTCATTTCATCATTTTGGTTTTAGGTCTAGGGTTTTAGTCTCATTAGGTGTTAGGGTTTTACCATGGTCAAATTTCAATTAATATTGCTAATAAGGGTCAACAGACACATGAGGATGAAAATAATCATCAGAAAAGTTACAATCTCTTAAATTTGTAAACTTAATAAGTTTTTGTCTCAAAACTATTTTTGAGGTGAAAACAGAGCATCGGTATTTTATTTGTAACTTTCATACAATTTTATTGATCCTATATGTTATAAATATTTCTATGCTACTCCTAGTCACTTGGTGACATTTTCCAAGTACATGGCACTGTAAAAAGACAAACAATCAAGCATTAGTCCACCTGTCAAAAGCCAAAAAGTCAAATATCAGAAAAACAGAGTATTTCAATTAAGCAAATAGACATTATAAAGTGGGTTTTGAAGAATGAAAAATCAAAATTTGAAAAGCTATATAAAGGTCATCCATATCTTATGTCATTTCATTGTTGAAAGTTTCAAATGCTAAGGAAAGCCAAAAACATGATCTTGAGCTGTTATTGAGCAAAGGGAGGAAGTCATAGCATTTTTTGAGAAATTTGAGGGCGCTACGCACCTAGCAGCTGGCACTATGCATAGAAGTATAGGCTCTAGTGCCTCCTTCCTTCTCCTATTGTGTCATATTTGTAAATCCTTCAATCCTATCCCAAGTTGTTCTTAAGGGGGGATGTTAGGATATTCCGACACATAGGAAATAGTTAAGTATAACTTGGTCTAGTATAGAGTTAGGTAAAGTGTGTTTCTTTACTATGTACATTTTGTAACTTACAATCCGATGGTCACGATATGTAGTGATCCGACGGTTCATTCTCTCCTCGGTATTACCGACACTTGATCCGTGGCTTAACACCTGATTGCTCCATGATCTCTATTTAAATAGCATGGAGGGTCATTTGTAGGCTAATTGTTCATGAGAGAAGCTTATGTAAATTTTCATTCTTTTTATTAATATATTGCCTGAAGTGGTTGCGTTGGCTCAAGCCGTGGATTGTTTCCCTTTTTGAGGATTTTACCCACATCAAAAATACTGGTGTATTGATATGTGATCTGTTTGTGAGCGGTGTCCTTTAGTGTTCTGTCTGAGGAACTTACCCTGTAAATTCCTACATGGTATCAGAGCTATTTGAGGGCCGCGTCCACTGGCGATCCAAATTTGAAGCCGGTAGAACTGCATCCAATTGTCGTTTCCTAGATATACTGTTTCTGACTACTTTCGGGCCGAGAGGACTGCTCTATTGTGTTATGAGCATCTGTTACAGCGAGGAACCCCTTTTGTTTCACACGAAAAGGTTTCTGGTAGCCCCAGCTACGTCATTTTTAAGATCTGGAGGTAAACAGTGTTTCTTTTTTTTGCAGTTTCTAGTTATTTTCTCTCTGTTTATTATTTCGGTTTAGCTCCTTTTTTATTACCGGATCTATACCTTTCATTTCTACGTATTCTCTTTGCCTCGCGACTCTATGCGATCTAGGAAAATTAGAAACAAAAAGGAAGGATTTTTCTCATGCGTATGCTCTTTTCTGCTGTGCCTTAGTGTGATATCGGAAAATCAGAAACATTGAGGAAAATATTTAGTTTCTGGCTAAAGCTAACTTCGAGCCATAAGGTTCATTTTTTTTGTATGTCTATGTTGTGTTTTGTGTCTTTTTTTGTAGGGAAAAATAGCTTTCTCAAGTAAGCATGCAGCCCAAAGTTTCAGCGACTAAAAAAAAAAAACCTTTCCACTTTTCCAAGAATTACTAAACTGTTAGTTTAGATCACTTGGTCCAAAGCTACTTTATGAGAGTAGAGGTCTTGAGTTCAAGTCTTCTTTTTTTTGAGCTAATTATATTAAGTTTGGAAAGGGGGCTGATTTTTTTTATAACATTATCATTCATTTCTGCACATTCCTGCACTTCGTCGGCATCTTCATCAAATTTTCTTCAAAAAGCCATAACTTCTTCATCCGGAAGCCGTTTTTTTTTAACCAGTCTAATTTTTCAAGATATCTCCATTGGAACACTTAGTTTCAGCATCTATACCTTTAGTTTCTATTAAAATGGGAAGTCCATGCCAACTTATTCTTGACAGCACCAACTACTTCCAATGGTGGTCCTACATTGTGGATTTACTTAGAAGTAAAGGTCTCTACAGAATAGCCTTAGGCCAAGAAACCAAACCGAAAGATGAAGATAAGGTAGCTAAATGGGAAAATAGGCCAGATCAAGCACGAGGGTTGATAGGGATGTCTATTTCTCCAGATCTTAGATTCCATATTGCAGAACTTGATACTCCTGAGGAAGCAATGAAACAGATCACTAAAGTTTTTGGAATTAAAAATGAACTTAAAGCCCATCAACTCGAAAATGAGTTTCTTACATTGGACCCCAATAATTTTTCTTGCATTAAAGATTTTTTGTCCAAGTTCAAGACCCTTAGACTTCTCTTGGAAGGTGTTAAGGTTAAGAAAGAAGATAGTAACCTTATCTATTCCATTCTTACTAAGTTGGGACCAGCCTATTTTGTGTTTGTTTCCACCTTCCATTCTATAAGAGAAGCCTTCATTTCTCAAGGAAAAGCCTACAAGTCCCCTTCCTTTGATTACTTTTGTAATTCTTTAATAAGAGAACAAGAAAAACTCTTACACCTTGGTCTTCTTCATCTTGGAAACTCTTCTAAGAAAGCGTTAGCCGACCAACAACAACCAAATTAAAAGAATCCTAAGAAGTTGTATCCTAAAAGGAATGGTCCTAAACCAAACAAGGGTCCTAAGCAATTTCAGCCTCGAAATGAAAAATCATTTCAACGAAATGATAAGACAAATAAAAACAAAGGGAAGAAGACTGATAGACATTGCAACTTTTGTAATCGAGATGACCACTTAGAATCCAAATTCTTTAAGAATATGGAAGCCTTGGAAGCAGCAATGAAGAAGCATAACTTCCATTTGGAGCACTCTTGAACTTCAACTTCATCTTTAGTAATAGCACTCTCTGCATGTGGTTGTCAAGAATCTCGGTCTAGCTATGCACTAAATGTATCTTTTTCTTCTTATTCTCATGAGTGGCTCATTGATTCTGGAGCTTCTGATCACATGGCCAAAAACAAAGCCATGTTTTCTTCTTTAAATGATTGTAACGCCAAAAATATATATGTTGGTGATGATAGATCTCTTACTGTTGTAGGGACTGGAACTGTTTATATAGACAATGGCCAATTTAATGATGTATTATTTGTTCCAACCTTATCCTGCAACCTTCTATCTGTATATCAGATAACTCATTCAGGTGAAGGTAAAATCATTGAATTTTCACCTCACGATGTTGTAATTAAGGACTTAAGAGATCCTAGACAGATTTTAGCTACTGGCATTGTTGATGATTCTACAAGGTTGTATAAGTTTCACAACTTTGGGTGATCAAATCTTCCCTCGGTATTTGTTGCTCATAACAATGAAGTGAGCAAACTTTGGCATGAGCGATTTGGTCACTTAAACTATCGCTCCCTTCAGAATCTATGTAAAGAAAATATGGTGACAGGTCTTCCAATGGTATCTTGCAGAGATGGTGTTTGTTCCGGATGTGTACTCAGAAAACATCATCGAGATAGTTTTTAAAAACGTGCCTCTTGGCACGCCTCAGCCCCTTTACAACTTGTGCATAGTGATTTATGTGGTCCACTTCCAGTTGTTTCATTCTCTGGCTACACGTATTTCTTAACTTTCATTGATGATTTCTCCAGACGCACTTGGGTATACTTCTTAAAACTCAAGAGTGAAGTATTTAACATATTCTTGGCCTTTAAGGCCTTTGTTGAAAAACAATCTGGACATCAAATTCTTAAGCTAAGATCTGATAATGGCGGAGAATATGTTAACAACAAATTCATCAACTTTTGCACTGAGAATGGAATTCAAATGTAACATACTGTTCCATATACTCCACAACAAAATGGTGTAGCTGAAAGGAAGAATCGCACCTTAAAGGAAATGGATAATTGTATGCTTCAATCTAAAGGACTTGGTCTTAATTTTTGGGTAGAAGCAATTAACTGTGAAAATTACATAATAAATTTCACTCCTACTAAGGTTTTAAAGAATATCACTCCAGAAGAAGCATGGAGCTCAATTAAACCAGATGTAAGTCACTTTCGTGTTTTTGGAAGTGAAGCATGGGCCCATATTCCAGATGAGAAACATAAAGCTTTAGAACCTAAGAGTGAAAAATGTATTTTTGTTGGATATTTTGAAGATTTCAAAGGATATAGACTTATTCCACTTAAGTCCAAGAATGTTATCATTAGAAGAGATGTAAAGTTTGCTGAAAATATATCGGCCTACGAGCCTAGTGCGGCGGATGTGCGACCTCTCCCTATCTATTCTACTTTTGAAAATATTTCCTCTTCAGATGATGAAAGTGAGGATGACAATCCTCCCCCACCTTCTCAAGATCCTCCTTCAGCTCCTCAGCTTCCAAAATGGGTCCGTGCTACTCGGGATGCAGCAGGTGATCTTGCCGATGATCCTACAGATCAGCGACATACACGTTCTCAGTTTGATAGAGCCTCTTCTTTACTGGCTCAAGCTTCAGTGAATTATGATCTTGGCACCTTTGCAGAAGCTTCAGGCCATCCAGATTGGGAAGCAGCTATGAATGAAGAATATCATTCATTATTGGCAAATGATACATGGGATCTTGTTCCTCTACGAAAGGGACAAAAACTTGTTAGATGCAAACAGGTTTATAGAACCAAGTATGGACCAGATGGGAAAGTTTATAAACATAAAGCTCGTGTTGTTGCTAAGGGTTTTTCACAAGTTGAAGGCATTGACTACACTGAAACCTTCTCCCCTGTTGCCAAAATGAACTCTATCCACCTTTTTCTTGCCCTTGCTGCCTCTTTCAAATGGGAAGTCCATCAGATGGATGTTAAATCTGCCTTCTTGCATGGGGACTTGCATGAAGAAATCTATATGGAACAACCTATTGGCTTTATACAAACAGACTCCAGCCTTGTATGTCGGCTTAAGAAATCTCTTTATGGTCTCAAGCAAGGTCCTCGAGCTTGGTATGCCAAAATGGATAACTTTCGTTTAGAAACCGGCTTTTCTAGGAGTCATTCTGACAATACTCTGTACACCAAGAAAGTGGGAAAGTCCCTTAGCATTCTTGTTCTTTATGTTGATGATCTTATCCTGACTAGTAGTGATCCCAACCTTATAAACCATGTGAAGTCTAGCCTTAAAAGGAAGTTTTAAATGACAGACTTAGGACACTTACATTATTTTCTTGGTCTTCAAGTCTTGCAATCCAAGCAAGGTATTTCCCTTTCCCAGTCCAAGTATGCCTGTGATATTCTACGACATTTTCACATGGAAGACTGTAAGCCATCCCCTTCTCCTTTTCAGTCTAGAGTCAAACATTCAGTCACTTGTACTTCTCCTGAAGTTGATGCTACCTTAGACCGTCAACTTGTAGGAAAACTCTTGTATCTAAACCATACTCGTCCTGACCTTCCCTTTGTTGTTGGCCTTGTCGCTCTGTTTAAGTAAAACCCACATGAAAGTCATTGGAAAGAAACTAAGAAAATACTTCGTTATGTTTGAGGTATAGTTCAATTTGGGATTCATTACAGTGCCGAAGCATCTCCTCTATTGGTTGGTTTCACTGATTCCGATTGGGCTGGTGACCCTGAGGATCAGATGTCTACTGCAGGTTATGTGTTCACTCTTGGTTCAGGACCTATTACATGGGCTTGCAAGAAATAAGGTGCCATTTCTCTTTCTTCAGCAGAAGCAGAGTATCGTGGTGTTGTAGAAGCTAGTAAGGAAGCCTTGTGGCTTCGTCAGATCCTATCAGAGTTTGGCTTTCAGCAGTAGCATCCGACTGTACTTTGGTGTGATAATCAAAGTGCCATTCAACTATGCAAAGATACAGTCCAACATCAGCGTAGAAAACACATTGAACTGCACATGCACTTCATCAGAAAGCTAATTCACGACCATGTTCTTGAAGTGCAATATTGTTCAACAGATGATCAAGTTGCAGACATCTTTACAAAGGCTCTCACAGAGGCGAAGTTTACTAAACTTCGATTTATGGTTGGAGTTCAGGAAGTTGTCACTAAGTGGGGATAGGCTCTAGTGCCTCCTTCCTTCTCCTATTGTGTCATATTTGTAAATCCTTCAATCCTATCGCAAGTTGTTCTTAAGGGGGGATGTTAGGATATTCCGACACATAGGAAATAGTTAAGTATAACTTGGTATAGTATAGAGTTAGTTAAATTGTGTTTCTTTACTATGTACATTTTGTAACTTACAATCTGACAGTCACGATATGTAGTGATCCGACGGTTCATTCTCTCCTTGGTATTACCGACACTTGATCCGTGGCTTAACACCCGATTGGTCCATGATCTCTATTTAAAGAGCATGGAGGGTCATTTGTAGGGTAACCATTCATGTGAGAAGCTTATGTAAATTTTCATTCTTTTTATTAATATATTACCTGAAGTGGCTGCGTTGGCTCAGGCCGTGGACTGTTTCCCTCTTTGAGGGTTTTAACCATGTCAAAAATACTGGTGTATTGATCTGTGATCTGTGTGTGAGCGGTGTCCTTTGGTGTTCTATCGAAGGAACTTACCCTATAAATTCCTACAAGAAGGGGTGTTGCGCACCTGAGGAATTCACATAGTGCAAAATTGAATGTGCGCTACACATAGAAGAGGCACTGCGCACCTGGCAGCCAAGCTCCAAAATGTGCCAAATTGTTCCAAATTGCATTAAATCACCTCAAATCTCCCAATTTCATCCATTGCAAGTAAGTATCATTGCTATTCTTACTCAAAAGAATTTTTGCAATCAGTTTTTGGTGAGTTTGTCTCTTAAGAAAGTAAACCCTAGTTGTCACCAAAATATCTCATAAATTCAAAATCCCATTGTTTTATTGTTATCTTTCCTCATCTAGTTGATGTTCCCTAAAACCTATTCCCCATACAAGATTCCCTTAACATCATTCCCTCTATATTTCCCCTCTTCATACACTATTCCCAAAACCTACACTATTCCTAAACCCTACTCACTAGCTAAATCCTATTCACACCCTTATTCAATATCACCCATTCATCTATCAAAATCTCTTCATACTCATCTTATATTCATTCACCATACGTCATTCATCACAAAGGAAACAATTGTACAATAATGGAGAGGGACAGTGAGTATGAAATGGAGGAAGATACCCATAGTGACAGTTCTAGGGAAAGAAATTTGCAGCAGAGGAATCCTCATAAAGGGGGCAAGATAATCAGGGAGGAGCCCATTAGCTTGAGGGAATTGCTTTCTTGTCCACTTGCCATCTTATGTTTCAAACATCAGTCATGTTTTGGTTTCTGTGAAATGTTGGAGAGGGTTAAGTTTCGTCATGAATTAGCAAGGTTGTTTGTGACACGTGTGGACAAAAATGAAGTAAACCTTGCTGGAGTTACATTCACTTTGTCACCTATTATTATTTCAAAGGCTACAGGATTCCAAATGTAGGTGAAAAATGGAACAAAGGATAGTATATTGATAGGGAGTACTATGAGCCTTACATCAAGGCTAAATACCATGGAAAATTGAAGAGAGTGTTCCCCTTCAAATTCTTGGATGACAAGTTTGCTCCACTCGTGAAGATTATTATCAAATACTTTACTTGTGAAGGTAGGTTTTCTCAGTTTTATTCCTACCACATTAGATTGTTGATGCATTTACTAGAGCGAGGATGATGAATATTCCTTACTTCATGTTCCAAAATATTGAGAAGATGGCACTTTATGTCAAGAAGAAGCCATATCCCCAATAGTTAAGCAGCATCTTTCATTATTCTTTGATTAGAATCATTGTTCTACATTAGCTAAACCTTCTCAACATGTCATTGAAGACTTTCATTTCTCATGAAATGTTCAAAGGCCTACAAGTATTTTCATTAGTGCATCAGGAGGAAGTTGGACCTTCAGGACATGAACAAGTCAAAGAGATTGAAACTGTTGGATTGCTAGTGTTTGTGACATATCAGAGGGGCACTAGGAGGCTCTTTGCAGCTGCTAAGTGAGTATTATCTCCACAGGGTGTGGAAGGGGTCTCGCCTTCGTCATTATGCCATAGGAAACTACTATCTCCACAAGGTGTGGAAGGGGCTTTGCGTTCTTCTTCAGCAAAACAGGTACAAACAAAGCAGCAAAGCAAAGGCAAAGGTAAAGGCAAGAAAAATATGCATGAGAAGGATCCTAGTGATGGGAAACATAGATATTTTGTCCTTTTTGATCATGAGGAGGCACAAGGAGTGGATGTCATTGACGTGGATGCTCAAAATCCAAGGACTGTCAAAGACATGATCATTAAGGAACAGGAGGCTGAGATACGAGATTTTTCAGTCAACTTAGAGAGGGCTAAATGGATCATCAATTATCTTGAGCAAGAAAGCAAGCAATTGACCGACAAGCAAGTCCTCATGGAGTTGTAAATGATCAAGGAGAACCAGCAAAAGGGAAAGAAGGCAAAGGTCAAGATGACCTCCATTGAGAAAGAGATTGAGAATGACCAAGAAACTTGGCTTGAAAGGGTCAACATACACCTTGAAAAGCTACTTGAGAAGGCCAATAAAAAAAAAATATGCTTCGTCACATGGCCTACCACTATATGACCTGGAACAAAATATGCAATATAAGGATGAGGAAGCTTAAGGCAAGGTTGACGAAGGCCTTGAGAAGCAAAAAGGAGCAAGACAAGTCGGAAATCCTAGCTAATGCCTCATTAGATGATGAAAGCAGTGGATGAGGGTGCCTTGTGCCAATTTTGGGAAAATTTTGGTTAGATTTTGCAATTTTCAAAATTTATATTTTGCAACATAGGAATTTGGCATAGGTGCGCAATGCCACCGGTGCTGCGCTTTTAACTGGGACACTTTTTGGAGAAATGGATTGCATATTCAAATTCAACATGATGATAACATCAATCCCTAAGAGTTTCAGCAAGTTTTGAGAAAATCTTGGTCACCTAAAGGTAAAAAAACAATAAAAAATGACCTATCTACCACTTTTTGGACACATAGGAAGCAACCTTGGAAGATTCCACTTTTGAGGGGGAAAACGACCTCCAAATGCAAAAATTGAAGAGGTCCCAAAAACTAGACAGGAAGGCATTTCCAATGAGCTATCTTGAGCTCAATTTGGTCAAGGGGAACGCTTCCAAAACTGGGTCTGAAGCGGCGCTGCCTCATAGTAACAGTGGCACTGTGCATAGGATAAATTTTGCTAGTTTTGCTCAAAAATCCAGTTTTCGCCTAGTTATTTAAAAAATGGATGAATTTATGATTGTAAATGATGCTATGCTATGTAAATTTAATTTCAAAATGACCTTAGAGGGTACATTCATCATTTTGAGGTGGTTGAGAGGTAAATGAATCAGTTTCCATGGTTATAAAGGCAAGTTATTCCACTGCCTATATTCCTATTCCTAGTGTAGAAATAGTTGAAACCACCCCTCTTCTCATGGATTCGACCCCTGATGGCTAGCATAGGTGTAGTTTGATGTCTATATTGTGTATTTTTCAGTCAGTAGAAAAGGTTGGACTCTTTTGGATGCTTTGAGCTACATTGTACATCTCTACAACAGTTTGGCAAGGAAATAAACCAGGATTTGCAGATATTTTTGTGGGATTCTTGTAGTAATGTGTTTTTGCATTGTTTCTCCTTCTTTCATTAGTTTTTCTCATGTGTATATGTGCCAAAATCTATTTCATTCTTCTTAACTAAATGAAATCTAGATAGATAGGTAGAATACATTGGTAACAGTGCTCTGCCTTGGGAATACATTTAGTTTTTGATGTTTCTAGCTGTCTGAAGAGGACTCATGATCCTTGCTCCTAAGCTCCTCACCAATATTAGACCTACCATCTCAATCAATTCCAAGTGCTAAAACACCTAATTACCTTGCCCCACATAACACCCCACAATTCTTACTTGATTTCCTGAACCCAAAGCTGCCTACTCCATTTGATCCAACAATCAACTACCAAAATAAACCAAAAACCCTATATCTACTATACCTAGCCTAAAATCTGTATTTGATTCAGTCATCTCAACTGAGATTGACAAGGAGTGAGCCCTCTCCGACCTGTTAGGGCTAGCTACCAGGTTAAGCTTGGTTTGTGGTTATCCTAAGATTACCTCCCTTTAGCCTGAGGTCGATCTAGGCTCTAACAGTTACAATGAGTTTCTGAAATTCATAATGCAAGAAGGGAGAATATAGATATAAATTATTCTGAATGTTTGAAAGAAATTAAAAAAACTATTAGATATACATATGAGTACTTTGATGTTGATTCTATTTGGTTGGAGTCCTTTTTCAATAATCAAAGTGATATCATTTCAAGATCAACAAATGAAGATATACTTTTGAAGACCCCATTAATTTGTCCATAAAATGTGTCAAATGAACAAGAGGAGAGAAACATTGTTGAACAACAACAATCTCAAGTTATTGTGAATTCTTCATAGGTAGAGGAAACATAAATGTATATTGCTTCCAAAAGATATCGCACACAACTTGAAGCCATCGAAGACCTTTACAAGGGTTTTGTACACGATTTTACGGAGGGTTTCATAATCATTGTGTTAGCAGATGGAGACCTACATGGTTATCCATTTTTGGTTTCTAAGGTTATAAAAGGTAATTAAATAAAATGAAGATGTTGTAGGTGTTGAAATACATCGATATGCCACAAATAGACATCAATTCAATGGTGTGTGCAAGCCAGAGATGGTAGTTAATAAAAAATTGGTAGAAAGAGAAAAAGAAAGGGTACAAATATAAATTGTCGCCACACATAGCTATTAAAATTGGAGAATGTTGACATACTTGTTTATGACTTCAATTAAAAAAAGAGTGGAACTCTTTGCTTGAATACAATAGATATTTTTAAGAGGTTGCTACCAAAATAAGTAGTGTTGAGATGGGAGTCTATAGAACCTTGTCGTAGATCTAGAAGACTTTTGAAACCTAAATTGTTGGGCATGCATGTTGGATTAGATGGGGCAATAGTTTATGGAAGAGAATAATATGAATTATATCCATCTACATCTAGTCATTCATTTGAAGATGTTGTAAATTCTGATGGTGTGCAAGAACATATGAGTGTTTTTGAATAATCGTCTAAGATATTTTATGTAAATGATGTTTGCATGGTAACTTGAAATAAATATGTTAAATTCCACATGATTCCATATGATATTCATATCTATGTTTGTTCGATTATATGTTTTAATTATGATGGATTCATTTGTTTAGAATATCCACAATGCAACAATAGCTTAGAGAAATAATTTATGTTTCATTCAAAGCTGAATTTTTAAATTATATAGTGATATTTCCATGATATTATTTACTATTATCATTTGATTAATAACATAGTTAAAAATAATATTTAAATTTTAATGCTTCATTAAAAGGGGACACTTTATTTGGATGGTTGATTTTTATTTTTTTGTTGCAATGGGATAAGTTATCTTAGGCTAAGATTTGAAAAAGCATATACTTTTAGCCTTTTAAATAAAAATTACTCTTGAGATAATGACTCTTTCCTTCAGGTGTTCATTTTTTAAGTTTTTTTTAGTCATGTAATTTGTTCAAAATGTCATGGTTGAAATATGTTGAAAACTTGAGGTTTTTTAATTCCATGGTTGAAACATTGTCAAAATTTTAAGGTTTTTCCGAGTTATGATACTTTTCACTTAATGTTATAGTTGAAAATAGTTAGAATTTTAGGGTTTTTTCAAATCCTAATATTTTTTTTTTAACAACATGGCTGAAAATTGTTGGAATTTTAAGGTTTTTCGGGTCCCATTATTTTATGTTTAACACAATTGCTAAAAAATGTTGAAATTGTACCCTGGAAAAAAAAATGTTATTCTACCATCAACACTTTTCATGTTCAGTGTGTTTTCTTCATTTTTTTTGTAGAAAAAAATGGCTTTTACTGCCATTTTTAAAAAAAAGTTGAAAAAGTTACCCTTAAAAAAAAAACATCGTTCTAGATTATACAATTTTGGTTTTTGCGTTGTTTTCTGATGTCTTTTGGGCTTTTTTTTTCCCTAAATTTCTATTTTTGAGTTTAGAGTTCTCTTTTCAAAGTTTATATTGTTTCTTGTATTTCTGCATTTGTTGCCTTGTGACTCTTCAGCTCACACAATTTGATCCTCGAAGGGAAGGTGGGCCAAGGGGATTTGTTCCTTCTGTTAACAACTCCTCATAAGCTACTTCTTTGAAGACCACCTTATTAGTCACATATTGCAGCATGAGATGAAGAGAAATTTGACATCCAAAGCATCTGAAATATGTACCATTAGGTGAAGCAAACCAAAGCTTCACCTAATAGGCCATGCAAGGAGGATTGATCTCATGTATCATATGGAATATGGCTGTGAATAAATTCTCTACTAATATCTCATATGCCACTCTGAAACTAAATTCTGACAACACCCTATAATGGAAGTAGACTAGAAACTTATTATACAGGGTTTAGTTCCAATACATCCCCAAGAAAGCATATCATGCACACGTTCCATTCAATAGAAATGCAGACATATAGAATTATGGTGCCTAGTTTTTCCTCTAAGATGCTTTAGCCTACCCCACATGACGTTGCAACTCAAAACAAAGTATATCTGCCCAATTGAATATTTTACCGCAGGTAACTACCATGTTGATGATATATATCTAGTTGTTTTCAAACACATAAATGCTCTTTCGCCCATGCAGCCAACAACACATAGCAATGAGATACTAATACACATCCATAAGAATTTTGCTTGGGTAAACTATAGATGGGTAGTTTCGAAACTTAGTACACTCTTGAAACCAATATTTAATGATGTCAATTGTGTTGAGATCATCCCATCTAGTGTATAAAGTGTTGCTGGCAGACTATCTGGGCTTAAGCATCTTATAATAAGTCTGCATGTTTGATCCTTAATAGGTGGAAAGATTACCACCACTTTCACCACAAAGAAAAATATCATAATAATCCACATGTGTAATAATCCATTCAATCGCCTCTGCACAAGGAATGACTTGGAATCTTCATGCAATCCTATGTATCTTCGATCATTCGGGCTTTCTAGGTGCGCTCAAGTGCTCAAAGAGACTAAGAAGGAAGAAGGGTGCACTCCAAAGGGAAAATGCAGTTAGGATTGAGGCCTTTAAGGTAGGATCATGCGCTAATGAGGAAAAGGGAGGCGTGAGGGTGCATAATGAAGGCATGAAGGTGATCCATGGGATAAAAAATATGCTCAAAAATTAAAGTTCTCAAAGTCTTTAGAATGTAGTGCGAAATCATAGATCTCCTTGTTCTGATTCCACCGATTCTTGTATCGCCTCAATCTGATGCCGTATGTGAAAGTTAGCGCATTCGGAATTTTTTGGAAAATAATTGAAAAGTAAACTTGCAAGGATCACTGGGTAGGCTGTACATTAATGTGGAGCTGACGTCAGCATGCTAACTGGGCAATACGAATGTCTAATAGGCCAATATCATGTTGACACATGGTAGGTCATACAGGTCAATTTGATGAATTTTTATTGGTAGTTGTGTTTTAGATCAACCAATTTGGAGGCACCACATGGCCTAATGGGAGGGTGCCATGTGGCCCTTGGGGCGTGTATAAAAAAATTTAAAAGTTTGACTGAACTTGGCAGGTGTTGACCCTCTAATCTCTATTATAATAACCAATGACTCCACTATTGCACCATTTTGTTTCTTATTATATATATGCGTAACGGTTATTGATAACATGTAATGGTCAACCCATTTAGGGGGGGGTGGGCCAGTGGGCTTGTCTGACCAACCGTGGCCCCAAGTCATATGGTATTAGATATAACTGTGGTGGAGGGAAAGTGGGGTGGGGCAGGCATGTGGTCCTCTCCCCGAGCCATATGGAACTACCCGTGACTAAAACGTAGAGGCAGAGATGGAGGGTGTGGGTGGTTAGCCCAACCCCCTATTTCAATTGTTAACTTATGACTATGGTGGATGAAATAGAGGGGCGAGGTGCATTGCACCCTGCTCGAACCCCCACACGTAGGCATATTGCAAACCAACATGACCAGGTGTGTGGATCTAGTGGGCGTGTGACCTTTGGCCCATGCCCCTAGCCACATGACATACCACGTGACCATTAAAAATGGGTGCAACTTAAGGGCGCAGGAGTCAAGTTAACGACCCAACAAATTGCACCAATTTTGGTGAATTTTTCACCGTTCGTGTGCCAAATTGTCGCTTGGCAGTTCTACCAAAAGCATATTTGTTGCATGTTTTGCTAGTTTTCTCATTCATAGACATGAACAAGGAGGCATATCTTGGCCATTTTTCAGTTTTTTTTATCCCAAGAACAGACTACATAGGGTTTTTGGGTCTTCTGGATACAATGGTAGCATTATCTTTGGGATTTGAGCCTTGCATGTTTATGTAATTGATATTTTGATCATATGATATAGAGGGCCAACATTAGAAGCTGGACCTGGAGATGTAGCCCAAGAGGTGTGAGCTCCATCATCAAATTATTATTTTGTGATTTTTCATGCTGTCTATTTTTCTCTATTTAAATCTACAAAACTTAAGTAAAGTTACTAAGTTTATGTGCTTTTGAAATTTCAATCCATTGCCCACAAGATATAAACTAGCTTGCAAACATTTTCAAGAAACCTTCAATTTTTAATTTTAGATCTGTTTGGTATCAGAGCATGGTTTTTTTGAAGGTTTGACTATTTTTCCAAGTGTTTTTAAATGATAACAAGATATGAATTGAAGAGAGTAGGAGTGCTTGAAGAACCAAATCGTGAAATTGGTTCCAGGAGGTCAAAAAATCTGAAAACACCTCCAATCATGGCATGTGAAGAAGAACATTAGATGATTTTTGAAGATGAGAGAGATTTCAGAAAGGCTTTCTATGATATGTCTAAGATGGCGAAAGTGTTGTACAATGAAAGGATAGAAAGATTGCAAGGAGAGAGTACAAATAAAAAAAAGATAATGGTGGTGATGGGAGCAAGCCTCCACCTCCACCTCCTCCTTCACCTCCATCTTCACCTCCATCCTCACCTTCTTCTTCATCTCCTTCAATACCTACACATACTCCTCTTGGATGTCTGAAAGGACATCTTAAGTCTACTTTGCTTAAGCTTGATGTCATGTTTGAATTTCCTATGTATAATGGGGAGGTAAATGTTGAAAAGTTGGATAATTGGGTTTGCCGAATTGAAGTAAATTGCAGGATTAAAAACATTGTTGATGATGTTACAAAAATATATATTACTTCTCTTCCTTTGGAAAGTGTAGCCCTCATCTAGTGGGAGGCCATAACGCAATAATATTTGAAGAAAAGTGGTAAAATTATCTCTTCTTATAATGATTTTATAGTTTCATTAAGAAGGAAACTTTATCCATTATCTTCTATGAAAAAATCAGTTATGGATTGGAAAAAATTTAGACAAACTAAAGGTCAATCTTTCCAAAGTTGAACATAAGAATTTATAACAAGAGTTTTAATCTTGGGTGTTGATTTGTCTTCACAAGACACTCTCCTTAAATACATAGGTGGATTACATAATTATTTGAGACATACTATACTTATGTTTAATCCCACCAATATAGATGAAGTATGTGCAATGGAAACTCATTTAGAATCATGAGGCAATAATGTTCCTCAAGAGACTAGCAAGAAGCCATCTAAATCTGGAGACAAAGGAAAGGGTAATTTTAAAGGCAAAGGAAAAAAGAATACGACAAAAAAGAAAGAGGGAGAGAAAGTTACCTGTAAACATTGTTCAAAAGAAGGCCATGATGAAGATCATTGTTGAAAATTACATCCAGAAATGAGACCAAAGAAGTTTAATAACGAGGGGAAACAAAAGACTACTACTACAACTCAACAAGATCTAGGATTTGATTTAGGCAATCAAACCAAAATCACAACCATGGGAATGAAAGGTAAAGCTTCTAATGCAAGTACTATTTCTTCTAGCAATCCTATTGAGTATCAAAATGATAAAGAAAGAAGTGAGCTTTTTCATATTAGGGTCATTACAAAACATGCAAAAGTTGATACATCGTTTGATAGTGGATCCCAACTCAACCTTATCTTTGAAGCAATTGTCAAGAAACTAAATCTAGAATCTATACCTCATATAAAAACTTATCCTTTGGGTTAGGTATGTGATGATGCAAAATTGCAAATGACAAGAAAGTGTAAACTCAAATTCGCCATCACCACAAATTTTATATATGAGGTAGAGCTTCATGTTGTACCACTTGACATATGTGGTATTGTTTTAGGGAGTCCATAGTTGTATGAACAAAAAGCCATATTCTATTGTCAGGAGAACAAATATCATCTTTTTAAATATGGAGTTGAGTAGATTGTTAGAGCACATCATAAGAAGATGAACTTAACTCTTGTAAGTATTGGTAAGATGAAAAGGCTTCTAAATGCTAGTAATAATTTTGTGTTGTTGATGATTAAAGCTAAAGATATTGTTGAATCTGAATCTTTCATAGGATGTGATTTTAAAATCAAGCATGATTTGGTTGATTTTGTTAACACTTATGATAAGATGTTTCACGAGCCTGAAGGGTTTCCTCCTCAAAGAGAAATCCAACATGAGATTCACTTGCAACACGATGCACCACTTCCAAATATTGACATGTATAAAATGTCAGTTTCGGGGAATGTAGAAATAATGAAGCAAATTCAAGAGTTTCTTGAAAAAGGGGTCATCAGTCCTAGCACATATCTTTTTGGGTCACATATTCTCTTGCTTCCAAAGAAATATGGTACATGGCGCATGTGTGTGTAATTTAGAGCTCTGAACAAGATCACAGTAAATAATCGTTATCATCTTCCTCACATTGATGATTTTATAGATAAGCCAAAGTATGGTGTTTACTTCATTAAGCTATATTTGAGAATAATTTGTCATCAGCTAAGGATTGTTGAAGATGATAATTGGAAAAATTATTTCAAGACAAAACAAGGTTTGTTTGAATGGTTAGTTATGTCGTTTGGGATTTGCAATGCACCTGCAACATTCATGAGGGTTATGAGAGATGTGTTGAGACCATTCCTTGATGATTTCGTCTTAGTATACTTACACGATATTATGATTTTTAGTAATACGTGTGAAGAGTGTGTCAAGCATGTGAAACAAGTTTTATATGTCTTGAAAAAAAATAAGTTGTATTTGAAGATGTTTAAGTGTGAATTTGGGAAAACCACTTTGGTTTCTTTGGGTCATATTGGAGGGGGTGAATTGAAGATTGATCCCTCAAAATTCGAATTCATTGTGAACTGGCATAAACCCAAAAATGTAAGATAAGTTAGGAGATTTTTGGGAGCACCCCAATAATGGAGAAAATTTGTAGCTAACTTCTCACTGATTACAACACTATTACATGCTTTGACAAGTGTGAAACAGGTCTTTCAATGGGGAGGAAACTATCAAAAATACTTTGACACATTGAAATATAAAATCGATACAACAACAGTTCTAGCACTTCCATAGCTTAAGTAGCCGTTTGAGATTCAAACCGATGCGAGTTATTATGATATGAGAGCAGTTTTGATGCAACATGGTAAGCTTATTTGTTATCATTCTCAAACCTTTCTGAATGTAGTTATTAACTATCCAACTTATGATAAAGAGTTGTATGATTTGGTGTAAAGTGTGAAGAAATGGAAGAATTATTTGACGGGAAAGAAATGGTTAGTCATAATGACCATCAACCTTTGCAATATTTACAATCGCAAACCAAGCTACAACAAGCTAGACATTTCAGGTGGATGGGATTCCTATAGAAATTTTAGTTGGTAATCAGGTACAAGGAAGCTATATACAAAAAAAATGTTGATATGTTATCAAGGCCTACTGTTAATGCATATGTTATTCTTAAGCATAACTCAATCATGTAAGAAAGTTATATTTAACACTATGCTCAAGATGATGATTTTAAAGATGTTTATGGAACTTTGATTCAAGTAAATCATGTTGAAGAGTTGGATGATCATGCTCATAACAAGTTGTTATATCATCTTGGAAAGTTATGTGTTCCACAAGGTGAAATAGTGAATGTCATAAGGGAATCCCACACTTCTCCTATTGGAGGTCACTATGGTGTAGGCAAAATAGTTGCAAAAATTCAAAGATATTATTATTGCCCTCAGATGAATGAAATTATTTCAAGATATGTAAACAAATGTTCCATGTGTACTACTAGCAATCCTAGTAATAAGAAATTGGGTTTCTATACTCCACTTCCTATTCCTTCTCATCCTTGGGAAACTATTTCTATGGATTTTGTAGGGGAACTACCAATGTCTAGGAAAGGTCATGATTACCTATATGTTTTTTAGGATCATTTAAACAAAATGTGTGTGTTTATGGCATGTAAGAAACATGTTACAACTGAACATACCAAAAATATGTTCTTCCAAAATGTAAGGGTTTACTTTGGGTTTCCCACTTATATTATTTCTTATCGATATTCTCGATCTGTCGATAAATTTTGGTCAAGATTGTGGGAATTCATGGAGACCAAGTTGAAGAAGAGAACCACATTTAATCAACAAACCGATGGACAAATAGAAGTAGTGAACAAAACATTAGTGCATCTCTTTCATGGATATTGTGGTAAGAATCCTAAACTTTGGGATGACCATTTTCATTACATCCAACATCCCTACAATCGTACTAAACACTCATATCCACAAGTATCTCCATTGAAGCTTGTTTGGGGTATTTTCGAAAGTCTCCTTTGGATTTCATCTTTGGTAAATCTATTGCAGTAGATGGACATAGTGATGTGGACAAAGCCAATCATTTCATTGAATAAATTCATCTAGTCACTACAACAAAACCCTGTGATTAACATCCCTTTTTGCTTTCTTTTTTGTGTCTAGAGCCCATTTTTGGTGTTGTTTGTGTCCATTTATCAAATATGATGCAAAACTTGATGCAAAGTTTTCACCGAGTTTTGCACCAAGCCTTACATCAAGTTTAGCACCATGTATTGTTATAGGCTTTGCACTATATTTTACACCAAGTTTTACACCAGGTTTTATGCTAGTTTTTGTGCCATCCTTTGCACCATGTTTTGGATTAAGTTTGGCACCTAATTTTGTTTCACTGAGTTTTTCATCCTCTATTGCATCCACTTTTTGCGCCTACACTTGCATCAACTTTTGCATCATCCCTTGCATCCTCTTTTGCATCATTTTTAAAATCATTTTTTGCATTCCCTTTGTGCCAAGTTTTTCATTGAGGTTTGCGTCTAGTTTTTCATCTAATTTTGCATCTACTTTTGTTGCATCCACTTTTACATCTTGTTTTCCATCCATATCTACATCCTCTTTTTCATCTGTTATTGTGTCCACTATTGCATCCATTTTTATTGTGCCATAATTTGCACCTAGTTTGACACCTCCCTTTGCACCCTTTTTTGCTTCTAAATTTGCATCCACGATTGCATCCTCATATACATCTAGGTTTTCATCGACTTTTACATATATTTTTTCATCCCTTTTTGTATCCACTTTTGCGTCAAGATTTTCATCAGGTTTTGTGTCTCATATTGCATATACTTTTGCATCGAATTTTGTTGCATCCTATTTTGCATCCATTGTTGCACCCATGTTTACACCCACTTTTGCATCCCTTTTTGCATCTTATTTCGCATCTTCATTTTCTTCTTTTTTTGCATCTATCCTTACATCCACTTTTTTTGTGACACAATTTGTGCCATCTTTTGTACTTACTGTTGTACTCGCATTTTCTTCCAATTTTACATCCATTTTCGCATCCCCTTTTGCATAAAACACTGCATCTATTTTTGCATCCACTTTGTGTTGGGTTTTGTGTCTCATTTTGTATCTTCTTTTTCATGTAATTCCATTGCATCCATATTTTGCATCCAATTTTATTTCTCCTGTTGCACCCATGTTTGCATCCACTTTTACATCCCTTATAGCATCTTGTCTTGCATCTAAGTTTGTTTATTTTTTTGTGTTTGTTATTACATCCACTTTTGTTGTGCTATAATTTGTGCCATATCTTATGCTTATCTTTGCAACCCACATTTTCTTCCACTTTTGCATCCACATTTGCATCCTCTTTTGTGTCCAAGTTTTCATCAAATATTGTTTATTTTTTTTGCATCCCATTTTGAATCTACTTTTACATCCACTTTTGATTCGTCCAATTTTGAAACTAATTTTGTGTCCACTATTGCACCCATGCTTGGTCCATATTTGCATCCCTTTTTGCATCCAAGTTTTCCTCCTTTTTGCATTCAAGTTTGTGTCTTTTTTTACATTCGTTGTTTTATCCACATTTGTTTCACCACAATTCATGCTAAGTTTTATGCCTACTATTTCTCCCATGTTTTCTTCCACTTTTTCATCCATGTTTGCATCCTATTTTGTGTCCAAGTTTGCATCAACTATTGCATCTACTTTTTCATCCACTTTTGTGTCAATTTTCCTGTCTTGTTTTGCATCTACTTATGTCATGTCCACTCTTCATCCAATTTTACATCTATTTTTGCCCCCATTTTTTTTGTTCACTTTTGCATCCCTTTTCTAACGCACATCATATTTTTTGCATTGATGATATTTCTTATGACATTGAAAATTATGAACAACTGATGACAATGTCAATAATTATAATGATGATGATAATGAAGATGATGATGATGACATGAATTGTGATTGTTATGATAATGACAATGATGATAAAGACAATGGGGGTTACAATGACAATGATGATGACGATGCTAATGACCTTGGCCATTTTCCAAATTTTTAAATGTTTTCATGGTCATAATCATAATCATTGTCTTTGGCGTTGTCTTCCAAGTCATCATCATCTGATCATCATTATCATTATTTTCATCTTGGTCATCATCAACAACAATAATGACATGAATGATGATTATGATGTTCATGATGAAGATGAAACCAATTATGATAGAAATTATATTAATTATGATGATGGGGATGATGACAATTATAATGACGATGATAATGGTAGTGATGATGATGATCATTGATCATCTCTAAAAAATAAAGTTGTTATTTCTCTTACATATATCATGTGTCCTAACAACCCTTTTGGAGCACTCATAACATTTTTTGGGTTGATGATATTTCTTACGATACCTATAATTATGAACAATTGATGACAATGTCCATAATCACGATGATGATGATGATGATGATGATGACGACGATGACATGAATGTTGATTATGGCGATAATGAAATGATGACAATAATGATGACGATGATGGTGGTGATGATGGCGATAATGAAGGTGATGACACTCCCTCTAAACTATGGAGGTACTCATAATGAGACAAAAAAGTACTCTCATGTTGAAATATTCATATAAGAAGGGATCTGGATTGATAAGCATCAATGATGATTTACATCATCGTAGCCAACATTGTCAAAATAGAAAGGCCTTGACTAATAAGTTTTATCTCTCCATTAGATCAGAGAACAATGTTGGGAGGCATAAATTTGGACACCACTACCTCTCTAGGCACTTACCCCACCAAGATGTTCACCAGCTATGTCCTCACATGATCATTTCCTAATCCACTATCATAATATTTGACACCAGTAAATGTTGATCCTCATGACCATTCTTATCTTGGATTAATGTACTTGACTTATGGTGGTTAGTCCTAGTCAAAGTACAAATTCTCACAGAATATTTGTCCCAGATGTTTATCCAATCCACCATTCTCCCTACTGGTGTCTGTACTAGGCTTACAATTGTTAGTCCCAACTATTGTACATGACACATGGATAATATGGTGTCTACCCTCACTCCCTCTCAACCAGAGAGGATACATCCACAAGTATAAGCTTTTCTCAAGAATACCCATCATTTTCATAGAGAATAACATCATTAATTTGTTTTCATCGCATGACGCCTTTATGATTAAGCATTCATAGATTTGTGGAAAAATATTTCCCCTTTTGTCATTTGTGATGAAATAAAATCAGAAAGTGAAAGCCAAAATCATTAAATATAGACTATAATGATTTATCTAAGTCTAAACTCTAAGGTTGAAGTGAAAATTCATGTAAATGTTATATCTATGAGTTGTGCCAAACTTATGAAAACCTTATTCCCTAAGTCCTATATATAAGAAAAAGAAAAAGAAAGAAAAATAAGGCCCAATGAATTGTAACTCATGTATTCACTCCCTCTTTGGAAAACATATGAATATATACACTCCTAGTCACACTTGATCACATGTTTGTGATGGTTAAATCATGAAGTCCTCTTTTCCCCTTGCATTTTCAGTTCATCATTTAAGCACCTAATTGAGGATCTAGGGAACGTTTGTTGCCTAAGTGTTATGAAACCAACTCAAGAAAAGATAGAAAAGAAAGATCAACGCCTTAGAATTCAGCCTCTTCGAGGGGGCAACCTCCTTTACATTACATAAATGAACAATTCTTGGATGATACAAATGAAAATACCTCCTTTCTATATATAGGAGTCTAAGTGGTCCCAATACAATCAAAGCCTACATAACAATAATATTGTAGGGCACAACAGTAACAATGGTGGGCTTCTATGTGGCATAATACTAACAATATGGGCACTACATGGGTATATCAATATAATAAGTGGGTTATACTAATAACAATAAGGGGTTACACTAGTAGTATAGGGGCCTAACATGCCCCTCTCCTTCAAAAAGCATTGTCCTCAACGCTTGAGTAGTTCTTGATGCTTCTATATAAAATTCTTGTCCTCCCATGTGGAATATTCAGCAGGTAAGTTCTTCCACTTGATGAGATACTCTGAAATTGATCGATTTCGTAGCTGTCGGTTTCTTGTTTCTGTGACTGCTCCAGGTTCCAATATGATTTTTCCTTCCTCTTCAATTTCTGGCAATATTTCTTGAATTGGGATCTTTTGCAACTTTTGAATAAGTGGCCATGCTTCTTCGTTCTTCTTCCATTCATCTGTTGCTTCATTTATCCAGTTTGATTGGATAATATAAATAGCACAAAACAATGCTTTCACATCCTCATCCTTGAAGCATCTTCCCATTCGGTAAGGTCGCCATGTTTTAAGTGCATGTAGTATTGCCAACATTTCCTTCTCATAAATAGCTTGCTTGAGATGTAGCAGTAAAAATACCCAATCACTTACATCAAAACATTTTTCACTACGATGTTGATCTACCTGTTGTTTCATTTGATTTTGCACCGAAGTGGCGTTATCCTTTAAAAGTTGGAGAACTTGCTGTTGATGCTCGATATGATCTTTCTCTGCTTGAACCTTTTTCTTCTTGATATGTCCTTCTATCTTTTGAGGAGTGGTAATTTCTTCCAGTCCTTTACAAGATATGGTCGGATTCATTTCTTGATGCTCGATGTGATCTTTCACTTCTTGAACATTTTTCTTCTTGATGTGTCCTTCTATCTTGATAGTTTGAGGAGTGGTAATTTCATCCATTGAATTACAAGATATGGTTGGATTCATTTCTTCTTTCTCGATCTGATCTTTCACTTCTTGCACCTTTTTCTTCTTGATATGTCCTTCTATCTTGAGAGTTTGAGGAGTGGTAATTCTTTCCAATGCTTTACAAGATATGGTCTGATTCATTTCTTCTTTCTCTGGGGTGGTGTCCTGACGTATATCCTCTTCTTTTGATGTTTCTTGATCCTTTTCTTCCTCCTCTTCATATTCTATGTAAAATAATTTCTTCTCAGCACACCTATGACCTTTAGTGCATTTGCTATCACAATTGTAACAAAGCCCTTTTTCTCTTTTTTCTTCCAATTGTTGTGGTGTAACCCTTGTAGGTTGTGGAAGGCTGGGAGAAACAACACTTCCATCTTTATAGTTGTGAGGGGTATGCTTCCTGGTTTCCATAATTTTGCTTTCCATTATGTCACAAACCCCTTTTACTCTTTCCAATTGTTGTGTTGTTGCTCTAAAGAAGGTGTTGCTCTTTATATCCTCATAATGTGCTATCATTTCCTCCGTGAAAATTGACCACGTAACAAGTTTTTTACGAGAACAAAGCCCTTTGTACCATAAAAATTGATCTGGTTCTAAATATGAAGATGCAATACATACCTTTTGTAACAGTTGTACACCATGTATATCAAAATATTGCTCCATCTGAAGTATCCAATTTACCGGATCCTTGCCATCAAACTTCCTCATCTTGCTTTTTCTTGATTTTAGGAGCTCTACCTTCAAATGACTCTAACTCTGTACTTTCGGATCTTTAAGTTCTGAAATTGTGACCTGTAGTAGCCCTCTGTGTCCTCTTTCCAATGCCACAAGTCTGATCCAAATTGGATTCTCCAAGGAAGAGTTATGCCCAATCTCCCGCAGTGACCTGATTATAGACTAGTTCAGTAGAGCGAACTTGTATGAAGTTCCACGTGTCACTGTTTCAACCTTTGACTCTGAAAAATATATAAACAGAAACTACAGTCCGTCCTCTTTCTGCACCTTCTTACGAAATTTCAATCCGATGCTCAGAAAGAAAGTTATGACGATTTTCCCCAGGTCACCTATTTTTAGTGTAATTCAGGAGTCTGCAAAAAGACCAACTTCCGCAGATGATATCTCCGAAAATATCGCGCGAAAAGATCTGAAATTTGGACCCAAGGTTCAGCGCCAATTCTTCTCAAATGGGTTTTTTTTGCAACGTCTGAAACGTCAAAGAAAAAAAGTTATAGCGAAAATTCCACGATGACCTGTTTGGAGCAGCGAAACCCTAGAATCCAAAGCTCTGATACCAAATGTTATGAAACCAACTCAAGAAAAGATAGAAAAGAAAGATCAACGCCTTAGAATTCAGCCTCTTCGAGGGGGCAACCTCCTTTACATTACATAAATGAAAAATTCTTGGATGATACAAATGAAAATACCTCCTTTCTATATATAGGAGTCTAAGTGGTCCCAATACAATCAAAGCCTACATAACAATAATATTGTAGGGCACAACAGTAACAATGGTGGGCTTCTATGTGGCATAATACTAACAATATGGGCACTACATGGGTACATCAATATAATAAGTGGGTTATACTAATAACAATAAGGGGTTACACTAGTAGTATAGGGGCCTAACACTAAGTGTTTCATGTCTACTCTTGGTTTACTTATGTCACACTACTGTCAATTTATCGGACAAAGTGAAATACATAAGTTTGTGGAGTTATTAGAACAATGTATTAAGTTAGTCACCACACACACATGTATTAAATCTCATTAATCCACATGTGTGGGTTGGAGACTCATTGCTTGACAACTTTAATGGAGACTAATTTAGGGCTTTAATGGTATAGCTTACAAAATATCTTGTTAAACATTGTGATTCATCCTTTCTTTTCCTCAAGACACTTGATAATATTGAAGTCACTCATAATAATCCATGGAGATGGGGAGTATAAATTAATTGTGCTGGAAATAGAATTGAGAAATTCAGGTTCTCCACTTGTGATATTGGAGCTATAGACATTGGATACATGGTAGTAGTCCTCGATGTCAATTAACTAAAATTGTATTGTCATAATGCGAAAAGAGGTAAACATATTGGTAACCTTGATGTCTTGATCATTCCAAATAATAACCATTCCACCCAGGTATCTCTAAGCATCAATCACTACTACTTGGAAATTACTCCCCTATTTGTTAATTATATGAGATAGAACCTCACTTAATATTTTTGTTTCGTATATAAACATTATTGATGGGTGCTTTGTGTACCACTTTTATTTTAGGAGTCTTTGTTTTCCTTTACTATTGATGCCCTTCATGTTCCATGAGACTATTTTCATTGAGAATTTACACATAAAGGAAGTATAATGTGACTAAAAAAAACATGTTTCAAGATTTAAGTGCTTGGACAATTCCACTTCATGACTACTATATTTCCTTAACCTGGGACCGAATGGTGAACTTGATGGCTTTAAGGGAAATTGACCAATGAAAATAAAAAAAAGAGGTGACTTTTGACTTTATCACATACAAGTTAATATACTAAAAAAAATATCCATAACAATTTCATCAATCAATGAATCATTAAAAAAAAAATCCAAAACAATTTCATCAAGCAATGAATCATTACATTATAAAATACAATCTATAAACCTTTTGGGAATGTTTTGCTAAACCATGCTCAAAAGCCAACATATTTAAAATTAATATTTGACAATAATATGGACAATAACACATTTTGATAAAATAAATAACATATTATCAAGCCTAAGAAATCTCACTAATAGAAAACTAAAAAGCATGCAACTAATGGATGTGACCACTCAAGGCCACAATAAGACAATTAATCTATTAAACCAAGATTAATTGGGACAAAGATCTCCAAACGACAAAGGAAAACTTATTTTAACTTTATTGTTTTATTAGGTTCAATTTGAACATCTCAAGATATAATGAAGAGCATAATTAGTTTTATTGCATTAAGAAAACCCAAGCGCATTCTACAACTTAGCAAGGAAGAGATGTATAATACCCATCTCAGTGACACAACACATGGCATTAAGTTACTTTTTTATATATAATTTAAAATCCTATCATAAAATCACAACTTTAGCATGAATGGAATGTTTAAAATCCATTTTTATAAAAACAAAATATAATTTTTCTTTTAAAAAAAATACCAAAAACTAAATATATATTTTTTAGAAAATAAAAAAATACTAAAACTAAATACATATTGAAGAAAAAACTAAAACATAAGCAAACTAGAATTTGAATTTGACACTCTTGTTCACTTTTGGAAACTCATATGGTGGAATGTGTTCCCTTTATCCTCATCTTTAGCTTTTTTTCTAAAAAATAAAAGCATACAAAAGCAGGAAAGAGCCATAAAGCATGGGGAAGCTTTTTCCTAAGCACAAAAGCATCTAAAAAGTGGAAAAGGCAATTTTTATATGAGGAAACATTATTCACCCAAAATATTTTCCCAAATTGAACTAATGAGGAATTTGGGAAATCTTCATAGCCTTCACTTTCCTTTATATTGGAGGCTTGGCCATTGAGAAAATGATGGGAATTCTTGTATTGTCACACTGCTAAGATTTATCTTGAGAGGGAGGTTTTAAAGCTAGGAGTTGGGGGAGGTGCTGCTGCAACTACATCTAATGGTTGTAACTTTCCTCAAACTCCTTTATTATTATAGATAAGTTTTTCTTCCTCCCATATGTTTCTATTCATTCCGTACTTATTCAATTTAACTAATGAATGTATGGGATTTTGGTTTATATTTATTTGTTCAACAATATTTACATGTTTTTGATAGTTTCGATTATCAAGATATTATGCTCTGAAGGTTGCTTTATTCTCTCTCTTATGTGTAGGACCAAGCTTTGGAGCTAGCTAGGAGCGCTTCCTAGCTATAATAAAAACTCCAAGAAGACCTGCATGCGAGGTCTCACAGGAATTCCTTCTCTTTTTCTTAATCTATACTCTACATCTTGATCTACTAAGAATCCTGAGCCTTAGAACAACCTTTCTCTTAATCGGTTTTTCCTAGGTTTCCAGAATAAACTGAGAGGGTTTTATGTTCATCTAACCGTGCATTAAATCTACAACAAAATGATATTTAGAAATTGTATTATATTTCACTATGTAAATGAAATTAGTAAAATGAACCCATAGAGGGGGTCATAAATGGAAATGACAGTAAAACTCTAAACAAGAAGCCAAAAGTGGATGTAACCCATGGATGCAAAATTGGGAGTAGAATTGGATGTTAAACTAGCGATCAAAACAAGATGCAAACATTGAAACA
Organism: Pinus tabuliformis; assembly: GCA_031772625.1. Classification (NCBI taxonomy): domain Eukaryota; kingdom Viridiplantae; phylum Streptophyta; class Pinopsida; order Pinales; family Pinaceae; genus Pinus; species Pinus tabuliformis. The sequence continues at coordinate 1,653,689,038 of CM062816.1, forward strand.
GAAATGTTTTTAAAGTAAAATTAAAAAAGGGTGCAACACTAGACACAAAGAATGGAACAAAATAGGGCATACAAAAGGATACCAATTGGGCACAAACAAGGATGAAAAAATGGACACCAAAATTAGGATGCAAAATTGGGTGCAAAAAGGATGTAAGAAAAGACACAAAAAAAGATGAAAAATGGGACTAAAAAATGGTGAAACCAAGGATGCCAAAAAAGATGCATAAGTAGATGAAAATTTAAACTAAAATCTAGGTGCAAAATGAGATGCAAATGTGGACAAAAAATGTGGCTAAAGAAAGAATGCAAATTTGGATGCCAAAAAGGATGCAAAATTAGATACAAAAAAGGATGAAAATTTGGACATAAAAAATGGTGCAAAATTGGACACAAAAGAAGAAAATGGTCCAAAAATGGGCATAAAAATGTCTCAAATTTGGATGCAAATTGAGATGCAACATTGGATGTAGAATGAGGTGCAACAAATTATTCAAAACTTGGTGCAAAAACAAATGCAAAAGTAGACGAAATAAATGGCTCAAAATCAAATGTAACAATAGACAAAAAATGGGTTGCAAAGGTGGACGCAACACATGGTTCAACATAGGATGAAAATTTAGATGCTCAAGAGGATGCAAAATTGGATGCAAGAAATGGTGTTAAAAATGATGCTAAATTGGATGCAACAAATGATGCAAAATATGGTGCAAAATAGGAAGCAAAAAAGGGAGACAAATAAAATGAAAAAGTGGATGCAAAAAATGGTGCAAAAATGCATGAAAAATCTGGCACTAAATCAGATTCAACATATGGTACAAAATTGGATGGAAAAATGGGCATAAAAAAGGTAGAAAAACTGGCACAAAAATAGATGTAAAAACAAGTACAAAATTAGAAGCAAAAAATGGCATAAGACTAGATGTAAACACTCGCACAAACTAGATGTAAAAAAAGGCACCAAATCAGATGCCAAAGATGGTGTAAAACTCGATGAAAATTACAACACGAAATTAGAAGCAAAGAATTCCACAAAAGAGGAAGAAAAAAATGATGCAAAAATGGCACTAAACTAGAAGCAAAACCTATTGTAAAACCAAATGCAAATCTTGGTGCAAAATATGATGCAAAATTTGGCATAAAAAAGGATGCAAAATTTGGTGCAAAAAAGGATGCTCTAAAAATTGTACAATAGAGCCAGATTTAGCACCAGGCTGCTCATCCCAATTGAGAAAAAAATGCACTAAAATCTGGTGTTAAATCTGGCGCAAATTTCTTGTTTTGTTTTAGTGAGTGCATCAAAGAGTACAAGAGAAACTTGAGAAAATAAAAGAAAAGTACAAAACAAGAGATGACAAGCATTAGGCTGGTCATGATTTCCAACTCGGAGATCAATTTTGGTTGTATATCAACAAGGAAAGACTTCAAGGTGAAGGTAGAAACCTCAATCCAATCAAATATGGTCCTTTCAAAATCTTGGAGAAGATAGGTAACACAACTTTCTAATTAGATTTGCCACCTTAAATGCAAATTTATTCTATTGTGAATGTGTAAAAATTGAGATTGTATGAGCCTCCAATGATTGATGATCATGAAGATAGTTCTTAGATTCCATCCATTGAAATTTTTTCTCTTCAATATTTAGATGAGTTGCAGGAAAACTCAATCCTTGACAAGTGCATCAGGACTTCATGCAAAGGCAATGCGGATTATCTTCGAGTGGGGCTCAAGGGTATCAATCCAAGTAAAGTAAGGTGGATTGAGATCGTTAAAGTGCGGGAGTTGTACCCTCAATTACTCGCTGAGTAAAAATAGACTTTTGGTTGTCCAAAAGCTTCGGGTGGGGAGGAATGATCTAGGGGATAAAAAAATATGCTAGAAAATAAAAGGGATCAAGATATCATGAAACTAGTTACAAATCATGGATCTTGTTGTTCTAATTCCAACGACACTTGAATTTCCTAAATCTTACACCACATGTGTAAGTTATCACATTCTGATGTTTTGGCAAACAACTAAAAAATGAACTTGCAGGGTTGACTAGAAAGCTGATTGGGAAGGTCGTATGGTGATGTGGCACTTACATTAGCATGTTGATTGGGAAATACATATTTCAGACTATCCAATCTCATGCTGACACGTCATAGGTCGTATAGGTCGGGATGGTGAATTTGTACTAATTATTGTGTTTTGGATCAGCCAATTGGGAGGTGCCACACGACCCAATGGGAGGCAACCATGTGGCCCTCAGGGAGACTATAATTTTTTTTTGAGCACTTAACTAGCCCTGACAGGGATCAAACCCACGACCTCCAACATATTAACTAACCATTCCACCATTGCACCATTTTATTTCTTATTACATATATTCCCAATGGTTATTGATTACATGTAATGGTCACTACATTTTACCGGGGTTCGAGCTGACGGGATCACCCAACCAACCCTAGCCTTGGGTCATACGATATTTGATATAACTATGGAAAAAGGGGAGTAGGGTGAGGTGGGAAAGCGGCCTTAGCCCTAAGCCATATGGAAGTACCTGTGACCACAACGTAGAGGTGGAGGCAGAGGGGATGGCTGGTTAGCCCAACCCTCAGTTCCAACTATTAATGTATGACTGTGGTAGATGAAATGGAGGGGTGGGGCACGTGGTGCACTGTCGGTGCCCCACCACGAGCATATTGATAGCCAAAATGATCATGTGCACAAATATGGAGAGCACGTGGCCTCTGGCCCATGACCTTGGCCACATGACATGCCATGTGGTTGTCAAAAGGGGCAGAACTTAAGGGCACATGAGTCAATTTAATGACCTGAAAAGTTACAACAATTTTGATAGGATTTATGCCACTCCCGCGCCAATTTGTCACTTGGTTGTTCCACCAAAATCAGATTCACTGCATGTTTTTTTAGTTTGGTTATTTTGGAGGATAGATAACATAGAAATGAACATGGATTCCTATCTTGGCCATTTTTAAACCTTTCTGATCCCAAGAAGTGCCTGCGCAGGGGTTTTTGGGTGTTATGGACACAATGGAAACATTGTTTTTGTGATTTGACAATTTTAGGTTGATTTAATTGACATTTTAAGCATATAGTATAAAGGGCCAACATTGGAAGCTGGACCCAGAGATGTACCCTGGTAGGGGTGAACTCCATGATCAAATTATTGATTTGTGATGTTGCATGCTATCTATTTTTCTCTCATTAAATCTATAAAAATTAACTAAAATTACTAATTTTATGTGCTTTTGCAATTTCGATCCATTGCGCACAAGGCACAAAAATATCTTATAAATGCTTTCAACAAACCTTCAATTTTTAATTTCAAATCAGAAGGGAAAACATTCATGTGTTCGTGTTGTGCTCATGTGCTTAAGGAGGGCATAGTTCTTCATGATGAAGGAGTGTGCTCTTGAGGAAAACTTGTCTTTTCTTATCCTAGTTTTCCAGAGTTAATTGGGCTTCAACTTCCAAAAGATAATTTTTTGTTGGAATGGCTCAGTGAACAAGTCTAACAATAAGATAGAACGATAGAAATGTTGAGAAGAAATATCTACAATTTTTTATGGATAATGTCACAATCATGATTAGAATATGAAGAGTTAAGGAATATGAAAAGTCACGGTCTGCAACAACAAATTAACACTTATATAGGAAAGAATGAACTAAAATTTTAGTAAAGAAAATGAAAATAATTGAGGTTCCAACAAGGAAAGAAAGATTGACAACAAAAACATCAAAAACAATCAATAGATTTGACAACCAAACCTTACTTGGAATGAAGATTGACAAAGATATCCTTGAAGCAAAGATGTGCGCCCAGCCCAGGTGAGAATTATTATGAGAAAGAATGATTAACCAAGTTGATTTAAAAATTATTACATGGAAATCCATCTCATCCATGATCCCCACTTATCGATGAGTGAATGAGTTAATTAAGAGAAGTGAAGTGGGTTTCTACTTTCTAGGAGTTCACCCAAATGCAATAATAAAGCACATGCATGAGCATTGAAAGGTAAGATGTCTTCATGTTGAAGGAGTCCACTCAAGTGATGGAATAGTGGATGAGCATGAAGGAGTGCACTCCAAAGTGGGCATAGATGTTCAGCCCGAAGGAGTGCACTCAATAAGAGAGAAACTATTCATCATCGTGGAGTGTGATTTTTATTTAAAAGTGATTTTCTTTTCTTTTTTGTGTGTTAATGGAAAATAAGGTTATTTTCTAATTCCATAATAGTTATGACTTCACCTAACCTTAAACAAAATAATAAAAGTGATTCTAGAGGTAAGGTAATGACACTTAGAAAAGTTTGACTTGGGAGGATGCAACAATTAGACAAAACATAAAAATAGAAAATAAAACAATGTGACGACACTTAATAACTTGGAATGACAATTCACGTAAGGTACAAAATTGATTCAGGTAAAAAATTTAGAGGTTCATTGTCAGAAACAACACCAAAGAAAGGATATGTTGCTTTCTCTCCTAGCTAGAATTGTCAACTTGAGGTATATACTCTCAATTTGTTCTTCCATAATTTCCAATCTGATAGAATTATCTTGTTGAGTCATCATGTACCTCCCTATATGGCGTGAAATATTAAAATTATGTTCAACCTTGTGCTAGATTCATTCCATCATTGATGGAGTGACAGGGGTACCTGCAATGTGCCAAGTATAGTTGGATTTGCAACCTAGTTTTGTGTGAGTTGGTCTCACATAAAAGAAGGGGGGAGGAAAGGGGGGCACACTCACTCCTAGGAGGTCTCCTTGTTGGATAAGGTCATTCGTAGCTAGGCCTTGAAAGTGAGTTTGAATGGATTATGGAATGTCCTCACTCCAATCTAGGTCAAGGGGATGAGTTGTTATGCTAAGACCAAAACTTTCTAGCTTGTCAGCTAATTTATTGCCTCCCTTGTGGACATGAGAGAGGAGTGGAGCTGTGAATTTTTGCAAGATTTTTGTAGTATTCCCTATTCAAAATTCCAAAATTCAAATCTTAGAGACTTTAGAAGGATCTAATTCACATTGTATTTTTTAAAAGATGTTGATAATGGTCTTGGAATCTCCTTCAATAATGAGCTTGTGAAATCGTTTGTAGATAGAAATTGAGAGACCCTCCTCTAGCGCTTAGATTTTAGCAACATTATTAGTTTCGAGGTGTATGGCACCAACATAAACATGTATAATCTTCCCATTAGAGTTATGAATGACTTGACCATAAGTAACCTAACATGGATTTCCTTTCGATGCCTCATAAAAGTTAAGATTGATGAAGTCCTCCAGAAGGGGGGATCGAAAGGAAGTTTTGGAAGAGAAGAAATTACAGATAGGTTGAGTCTTTCATAAGGAATAGCAGGATAGACCCATTTTAGTTAGAATGAATTTTTCAGGTTGATTCAATTCTGAATCATTGGAAGACCAAGGAAGAGAAGAAATTGTTTACCTTGTTTTATTTAGGTTAGCTTTCCAAATCAAGTATGTGGAGGCCCCGATACTCTTAAATTTGCATCTATTACACTCCTTCCAAATCTCCCATAATATAAACCTTGGGATGAGTTTCCATGCTTGGTTGAAATTGGGAGTAGTAAAAGGGGAGTCACAGTAGAATTGTAGAGTGGAGAGAACATTAATTTGTATTATTTCAATCTTTCAAAAGAGCATAACAAGGTGGTCCCAGATGGAATCAAAGAAGCTATTGTCTTTGAGAAGATTATTCACATTTTCTGAATTCGAGAAAAAGGGAAAACATTTTTAGGGACCCTGAAAACCACAACTTTGAAGATTGTCCCATTTCAAAGATTTTTTCCATAATAAAAGCCACAAAAAAGAGTGATTTTGTGTTAGTATTTTAGATTCCATATTTTATGCCATTTTCCTTAATCATCCTCACTTTTGTTTCTTGTGGAATACTGCAAGATTCAAATAGGTTAAAATTTCTAAAAGGAAAATAACCGCAATAAATAATTATAATTCCCTACAAGTCTCAATTCATTCCTTGCATTAATTATAATTCTACCATTCTGAATTGAAAGGGTGTGAGTCCTAGTAATGTGCAACTAATGTTTGTTCCCTTCAGTTGAGGGAGTCCCTAATTGGGTGGTGTTGTTCATTCTAAGTTATTTTTTTCCACTAATGCCATTTGTCATCCGAAAACAATACTTTATTCCCATTTTCATTTTCCAATAACTATTCTCCTAGAAAGTATGTTTTTTCTCCAAGAAACACTCTAGATATGAGAATCCTTGTTTTTTCATGTCTTTTTGATGAGATAATATTCATGGGTATTGGGGGCATACTTACATTTCCATATTCTTCTCCATAAAGCCTCAATTTGTTTTATCCATTTTAACCAGGTTTTATAAATTATGGCTCTCTTAAATATATCTAGATCATGGATACCAAGGCCTCCATTTTTCGGATGACATATTTTTTCCCATGCAACTAGATCATATTTCAAGTCTCTTTTAGCACCCCTCCCCCCCCTGAGGAAGTTTCGTTGAATATTTTTTATCTTGTTTAGGAAGGATTTTGGGACTACAAATGCTAAGAGAATATATATGGTGAGGAATTAAAGGAAAGTTTTGAGAAATTTCAATTGACCAACTAGCTTGAACAATCTAAAAGTCCAACAAAAAAGTTTGGCTTCAAATTTAAGAGGAAGATTTTCCCATACCTTTTTTCTAAGAGGTTTTCAAGTTAAAGGGGCTCCCAGGTATTTATATGGAAGGGAACTCCTTTCAAAACCAAGAAAACAAGATATGTGAATTTGGACAGCTAGTGGGGTATTCAAAAAGAGGATTTGATAATTTTCCATGTTAATGGAGATGCTTGAATCATCATAGAAGTCTTGAAGGATTTTTTAAATTTTGGTGGCTTCTTTGATAGTGGGGATGCCAAAGAGAAGACTATCATCCACAAAATGTTGGTGCAAAGAAGAGAGATAATGGGAACTGAGAGGAAGACCTTTTATACAGCCAAGTTGTAGGGTTGAGTTGATAGATCTACCCATGCCTTCAACCATGAGGAGAAATATGTAAGAGTAAATGGGGTCTCCATTCCTAATACACCTTGAGGGGACAAAATAATGAAAGGGAGACCAATTAACTAGGACATAGAATATTTCTTTGTAGATGAGGGCAAGAACCTAGAAAATCCATCTTTCTGTAAACACAAAAGTAGTGATCATGTGAAAATTAAATTTCTACTCAATTTGCCAAAATATTTTCACATAGAAAGTTTGATGAGAATACCCAGAGAATTATTAGAATTAAGTGAGTGAATGTGTTAATGAGATAGTATTATGATGTCCATAATTTTTCTTCCTTCTACATAACTAGTTTTCTCATGAGAAATAAGTGAGGAGAGAATTGGTTTTACTCAGTTTGCGATAAATTTGGAGATGATTTTATAAATAACATTGCATATGGAAATAGCCCTTAAATTTAAAGGAGAACCATTACAATATCTTTTAGGTATAAGTGATCTAATGGTAGCATCAAGGGTTGTTAAGAGAGATAATTTCGGAGAGTCTTCTACTACTTACAAAACATCATACATACAATTGTTTAGCAATCCTAGCAAAAATAAATGGTAAACTCGTCACAATCTAAGAACTTTCCTTTATGCATTTCTCTTATAGTTTCTTCCACTTATTGCATGGTGCTTTCTTTCAAAATTATATCATTATGTTCCCTTCTTACAATTTTTGGAATTTACATTGTTATTTTCCTAATAGCAAGCCTTATGTTCAAAACCATTTTCGTGAGTGTGGCTTGGAAATGATTCATGAGTTTTTGGGCTATTGCATCATGAATTTCCACGTTTTGGTGATTAGGTATTTTAATGCTTGACATTGTATTATTTTTCTTATTGTTTTTCATGAATTCATGGAAGAATTTAGTGTTTTGGTTTCCCTCAATAAGCCTTTGTACTCAGGTTTTGTGTCTCCAGAGGATTTCCTCTTGCTTCAATACTTCCCCCAGCTAGAGGTGAGTGATTTCTTCTTGATGTTCCAATTCTTCATATCTTCCATTTTATATTATTGTTTGTTCGATGGTGGCCATCTCTTATTATATCTTTAGTTATACTTTGTGTATGTTACTAAAATATTCATTATTCCAATTATGGTTGGGTGTGGAGCTCGATTATCTTCTTTATTTAGAGGTATCGCCGCATTGGACCCCATTTCATAATGTGGCAGCAACGCCACTATTTGCATTGCAAGGGGGGCCGTAGTCAATATGGGTCATTCATTATGTGGAAATATGACAGTAGAAGTTATGTTTAATTTAGCGTTTTTTTTCTATAAGGAAACCCCTCGCTATATATGAGGGAATTGTATTGCGGTTATGTAGATGTGTATTCTGAGGGAGAAAGAGAGAGGAGATTGCATGAGAGAAAAGAGGGAATAACAACAGATCTGCTATAGGTTGTATCTCTTCATTTTGCTAGATAACATAAAAGGAGGGACTGGTTGTTTCTCTATGGACATAGCCCAAATTAGGTGAACAACGTAAATATATGTCTCTCCTCTTATGCATTTTCTGTGTACATCTTTCTACAATATATTCTATGTGTTACATTGCTTTGTAATATACTATATTATAACAATTCTTCATTTTCATTTTGAGATATTTTACAAGCTACTAAAAGTGATACATAAGGGTCCTCGTAAAATAATCTGATTCTTTCTACCATTTTTCTACTTTAGAGAGAAAATCGAGATGTTGTAACCAAAAAGCCTTGAATTTTAAGGCCTTGTTCCTAGGACTACTAATCAAGTCCATAGAGTCTTATATGGGCCAGTGATTTGAAGCATGGTAATGGAGAATGGAATCTTTAAAATTAGTGTCTAAAATTGTAACATCCCCAGGGTACAAGTTCATGTAATAAAGTTAACAGAGGCAAAATAATACCAAAGTCACATGACATGTATTCCAAGCTAAATGTTGGGCAAGAATCCTAGTGGATGTTCATTTGGTTTATTATAGATGTGGAAATTGGCAATGGCAATGAAAAAGGATTTGGAAATGGAAGGATAAATTAATTGGAATTTTGTTTATGAAAGTAATGGAAAATGGGAGAAAAGGAAGGTGAAAGGTCACATGTTGCATGTGAGGAGGAAATTTAAGGAAAATAGAGTCTTGAATAATCAAAAGGTTTCCGAGGACCAATTCACATATTTTTCTCATTTAGCTTTTTTAGTTCCATTTTGGAGCTATCTCCCTATTGTCTCTCTCTCCCACACACACTCTTTCACACTTAGAGAATTCTTGGAACACTCTAGCATTGGATAAAGGAAGGAAAAGGAAGCAAAATAAATCAAAGGAAGGAAAAGAAATCAAAAGAAGGTAAGGATCAAGCAAGGAAGAGTCGGATCAAGTGGCTACAACACAATTACTTATAGGCATCAAGTTGCATGTGTGATTTCCTTACTATTTTTGGCATGCATGGTACATGCATGTGTGTATTTGGTTCTCTTTCTTTCATTGGCATGTATTTTCCTAGGTGTGATAGTGGGTTCAACTTTTCCTTGCCATTTTTGGATAACCATGGCATGATGGGGTTATTTCTTGGGGTTTAGATTTGGATTTCCATATGGTTTTGGAACTTGGTGAGGTGTTCTCAGGAAAATTCCCAACAGCCTAGGAATCCCTTTTACTGGTAATCGAGGGATTGTGGTAAATCCTGAGGGTAGAGATGGGTAAATTCCTCAAGGTATTGGTGAATAAATTGCATCTCAATTTTTCAAGATATTTTAACATATAAATTTTGATGAGCATACTTTGGAGCTTATTAGAATTAAGTGATTGAATGTGTTCATCAGATAGTATTATGATAACCATAATTTTTCTTCCTTCTACATAACTAGTTTTGTCATGAGAGAAAAGTGAGGAGATAATTGCTTTTAGTCGGTTCACCATATATTTGGAAATGATTTTATAAATAACATTACATAGGGAAATAGGCATGAAATTTAAAGGAGAACCATTACAAGATTTTTTAGGAATAAGTGATATAATGGTAGCATCAAGGGTTGTTAAGAGAGAGAAGTGTGGAGAGTCTTCTACTACTTATAAGACATCATACATAGAATTTTTTAGCAATCGTAGCAAAAATCGGTGGTAAAGTCATTAGGATCTAGGGACTTGCCTTTATGCATGTCTCTAATAGCTGCTTCCACTTCCTGCATGGTGGTTTCTTTCAAATGGATATCATTATGTTACCTTGTTACAATTTTGGTAATGTACTTTGCTGGATGGTGGTCATCTCTTATTCTATCTTTCGTTTTACTTTGTGGATGTTACTAAAATCTTCATTATTCCAATTCTTGATTTTCATTTTGAGACATTTTACCACCTACTAAAAGTGATACATAAGGGTCATAGTAAAATAATCTCATTCTCTCTACCATTTTTCTACTTTAGAGAGAAAATCGAGATGTTGTAACCAAGAATCCTTGAATTTGAAGAGTTTTTTCTAGGACTACCAATCTAATCCACAAAGATTTATATGGGCTAGTGATTTGAACCATGGTAAGGGAGAATGGAAGCTTCAATATTGGCTTATGAAATTATAACATCCCTCAGTTCCAAGTTCATGTAATAAAGTTAACAAAGGAAAAATAAGACCAAGGTCACACGACATGTATTCCAAACTAAATGTTGGCAAAACATCCTAGTGGGTGTTCATTTGGTTTATTATAGCTAAGGAGATTGGAAAAGGCAATGGAAATGGTAATGGAAAAGTATTTGAAAAGGAAAAGAGACATTAATTGGCATTTTATTTATGAAAGTAATGGAAAATGAGAGAAAAGGAAGCCGAAAGGTCATAAGTTGTAGGTTAGGAGGAAATTGAAGGAAAATAGAGGAAATTGAAGAAAATAGAGGCCTCAATAATAAAAGGGCTTCTGAGGATAATTTCAAAGCTTTTGCTAGTTTAACTTTTTTTAGTTAAATTTTGGAGCTATCTCCCTATTCTCTCTCTCACTGTTGCACACTTACAGAATAATTGGAACACTCTACCATTGGAGAAGGGAATGTAAAGGAAGGAAAGGATCAAGCAAGGAAGAGTTGTATCAAGAGGCTACAATAGGATTACTTGAAAGTATCGAGTTTCATTTTTGATTTCCTTGCTAGTTTGGGCATGCATGGTACATGCATGTGTGTATTTGGTTCTCTTCCTTTCATTGGCATGAATTTTTCGAGGTGTGATAGTGGCTTCAACTTTTCCTTTGCATTTATGGATAACCATGGTATGATGGGGTTACTTCATGTGGTTTAGCTTTCGATTTCCATATGGTTTTGGAATTGGGTGAGGTTGTCTTAGTAAAATTCCCTAGGTTCTAGGAATCCCTTGACTGGTAATGGAGGGATTGCGGTAAATTCTGAGGGTGGAGATGGGTAAATTCCTCAAGGTAGTGGTGAATAAATCCAAAGGAATCCAAGCTTGTTTAGGGCATATTAATCCCTTGACAGGTAATGGCGGGATTGCGGTAAATCTTGGTAGTGTGTGTTTGTCATTTGGGCCTAGGAAGCCCTTGGCTGGCAATGGCAAGATTGTGGTAAAGCCTGATTGTATAGATGATGGTTTTGGCCTAGGATTCCCTTGACTGGTTTTGGTGGGATGATGGTAAATCTTGAGTGGGCCCTAATTGTTTTGTTGTGAGTCCCACATCCATGCTTGGAATATGGCATGAGGGTGATTGGGTGAAAGAAAGTTTTGGTTCATCCCAATTTATGGTTGGGTGGTACTTGGAAGTCCCTCACTTTGTTTGATTTGCATATGTTAATAATAACTATTTCCTCTTGTATTTTATGTGTAAATGTACTTTCCATGATGTGGATTTTACAGTTGCTATATCATTCTTATTATTGATATATTCTAGTTATGGATATTAACATGTTTTGATTGTGAAACGAATGGTTATTGAATCCATGACCTAATATATTTTATTGCATCTATTATGAGAGGGCATTAGACCTTCTTGATGATCCTCATATAAGTATGAGACCCTTATTTTCAGATGTGAAATTATAACCTATAGATTACATGTTCATGATATGTTTGACAAAATGTCTATCATGGGTAGGCTTGGTTAGGTCAAGTTCTCATCCAAGTATTTTTTTAATGGATTTTCCCAGGTGTCGTTTATTATTTATAAAGGTCTCATTAAGTTATGGATAGTGGTTGGAAGACAGGAACTGAAAAGTTGGCTCGAATTCGGGGTCGTAGGCTCAGAACTAGGAAATATAGACTGTAGTCTCTGGGAGGTAGGGTCATTACAATGATTGGAGGGTTACAGTCACTATATTACCTTGTCATTAGAGTGACTGGGGCTCTAGATCACTAAAAGGGCAAGTTAACTCAGGGTTATGGCACTTGGAGTGGTTGTTTGGATCTTGGGGGTCCTATATCTTCTAAGGAAGGTTAGTAAAGTTTTAGTTTGTCAATTCCACTTCCTTAACTGTAACTATGAGGTTGATTCATGTCATAGTATCCCTGAGCTCATGTTTACCCTGACAGGCTGGTGGAAGTGGATAAATATGGGAAGGGTGGTTACAGAGTGGTATCGGAGTGGATCTTTGTTCTGTTTGGGTGATATTTGATACCAGAAAGTTGTATCAGACTGGGTTTCCATTCTCTTTGGGTGATATATGATACCATAGAGTGGTATCAAAGCATGGTTCAATGCTTGGATGGGATGGGAAGAATGTGTTGTCATGCATGCATGTCAGTTTTCTATGGGGTTGTTATGCATGCATCACCATGGGTACGGTTGTCGTGTATGAGTTCATGGCATTTAGTTGGTATTGTCATGTATGATGTTGGTATATTGTTATGATTATGTATATACATGTATCATTCTAATATGATTGATCTTGTAGATGAGATAGCCTCCCCTAAACTTCATTCAGGTATGTTTATTATGTTTATATTTTGGTTTAATTGACATCATATACTTGAAGGAAGAATAAGATCAAAGATGACTAGAAGAATGGTGGATTACAGCTCGCGAGATTCCCCTTATAGATCAGATGAGCATCCAAGAGATGAGTATTCTATGGTTATAATAGAAATTTTGAGAAGTTTGAAGGCAAAGATAAGAAGTTGCAACACAGATAATGATAGTATCATTCAATGACAAGATGTTATAGACATTTTTGTGCCTTACAGCATTGAGCATGAAATGTCCATAATCTAAGGGATCCAAAGTCCCTAAATATGTTGTTCCTACCCCTAGAGGAACAAGGCTAACAAACCACAGCAATTCACAGAAGTTCTCCACCAAAAACTTCTCAAAAACAAGTCAATTCAGGATCAATTCAGTGGCTCCACTAGCTGTCTGCGCTGAATTTCAAAGTCAACACTGGCTACCTGCACTGCAACGCAGGTAGAAGCACTACCAGGGTGCGTTGAGCGAGAGTTTACATGTGGCAAGTTCATTCCACAAGGTGTCAAAACCCAAGAAGCTTCCAAAATCTTCCTCAATGACACTTGCCTCAGGGAATTCGACTATGATGAGTAAGAGGTTCCAAATCTCCAAGTGGAAGCAAGAACCTCCAAGTGGAATCAAGAACTAACAGATGGAGAGGACACTAGTCAGATCTCAAGCTGACTCATCCTCTCTCCAAACATCTATATATGGATCTCTCCTCCATGAGTTCTGGAGGCTGGAATTTTGTTATTGCAAGGAAGTGTTGTTGGTTTGAGATTGGAATCATTGGGTGCTTAATGCTTTGAAGGGAGGTGAAGATAGGAATTCCATTTTGCTGGGAAGGAGATGCTGGATTGGAGCCCTCTGGGTTGTATCTCTTCCTGAACCTTGTTATTCATCAATAAAGCTATCTTGGTTTCTCCTATATACTGATGTATCTTTGATGTATGATTGCATTAGTATGTTTAGTTTACTTCTAATCCTGAACTAGTTATGATTATGAATCTATGTCTTTGTGTAGTGTTCTTCTCTTGTGATCTTGCAGAGACCTGTTGAAGCTGGGCGAGCGAGAAGAAAAGTAGCTGGGAACTCCCAAAGAGAAGAGAAACCGGATCAAGGGACAAATGGAAGACACCGGTTAGTCCATCCATCTCTCTTCATTCTTAATTCATAAAGGAAGAATACTAGAATAGTTGTCTCTATTTGTTGCTAAGGCACTGTCACACCTTAGGTGGATAGGATCATCCTGCATAGGCATTTTTCCCCACAACAAATTGGCGACTCCGCTGGGGACATCTGTTTAGCCATTTATTTGTGTCTCTATCATTGTTTGTTTCATAGACTCAACAGCAACAATCGAACTGCTTCTGCTATTCTCAGATGCAAAGTAGACAGTTGCTGCATTGATCCAATCACTGGATTTGTCTATGATCTGAACAATGGACTCACAAATGATTTGATGATCCTTTGTGATGGATCTTAGCACCCCCTCAAAGCATCCCTTTGATTTTACCTTGCTTGTTGCTTTTATTTGGCCTGAAACAGTAGATTAATCAGCAATCTGTGACCCAGAACCCAGTGAGAAACTCTCGTTTCTCCTTCAGCGCGACCCTTGTGAAGGGATTCTGCATTTCAACGCAGGTCACATACCCTCTATACGCTTCTTTGCCCCTTGAGGTTGGAACCTACCCAGGAAGCTATAACGCTTATACCCGTGAAACAGGACAGAAGCATATACCTTTGATCCTAAACGAGAGATAAACATAACATAGGGTAAGTTATAGATGTAATTATCCTTCTCCCCATACTTCCTTTAGTCCAACTACTAGCCAGTAAGTAAGTCCCATGGGAGACCTTAATAGACTTCTTAGTCCATGCATTAAGAAGTTCTAAGGAGACGATGCATTACATACGTGAAATTCACAAGAGGGAGGATCATAATGGGTGATTAAGACAAAATATGGATAATCTCATCCTGTGAAGGCCACCTGCGCCGAATGTCAAAACCCCTGTGTTGAGGTTGCGCTGATCCAGTTTGGCCTTGTGCAGCTGGGGTTCTCTGGTCTGTTTTGCCTTGTTTTGATCTCTAATTTTTGCAGCCTGTAACCAGCATAGGTACCAGTCTGATAACTCCTTTTCTCTGCTTAAATTCCGCCTCCTTTTGTACAAAAAGACTGTGAGTGTTTTTATGTGTTTGTGGCGTCATTTACAGTTTTCCTTTGCATGAGTGAAATAATCATCCTGTAGCCCTTGATTCAGATCTGTTGATTGTGATCTTAGGGGAGAGTTCATTGGCTGTTTACAGTTGATTATACTTTTGCTTTTGCTTATTGGTTTGAGTTTGTCTCTTTTAAGTGTCGAAACAAGTGTTCATTTCGAAAGTCGTAAAGTGTTGTATTCTCTTCTACCCTTTCTGATTTCGAAAAAGTAAACTTGTTTGTACTTGTCGTTTAAAAGCAAATTCAAAGTTGTACAAAAAGCTTTCTTTGTAGGCATCAATACTAAGAAAGCGGAAAACAAACACCTGCATTGTGCATTTGCATTTTGATAGTTTGCATGCTTGATTTAGGAAAAGTGCATTAGAGTGTGCCAATTGCTCTTTGAGAAAAGATGGTGTCTTTCTTTTCCCTTAGTAGCTAGGATTTTCAAAGTTGAAAAGATATAAAGCTTGCTTATCATCTTTAGACTGCATTTAGGAATTGTATCATACATCTCGTGGTGATCCAGAAAGGCAAACTTCTAAAAAGATCAACTTAAAATAAACTGAATGAACTTAACAACGTTTTGCAACATAACACACAACATAGAGGTCTAGGCTAGAGACGTGTTCCAGCGTCGTAAAGCCTGGTGACTGTCGATCTCGTTGAAGGTGGGTGATTCCTCCTGAGGGACGATAGCGCCAGTACAGATTGTGCTCCCACGTACCATCGCGTATATATTGGGAGACCCCTATATGAATATAACCTTTATCCTTAGGAAGCCGTGTCGGCCGCCCTACCGATCGCAATGCACTGAACACAGCATTCAGGAAGATCGACCGCCCGTACCTTAAAAAGTATTCTGCGGTTTTGCGAAAGGTTTGGCACACCCTCTGCCTAGAACTCCAGAGCAGTTTCTTTTGGCCTTTTTCAGACTCTATAACAGAAAAAGTCCATCCGAGCATTTGTCACTTCGGGCTCGTTAAAACATCGAAGGAGACTAGAGTCATCTTTAGCTTTTTCTCGACTCTTTAAAAGTGAAAAAGCAAGTTGTGTCTAAAGCATATAAAAAATTCATTCAATTCGGAAACACACTTTCCCCTTTTGTATTTTGGTTGACCGAGTAATCCGCAATCGTGGAAGAAAGTCAATGGAAACCCCGTCATTCGCGGAGGCTTACGAGTCAACCGTCTTTGTCTCTGGAATCGAAAATAGTACGGACAAAGCGAACTCGTTTAACCGGTTTGAAATCTCCTATCAAAGTTAGAACAAGTGTTCCAACAACATCTGAGATTCCGGTTACCCCAAACGTTTCTGGAAACCCTCCCTCTATAGAAGAAGTTCAACAGCCATAGAGGGACAGTGACACTGATCCTAGTCTGAGAGCAAATACTTGCGTTACTGAACCAGTTCCATCTGCGACCGGTTCAGAGAGTCTTGCTCCTCAAACAACTATCGCTGTCGAATCAACCCCTTCTTCGGCACCAGAAATATTTTACGGACCTCACGGTCTTCCTCTTCCACCTGGTTTGATTGCGATAGAGGAAATTGTAGAAAATCCGCAAGCAAGTACTCCAACACATTTTGGAGTAGGGGTCACTCTATTTCCTTCTACATCAGAAGTTAGTCCATCACCGGTGGAAGTTCCTGTAGAATCGCTAGGAAATCTATTGGATAGACTCAAAATGTCTGAACAACCGTCAACATCTAGGACTGTGTCGAATGACACAGCGACAGCAAAACTCCCTGTCGTCACTCCGACAATGTTTTTCGGCGTACCATCTGTCCCAACTAGCTCACAACCGCTAGAAGGAGTCCACCCAGGGACTATTTCGACAGTGTGGTCTGTTCTAGTTTGTTCCTCCGGAATAATATCTGGCAACTCGTATGTTGAGACTCGCCAGATTGATCCATTTGGAGGTCAATTTGGGCAATCCAGTCCCCAAGGACAAACAATCCCCTTGAGTTCCGGATTGCTACCGTATGGGGGGTAGTATGCCCTTTCATTACCCCCTCCGGGAGGATATCCATACGGGAGTTCTCAACAGTATTCAGGTTATACTGGAGTTACGACAAGTGGTTGGGTACCTATGCTACCCCAATAGCCAAGAGTTGTGTATTCTATGCAACAATGTGTACCTATGTCAAACATCCCGACAACACCAGCTATTGTAACAGTGTCACAAGTTCAAACGATGCCTGTTGTATGTCAGCCTCAGATTTCTCAGGTTGTAATGCAACAGCCCCTTGACCCTGTGACACAACCACAATCGCCAACTGGTGGGGCGACATAGGTCCAAATGGGTACAATTACCCCACATCTTGGTCTGACGGTTAGTATAGCACAACAGAGCATGGATTCACAACCATGGCTGGTGCAATACCAACAACCACAATTCCAGCAAGTGTACCAAGGTTCTGAGCAGTAGATCTTTGCGAACAGTGGACAACCGTATATTCAAAACGGTCAACACCAACCGCTTTACAGTGGTCAAGTCCACCAACCGTATCAGTCATACCAACATCAATTACATTATGCTGGTATGCAAAGGCCCACTGCTCAGGCAATTCCATCGCACCCTGGGTATGCTTCACCTAACCTGAATCAACAGTTACCATTCGTGGCAACTTTAGAGTTACCCGATCTACACCGATTAACAAACGATCCAATTGCTTACGCCCCTTGGTGGCCAGCGATTCCTCACAAACTTCCATCAGACATTCCTAAATTTAATGGAAATCCAGGCGAAGATCCATCGAATCACATGATGACATTTCATCTGTGGTGTTCATCAAACACCCTGAACGATGATTCGATAAGGCTTCGCCTTTTTCAGAGGACGTTAACGGGTCCAGCGGCAAAATGGTATATTGAATTACCTAGAGCCTCTTTCGACAATTTCAGCTCCCTAGCCACGACTTTCTTAACCCATTTTCAATTACCAATAAGGTATGAAACGAGAACAAAAATCTTAACCAACTTCAAGCTGACTACGGCCACTCATATATCCGATCATATACATGAGTGGCATCGTCGTCGTAGGATGGTGAAAACGTACGTTCCCGATCAGCTATTAGCTGAGTGGTTTATCAAGTCGTTACTTCCTGCCATAACGGAAGATGTGGCCAAGGGGGGGGTCGTAATGGAGGAGCAAGTTATCGCTCGTGCACAATATCTAGACTTAGTCTACACTCAGTCTGGCACGCTCTACGACAAAATACCTGACGCCCCTAGACCGGAATTCTCAATTCCTCCTCCTCCTAAATCAAATAGTGACTCTCATGCCGGCGATGGTGTGATTGGCACGGCAAACGCGAAATCGACAAAGGCTTCATCTAAGAAGGCCCGTAAGACTTCGGATCAAAATGCAAAAGAAGAAATTCTTGCTTCGGAAGTAAATGCCGTATCAACAGATAAAGGCAAAGAAACCAATGAACCAGGAAGCAAGAAGAAGAAAAACAAAGGGAAGAAGAAGAAATAGGATGAGTCATCCCCTGAAAAAACTTCTTCAAACCCTCCTAGGAAAGGGAAGCCAAAAAGTCCATGCATGATATGTGACGAGGATCATTGGACAGCCGATTGTCCATACAAAGCTGAGCTTAAAAGGTTCTTCAAAAGTTCGCAAACCTCAGCTGTGTTAACTGATCCGTTTCCCAATCCAGGTCAAAATCTGGTTGATAGTGGAAATGCTTCCCCGTCACAAGTGCTAATGTTGTCAATCTCCAAGCAACAAAATGATGCTTTGATTTCGACAAGGAACAAAGGTTACGGGAATCCGCAGCTGTCGAACGACAAAGGTAATGATCAACCAAGTAGTTCGAAAACAACTTCGACAGAGGTTGTACCACCCATCATTCCTGAATTAACAATAAAACTGCCAAACGGAGTAGTACACAAGTCGACATTTAATCCTCGCGCCAGAGCGGCGTAGCATTATAACATAGTGGAAGATTTGGCCCAATCGCCATCCACTATGTCGACTCTCGAAGTACTACAAAATTGTACATCCCAAAGGCAGGCTTTGTTATCGGCTATTGGTGGGATTGATCCTAAGGATTCCAATCTTGTATCCTTCGATCACAAAGGATACGATCCTCAGTTACCAGCTCAACTAGCTTTCCTTATTCAAGTGAAAGCCCTCAACAAAACTGTTCACCGAACAATTATTGATGAGGGGGCATCTACATGTATCATGTCGATGAGTTGCTGGAAAACTTTAGGATCTCCAACCTTGTTGCGATCTTCGACGACATTAAAAGCATTTGACGGACGGACGTACACCCCATACGGTATCCTAAATAACTTGAAGGTTGAACTAGGGGGAAAAACAGTGGAAATAGATGTTGACGTCATCGATGGGAATTTTGACTACAACATCCTACTAGGAAGACCATGGATATATGCCATGGCGGCTATAGTGTCGACTTACTTTAGGAAGATCGCATTCCCTTTTCGAGGAGGTATTACGGTCGTCGACCAACAAAACTTCCTCCCTAACGGTTCACAAGTTACAGGAAGTGTCCCATGATCCATGGAAGCAACCACTCGCTTCAAGATATCGGAGTAGGCCTACTGAAAGACCCCACATTAATGGGAACTTTCGCACTTCCACCTCCAATCTATATAGGAGAAGTAGCGTTGGTAGGAGCCTGCAATATGATATCTTCCACGAAGATCTCAAAAGACGATATCGACATGGATCATGCAATGGTTTTGCCCCCAAGCCCAATAGAAATATTGTAGCAATCAATGTTTCGGGCATGGGAGGCGAACCCAAGTCAATGCTCGTCAAGCGTTTGGGTAGATAGGTCCAGAGAATATGGTACCCCATTAGATCCTTGGTCGAAAGTGCATGGGACTGACGAAGGAATCCTACAATCAATGTTGATTGAGGGGACACCATGGAATGATTGCCACCATCGTTCCCTTCTTCCAGATTATGAAGAAGATACTCAACATGACCTTTATCACCCTTCAGTTTTTGAATTCCTATCAAATACTATAAATACGGTGGATTCGGAGCGAAACTTATCCAATATTGAAGAGACTATAGCCATAAATATCTCGACTTAAACAAATGTTGTAGAGAATATTTATGTCGGAAAAGGTTGTTCTCCTTCAGAACTGGAAATATATAACGCTCTTTTTCACGAGTTCAGAGATGTCTTTGCTTGGTCATATGATGAAATGCCAGGCATTGACTCGAGTATCGTTGAACATGAAATTAAGATGTATCCTGATGTCAAACCAGTAAGACAACGGCTTCGGCAGGTGCACCCCAAGAAAGCCACTGCCATTAAAGCAGAAGTTGAAAAGCTTCTCCATGCTGGTTTCATCTACCCGGTTCCTCTAACCGATTGGGTATCGAATATTGTCCCTGTTATGAAGAAACAAGGGACAATTAGAGTGTGTGTCGATTATAGGGATGTAAACCAAGCTTGTCCAAAAGACAACTACCCTACACCCTTCATCGACCAGATAATTGATGAATGCGCCGGATGTGAAATCTTTTCATTTATGGATGGATTTTCCGGGTATAATCAAATAAATATCCGCCCACAGGACCAGTCAAAGACTGCATTCATTTGTCCATGAGGCACATTCGCTTATCAAAAATTACCCTTTGGTTTAAAGAACGCAGGGGCAACGTTTCAGAGGGCAATGAATTATGCCTTCCATGACATCAAGAACATCGTTCAACCATATCTCGACGACCTTCCGGCTCATTCGTGAAAGCGGACTGATCATCCGCAGCAGTTAAGAGCGATATTTCTACATTGTCGACACTACAAGATAAGACTCAATCCACACGAATGTGTATTTTGCGTCGGTTCTAGTCGTTTACTTGGCTTTGTAGTCTCTAAGGATGGGATTCGTCTCGACCCTTGCAAGGTTTAGGCAATCATTAATTTGCCTCCACCTTCAAACTTGCTTCAGATTCAGAAACTCCAAGGGAAAGCAAACTTTCTGAGGAGGTTCATTCCAAATTACGCAGAACTTGCTAAAGGTTATACTCGTCTTTTGAAAAAGGATGTACCTTTTGTCTGGGATCAGGTGGCGAAAGCTTCCTTTGATGCTCTGAAAGATTCTCTAGTAAAAGCATCATTAATGTATGCCCCGGATTATCAAAGAGATTTTAACCTGTATCTGGCTGCAATAGATACGACCATTGCGATGGTTTCAGTTCAAGAAGTCGATGGAATTGAACATCCTATATATTATTTAAGTAAAAACTTGAATGATACAGAAAGCAAATATTCTTATGTTGAAAAACTAGCGCTTGCAGCGGTTCAGGCCATTCAAAGATTTCGACATTATGTCGTCTTTCGGAAAACTACCATTTTATCAGATTGCAACCCCATGACTTATATACTGTCGCGACAGTTGCTGGGGGGCAAATATTCAAAATGGATAGCGATCCTCCAAGAGATTGATCTGGAATTTGTAAAATCAAAATCAAAGAAAGCTCTAGTTTTCGCAGAATTATTGTGCGATCTCCCATCGTCGTCCAACGATGAAACATCCGAAGAATACTAGAATAAGATTCTTTTGTCAAAGTTATGTGAGTTGGACGAGAATTTGTTTTTGATATCTACGAGCAATGAGTGGTATGGAGATATCATAATTTATCTCCAAACCCAAAAGTTCAGGCCTAACACCTCTCACTCTGAACAGAAACGTATACGATACCAAGCTAAAGACTACATGATCGTCGATGATACGCTTTACCGTCATGGTATCGATACAGTTCTGAGGAGGTGCCTCACCCATGAGGAGGTCGAAAAAGTCCTGAATGAGTGTCATTCAGGCGCGTGTGGGGGGCATCAATCTGGATATGCAACAACACAAAAAATATTACGAGCAGGATACTTCTGGCCAACCATGTTCAAAGATTGCATAATCGCAGTCAGAAGTTGCCATGCTTGTCAAATTTTTGATAGCAAAACCAGAAGACCACCCGCATCTTTACAGCAAATAGTTGTTGTTGGGCCTTTCGCCAAATGGGGCATAGATTTCATGACATGTAACCCCACCTCGACCGGGGGGCATGGGTATATTATAGTCGCCATTGACTATTTTACCAAATGGGCTGAGGTGATGCCTACATTAGATAACACTGGTGAAACAGCTGCCCTTTTCTTTTTCAATCATGTAGTCGCCAGGTTCGGCGTACCACGGGCTATAGTTACAGATCATGGATCGCATTTTCGCAATCACGTGATGGTTGAATTAGCTGCCAAGCTAGGGCTATCTCATGACAGCTCTACCCCGTATTATTCGCAAGCCAACGGACAAGTTGAAGCAATCAAAAAGGTCCTAAAGCGTATGTTGCAAAGGATGATCGGAGTTCACAAAAGGAGGTGGCACCTAATCCTGTACTCAACCTTGTGGGCTTACCGAACATCGGTAAGGAATGCGACCGGGTTCACAACTTTCCAACTGGTGTATGGCCTGGAGGTAATCTTACCAGTCCAGTGTGAAATTTCGTCTCTTAAACTCGCAATTGATCTCCTCCCCGGAACTTCAGAAGAAGAGGCCCGTTTCTTGGAATTAATCCAATTGGATGAAACCCGTCGTGATGCCGCTTTGGCTAACGAAGCCCATAAGAAACGAGTCAAGGTGCAGTTCGACAAAAATGTCAAACCCCGTGTCTTCTCAGAAGGTGACTTGGTCTTGCTTTACGACCAAGAATCCGACAAATTGGGAGCAGGTAAATTTAATTCTTTATGGATGGGCCCCTATATTGTTAAACGAGTTTTAGCAAAAGGAGCCTACGAGTTAATGGATTATGACGGGATTCCACTGGCGCAACCTCGCAATGGGTTGTACCTCAAGCGTTACTATGCTTAAATAGTGACCAATATGCATGCACCTCGATTTGCGTTATTATGCTGGGGGCATGCAAACATAAGATCGAGCAGTTTTAGCACACAGTTCATGCTCGTTAAAAAATAAACGCAAGATTCGAGCAGTTTTAGCACACATTTCATGCTCGTTAAAAAATAAACGCAAGATCCGAGCAGTTTTAACGCGGACTTCATGCTCGTTAAAAAATAAACATAAGCAATGAGCAAGTGTTTCCACCAGCGTTTAAGCTCATTTTAAAATAAAAAAATGAACCACTACCCGGTAAATAACCACTGTGAATGTAACCTTATCAGCCATTAAAGCGTTGGTCGTGTTTGCACCGTCACCTCCACTTTTCATTTGGCTGATCGTTCACCTCTATATGATTGTTTACCCATTTTGAGGAACAGCTGCGAAGAGTGATTTCACCTAGCCATCCTTGTGACACTGCTGTGATTGGAAAATTCGAACCTGTAGCTGGAATCAGCTGCTAACCCTGTTTATCACTCGTTCCTCAAAAGACGAGTCTTCTTTAAGCTCTTTTCAACTGACTCGTAAAATATGAAAAGATTGCCGAGTCCTCGGCCTTCCAGCTCGTTAAAGGGACAGGAAGTGCTATCCCTCCTCTAGATTTTAATCTTTTTGGACCTGAGGGATTATTGCACAAAAAGATCGAGCGCTTGTTTTGTTCGGCTCGTTAAAACTATCGAAAACTCATCCCTTCTGTATTGTTTTATACTTTTTCGGACTTAAGGGATTAGATGACGAAAAAGGACTTTTGGAGTTAACTTTATGTACCTTTTCAAACTCTCTAAAAATGAAAAAGACCGAGTTATCTTTGTCGTTAGACTCGTTAAAATCATTAAATAGCGACAAACTTGTCTTTAGACGAGAACGAGTTTCACTATCGCTAGGCTCGTTAAAACATAGCGATGGGCTTGCCCGAAGGGCAAGTTATAGAACAAGCATATGTTATCCTCCTCAAGCTTGACAAAAATAAAGAGGTACTGGTCAGCAATGACTGGGGAAAAATTGGGAGAAACTAAAGAAAACTTTGACGGTAGCAAGTCGCTCTTGAACATGACACTTTTCCTCCGTACCACAATCGGGTTGGGTTGTTTCATTCACCGGTCACATCACCATGGTCTCGCCATACCATCCATATCTGGGGTAATGCTACCGATCCATCGCATCAGTGTCGCCACATGTTCAAGAGAAGTCATTCAGAGAAGTCAACCGTGTCCCATCCACTGCCATACATTATCCTTCATCCTTTCATGACCGCCACCCTGAATCATATGTCACAGATCGTTTTCACCTCCATCAAAATCATTAGCTCCGTTCCATGTCATTGATGTGGGATTCATTAAGGCCCTCCTTTGACGGATCGCTTCTTGTCGACATCAGCTCATTATCCAAGAAGTTGATCTAGGAACAACCCCTTCAGTACTTTGAAGCTTGCATGCCTCAATGGCAAGTTTCTCACTTCCGGCGATAGGTATACATCAATGACCTTCGACCGAAAGATTTTGTGTGGTGTTCGACGCCAAGTCCTTTATTCACACCACGTGAATTGTACTGCAGTACCTTGAGGGTCATTATCATTATCGGTGATTCCTCTCGCGCTTGTTAACGGTTTACCTCTTTGACCGGTAATCAAGCGATGTCTTTCCATGTTCGACTTCAGAACATTTCTCACATGGATCGACTTGTACTTAGAGTGAAGATCGAACGAGTTTGAAGACCCCGGATCTATTTTCATCCATCCGGGATGCGATATAAATTTAGGAAAGATAAAGACATTGACATGTACATCATTGCAGCAGATAATCATCCTACCCAAAGGATGATAATTTCATCAAAATTATCAGTCTACCATGAGATGATTGTCTGTTCTATGTACAGAAAAATGAATTTATAAAGCTGAGCATGGGAATGCCCGCCTTAGCTAGATCATGAAAGCAGTATGAAAAATAATGTATTGTATTGTATCTTATTACAGGTCTCCTCCCAGCATTGGATGAACTTCGGACCCTCCTGGATAAAGCATTTCACCCGATAAGCAGCCTCATACTTTAGGGGGCAACTGTTATAGACATTTTTGTGCCTTACAACATTGAGCATGAAATGTCCATAATCTAAGGGATCCAAAGTCCCTAAATATGTTGTTCCTACCCCTAGAGGAACAAGGCTAACAAACCACAGCAATTCACAGAAGTTCTCCACCAAAAACTGCTCAAAAACAAGTCAATTCAGGATCAATTCAGTGGCTCCACTAGCTATCTGCGCTGAATGTCAAAGTCAACACTGGCTACCTACACTGCAACGCAGGTAGAAGCACTACCAGGGTGCGTTGAGCGAGAGTTGACATGTGGCAAGTTCATTCCACAAGGTGTCAAAACCCAGGAAGCTTCCAAAATCTTCCTCAATGACACTTGCCTCAAGGAATTCTACTATGATGAGTAAGAGGTTCCAAATCTCCAAGTGGAAGCAAGAACCTCCAAGTGGAATCAAGAACTGACAGAGGGAGAGGACACTAGTCAGATCTCAAGCTGGCTCATCCTCTCTCCAAACATCTATATATGGATCTCTCCTCCATGAGATCTGGAGGCTGGAATTTTGTTATTGCAAAGAATTGTTGTTGGTTTGAGATTGGAATCATTGGGTGCTTAATGCTTTGAAGGGAGGTGAAGATAGGAATTCCATTTTGCTGGGAAGGAGATGCTGCATTGGAGCCCTCTGGGTTGTATCTCTTCCTGAACCTTGTTATTCATCAATAAAGCTATCTTGGTTTCTCCTATATACTGATGTATCTTTGATTTATGATTGCATTAGTATGTTTAGTTTACTTCTAATCCTGAACTAGTTATGATTATGAATCTATGTCTTTGTGTAGTGTTCTTCTCTTGTGATCTTGCAGAGACCTGTTGAAGCTGGGCGAGCGAGAAGACAAGTAGCTGGGAACTCCCAAAGAGAAGAGAAACCGGATCGAGGGACAAACGGAAGACACCGGTTAGTCCATCCATCTCTCTTCATTCTTAATTCATAAAGGAAGAATACTAGAATAGCTGTCTCTGTTTGTTGCTAAGGCACTGGCACACCTTAGGTGGATAGGATCGTCCTGCATAGGCATTTTTCCCCACAACACAAGAGAGACTTTCTAGGGCATAGGGGAAAAAATTAGAGGTCAATGTAGTGATCCTTCAAAGTTTCCCAGACTTGCAGAGATAGGAACAACCATGAACCTATTATGGATAGGAGGACAATACTAATGGGGCATATTGTAGTAGGTCTCATGGCGGCCATAGGTTAGATACATATGAAATAGTCAAACATGAAGATTATTGGATACACCTAATAGGAGAATAAGTATACATGGGTTCTGTTCTAGTTAAAGTTCATATAGGTATCATGGTCATCATCACTATCATCCTTACAAGAGAAATGATAGGGGATATTACTGGATGAGTTCAAGAAAGACAAGCCACTTACATTTGATGGAGTGTTGAAGAAACCAGAAGATGCAGAGGCATGGTTGCTTGGGATGAAGAAATTATTTGAGATGCATGATTACACAGAGAACATGAAGTCTAGGATAGCTATTTTTAGTCTCAAAGGGAAAGCATACATTTGGTGGGATGATGTTAAGCGGGTAAGAGACATTAGGACTGAGGAGTTGAGTTAGCATGAATTCAAGAGATTATTCAAGAATACATACTTGTCAAAGAGGTAATATGATATTAAATCCAAGGAGTTATATGAGCTGAAGATGGGATCGATGACACATCAGGAGTATACCACTAAGTTCTTGGAGTTATTGAGGTATGTACCATATATTAAGGATGAGAAAGCCAAATTTTAGAGATATATTAGTGGATTACCATTACCATTTAAGGATTAGATTGGGCATGATGAGCCTCAATCATTGGAAGAAGTCATTGGGAAGTTGAAGCACTATTGTGGGAAATCAAAATGTAAGACAAAATATAAGTAGGGTTGGAAAGGGAATGACAAGACTAAAGGTAAATGGCCACCAAAGTGAACAAGACCTTAAGATGAAGGTGAGAAAGAGAATGTTGTTCCTAACAATAATTTTAATGTAGTTAAGAATTGACATGGGTCTCATCTTGGAGAGCGACATAATAGAGGTGATGGTAGGAGACAATTGAAATGTTGGATATGTGGCAAGGAGCATCTCAAGAAGGATTTTCCATCATATAAGGGTGGTAGACCTTATATATACAGTGTTGAGGGGGTGCACACAGTTGGGGATGTGGGACAAAGCATTTCTTGGATCTATGCAACATTTGATAATAGGTAGGTGGATCACCAAACATCTATTATCGAGATGGATGGTAATCTTTGTGATCAAGTTGTTTCTATTTTGATTGACCGTGGACCAAATTATATTTATGTTAACCTTAACCTAGTGGATAAGTGTGGTTTAAAAAAAAAGTGCATGCAAAGTCTTGGTTAGTGTAGTTGGCTACAGGTACTAAGAAAAGAATGCATAACTAGGTAAGAGCTTGTACATTTGAGTTGAATGGTATGCCTACATCAACACATCTACTTCTAGCTATGTATTGGTTGTATCTTCACAAGACTAAGGTGGATTGTTATGAGAAGGATATTGAGTGCTTGGATGAAAATAGACAATAGAGAATCTTTTAGGGTAAGAAGAAGGCAACATAAGTTAGGATGGTTACAACTATGCGGGCAAAGCATAGTCACAATAAAAAGTTTGTATTATTTGTAGTTCATATTTATAGAAATAAATATAAGGATGTTGAGGAAGCAAAAGTGTTCAAGAAGTATTTTGTTTTGCAACAGTTTCAGGATGTATTTCCTCCAGAGATTTCAGATTTTCCACCTCACAAGGAAGTGGAATTTTCTGTTGATTTGGTACTAGGAGTAGCACCAACATCAAAGGCACCTTACATGATGATCACTCCAAAACTAGTGGAATTGAAGTTGTAGTTGAAGGAAATGCTTGAAAAGGGATACAGTAGGCCATGTGTATCGTCATGGGGTGCACCAGTGTTGTTTGTGAAGAATAATGATGGCACTCTTAGATCATGTATATATTACAAGCATCTGAACAAGGTAACCATCAAGAAAAGGTATTTGTTGCTAAGGATTGATGACTTGTTTGACCAGTTCAAGGGAGCAACGGTTTTCCTGAAGATTGATTTGAGATCAGGATACCATTAGGTATGCATTAAAGAAGAGGACATCTACAACACTTCTTTTCAGACCAGGTATGGAAATTGTGAGTTTTGTGTATTTCATTTTGGTTTAACTAATTATCCATATATTTTCATTTGTTAGAGGAATAAGGTGTTGTATCCTTATCTGGAAGAGTTTGTGATTGTATTCATTGATGATATATTGATATATTCTAAGAATGAGAAAGACTGTGTCGAACAGTTAGCAGCAATATTGAGATTTCTAAGAGAGAATTAGTTGTATCCCAAGTTGTTAAATGCAGTATCCTTTCATACATAGGTACATGAATTGGGACATGTTGTTTCTAAGGAAGGCATAACAGTGGATCCAGAAAATGTTAGACCTATCATGGAATCGGAAGCCCCTATGAATGTGGATGAGGCCAGATCATTCAAGGGGCTAGCGGGTTACTACAAGAGGTTCATTAGGAAATTCTCCCAGATTTCCTATCCTATTACATCACTACAGAGGAAAGGAAATAATTTTGAATGGATAGATGAATGTGTGGCACGTTTTGAACAGTTGAAGTAGTTGTTGAGAAATGCTCCAGTTCTCAATATTGCATATCCAGATACAGATTTCGTGGTGTGTATAGATGCTTGTAAGAGAGGACTTGGTGGAGTATTAATGAAGGAGGGGTAAGTACAAAACTAAGAATCAATGAAATTGAATGAGCAAGTACAAAACTATGTGACACGTTATCTTGATTTGGCAACAATCATCCATGCATTGAATATGTGGAGTCACTATCTTCTTGGAAGGGGGTTCATTATGATGATTGATCATAGTGGGATGAGATATTTGTTTGACCAACCTAATCTTAATACCAGGCAAACTAGGTGGTTGGCCGCTTAGTGGGTTTTACATCGAGATCAGGTACATTAATGGTGAGGAGAACAACGTTGTAGATGCTCTGAGCAGAAGAGTGTAGGTAAATCATATAATAGCTATGAGTTCTTATGGGATAGATTTACAGGATCATATCTTACATACAGGACAACAGGATGACAAGTATAGTGATCTTAGGCATAGGTTATAGTAGTAGGGTACATGTGAACAAGATGTGGATTATCATCTCATGAAAATTGATGTGGTCAGATTTAGGGACAAGATCTATGTGTCAGACAATTATGAACTGAAGAAGATTATCTTGAGTGAATTTCATGCTAAGTTGTATTCAGGTCATATGGGATATCAAAATACATTAACAGTTGTAAAAACTTTCTATTGTTGGTTGGATATGAAGAAAGAGGTAGTTGAGTTCATCGTAAGGTGTTTGGATTTTCAATAGGTAAAAGTAGAGTGTAAGCATCCAGGTGGTATATTATAGATGATTCTGATTCTAGAGTGGAAATGGGCAG
Source organism: Pinus tabuliformis (assembly GCA_031772625.1). Classification (NCBI taxonomy): domain Eukaryota; kingdom Viridiplantae; phylum Streptophyta; class Pinopsida; order Pinales; family Pinaceae; genus Pinus; species Pinus tabuliformis. The sequence goes on from CM062816.1 coordinate 1,653,718,617, forward strand.
TCATTTCCATGGAATTCATTACAGGTTTATCGAGGACATCTAGACAACATGATTCCATCATGGTTGTGATTGACAGGTTGATAAAGATAAATCAATTCATAGTGGTTTTCTACATATTCAGTTAGTGAGGTAGCACATATCTTCATCAAGGAGATAGTCAGGTTGCATGGTATTCCAAAGAATATTGTGTCATACAAAGATGCTAAGTTCACTTTTAGGTTTTGGAAATAACTATTTGCAGGCTTGGGGATATAGTTGGCCTTTAGTACAACTTATCATCTGCAAACAAATGGACAGACAAAGAGGGTTAACAAGATTTTGGAGTACATGTTGAGAATGTATGTTATGCACCATAAGAGGAGATGGGAGGGGTATCTTCCATTGGTAGAGTTTTCTTACAATAATGGGTATCAAGAGTCATTGTGGATGAGTCCATTTGCGGCATTTATGGGTGAAGTTGTAATACTCCCATCAACTGGAGTGAGCTAGTGAATAGGGCATTGATTGGTAGAGACATGTTGGCAATGATGGAAGAGGAGATTTAGGTTATCAAGAAAAATATAAAGGCAACACAGGATAGATAGAAAAGTTATGCAGATAAACACAGGGAATTAAGGAGTTTCAGTTTGGGGAACATGTTTACTTGTGCATCAAGCCCAATAAGGTCTCCTTGAGGATTGGGTGATGTGCGAAGCTGGCAGCTTGGTATTACAGGCCTTTCTAGACCCTTGAGAGGATTGGACCAATGGACTATAGAATTACACTGCCTCTGACAGTAAAAGTCCATGATTTTTTCCATGTTTCATTGCTTAAAAGATATATTAAATATGTTGATCATCTTATTGATTGGCTTGTATTGCAGGTGAGTCCAAAAGGAGAATTATAGTGGGAACCTCAGTCCATTTTGTAGTGAAAACAACTCATGCTCCATAATTAAGAAATCGAGCAAGTTAAAGTGTAATGTAAGAACTTTGTAACCATTGAAGCTACATGGGAGATGGTTGATCAGATGCAGGCTATGTATCCTTCATTATTTTTGAGTTGAGGCGAGGGAGTTTTGGTATATGTACATATGTAATTATGGTTTTTATTGTAAATATCACAGCGAATTGTGTTATAAAGCTCCAATAAGCAATATGGTTTTCATGATGTTATGTTTGTCATGTTTTTTTTTCTTTTCAGTAAGTGATTCATTGTAAATATTGCATCAATCTAAGTTATAAATATCCATGGGTAGTATGTTTTTGTTTTACCGGTCTTACTCATTATACGTGCCATAGAACACCGAGGACAGTGTTCCACTAAGGGGGAGGGGTTTGTAATAGCCCTGGGTTAAAATTTCATGTAATAAAGTTAATAAAGGAAAAACAAGACCAAGGTCATGGGACACGTATTTCAAGCTTAATGTTTGGAAAAGCTTCCTATTGGTTGTTCACTTGGTCTATTATGGCTAAGGAAATTGGGAAATGAAATGGAAAAGGCTTTAAAATGGAAAAGAGACATTAATTGGCATTTTATTTCTGAAAATAATGGAAAATGGGAGAAACGGAAGGTGAAAGGTCACAAGCTTCTTTTAAGGAGGAAATTGAAGAAAATAGAGGCCTCAATAATAAAAATGCTTCAGAGGATCAGTTCACAGTTTTTATTGGTTTAGCTTTTGGCAGTTCAGTTTTGGAGATCTCTCGCTATTCTCTCTTTGGCACACACTCTTCCATAATTAGAGAATTATTGGAGCACTCTAGCATTGTAGAAAGGAAGATAAAGGAAGGAAAAGAAAGTAAAGGAACACAAGGATCAAAAAAGGAAGAGTTGGATCAAGCAACTACAATGGGATTACTTGCAGGTATTCATTTATGATTTACTTGCTATTTTTGGCCTGCATTGTACATTCTTGTATGTATTTGGTTCTATTGCTACCATTGGCATGAGTTTTTCTAGGTGCGACAGTGGTTTTGACTTTTCATTTCCATTTGCGGATAGCCATGGTGTGATGGGGTTCTTTCATGTGGTTTAGATTTGGATTACTAGATGGTTTTGGATCGAGTGAGGTGGTCTCATGAAAATTCACAAGGGCATAGGAATCTCGTGATCGATAATGGTGGGATTATACTGAAGCATGATGGTGGAGATAGGAAAATTCTCTAGGTATTAGTGAAGAAATCCTAAGTAATCCAATCTTGTTTAGGGCCTAGTTATCACTTGATCAGTAATGGATGGATTGTGGTAAATCATGGTAGTGTATGTTTTTTGTTTAGACCTAGGAATCCCTTAATTGGTAATGGAGGGATTGCAGTGAAATCTAGTTGTATAGATGATGTTTTCAGCCTAGTAGTGCCTTGACCAATTTTGGCAAGACTGTAGTAAAGCCTTAGGAAGCCCTGGTTGTTTCTTTGTGAGTCCCAAATTCATGCTTGGAATATGGAATGAGGGTAATTGGTTGAAAGAAAATTTTGGTTCAGCACAATCTATAGTCAGGTGGTACATGGAATTCCATGACTTAGTTGGATTTTCATATGTTTATGAGAGATTTTTCCTCTTGTATTTTATAGCTAAATAGGAGTTCTATGATGTGGCTTTGGTAATTGTTCCATCATTGTTATTATTATGGTTATATTCATGGTTTGATGACAAATTATACTTATGGCTCTTAACATGTTTTGATTGGTAAATGAATGGTTATTGAATACATGAAATAATAGATGTTAGTGTAGATATTATCAGAGGAAATTACACCTTCTTGATGATTCTCAGATAAGTATCAGACCCCTATATTCAGATATGCATTTATAACCTATAGATTATATGTTCACGATGTGTTTGATGAAATGTTTTTCATGGTTAGGCCTATTTAGGTCAAGTTCTTGTCCAATTTTTGTGTTTATGGCTTTATCCTAGTGTCATTTATAATTTCTAAAGGTATCATTAAGTTTTTGGCAGTGGTTGGGATTCAAGCTCTAAAAAGGTGGCTCAGATTTCAGGGTTGCATGGTTAGAAATAGGAAATCTAGACTGGAGTTGCTGGGTGTCGGGGACATCAAAGCGACTGGAGGTTTATAGTCATTAGATTTCTTTGTGATTATATCTATTGGGGCTCCAAATCATTAAAAAAAGGAGTTAACTCAGGGTTATGGCACATGAAGTGGTTGTTTGGCTCTTGGGGGTCCTATAGCTCCTCAACAAGGTCAGTTAGGTTTTAGTTTGTTGTTCTACTTCCTTAACTATACCAAGGAGGTTGAGTCATGTCATAGTATCCCTCAACTCATGTTTACCCTGGCAGGCCAGTGGATGTGAGTAAATATGGCAGGGGTGGTTACATAAATATAGAGAGACTCCACTATGAAGAGTCTATCGAGTCTTGAAGATATTTGACATATGCCCCTTTTCTTATTTTTCGAAGTGTATAAGTCATTGTGTGTGTTGGGATCTATAAGTTTGGAGTTATTGATAAATTACATAATAGGGGGATTTCTTTATTGAGTCCACAAATCCCACATTTCTTTTCTTTGAGATATTTTATCATGTTAAAATCCCCACATGTATGCCATAAGTTTTCCCCTATAAAAATTGATCCTCTTTGGAGGTTTTGAAGGAAGACCATTTTTGTAAACGGAAATACTAGGGCCATAAACATTGGTTATTAAACTCAAAATGGTTAAACCAATGGGTTGAAAGTTAACACTTAGGATTCTAGGTAGAGAAAAGGAATTGTAAGAAGTAACAGACAGAGGGTTCCATGTGATAGAAATACCTCCTAATGCTTCTTGTGCATCCTGTGCTAGATATTCATAGTTTCTATAAATGGTCTGTAAAATATTGTTCAGAGATTCAAGAGAGCATCTCATTTCCTAAATCATCAAAATGTCAGGGGTGTTATTGGTGAATTTTATTTTTTAGTAGTCTTTCCTTGGATTTCCCATTAAGACCCTTAGTTTCCAAGAGATGATTTTCATTTATGATCTTCTGAGGAGGGTTGAAAGATGGAATTCATTGGTGACACTATATTAGTATTCACCAAGTAATACCCTAGGTTATGAAGCAATTTACTATTGCTTTTATGCCCATTACTATGGGATCATTTCTTTTGATTCCATGATAGGGAAAACAATAGATGTGGTTAGGATTATTACCTGGTTTGTGAGCTTGACGGAGAATTAGAGTATGCTCTAGTGATGATTTCAATTTTCCTTTCGGGAATGGTTGTTAGGTATTTGTTTCTCCATTTCTCTACAAGATATTGCAAAACAATTTATTGTAGTTCTATTTCCTCGAAATATTCTGCATCAGAAAAATATTAGGTGTTATCCTCCATTTCTAGATCCTCATGTTAATCTTTGTCAGTCGGTTGTGCATGCACATATTTTTTTGGATAGGGTGGTTGCTGACAGATTTTCCCAATATCTTTTGTTTTGGGATTTTCTCCTTCAATGGTTGTCTCATTTTCTTCTAGTTGCTGTAATACTATGTGTTGGTTATGGCTCGTCGCATTTTTAATACTTGGATTCTTCATTCCCCTTTTTGTTGTCTTCCTTTTATTCGTGACCTTGGTAAACCGATACTGGTTCAAGGATATATTTACTTGGGCATTTTTTTGGACTTGGTTTATTGGGAATTCTTAGAATAAATGGTGATAATTGTGGCATTTTCATCATGTAAATGTGTTTCTCTCATAATTTATGGGGTGTTCCTATATTTCATATTCACGACTCAAATAAATGTGTACTGGGATTGGATTGGATATTTTTATATAAGTAAAAAGGAATACATAGGAGGTGTATCGACCTTGCTTTATGGCATTTGAGATCATAACAAAATTCATTATGGCATTACTAATGCTTTCTAAGATTCTAGGGTCCCAAAAGTCCCGAGGGATAGAATAAACATGAATCTAGGTTGCATCTGTAATAGTCTTATTTGTTAGGGTGGAATTTGTGAACGCATGATTTCAAGAATAAGCCAAAACAATTCACGGAATATGGTCCTCCACGAAAAATTTGGCCTTTATCCTCTACATTTTTTAACATGGCCATGAAGAAACCCATGGACCAAAAATTGAGGTTGAGATCCCCTTTGAGTGTCCATTTTTTTTAATCCAACTGAGTAGGGTTTTTTTCGAGGTTCAAATACCTACAAATTTGCATATTACCACATCCTCTCTCATATATTCAATTTTTCCCCTATTTTTTTGATGTGATCTCTAGGAGGGGAGCTTTGATTAGCTTAGGAAGGAAACAACCATTATCTTTTGGATTGTTCATTGGTGGAGTATCAAAGGTACAAATTGAAACAACATTATAGGGCATATTAGATAGATTCACCTTTAGTATGTGAGTTAAGGAAATGTTGAATTTATGTGAGGTAGCTTGACTAGCTTAGGAAGCAACTCCATTTTTGTAGGAGGGGTCTCCACCCCCTACCCCATGGGGGCACCTTTGGAAGGCAAAGCATTGAAGACTAAAGAAAAAACTCCAGAAGTACAGTGTGTAGAGCCAAAAAAGAAAATTTCTTTCTTTGATTGAGTTAATTCACAAGTGTGCTAATTCATTTTGTCATCCTATGTGTAAATTATTAAATAACATGTGTTAATGAAATTGATAATTAAATGCAAGATTAATATTTACAAAGTGAAAAATTTGATTTTGGATATGGAAACATTAGAATCCAATATTCATTTCAAAAATGAAAAATAAAATTCTAAAAATTACAATAAATATTTTAAAAGCGCAAAATATAATCATGAAAGTGAAAAATTATAAATTCAAAATGTGCAAAATCTAATTCCGAAAATGCCACTATGAAATCCAAAAGTGTCATTTTGAATTTACTATTGGCGCTTTTCAAATTATATTTTCAAATTTAGTTATTAACTTGAAATATTGAGGAATCATGGTTAAATTTTTTTGCTCTGCAACCCTAATCGTGCGGCAACAATGATCTAAATTGAACTGTGACCTAAAACTCTGACAACATCTGCAAAGATGCAACTAGGAGGCTGGTAACAAGGTCGTAATGATAGAGGAGGAAGGAGGGGGGGGGGGGAGATCCCCTCCTACCGAGACACGGCCTTAGGGGACTCCCACCAGAAAAGAAGTAACCTGAAGCTAGCAGGAGATGCAAACAAAATATTAGGACCTGTCCTCGAGGCGTGATGGTAGCCAAGAAGCAGAGGAAAATGTTTGCCATGTGCGATGGATAAATTGATATTCGTCATTTTGATGAAAAACTAGAGCGATACAGAAGTTACATGAAAGACCACGGGCTAATGTGTTAGTTCATTGGAGTGTGGCCAACAGAGAAGGACCTCACCAAATGGATACAAAAAAATGATAACCCACACGTTATATTGAGCTCAAGCTAGGAGCTAGAGGCTTCTTCACAGTAATATTCTCGAACCTGCAAGACGAAAAAAAGTATTTGAAAATGGTCCTTAATTTCATTTTAATTCTTGCTTGGTTATGAGGTACTGGGAAGAATGCTACGACCCAGACAAGGAAAAAAATTTGGCAGCCCTGGTTTGGGTTAGGTTATTCGGTCTCCCAATGGATTTCTAGGACCTAGAAATACTGGAGGGCATTGCAAATATGATAGGCAGATTTTTAAAAATTGCAGAAATGAAAACAAAAGGTGGATAAACTTCATATGCAAGAATATGCGTATACAGGAACATAATTGAACCTATACCTCACTCAGTTGAACTAGAATATCATGAAGAGGTATGGTAGCGAACCCTAGACTACGAACACATCCCATTCATATGTCGTAGATGTCATGCGTATGGTCACCTATTTAAGGAGTATCCAATGAACCTAGAGGAGGGAGAGAACATGCACAAGCAATAGAGGAAACATCAAGAAGATAAGGAAGGGTTTCAAGAAGTGAAAAGCAAGAGGAGACAAGCAAAAGAATCTCCCAACATAGGGAAAAATAATATCAAACTTAGCCAAGTAGATCAAATATCTTTGAAGCATTACAGGGAGAAAAAGAAGAAGAAAATGTGGTCCAAACTATGGACTACCAGGAAAAAGGAAAGGAGAGCAGTTTGAGTCAAGGCAAACCAAACGCCAAGAGGAAAGCCCAAAGAGAGACAATAGATAAAGAGGATAAGGAGGATAGGGAGTGGATGGAAAAAACCATAATGGAAATTGACCCAAGCAAGCGAGAGGAACTAAGCATGGAAGAAGAGGTGATGAAAAATTGTTGAGTGAATGGAGACACCTAGGTGAAAGATTTATACCAGAAGACAAAAAAAGACTATACAGAGAGACATTCCAATAGTATCAAGCTAAGCAGGGATAGGGACAAGTGGAGATGGTAGAAAAATTGCGGCTGCATCAGTAAAACCCCTAAGAATATTCAAATAAAATGAAAGGAGGAAAGAAAAGAGGTCAGAGGAACATATAGGAATCCATACAGATTATGGGAGAAATTTTGGTGAATACAGGCAGGGTGGTACTACTATCAGCGATATACCAACAAATAAAAAAAGTATCCCAATGATAATTACATCTTGGAACATAAGAGGCCTCAATAGCAGAGGAAAATAGAGACACTTAACTGAGAGACTAAGAAAAGAAAAACCGCAATTCATGCTACTATAAGAAACAAATATTACAGGAGGGAAAATGGAAGAAATATTAAGCAAAATAAAACCAAGGTATGAATGTATTATTATATATGCGAGAGGTAGCACAGGTGGAATTGCAATACTGTTGAACCCAATAGTTATCAAAATGGACTACTAGATAGATATGAAGAGAATCCTCGCGGGGCGGTTTTGCTTGATAGGAAATAAATATTGGTTCCTAATCTCTACAATATACAACCCTCACATTCCAGTGGAAAAGGAAAATTTCCTCCAGAAAATAGAGAGGTTAAGCCAACTATACAAAGAAAAGCTTTGGTTGTTAGTAGGAAAATTTAACTTAATAACAACAATAGAGGAGAAAAATGGGGGACTACGAAGAGAAGAGCTGGAAGTGGAGAAATTTAGATATCTACAAGAAGAACTACAATTGGTGGACATCTCAACAATAAATGGAAAATTTACATGGAATAATAGAAGGGGAGGGAGCAGACAAATAGCCTCTCGAATGGACAGATTCTTGGTCATAGAAAACTTCATTAGCAAAGATGTATAATGAGGCTACATTTTATCATGTTTATGGTCAGACGACTCGTCTATTTAACTAGAAGTAGAAATGAAAGAAGGAAACTGAAACAAACCTTTTAGGTTTGAGGCATTTTGGCTAAGAGAATCGAGCCTCATAGTAAAAGTGAAGGAGTGCTGGAATGAGAGTGAGATTGTAGGGAGAAATATGATGCATACCTTTCAACTCCGACTTAAAGAACTAAAGGGAAAAATAAAGAAATGGAAAAAGGATGAATTTGGAAGTGTACATCAGGAACAAGAGTTGATCCAAACAAAGATGAAGGAAGTATAATAAAAAATTATCAATGAAGGCAGAAGTGAAGACCTAATAGAGGAGGAAGGATAGCTGATTAATAAAATGGAGGAAAGGAGACAACAAGAAGAAACATCGTGGAAGAAGAAATCTAGAAGTTAATGGTTAAAGGAAGGAGAACAAAATACAAGGTTTTTTCACAAAGCAATGATCCATCATAGGCAGCAGAATAGGATATTCTCCCCAGTAGACCAACAAGGCAATCGATTTACCCAAAATGAAGACATGGAGAATCTGTTAGTGCAACACTTCAAAAGGCTGGTAATCGAACCTAACATAAGAAGGGAGGAGAATATAAACAAAATCATACAACACATCCCCAATCTGGTGAGCAGAGATCAGAACATGGCCCTGCTAAGAGAAATATCTAAACAGAGGTAGAAGAAGTCATTAGGAATATGGTGAGAAGAAAAGCATCAGGGCCAGATGGATACACAACAAAATTCCTTTAGGTGACATGGCCATTCATGGGTGAAGATACAGTGAAACTAGTGGAAGAGTCCAGACACACAAAAATAATGCACCCAACCCTGAACTCCACATTTCTAGCCTTAATTCTGAAGATAGAACATTCAGAAGAACCATAAGGGTTCATACCAATAGAACTTTGTAATGTCATATACAAAATCATGGCTACAATTACGGTCAATCGTTTAAAACCTATTCTACCTGGGATGATATCTTAGGAACATAGGGTTTGTTAAAGGAAGACAAATAACATATGGCATAGTCCTGGCACAAGAGGAAATTCATTCATTAAAGAAAAAAAAACCAAAGGAATGATGGTTAAATTAGATATACCAAAAGCCTACGATCAACTGAATTGGGATTATCTACAAGGAATATTGAAGGCATTCAAATTCGATGCAAGATGGATAAACTGGATAATGTCGATGGTATCAACCCCAATTCTTTAAATTATACTCAATGGATCACCCACAGAGGTGTTTAACGGAACCCGAGGGCTCAGATAAGGAGACTCGCTTTCACCATTTTTTTCATCCTAACAGCAAAAGGCCTTGAAAGTTATATAATGGAGAAAGTTTGAAGAGAACAATACACTGGCCTCAGACGATGGGGGAATGATCTACCATTAACTCACCAGCAACTAATATACAACATAATGATGTATGGACAACCATCGCTGAAGGGATGCAAAAGAAAAATGGAAATTCTAACAGACTTCACTATTGCTTTAGGGACAAAGATAAACAAAGAGAAGTCTGATATATTTTTCTTCAACACAACAAAAACCTCACAAGATTTATTAGCAAGAGTAATGGGATTTAGAACACGAAATTTTCCCTTGAAATACCTAGGAGTCCAACTAAATGATCATTAAAACAGAGTGGAAAACTGGAAATCCATGTTGGGAAAAATCCAAGGGAAAATGTAGAGCTGACATTTAGGTCATTGAATCTGCCAAGTTGCATAATATTACTGAGATCAGTGCAATCTATCCCTATTTACCAACTAACCATTCAAGTGACTTGAAAAAAAGCATGCCAAAAGATGACAGACATCTTCAAAAAGTTTTTATGGCAAGGGGCTAGAATGGAAAAAAAAATGGGCTCTTCTATCACGGAACTGGGTCAACAAACCCCTAAAATAAGGAGGACTAGGACTCAATCAGGTCATGGGAGAAAATTTATTGTGGAGATGGATCCAGGGATGGGTAGACCTATGGAAAAAATTATGGGAGAGGATGTATGACATGCCAAGGTCAATAGAAGGAAAGTTGAGACTCAAAGACAACTAGAAAGGATCAGAAATATGGAACCTAGCCTCAGACAATAGAAATTTGATCAACAACCATATCTTTTGGGAAATTAGAGGAGGTGACAAAGCCAATTTCTGGGAAGAAGTGTGGCAACAGAGAGAAAAACTAATCAGTAAGCCTAAGCTAGAAGAATTCTACCATTATACCAACATCCATAGGGAACAAACAATTAAAACTTCAGGAGAATAGAACCTGGAGAATACTAGAGAGAGTGGAAATGAAAACAGGACTGGTAAGATGTTCTAGAAACTCCCCAGTGGAAGTTATATGAGAATGAGATGGCAACCTAGAAAATTGAAAAAGCAAAAGGGCCAGACATACTATGATGGGGATACAGGATTAAAGGGATGTTCACAATTAAAGAGGGTTATCAACTACAAGCAGAACATCTCAGGCAACAAGAGACAAATATCTGGGAAAGCATGTGGCAAGAAAATACATGGTCGAAGGTTGCCTTCTTCATGTGGAACCTTCACTATGGGAGAGCACTCACATGGGATCAATTGAAAAAAAAAGGGCTGCAACGACCCTCGATATGAAACTTATGTAAATATCAAGTAGAAACAATGGAGCACATGACCAATACCTTCAAATACAGTGATAACCTATGGAAAAAACATAATCAACTATTTGGAGTAATTGATAGGAATCCAAACAACATGAAAGCAACAATAGATAATTGGTGGAAAAAGCCTTACCAAAACACAATATTGAATCGAGCTTGGAGATTACCATTAGGGTTTGTCTTGTGAGCAATATGGAAGCAAAGAAATAATTTGATCTTCAAAGAAGAAGAAGAACTGAAGCAGAGAGATGGAATAAAGTAATCCAGAACATAAAAGAGACAATACTGGTAGAGAAATGGTATGAGGAGGATTGGAAAAGCAATCCATAGGAAGAAAGAATAATGAAAGGCTTGAACATGAAACCTAGTATGCTAAATGCCTTCTCATGGAAGCATCATACCCCTAATGAAGAGTCTGACAAATGTTATAAATGGCCCCATAAAGAATTTGTTAAACTCAATTTCGATGGAGCTTTAAAAGGGAACCCTAGGGCGGCGGAGATAGGAGGATTATTCAGAGACAATAAGGGGAAAATGCTTAGAGCATACGCTATGGACTGTGGAAATGTGAGCAACAACGAAGAAAAGATTCATGCTCTGAAGAGGGGACTGGAGATTGTGATAAGAGAGAGATTCCAAAGACTGTAGGCAGAGGGAGACTTGAAAATGGCGATAGAGATGGTGAAGAAGCTACAACAAGGAACACAGTGGGCAAGAATCAGCCAAAGCTGGAGGACTGCATGGTTGGTCCAAGGGATCAGTAAGCTAATTTGATAGACAGGATACATTATCCCAACACATGTCCAAAGGAAGGGCAACGTGGCAGTGGACACTCTAGAAAACTAGAGATGCGGCCAGATAGGTAGAAACTTAGATATAAAAGAAGAAGAGTAATTACAAATGAATGGAATGAAGAAACTAGTGGAAATACTAGAAAAAGACAAGGAACAAGAGGAGAACCCCTGATTGGGGTGTGACAGTGAAGAGGAGGTGGGCTAGTGGGGATGGGAAGTGGAGATGTCAGTGATCATCCACGTGAGTGCAAGGACAAAGATTACTTTGGGATGCGGAGGAAGAGGACAACAAGAAGGGAAGGTGTTATTGACATATTTGGGCACTGCAACCCCAATTGCATATGTCCATAAAACCAAGGGATTCTAAGTCCCTAAAAGTGTTGTTTCATACCCTAAAGGAGAAAGGTCAGCTGATTACATCATCTCCCAGAAGTTCTCCATGAAAAACTACTCAGAACTGGTCAAAACTGAACCATACAGACTACTCAGTGCTAAGGGTGCAATTGCATCTCACCTGCCACATGCAAAAAGTGTGATGCATACTAAAAAGCCCTTTTGTAGGGTGCAATGAGCGAAAGCAGATAAATGGCAGAGGCAGTTGGCTAGGTGGAAACCCAGAGAATATTCTAGAAACTACCCATTTCACACTTGCCTCTCTAAATTCGCCAGGGATGAGTAATAAATCATGAAATCTCCAAGTGGAACTAAGAACTATCAGAGAGATGACACTAATCAAAATCCCAGAAGCTGACTCACCCACCCGCAAACATCTACCTATGGATCCCTCATCCTAGAGATCCAGAGGCTGGAATTTTGTATTTTGTAAGGAAGTGTTATTGGTTTCTCTTTGTAACATTGTATTGTTGGGTGATCTAAGCTTTTCATGAGATTAAGAGGGATTTCATGCTAGGAGGATGGCGTTGGGTCAGACCAATGGGTTGTAATCCTCTCTTCTACTACTTCTATGAATAAAGATATCTGAGTTTTCCTCCATATTCTTGTATATCTCTGAATCTTGTATTGATATATGCATTTGTATGGTTAATATACATCTGATCCTATATTGTTTATGGTTATAGATCTCTATGCTTTGATGGTATTATGCTACCTTGACTCTACAGGTGTTCTTTGAAGCAAGACAAGTGAGGAAGGAGTGGTGAAGCTCTGTCAAAGGAGGGAGGAAACAAGCAAGGAGCCAAGCAAAAGACTGAGGTTGGTACTCTCTGCTTCTCTCTCATCTATCTCTCATAAAGGAAAACACAAGTGACTTTAGTTAGTTTGTTTCTAAGATAGCTACCCGTCTTAGTGGGACTAGCAGCTCTGAATGGACACTAGTTTTCCTGATAACAAAATGGCAACTCCGTTGGGGATTGAATAGTTTGATTGCTTGTCTCTATTTGTTTTTTTATAAACTACAGACGGAGCCTAAAGTTAAGCCAGCTAGCCTTCAAACTGCATTTGCTATGCGAGTGCAAAGTAGATCAACACTTTTTCATTCAATCTTCGGATTTATTTATGAACTGAACAAATAAATTGCAAACATACTAAGTGCCCTGGTGGTAGCTCAAGTAACCTCATTAGATCAGCCCCTATACTTTGTGTTTACTACCTATCATTAGCTCAGCCTAAACCCTTGAACTCAGCTGTAAATTGTGAGCAAAAACCAAGCTCAGTCTCATCCCTAGACCATTGCATTGTCTCTCATTGGCAGTCTAGATGCATCACACCTCCCGTGTGTTGTAGGTGAGATGCATCCTTGTTTCCCTGTGTTACAGGTGCGATGATTAGATAAGACTATTTTTTCCTCCAGATTTTGGTTTTCTCTTCATTGTCTTTAGCTTTTATTCAGTAGTTTTGCTGTCTGGGATCAGTACATCACTGTTGAAACTCCCTTCCTTTGCATTATTCAAATTCCATTGATAAATAATTGTGAATGTTTTTTTATGTATTTTACGTCATTTACAGTTCTCCTTTGCAAATAGTAGCTTAATCGAACTATCGTCTTTTGATTTAAAAGTGTCGCAAGTGTCGTTTTCAATCAAAGAAAAGAGTATTCCTCTTTCTGATAGTCAATTACACTTTTTTCATTGTATTTGATTTGAATTAATAGTATTTCAAGTGTCAAAAGCAGTTTTGAAGTTGAAATTCAAAGTGTCTTCTTAGTCCTCCTTTCGTTTTTTGAAAAGAAAATTGTTAGTACTGTCGCTTTGAAAGAAAAATAATTCAGATCTGTACTTAGCATTCTTTTTGTCATCCATACATTAGGAAAGAAGAAAACAAATACATGCATGTGCATTTGCATTTAGATTGCTTGTTGATATTGATTTAGGAAAAGTGCATCTAGTGTGTGCTCTCTTCTCTATGTTGAAAGAATTTTACTTCTGTTTCCTTAGTAGCTAGGATTTTCATTGCAAAAAGAAGAATAAATGACTCCTTATCATCTTAGATTGCATATTTAGGAATTGTATATCTACATCATGTGGTGAACCTTAAAGGAAAACTTCTTAAGAAAGATCAACTATAAAATAAATTTCAATGAACATAAAAATGCTTTGGAACCTAACGCCCAACATTTATAAGTCTAGGCTAGAGATGTATTCTGACATCGTAATGCCTGGTAACTATCGCTTTCATCGTAGGTTGGGTGATTCCTCCTCTTTGAGATGACAAGTGCCAGTATGGACTTGTGCTCCCACGTATCGTCGAGTATATATTGGGAGACCACAATAGGCTATATCCTCTATCCTTAGGAAGCCGTATCTACCACCCTATCGATCGCAATGAACTGAACATATCATTCAGGAAGATTGACTGTTGTATCGTAAAAAGTATTCTACAGTTTGCAATTGGTTTGGTAATCCCTCTATCTAGATTTCCAGAGTAGTCACTTTCATTCCTATTCAGACTACTTAAAAGAAAAGGTCCATTTGAGCACTTGTCACTTCAGGCTCATTAAAAATCGAAGGCGACTAGAGTCATCTTTAGCTTTTTCTCGACTCTTAAAAATTGAAAAAGCAAGTTGTGTCAAAGCAAAATAAAATTTATTTTAATCGGAATAACATCATTGTTCCCTCGTTGGTCTTAGGTTGAGAAAATGGAGTCCACCAATCAAGGATTTCCCCTTGGGGGAAATCTTAGTCCCTTCTCCTCTTGGGGAGATGCTGGTGCACCTCATATGGCCACATTGTCCCTTCGAGGACTGACAATTGGCCTGCAAGTATGGCTTTTCTCGACCTCTGTCGTTCAGAGCACCATGATTCCTGAGCAATAAAATCAGCAACCAGATGATACTAGAGTTCCCCCACAACCTTCTACTTCATTTATTTCTCGCTCTCCTTCTTCTTGTTCACTTGGTAAAGCAAGTAAAACTAAAAGCCAAGTAACTGAGAAGAAGAAGAAAGAGACGGAGAAGAAGAAGAAGAAGCCAACGGCAAAAGGGGGCAACCATGCATTGTCTAGAGAAAATCCACACACTGAATCGTCCAAACCTAAATCTCCATGTGTCATTTGCAAAGGGGACCACTATCATCGAGATTGTCCTTGCATCCCCCAGATCTTAAGGGATTGGTCTCCCCTTTTGCACAATCTAGTGTCGTCAATCTCTAATGACCATGTTGAGAGTACACCGTCGACCAGTGAAAA
Source organism: Pinus tabuliformis (assembly GCA_031772625.1). Taxonomy (NCBI): domain Eukaryota; kingdom Viridiplantae; phylum Streptophyta; class Pinopsida; order Pinales; family Pinaceae; genus Pinus; species Pinus tabuliformis. The sequence continues at coordinate 1,653,733,856 of CM062816.1, forward strand.
CGAAGTCAATGGACATAAAGGAATATCTAAATTTCCTTGCAGACTGTGTGAAGGCAATCATGCCCTCCATCGTTGTCCCTTCTTAGACGAAGCTAAAAGAGTCTTGGATAACTGTCCTGCGTCATCGCAGCGACTTCCTCCTGGATACAAGAAACTCTTGCCGTGTCCGTCACTAGTTGAAAATATGATTAACACACCTTCGTTGTCAGTCAAAGCACCTATAATTGAAGATAAACCCTCTGATTCCACCCTAGACCAAAGTCAACAGGTCGAGATGGCAGTCGACCTAGTCTTGTCTTCAGAAGGTCCACCTTCAGATGATATAGCCACCAAAGAGAATGGGGACGACATCGTTCAAATTCTTTTTGTTAACATAGACTTCGATGAAAATGGGGGCAATCTACCCATCCCTTTACTGCAGGAAGGAAGTTCGTCAAAGATTTATCTGGCCATTTATTCGGTCCCACCTCAAAGCAATCTAGTCGTTTCCTTCAATTGGAATCTACTAGGCAGACCCCTCCTACCATCTAATGTACCATTCCAAATCATAGTACAATCTTACAGAATGATCATGGTTGGTACTATTATAGGTGAAGGGGATTCTGTGAGTATCCTTTCCTCAACTGCTTGGAAAGCACTTGGTTCACCATCGCTTCTCCCTGAAATTCGAAATCTGACAGGCTTCAACAAAGGAACTAGTCGACCATTAGGGATCCTTCGAAATTTGCCTATAAACTTTGAGATGGAAAACCATTCATATAAACGTTATGGTAGTCTAAGGACCTTTAGATTACAATCTACTCCTTGGGCATGACTACATTTATAGCATGGGAGCTATTGTTTCCTTGCTCTTTCAAGTGATGTGTTTTCCGCATGAAGGCAGAGTGGTCCAGCTCATAGACCAGCTTTCATTCCCTAGTTCACACATAGCTAATAGTCAAATACCATCCATAACTGGTCTGTTTGCACAATGAATGTCTAATCAATCTCCGGTCCATCCACCTAATGAGCGCGAGTGATTAAGTGATTGTGACTGAAACCCAGGGGCATGCACCCTGGTCTACTTCGGTAGAAAAACTTTAGGTATAGGGTAGGTTTCCGTGGAGGATATATGACTAGTCTGACACACCAGTCCATTTAGTAAAATCGGATTAGACTGGAATAAGATTCCCTTGTCAAAGTTATGTTAGTGGAGGCAACTCACCATTCACCTTTGTCTATTTCGATGGATATCACCAAGGTAGTGTTTTGTCTGCAACGCAGATGAAGAAATCTTGCAGATGTGAGAACTTTCATATGGTAACCTGGAAACTCTACTTTTCTTTATACCTGGGGGCATGCAAACCTTTTGTACGTAAGTGAAAAGTGATTAGCGTAACTCTAACCTCGTAAGTTTTACTAACTTCAACTACTTAAGTTAGGTGATTGGTCTAATCAACCATTCACCTTTGTCGGGACCAACAGAATCGACAAAGTAAAGGAGATGTTTCTCACTGAGAAGCTATCCTACCTAACCTTAGTCGTTCTTTAACCCCTAGGATAGTAGTTGGTCATTCCTAGCTCGCATATAAAAGGATTCAGAGTAAAGTTGTGCATGGGGCAAGCTCCCTAAAAAATGAACCTACTGATGAGACATCCTTATTATACGACTAGCACGAGCAATTTTACGTAAAGTTCAAGCTCGTTAAAAAATAAACCTAGCAATGAGCATATGTTCCACCAGAGTTTAAGCTCATTAAGAAATGAACCCACCTTCAGTAAATAACCATTGCGATTGCATAATCATCAGCTTTTGAACCTTGGTCGTGTTCTTACCTTCACCTCCATTTTTTTTTTTAGTTGATCATACGCCTCCATTTGATTGTTTACCCCTTTTAAGGAACAACTGCGATGAGTGATTCTATTAGCCACCTTATTTACACTTCCATGATTGAAAAGTTCCAAACTTTACTTGAAACTAGCTCCTATCCGAAAACATCACTCGTTCCTCAGAAAACGAGTCTCCCTTAAGATATTTTCATCTGACTCGTAAAATATGAAAAGATTGCTGAGGAATTGGCCTCTCCAGCTCATTAAAGTGATTGGAAGTGCCATCCATCCTCTAGATTTTAATCTTTTTGGACCTGAGGGATTATTACATAAAAATATCAAGCATTTGTCTTGTTCGGATCATTAAAACTATCGAAAAGTCATCCCTTTCATATTGTTTTATACTTTTTCGGACCTGAGGGATTATATTACGAAAAAGGAATACTAGAGTTTCCTTTCCATATCTTTTTAGACTCTCTAAAATTGAAAAGGATCGAGTTATCTTTGTCATTAAACTCGTTAAAACAATAGCGACAAGCTTGTCCATGCAGATAAGAGCAAGTTTCACTGTTGCTAGGCTCGTTAAAACATAGCAACGGGTTTGCCCGAAGGGAAAATTATAGAACGAGCATATGTTATCCTCCTCAAGCTTGACAAAAATAAAGAGGTACTGGTCAAAAATGACTGGGGAAAAATTGGGAAGAAAACTTGAAGAAACTTTATTGGTAGCAGGTCGCTCTTGAACATGACACTTTCACTTCATCACCATGATTAAGCTGGGTTGGGTTATTTCGTTCACCGGTCATATCACCATTGGTCCTCTTTTACCATCCATTTTTGGGGTTAATGTTACCAATCCATTTTAGTGTCACCGATATGTTCAAGAGAAGTCGCTCAGAGAATTCACCAACCCGCCTTATGTCTCATCCACTGGAATACCTTCACACTTGATTCTTTCATGACCGCCACCCTGAACCTTGTATCATCATATCATTTTCACCTCCACAAAATCATTCGCTCCATTTCGTGTCGTAGATGTGGGATTCATTAAGGTCATCCTATGATGGGCCACTTCTTGTAGACATCAGCTCATCATCCAAGAAATCGACCTAGGAACAACCCTTTCAGTACTTTGAAGCTTGCATGCCTCAACGGAAAGTTTCACACTTCCGACGAAAGGTTTACATTAATGGCCTTCAACCGAAAGATTTTGTGTGGTGTTCGACATCGACTCATGTATTCACACCACATGAATTGTACTGTAGTACCTTGAGGGTCATTATCATTATCAGTGATTCCTCTCACGCCTATTAATAGCTTACATCATTGGCTGGTAATCAGGCGATGTCTTTCCATGTTCGATGCCAAAACATCTTTTCACATGGATCGACTTGTACTTCGAGTGAAGATTGAACGAGTTTTGAAGACCCCGGATCTAGTTTCATCCATCCGGGCAGCGATATATTTAGGAAAATAAAGACATCAAATGTACATCATAGTTGCACAGATAATCATTCGAGCTAAGGGATGATGGCTCTACCAGAATCATCAGTCTACCACACAGACGGTTGTCTATCATATGTACATGAAAATGAATTTATAAAGCTGAGCTTGGGAATGCCCGCCTTAGCTAGATCATGAGAATATTATGAAGATAATGTATTGTATTGTATCTTATTACAGGTCACCTTTCCAGATATAAAAACCTCGGATCCTCATGATAAAGCATTTCACCTGACATCAGAAGATTTACGACCTCATGCTTCAGGGGGCAACTGTTATAGACATAATTGGGTGCTACAACCCCAATTGCATATGTCCATAAAACCAAGGGCTTCTAAGTCCCTAAAAGTGTTGTTTCATACCCTAAAGGAGCAAGGTCAGCTGATTACATAATCTCCCAGAAGTTCTCCATGAAAAACTACTCAAAAACTGGTCAAAACTAGACCATACAGATTGCTCAGTGCTAAGGGTGGAATGCATCTCACCTACACTTGCAAAAAGTGCGATGCATACTAAAAATCCCTTCTGTAGGGTGCGATGAGTGAAAGCAGACAAATGGCAGAGGCAGTTGGCTAGGTGGAAACCCAAAGAATCTTCTAGAAACTACCCATTTGACACTTGCCTCTCTGAATTCGCCCAGGGATGAGTAAGAGATCATGAAATATCTGAGTGGAACCAAGAACTATCAGAGAGATGACACTAATCAAAATCCCAGAAGATGACTCACCCACCTACAAACATCTATATATGGATCCCTCATCGTAGAGGTCTAGAGGCTGGAATTTTGTATTTTGTAAGGAAGTGTTGTTGGTTCCTCTGTGTAACATTGTATTGTTGAGTGATCTAAGCTTTTCATGAGGTGAAGAGGGCTTTCATGCTGGGAGGATGGCACTGGGTCAGACCAATGGGTTGTAATCCTCTCTTCTACTACTTCTATCAATAAAGCTATTTGAGTTTTCCTCCATATTCTTGTATATCTCTGAATCTTGTATTGATATAAGCATTTGTATGGTTAATATACATCTGATCCTACATATTTTTTATGGTTATAGATCTCTATGCTTTGATGGTATTATGCTGCTTTGACTCTATAGGTGTTCTTTGATGCAGGACAAGTGAGGAAGGAGTGGGGAAGCTCTGTCAAAGGAGGGAGGAAACAAGAAAGGAGCCAAGTGAAAGACTGAGGTTGGTACTCTCTGCTTCTCTCTCATCTATATCTCATAAAGGAAAACACATGTGACTTTAGTTTGTTTGTTTCTAAGATAGCTACCCGTCTTAGTGGGACTAGCAGCTCTGAATGGATACTAGTTTCCATGATAACAGAAGGTGGTAGGACAGGGTAGGGAGGGAGAAAGCTTCGAGAGACTGTAGGTGGAGGTAAGAAGGGAAGGCAGAGAGGGAGGCATGGGAAACAATGGGAGATAGGGCAAAGTGATGCTAGCAAGTGGTGGAAATATAGAGAAGAACTCATGGCAGGAGCAGCCGGAGACACAAGGGATTTAATGAGAGTCGGAGTGGGAAGGACGGAGGGCCATCATTCCGAGGTGAAGGAATGAGGAAAAGGGCGGTGAGAAAATTAGGAAGACAGGTGGTAGGTGTGACGAATGGTAACAAGGATAGGGAGGTAAAACAAAGGGGAAGAGAGATATGAGGTAGTTTCATGCAAAATGTGAGAGCAAGAGTAGGAGCAGAGAAAGATGGTGGATGCAGGACAATGACACAAGCCAGTGGAAACAGTTGCGTCAACTCAGGTAGATGGTTTGTATCCTTCCATTTCCTTAACAATAGAATTAAAGTTAGGTCAAATTCAATGGAATTAGGGAAGGAGACCTAGGAAAGTCTGGATTCCAAAAGAGTCAGAACCAGGGTCTCCTGGAACACCAGTTTGGTTGGGAATGAGGATGAAACAGGGAGAGAAGTAATTGTCAAAAATTCGCCCTTGAGGAATGAACTCAGAGGGAAGGAGGGAGGTCAGGGAGATAAGAGAGAACCTGGCAAGGGAGAAGGTCTGAGGAATTCAATTATGTCCAAGTGGTCCCTGAGGCATGGAGAAGAGTTTGTTGGTAGCTGGAATAGAGAGGTATCTACCCTGGAGACCTTAGCAGCTAAGACAAGGGACACATGGGCCTCTGAGAAACCTACCTGGAATATCCTTAGTCAAACTGAGAGGATAACCAAAGGCTCAATTAGACTGAAGATTATAGAGAGGTGCATGAATGGAATGAAAATACCTCATGCAGTATAGAACAGGGACATGGTCCCCTCTTGTAGTCTCCCTGGTAGGTTTTCTATGATAATAATACCTTATGTAGTCCAGAATAGGGACATGGTCCCTGCTTGTAGTCTTCCCAGTAGGTTTTCTATGGTAACCCTTCCATGCGAGGGTCGAAGGGAGGGATTAATCTGAGAAAAGAAGAATCGAGGGCAGCAAAAAGCTAATCCAAGAGATGGCAAGGGGAAATATGAGGGAAATGAAAAGAAAACTCAAGCCGTTAGGACTTGAGCAAGAGACCAAGCATGGCACAATTAAATATAAGACATAATGGGTGGTATACCAATAGGCTATTGATACTTCTTATGGTATTGTTTTAGGTATAATCATAATCTACGTCTAGTACAGTGTGAAGGTAAGCAAGCATGAAGAGGAAAGCGAACTAGGACAACACAATGACAATCGAGACAATGCAAGAATGGGAAGAGATGGAAAAGAAGTGACTAAGAAGAGAAACAAAGGTACATGAAAAGAAGGGAAAAGGACCACTAGGGGATGGGAACCTCTAGCAGAGAAAAACGCAAGAGAGGGAGAAAGGTGGGATAGGAGTATATGAAGACCCTCATTGATGAATACATGGCAGGGAATCCACCCAAGGTCAGAGTGCAAATAGCGGGTTGGGAAGCAATAATTAAATGACAATATTACCAACCGAGATATCCCCATAGAGGAATGGGAAGACATGGTACAAGACCCTGGAAACACCTACGGCTGGCACACTCTCTTCAGACAAACAATCCAGTAATACTAGGTCATGAAGAATGTAGTTGCCCAGGCCATGACTCTTAATAGGGAACAGGTAGTAAACAAAGCACGAGAGGCACAGAAGGAAACCAAAGTGAAGGAACCCTGCAGAGGAGAAGTGAGATGTTGGGCTGCACTGCTAAAGCCTCAGCCCCCATGGAGTCCTCGGACGAGGACTAAAACAGAGATCCAGATAAATTTGTTTTCTTATTTTTATGCCGATTAGCTTTAATTCTCCAAAGTTGATATTGAGCATATACAAAATAGACAATGTTGTAAGCTTGATAGACAGAGACCTATATAAATTTTGGAGAAATTTTAACGCTGGAAGGTGGCCAACCTAGTTTCCTATGGGCAGGTTGAGGCCACCTGATACTACTAGAAAAACTTGATTATAGTTTGTTAATATAAATAGAGAAATTACTACCAAGTTTACAAAAAAAAAAAAAAAAATCCAATTTTAAAATCCAATTTTGAACCTAGAAACACTAATTGTGACATGTTTTTAATGTGATATCATTTTAAATGAATTAGAAAAATTGGCATTGAAACTTCTTGTGTAATCTAATCAAAATATAGCTACTGCAACCATATAAATTAAATTTTTGATAAAAGTGGATAGATTTCAAAACACTTACCTTAAATGATACATCTCACATTGCCAAAAATTAGAAATAAAAATAAATTTAAGTTATAATTTATCATTATTATTGTAAAAAATAATTAATATATGAAATAAACATATATAGATTTTAAAAAATATGTAACAATATTTATCCCCACATTAGCATGGATATTGTTACCTTGTAAATAGATTTTGTTACAATACTATGAGAGGATACCATAGATTACTAAGACCACATGCTCAAAAAATCATAACCCATGTTCATATGTTTTTTTTAATCAATCAATTTAATTAAAATGATAACAAATGTATAATAACTTTTGAGATAAATCTCAACTTTTCATTTGTATCGTTACTTAAAATATTTTAGAATATTATAAAAATAATTATGAAAATATGAATAATGAGCACTTATATATCATGTGTAACTTATTTTAAAAATATTGAATAACATATATCAAATGAAATTGATAAATAAATGTAAAATTAATATTTACAAAGTAAAAAAATTGATTTTTGATATAGCAACATTGGAACCCAATATTGATTTTAAAAGTGAATTTCTAAAATAGCAATGTCTACTTTTAAAAGTGAAAAAAATATTTATCAAAGTATCAATGTTAAATTTAAAATGTACAAAAATCAATTCCAAGAATGGCAATATCAAATCCAAAAATCTCATTTTGAAATTTAATATTTGTTTTAAAATTATAGTTTTCATTTTAAAATTCCAATTTTGAACTTTACAAAGACTAACATTAAACCATTTTTGAAGTAATACAATTTTAAGCGAACTAGGAAAATTGACATTGGAACATCTCTTATAATCTAATTAAATTATAAGAAACTAGCATTTGCGCCATATGTTGCAAAGGAAACGCCGTAAGGCAATGGAATAAGAAACAATAGCATAGAAGAAAGAAGTTGAAATTTTCCAATCAGTATATGTTCAAAGTGAAGGATTTATGAAAATTCTCTTCATTAAGATTTTGAAACCTTTATAAGTAAATTATTTAAATCAAACATGAGGAGCATGCAAAAGAAATATGTCAAACCCAGAAGGATGGGGTTTTACACCCAGGAGAAAGGTGCCTCACCCCTCAGAGGTCTCCACTTTAGAAGACCCTTCTATCGCGTATAGACAGTCCATATGAGAAAGTAGGGCTACATAATCAACTAGCCTCTTTCGAGACCTTTCCAGTGATAGGTGGCAAGCCTCCTCACTCCTCACAGTTGAGGAAAAATGATTTTTTTTATGCATACATATATACACCATGTCAATAGCAAAATTCAGCTTATCTAAGTGGTCAAGTCAACCCCACTTAAAAAGACAATTCAAAAGGTGACAAGTTGGCTCCAAGATAGCCCCAAAAACTAGTATTTATATCCACACGTGTGGCTTAGTTTAGACACCAAAAAATAATTTGGCTGAGGAATAAGGTTTGAGATAGACTGCACGAGATCCGAGCTAAGGAGAAGGCTGAGCTATCTGAGGAGAAAAATCGAGTTTTACGAACTACTTTGTCTGTTAGAAGGCTGAGCTGACTAAGGGAGGATTGCAAAGTTTTTTTTTGTGGGTATTCTTCTGTGGTATGATAAGGTTGAGTTTTTTTACTCTTGTAGGAGTCCTGTGTTTTTTGTTTTACCCTGTTCTTGGAGTAGGCCGAGCCCATTAAAAGGCTTGCTTGTAACCGTTATCATATCAAACTTCTTGTGATCAAAATTGTGGTAATAATGTGGTATAAATAGGTAACAACCCTTATCGAAAAGAAGAAAACAGAAGAAATTTTACAGTGATTGTCTCAGTACAAACTTGTTGATGTGAGTAACTTAGATTGAAGGCCTATAAGGCATTTTAGAAGAGCAACAAAGAGTATATCTTCAAGGTTGTGGAGGCCTATACATAGGCCACATTCTCGACGGTATATTTGAAAACAGACAACAGGTGAAGCGGTGTGTGGAAGAAACAATGTTTGATATAGGTTACTAGGTGGGTAGACCTCTGTTTTTGACAGACAATAAGTGTAAAAATAAGCAACAACAATTTATCAGTGAACAACAAGTTTCAAAGTGGTGACTTGAGGAGGTTACAAGTGGAGAATTTTGACCAAATGAAGTTTTCATGAAGATCTATTTTCTAAAGTAGAACAAGTGTACTACCACATGTTGACATTCCTTTATATATTTGTCTTCACAATGAGATGATCTTTGTTCATGTAGTGCACATCTCTAGATATATATACAATCTCGACTTTCAGTAGAAACAACAAAATGAGCCGCAAAAGAGGAAGAAGGAACAAAAAGTTCGATTTGATTTGGAAGATGCAAAGCCATAGAATTTCTAGAAAGAGGAAAAGGATGAGAAGCCACTGAAGCCAGAGAAGGGTAATAAGGGCGGAGGAGGAGGAAAAGAGGATGAAGGCAAAGAGGGGAAGGATAAAGCAAATGGGAACAATTGTGGTGGTGGTGATGTCGGAGGAGGAAAGAAGGGCGGAGGTGGTGATGGTGGTGGAGGAATGAAGGGTGGAGGAAGTGAATGACAAAAGAAGGGTGGAGGTGGTAATGGTGATGGGCCAAATAAAGGAGGTGGCAATGCTGGTGGTGGTGGTGGAAAGAAGAGTGGAGGAGGTGGAGGCAATGAAGGGCAGAAAAAAGGCAGTGGTGGCGGGGAGGAAGTGAGGGAAAAACCAATGGTGGAGGGAAGAAAGCTGGAGGTGGAGGTGGAGGTGGAGGGGGAGGAAACAAAATCAAAACCAAGGTGGTGGTGGTGGGGGAAAGAAAAATGGAGGTGATGATGGGGAAGGCAACCAAAGCGAGGGTGATTCTAGAGATGGAGATGAAGGCAGTCAAGGCAAAAAGAATGAGGGAAGTGGCAGTAGTGGAGGGAGCAGTGGTGGTGGGGGAAATAGTGGTGGAGGAAAGAAGGGTGCGAAAAATGTGAATGATGTTGATATTGAAGTAAGCATTAATGGTTATGGGGGTGATGGAAGTGGCACCAATGGAATGCATGGAGGAGTTGGTGGTGGTTACTGTTATTACGTTGGAGGCTATGAATATGGTAATTACAACTTCCACCCAGGGTACAAGAATAATATGAATGACAGATACATGATGATGCCACAAAGGCCACCATATCGAATGTCGAATCCTAATTATCCAACTGTTGATTATGCCACTCATCTTTTCAGTGTTGAGAACACTAATGGTTGTTTTGTCATGTAGATCATGGTTATGATTTCATTATCATATGAAATGTATTTCATGCACAGAAAATGAATGTGTGCGCATATGTCTGTGTGGTTTGTTTCTTTCTGTCTGAACTTCTAGCATGTAGGCTTGAGTGAGACTGAAATCTTGTCGTAGACAAATCGTCTACACATATACATAGCTATTTCGTTTTCTTCAGCATAAGTGTGAATACATGATGGTGCAGGTAGCTTAGGATTATGACATGTATGCGGCTCCTAGGATACAAGAGAGAGTTGTTGATGGGGTTGTTCAGAATTTTGGAAAGCGTTGTACTTATCCTACTGATTGATTAATAATAAAGAGCTCTCGCATCAATTTTATATGTGCATGCATGTAAATGATGATAATGCTTCTGCACTAGAAGAAAAATGGTAGCACAATAGAGCTCAATGTCGTTTTAATTTGGCTGAATTTTTTTCTTGGGACTAGTATCTGTTTATTGAATTTTGATGTGTATTGGTATATATGCCCATTTTATTTACGAAGTTAGGCTTGGGGTATCATCTATGAATGACATGCACTACTCAAGCTTCAGTACAAAATTGATGGTTTACAATAATTTTTTGTCCCTTTGGGACTTGATATTATATTTTCACAACAGTATTAAATAGTTTGGCACTAGTAGGATGCAATGACAAGCGTGATTACAAATAATTTCACAATGTATTTAATAGCTTCACTAGTAGTGTGCGATGATAATAGTAATTTTGTGTGAACACAAATAACTTCAAAACAACATTTAATAGTTTAGGGTTAATGACAATAGTAAATAAAGTGTGATTACAGATTATAAATGTGATCACAAATAACTTCATAACAATATTGAATAGTTTAGGGTGCAATGACAACAATAAATAAATTTTAATTGCAAATTATTCTGGATAGTATTGAATAGCTTGGCACCATTAATCTTAATGAAATAGTAAATGGAGTACGATTATTGAGTATTTTGAGCAGTTTTGAAAATCAGTTGAAGTTGACTTGGACTTGGTCAGCTTGGCCGAGTTGATTTCTGGTTGAATTGACATGACCTTCAAATTGTTTTGATGGGCTGGTTTGGTACTAAAGTGGCCGACTCAGAGTAGGACTCAGGGAGATTGGTACCAAACTACTTGACTCTGTCCCTACTTGGCTGAGTAGATCCAGGAACACTCTGTGTGGCCTCTCTGTTTTGGAATTTTAAAGTTGTTTAACAAAAACCCTAATCTCTAGACCCTAGAAAATTGTTATAAATAAGAACCCCACCCTCACTCCAATCAAACCTCTTATTGAGAATTTCGAGTTTTGGAGTAGTGCTGAAATCTTCAACAACAGTTGTGAGGCTTGAACTTGGATTTGGGTTAACAACTGTCTTGAGTTTGATGATTGATCATGTTGAGTAATGATTTGTAATATGTAATAAGCTAATAGCTTGTAGCATGTTTTTGGATTCAAGAGGCCATTTTAAGCCTCATTGATTATGTATTTGTCACTGATATGTATTGCAATCAGCGCTATTTTGATACATTCATCTTTACATGGCATATAAATGAACAGACTTTGACATATTTTGTCTCTAATGGTTTGGAATCTTTAAAATATTTTTTTCATTAGTGTATAATTATTTTTATGTATTTTTAGTGGATTGAGTCATCAAAATTAGATTGATCTGAGTCGGAATTGGAGTCCAAGCTGATCCTAAGGGATTCCAAGTCTGAGCTTGAGTTTAAAAACTATGTAGTGAATAACCTAAAACAATTAGGTGCAATGCCAAAGATAAATGCAGTGTGATTACAAAGTGTTTTGAGAAAATACAGTGAATTGTATTGCAGCGGGAGTCAATGGATCAAACATTTTATGGTCATGCTGAAGGGATTATAGTATACATTATAAGTTCTTTTAAACTTTGACAGAGTAGAGAGACCATACACAAACAGGTTAGAAACAAATTACAGAGCTTGCACTGGATCTGTATTGCACTGTGAATTATGTACATGTCCAATAAAGTAAGAATAAAGTAAGATTAATAATAGTTATAAACCAATAAAACTACCTGATCAAAACAAATCAAAAAATCCAATTCGCTTACCAATAAAGTAAGAATAAAGTAAGATTACAGAACCATGTTTCCATTTAGAAATTTTCTCTCTTAGCAATGGTATTCTAAGATGCATTGCAGAAAGATGTGAGAGGAAATACAAATTTAGGTTTAATTTGGTTGAAGTTGTCACCTGAATCATTGAAATTTTAATGGGCTTTACTGGAACCCGTTTATTGCATGTAATTTTCCAAGTGAAATGTGGGAAAATTTTGCTTCCTAATTGAAGCATGTGATATGGGGCACTAAGATTTCCCCATTTTTCGGTAGTCTCTTTTTTCTGGTGAGCCCCATTTCTATGCATTCTGATGATTTTTTGTCTTAAATTGGCCAAAATCCCCAGGAGCTAAGTTTCATGTGCAAAGTTCCCCCCACAGGTGGAACTCAGACTTCTGGCATAATTCCAACCATATTTAAAGCCAAAATTGTCCATAGTTCCTTCAGTGCTATTTATCCATGCGCTTAATTGATGCACATTAGATTCATGGAAGATGTGCAGTTTTGTTCCTAGAGGAGATCAAGTGTTACAAATAGGTTTTCATCTCTATGCATAATTTGTTTCGATACTACAGATGTAAGCAACATGCTGAATTTTGTTATTTAAAAAAAATTTATCTTGATTTGAGCTACAAAACTGGGTCTTCAAAGTAATTCTACACTTTTTTGGCATCCATGTTCTTGCCATGGCTTGTGAGGTTTGCACAGGTAGATTGGACAGGTCCATATAGTAGATGATTTGTAATTTAGACGAAGACAGTCATAGTCAATTTATTTTGAAAATCGGCATCAGTTAATTGCAAATAATGTTACAAAAAAAGATGGGGATATTTTATTTTCTCAATTTATTGTCAACAGAGGAGCTTTAGCCATGATCCCAAGAGGTGGCCAACTAGTAAAGACAAATTTTCATTGTCATCTTAGATAGAGAAGGCTTGTTGCGGATATAGACCAGAAATTCATGCAGTGGAAAAGACCTTATTGATACCACGGAGAAGGGAAATTTTTTGGGAACATAAAGCCAAGCCATTAAAAAATGGGAATAACAGTATTTTTTCCAGCTACAAGTCTATGCTCTAATGGTGCTTCTCAAGTGATGGGGTTTGTATATTTTCACAACACCTTATCGCAAGACCTTTATCTCGTCATTTTCTCTTAGCAGATGGGTATACTTGCTTGCGAGAACTGGAAATGATTTGCAGAATTGGAGTATTTTCATTTGTGGCCATTGAATCTTCAACATATATCAGCGACAGCTCTTAGGTAACAGGGAGAGTTTAGAGATCTCCTCTTGTACGGGGGCTAGAGTAAAAGGGGTATTATTAACATGATAACTTATTTTTGCTGACATTCCACAGTGAATACCCATACACAAAACACAACCATGAAGAAACACTTTGTAATCCAAAGAGATCCTCCGTAGAGGATCACAAAATCATAAGATGATGTTATTACAAGAAGGGAAAAGATTTGTTTTAAAGTGGCCATTTTTTATTCTGCAAACAAAAGTTTACAGATGTTATGAAGTTGCAATGTTTTCTACAGTTATTCATGAACCAGAGAATGGGACTTTCTATAAGGATACATATCTCAAATTCAAAGATATAGCGAACCTATAAAATATTGGACATTTGAATATGTAACCTTGACCTTCACAACCCCGAAGTGAATACCTCGGATTTAGACGGATCTTTGATACTACACATCAGATATCTCAATTTAAAATCAAAACACCAAACATAATCCATCTCAATCTCTCTTAGAATTCCAAACAAATTTCTCACAATAGTTATAACCAATAAAACTACTTGATCAAAACAAACCGAAAAACCCAATTAGCTTATGATTTTTTTGTGCAGAAATGAAGATAAAGCATACGAACCTTCACACTATTGAAGCCTACCAAATGAAAGAGAGCATACTGCAACATACACCCATGTCTAGTTGTCAACACAAACTGATCTTGGTTAAACCAATAGGGATTCTTGGGATTATACTTCATGACCTCATCATACAATATATGACCCATTGGGGCGCAGCCCATAGGCAACCCAGGGTGCCCAGAGTTGGCCTTCTCGACAGCATCGATGGCTAGAAAATAGATAGCATTGATTGATTTCTTCACCATTCTAGTGTTGGTGGCCTTTAGGGTCTCAACCATAGAAGCCTAGATGACCTTAGGGGTCGACCATCTTAGGCACCTCTGGGACGAGCTTCTCAAAGAGCAGGCAACCTTAACATGTGATCGAAGCTTTAATCTTGCGAATCTACTGAAGCCAACCCCCACTGGTGAGGCAGAGGAGCTCAGGCGCTTAGACTACAGGGCATTATTCAATGTGGTGGCAGTGACACAGCCTGCAGAAGCCTATGATACAATCAAAGAAGAGGGCATGGAGAAGGATTCCAAAGACAACCTAGTTCAAATGCGCGTCATCTTAAGCTACCCAAATGCTCAAACTTCAAGCTTTGCGTTTGCGACTACCTATAACAAGTAGCCCACCAGATGCAAGAGAGTGTACTCCAACATACACCCATGTCCAGTGCTCGGCACAAACTGATCCCAGTTAAACCAATAGAGATTCTTGGTATTATACTTCCTGACCTCATCATTCAATATATAACCCATTGGGGCGCAGTTGATAGGCAAGCTAGGGTGCCTAGAATTGGCCTTCTC